>JAKWIY010003052.1:50695891-50812102 GCA_027704805.1 Solanum corneliomulleri | reverse complement strand
TACCCTTGATCATTATTCACTTCATATATAGAAGATTTTTCTAGAATTATTTACTATATTCTTGTTAGAATGAAATTACATTTTAACCCTTGGTCGTCCTACCACTTCATTCTTCTATATAATAGAAATTTTATCTTTAAATTGTGAATTTAATATGAAAAAAAGCACAATTCTAAAGAGATTAAAAAAAGAACCTAGAGTTGATGATAAGAATTGACAAATAATGACTGCATAAGTGTAGTTTAAGAAAATACATAATCAATTAGCGGGATAAATTTTGAATAGTATAAATAAATGGGATTAAAAATTAATTTGTCATAGGATTATATATCATATACTTAGTAAACTTCCACGATAGATAAACTATGGATTGACCTTCATATAGTAGTGAGTTGCACTTTTAGTCACGATTTCTACTTCTTACAGTCTTGAATTATGATAAACTAGTGTCATTCGAGAGAGTAAGAAAAATTTTAAATGTTAGATTATGAATGATTTACAATTTATTTAAATATTTTCTCAATTAATATCAATATATGAAATTCAGAATTAAGTTACTTTATTGCCTTATTTATATTAAAATTTTGGTTATTATCGACTAGATGTTGATTAAAAAAACTATAAAACATAATTGTGAAAAAGGTTTGGCATTTTCATTTTAACATTTTTGTTAAACGGCAAAATAATTTTTTTTTAAAAACAACTTAACAAAAGTTTGTAGTACTTACTCCATTTCGATTTATGTAATGTTCATTTAAACTTAAAATGAATTTTTTTTTTAAAAAAAGGGATGATGCACAAGTACCCCCCCCCCCCCAAACCTATGCCCGAAATCTCAGAGACATACTTATACTATACTAAGGTCCTAGTACCTCCCTGAACTTATTTATAAATAATTTTCGATGCCTTTTCGGCCTACGTGACACTATCTTGTGGGCCCAGCGCGTGTTGATATTTTTTTAAAGCTAGTGTCACGTAGGTCGAAAATGGGTAGAAAATTATTCATAAAATAAGTTTAGGGGATATAGGACCTTAGAATAATATAAGTGTGTCTCTGAAATTTCGTGCATAGGTTGGGGGTACTGATGCATTTTCCCTTTTAAAAAAATATTTTTAAAACTCTTGGTTTAAAACAAACCATAGATTTTCATATGACTATAAATCTTCTTACTAAGAATAAAATATATATTTCAATGTCAAAAAATGTTATTAAACATATTAGGGAAAATGCACAAGTACCCCCTCAACCTATGCCCGAAATCCCAAAGACACACTTATACTATACTAAGGTCCTATTATCCTACCTTACCCCCTGAACTTATTTTATAAGTATTTTCTACCCCTTTTCGTCATACGTGATACTAGCTTGAAATAAAAAGTCAATCAACGCTGGGCCCACAAGATAGTGCCACGTAGGCCAAAAAAGGGTAGAAAATTATTAATAAAATAAGTTCAGGAAGGTAATAAGACCTTAGTGTTGCATAAGTGTGTCTCTGAGATTTTGAGTATAGGTTGAGGGGGCACTTGTGCATTATCCCAATATATTAATACATCATCCTTTTGAAATTGACTAGAGAGAAAAATATGTCACATAAACTAACGTTAAAATGACATAAATTTCCATAGCTTTAAGAGTTAATTATATTATATTTCTATTCTTTTTCAAATTAAAAAAAATCTTAGATTAAAAATATTTAAATTTATCGTCAGACATGCAGATACATCGGTTATGATACATTGCAATTCAGGAAACTTGCAGACACATAGCTCACGGATGAATCTGAGAGGAGAGAGTTATATTTGAATGAGAATGTGGATGTACCCGAGAGGAGAGAGATGTATCCAAGAGACAATAGAGGTTTATTCAAGAGGGATGAAGATGTATTCGAGAGAGGATATGTATGCATTCGAGAGGAGATAGTGATGTATCTGACAGAGGAGAGAGATGTATTTAATAGGAATTTTTGTAATTTTTTTAAATTCTAAAAAACTTTGGAAATTAAAATAAAATAATTGAATTTAGGTAAAAAAAATTAAACTTGTAAAGATAATTAATTATATTAGGCCCGTGAACGGGCTCCTCAATTTTCTAGTATATGTAAAATTATACTTAAGGCCCTCTTGGACAAAGATTTTCCAACTAAAATTTGGAAGGGGGGGGGGGGGAATTGGCAAATTGTGTTTGTTGATACAATTTTTTATTATTTGGAAAATAATTCAAATTCCCACATCCTAGAAAAAAATTAGTATTTGGGAAGTTTTAGTAATTCAAATTCTTTACCAAGCTTTTATTTTTTATAAGAACATCCTCTATAGTAGTTGTTTTGCATAACTTTTTACGTGAATATCAATGTAGTGATGGAATATGCAGTTAATATGAAAATGATGATATACTTGTTGATGAAAAAGATAACAACCGACTTAGGGTAACAAAGTCATGTGCTATGTAATACAAACTTGTGGTTAGTTTTGATAATTTTAGAAGACAAAATATATAAAATCTCCCTTTAACTTGTCCACACAACTTACTTTAAAACTTAAACTATACAAGTGTTTCTTTACCCCCCCCCCCCCCAAATTTAATTAAAATTGAATTTAATTACCCTTTAAAGAATGACGTGACAAAATTTTTACACCAACTTTCTATAACCACGTGAGAAAGAAAAAAACACCGTAAAACTGACAAATGCTGAATAACATACTTAATAACTTATTTTACTAATTTTTAAATTGCCACGACCCAAAACGAGCCGCGAGTGGCACCCACACTTATCCTCTTATGTGAGCGAACCCAACAAATCTAAACCCCAACGTTTACCAATATTTCAATCATAATGAACAAAATATAATGCGGAAGACTTAAAACTCATTAATATAACCAATAAATAACTTCTAAAATTTAATACTTATTATTCCCAAAATCTGTAAGTCATCACCACAAGAACATTCTATCCTCAAATTATTAAATCTAAGAGTATCTAGGAAGCTAAAATAAGTAAACAGATTGTCCATGTCCGAACTTCAAGGACATCAAGACATGAATGATAGAGAATCCAGTCCGAGCTAGGAACAATAGCTCACTCTGAAATCTGACGTGATGAAGACTGGCTAGAGTTGAGGACGAGTTGAAGTCGATGGCACGTTTGCTGCACTCCACAAATAACAAAGAAGAAAATTACAAGTAGGGGTCAGTACAAGGCACAAGTATTGAGTATGTATCATCGGCCAACTCAAAATAGAAAGCAATATATATCAGATTATAACATAAAATCGACTAGCATACTCAACTGGTGACAACAACAAGTACCATAACCATTGGCGACAACCCAAGCACATCTTTGAGGACTCAAGCCTCCACACCATACTCATTTGGGGAATAGGTTCTTTAAATTTGAGCATATTAACATAATTCAAGATTCATTCTCTTTATCATCCTGGTGTCGGAACGTGACACTCCGATCCCCTCAAGATTCATTCTCTTTATTATTCTGGTGTCAGAACGTGACACTTCAATCCCCTACTACTACGTGTTGGTTCGTGACACCCGATCCCCTAATTCCTGGTGTCAGTACGTGACACTCCGATCCCCTAATTCTACGTGTCGATTCGTGACACCCGATCCCCTGATTCTACGTGTCGGTTCGTGACACTCGATCCCCTAATCTCATTCTTTTAGTTCATCAAGCCTTCTTTTATACCAAGGCATCATCATTAACAAAGTGGATTTGAGGTTTAAGATTCACAGCCTCATCTTTCCTATCCATTACAATTACATAATCACATCATGCAAGCACACATTAAGCATATAGAAGACTTTACAATACTACCCAATACATATCATTCGCTATTAGAGTTTACTATGAAATACATAAACCATAACCTACCTCCACCGAAGAATCGTGATCAAGCAAGCTATCCCCCAAAACCTTTGCTTTCCTCTGCGTTCTCTCTTGCTCTCGCTCGTTCTGTCCCTCTGTTTCTTTTTATTTTTCTCCAACTCTTTTTCTTTTACCCTAATTATCATATAATTAAGTATAAAAGATGATAAGAGTAACCCACTATTATTTCAAGGTTTTCTTCTTTAACCCCCCAGTAATTGAATTATTAACATTAACCTACTAACTTATAATTATAAGCATGAATAGTCCAAACAACCCTTAAAAACTTTTAACAGAATCCGACCCAGTCAGGGTTGCGCAGCCTGTGACGGTCCGTCATGACTGTGACGGTCCGTACTGCAGGTCCGTCACAAATTTCAGAGAGTTAATTTCTGTGGAAAGGTTTGTGACGGTCCGTCGTGCCTACGACGGTCCGTCCGCCAGTTCCGTCACGAAGTTCAGAGAGTTGATCTCAGTACCCAAATTTCAGAATCTAAGTGTTTTGGAACGAGACCCCCTCGACGGTCCGTCGTGCCCATGACGGTCCGTCGTGGGATCCGTCGACCCAGACAGTTATTACCTGAAATAAACTCTACTGCTCAAAACGACTAAACAGGTCGTTACAATAGATACCAATTTACCCATCGTTCGTCCTCGAACGATCACAAGAAGAAAAACATGGGCGAAAAGGAGTACCTGAATCTGTAAACAGGTGTGGGTATCTTTCTTGCATATCAGCCTCTTTCTCCCAAGTGGACTCTTCAACTAGCCGATTCTTTCATTGAACTTTGATGGATGCAATATCCCTTTATCTCAACTTGCGGATTTCTCTATCTAGAATGGCAACAGGCTCTTCCTCATAAGACAAATTCTCATCAAGAAGAACTGAATCCCAACAAATAATGTAGTTTCCATCCCCATGGTATCTTTTCAGCATAGACACATGAAATATCGGGTTCACTCCTGACAGTCCTGGAGGTAAGCTAATTCATAAGCTACCTCCCCCACGCGCTTCAGAACTTCAAATGGACCAATATACCTCGGACTAAGCTACCTCGCTTACCAAACCGCATCACCCCTTTCATGGGTGAACCTTCAGCAAGACTTGTTCACCCTCCATGAACTCCAAGTCTCTAACCTTTCGATCTGCATATTCCTTTTGCCTACTTTGCGCCGCTAAAAGCTTTCCTTGAATGAATTTAACTTTCTCTAATGATTCCCTCAGAAGATCAGTACCCCAGGGCCTCACCTCGAATGCATCAAACCAACCAATGGGAGACCTTCATCTCCTCCCATACAATGCTTCAAATGGGGCCATATCAATACTTGAGTGATAGCTATTATTTATTGTATGAGAACTCTGCTATGGGTAAGAAGTTATCCCAATGACCACCAAATTCTATCACACATGCACGAAGAATATCTTCCAACACCTGAATCGTTCGCCCAGACTGACTATCGGTCTGAGGGTGAAATGCAGTACTAAGGTCCAACCTAGTACTTAATTCAACATGCAATGTTCTCCAAAACTTAGAAGTAAACTGCGTACCTCTATCTGATATGATGGAAAGTGGAACTCCATGCAATCGAACAATTTCTGAGATATAGAGTTTGGCTAACTTCTTTGCATTGTAAGTCACCTTGACTGGAATGAAGTGAGCAGATTTAGTTAATCTGTCAACAATTACCCAAATAGAATCAAACTTGCCCAATGTCTTTGGGAGACCACCCACGAAATCCATTGCAATTCTTTCCCACTTCCATTCAGGAATGGGCATTCTCTGAAGTGTTCCTCCGGGCCTCTGGTGTTCATACTTTACCTGCTGACAATTCGGGCATTGGGCGACAAAATCAATGATGTCACGCTTCATCCTACTCCACCAAAAATGTTGTTTTAGGTCGCGATACATCTTGGTTGCACCAGGATGTATAGAATATCCTGAACTATGAGCCTCTGTAAGAATAGTGTGGATCAAATCATCAACACGGGGCACACATACCCTTCCATTAATCCTCAAAACGCCTTCCTCATCAATTATTGCCTTTTTAGCCTCTCCTCGCAACACCATATCCCGAATTCGGCTCAGCTTCTCATCAGTAAACTGATTTCCCTTAATCTTGTCAAGAAAAGAAGATCTTGCCTCCACACAGGCCAAAAATCCTCCTTTCTCTAGTACTTCCAACCTTATAAAGTCATTAGCCAGAGTCTGAACCTCTCTAGCCAATGGGCGTCTAGAAACTTGTAAGTGAGCTAGACTTCCCATGCTCCCTGTTTTTCTACTTAAGGCATCTGCCACCACATTAGCTTTTCCTGGGTGATACAATATAGTAACATCATAGTCCTTCAGTAGTTCCATCCATCTCCTCTGTCTCAAATTCAAACCTTTCTGAGTAAAGACATACTGTAAACTACGATGATCTGTATAGACTTCACACTTAACCCCATATAGATAATGTCTCCATTGCTTTAATGCAAACACGACTGCGGCCAACTCCAAATCATGGGTCGGATAGTTATGTTCATGCACTTTTAATTGTCTTGAAGCATAAGCAATCACATTTCTCTCTTCCATTAGCACTGCACCCAACCCATAATAAGATGCATCACAATAAACAATGAAATTCTTGCCTTCCTCTGGCAAGGTAAGAATTGGTGCAGTAGTCAACAAGGTCTTGATATTGTGGAAGCTTTCTTAACATTCATCCGACCATACAAATGGAACATTCTTCTTAGTCAAGTTTGTCAATTGGGAAGCAACCGACGAAAATCACTTGACAAATCGACGGTAGTAGCTAGCTAAACCAACAAAGCTCCTTACTTCTGTAACATTAGTAGGTCTTACCCAACTCTTCACTGCTTCAATCTTAGAAGGATCCACCATCACTCCATCCCTAGAAACTACGTGCCCCAAGAAGGACACTGAATCTAGCCAAAACTCACACTTAGAGAATTTGGCATAAAGCCTTTTCTCCCTCAACATTTCCAACACAATTCTCAAGTGCTCCTCATGTTCTTTCATGCTCTTTGAGTATACCAGTATATCATCAATAAACACAATGACAAAGAGATCCAGATATGGCTTAAAAATCCCGTTCATCAGACTCATGAAAGCAGCAGGGGTATTCGTAAGTCCAAAAGACATTACTAAGAATTCATAATGCCCGTACCTGGTTCGAAAAGCAGTCTTTGGCACATCTGCTGCCCGTATTTACAATTGATGATAACCAGATCTCAAGTTGATTTTTGAGAAGGTACAAGCACCTTGTAAGTGATCGAACAAATCATCAATACGAGGAAGAGGATACTTGTTCTTAACAGTTACCTTATTCATTTGCCTGTAGTCTATGCACATCCAAAAACTCCCATCCTTCTTCTTCACAAATAAAACCGGAGCACCCCAACGGGAAGCGCTTGGTCTAATGAAGCCTTTACCTAACAACTCTTGAAGTTGAGCCTTTAACTACCTTAACTCATCGGAAGCCATTCTATAAGGGGGTATGGAAATGGGGCGAGTACCCGGCTCCAGATCAATGCAAAAGTCAATATCCCTATCCGGTGGCATACCAGGAAGGTCTGCAGGAACACATCCAAAATCTCACGGACTATCGAAACCGACTCAATTGAAGGTACTTGGGTAGTATCATCCCTGAGGTGTGCCAAAAAGATAACACACCCTTTACTAACCATTGTCTTAGCACGAAGAAGGAGATGATACGAACTGGAGTGGAAGTGTAGTCACCCTCCCACACTAACGGATCTGTCCCAGGCTTGGCCAACGTTACAGTTTTAGCATTACAATCTAAGATTGCAAAATTTGGAGAAAGCCAAGTCATACCTAGAATTACATCGAAATCAACCATTTCTAAGATAACCAAGTCTACATGAGTATTGCTCCCCACAAAAGTTACAAGACAAGACCTACACACCTTTTCAACTATCACAGACTCACCCACCGGAGTAGAAACACGAATAAGCATGTCAAGCAATTCACAATGTAAATTAAGACCAGTAGAAAATGAGGAAGATACATATGAAAATGTGGAGGCAGGATCAAATAATACAGACGCCATGCAATCACAAACCAAAAGATTACATGTGATAACATCATCAGATGTCTCCCTCCCTCCGCTCAGCCGCCCGGGGAAAGCGTAACAATGGGCCCTATCACCTGTTTGCCCGTTTCCCCTACCATGTTGTGCTGTAGTAGCTCCAGTTTTCCCGTCACCCTGGCCGTTTTGGGGACCACCATTACCTTGGCCACCACGTCCTCCAGAATGACGGCCTCTTCCATGACCACCTCTACCTCTGACTATTGGGGGTCTGTAACTCTGTTTTGGACAATATCTCCTAATATGTCCAGTCTCCCCACATCCATAACACTCTCTAGGTTCAAGCATAGGTCTCTGTGAGAACGACGAAGTCTGGGGATAACCTCCAAACTCAGAGGAATATTGGTTGGTCTGCGATGGACCCTCAGCTACAGCCTGCAGTGAAGACTGAATAGGTCGGGCTGGGTAACCTCCTGAACTTTTCCCTCTGGAGTAAGAACCATTAAACTCATCTCCCTTACGAAACTTCTTAGATGTCGATGCCATGGTGAAGTCGTCTGGCTTCACCCCCTCCACTTCTATCACAAAATCTACCACCTCCTGAAAGGATTTTGCTGCAGCAGCTACTTGTAAGGCTGAAATCTGCAAATCTGACCTCAATCCCTTCACGAAACGGCGAATCCGCTCTTGTGGACTGAAGCAAAGCTGGGTGGCATACCTGGATAGTGCACGAAACTTAGCCTCATAAGCAGTAACGACATCCTGCCTTGCTCTAGTCTTAGGAACTCATCTCTCCTCCTATCCCTCAAAGTCCGGGGTATATACTTCTCCATAAATAAGCTAGAGAATGATGCCCAAGTCATAGGTGGTGCTTATGCTGGTTGACAATCAACATATGACCGCCACCACATTTTGGCGTTCCCCTGAAACTGATAGGTCACAAACTCAACGCCAAATCGTTCTACTATGCCCATCTTACGTAGCAACTCATGAAAATCAACCAAGAAATCATAAGCATCCTCAGATTCAGCACCCTTGAAGACTGGCGGCTTCAATTTCAAGAATTTAGTGAAAAGCTCATGTTGATCACTCGTCATTATAGGTCCTGTAGTCAATCGAGGAAACATGCCTATTTCCAATGAGGCATCCATGCGGGGAGCCACAACGGCTGCATGTTGTAATCCCGGAACCTGAGGTGCTGGTGCAGAAAACACTGGAGGGTCTGGCCTTGATCAGATAACCCGCTAAGATAAGCAAGAACCTGGTTAATCATCTCTGGGGTAGGTTGGGGTGGTAATTCCTCATTCTGCACTTGCTCATTTTCTCCTTCCTCACCCTCTCTTACTACCTCATC
The DNA here is from genome assembly GCA_027704805.1 of Solanum corneliomulleri. Classification (NCBI taxonomy): domain Eukaryota; kingdom Viridiplantae; phylum Streptophyta; class Magnoliopsida; order Solanales; family Solanaceae; genus Solanum; species Solanum corneliomulleri. Next base: position 50,802,820 of record JAKWIY010003052.1, on the reverse strand, counting down.
AGTCGGTGGAGGAGTCACCACCCTAGTACTAGCTGGACCAGATGTTTGTCCTCTACCTCTAGAGGACGTCCTCCCGCGACCTCTACCACGGCCTCTGCCACTGTTCCTGTTCGAGCTACAGCCCCAGTGGCTGGCTCAGACACATCCTGTCTTGCCGGTGTTGGTGTTGGCGCAGTTGTTGCTCTAGTTCTAACCATCTGTGAAATAGAGTGAGGATGTCAGATACAATTTGTATCACCTAGATACCAATTGGATCCAAGTAATAGCACGAAAGAAAGAAAGAATGGAATTTTCCTAAAGTCCTATAGCCTCTCAAAGAAAAGTAAAGGCGTTCCCCTACCGTTCCTCAAGACTCTACTAGACTCGTTCTTGTGTGACGAGACCAATGAACCTAACGCTCTGATACTAAGTTTGTCACGACCCAAAACGAGCCGCGAGTGGCACCCACACTTATCCTCTTATGTGAGCGAACCCAACAAATCTAAGCCCCAACGTTTACCAATATTTCAATCATAATGAACAAAATATAATGCGGAAGACTTAAAACTCATTAATATAACCAATAAATAACTTCTAAAATTTAATACTTATTATTCCCAAAATCTGGAAGTCATCACCACAAGAACATTTTATCCTCAAATTACTAAATCTAAGAGTATCTAGGAAGATAAAATAAGTAAACAGATGGTCCATGTCCGAACTTCAAGGACATCAAGACATGAATGAGAGAGAATCCAGTCCGAGCTAGGAACAATAGCTCACCCTGAAATCTGACGCGATGAAGACTGGCTAGAGTTGAGGACGAGTTGAAGTAGATGGCACGTTTGCTGCACTCCACAAATAACAAAGAAGAAAATTACAAGTAGCGGTCAGTACAAGGCACAAGTACTGAGTAGGTATCATCAGCCAACTCAAAATATAAAGCAATATATATAAGATTATAACATAAAATCGAATACCATACTCAACTGGTGACAATAACAAGTACCATAACCATTGGCCACAACCCAAGCATATCTATGAGGACTCAAGCCTCCACACCATACTCATTTGGGGAATAGGTTCTTTAAATTTGAGTAAATTAACATAATTCAAGATTCATTCTCTTTATCATCCTGGTGTCGGAACGTGACACTCCGATCCCCTCAAGATTCATTCTCTTTATTATCCTGGTGTCGGAACGTGACACTCCGATCCCCTACTACTACGTGTCGATTCGTGACACCCAATCCCCTAACTCCTGGTGTCGGTACGTGACACTCCGATCCCCTAATTCTATGTGTTGGTTCGTGACACCCGATCCCCTGATTCTACGTGTTGGTTCGTGACACCCGATCCCCTAATATCATTCTTTTAGTTCATCAAGCCTTCTTTTATACCAAGGCATCATCATTAACAAAGTGGATTTAAGGTTTAAGATTCACAGCCTCATCTTTCCTATCCATTACAATTACATAATCACATCATGCAAGCACACAATTAAGCATATAGAAGACTTTACAATACTACCCAATACATATCATTCGTTATTAAGAGTTTACTATGAAATAGCATAAACCATAACCTACCTCCACTGAAGAATCGTGATCAAGCAAGCTATCCCCCAAAACCTTTGCTTTCCTCTGCGTCCTCTCTTGCTCTTGCTCGTTCGTCCCTCTGTTCTTTTTATTTTTCCTCTCCAACTCTTTTTCTTTTACCCTAATTATCATATAATTAAGTATAAAAGATGATAAAAGTAACCCACTATTTATTTCAAGGTTATCTCCTTTAACCCCCAAGTAATTGAATTATTAACATTAACCTACTAACTTTTATTAATAATTTTCTACCCCTTTTTGGCCTACATGATAGTATCTTGTGGGCTCAACGATGATTGACTTTTTATTTCAAGCTAGTGCCACATAGGCCGAAAAAGGGTAGAAAATTACTTATAAAATAATCAAGGGGGTAATAGGACCTTAATATAGTATAAGTGTGTCTCGGAGATTTCGGTCATATGTTGAGGGGGTACTAATGCATTTTCCCAACCATAAATAACAAAGTAAAACATGTTTTAAAAAACAAAAATTAATATTATAACCATAAATTAATGACTATAAGAACATACCATGATCTGTAACAATAGAGTGAAACAAAAAGAGAATAAATTGAGTCCAAGGAATGCAGAGCTTGTCCTTGTTAGTGAGCCACTCAACAAGAGGAAAATACACAAATATTTAAGTGTACAGAAAAAGAAGTTTTAGATCAAATATTTAACTGTGCAGAAGAAGAATTTCAGAATTTTCGTTATTTTGAAATGAGAGAAAATCCCTCTATTTATAGCCAACAAAGGGTAGTGTGAACAAATGCTAATTCTGCCTTATTGAAAAGGTCACAACTCTTCGATAAAGTCACAACTCTTCGAAAAGGTCACAACTTTTCGAAAGGTCACAACCTTTCATAAATGTTACAATCTTTCATAAAAGTCACAACCTTTATTATAAAAGTCGCAACTCTTTATAAAAGTCACAATTTTTCGTAAAAGTCACAACTTCTCAATAAAAGTCATAACTTCTCATGAAAGGTTATTCAATTACAGTTTAACATTTGTTATATTAAAAGAAAAGACAAAATTATAAATGGATAACACTATTTTATCATAGTTTACATAATTTCATTTTACCACGGTTACATAGTGCCTTTTATTAGAGAGGCAAATAAATATTTTCTCAATATTCTTCTTTGTGAATTTTGTTATTATAACACTATGAATTATTTTCAAAATATAATATATTTTTAAAATATATATATATATAAAAATAAGGTTTTTATCAAGCACAAAGGTTGCATAATCATATGATATACAAATAAGTAATATGTAGTCATTATGTGTTTTAAAATTAAAATACAATCTTTCAAAACTCAAATTCCATATGTAATATAGTTATGATAGTTTTTTTGAATTGAAGTTGTGCACAAACAAAACAAAACATTAAGGATCCTTGAAAAGGATGGAAGAGAAGTAAGGGAAAATGGGAAAAAAGTTTAAAAGAAGTACTTTAGTGTTAGAGAATAGTCATTATTGTATATCATATAATTATAATTAATTGTTAGTTTTAATTCTATTAGTTCACTTTCTATTTTTTTGATCCTTTTAATATTGACATTATTATGACAATAACAAAAAATCATATAAATTTGTAGTCTTGATCTCTTGGAAAGAAAATATTTCATTAGAGAATGCTGTGAATAAATGTTTTCTATAAAAAGTTATTTGTGAATCTGCATAGTTAGATTTACATACATTTTATAATAACAAATGCTTATAACAATACCTTTACAAAAACAAAAACAACAAAGTTTAAAAATATGTAGTAAAAGACAACAATTAATATCATAAGCATAAATTAATAATTGTGAACAGTAGAATGAAACAAAAAGAAAAAATCGAGCCCACTGAATGCAGAGTGTCTCCTTGTTAGTGACCCACTCAAAAGGAGCAAAGTACACAAATATTTAATTGTGCAGAAGAAGAAGAAGTAGTTTTGAATCAAATATTTAACTTAACTGTGCTGAAGAAGAAGAAGTTCAGAATTTTCGTTATTTTAAAATGAGAGGAACCCCTCTATATATAGACAACAAAGGATAGTTTGAATAAATTATAATTATTTCTAACTGGAAAGGTTATAATCTTAGGAAAAGTCACAATTTTTTGGAAAGGTCACAACCTTTCACGAATGTCGCAACTCTTTATAAGAGTCACAACTTTTCAATAAAAGTCAAAACTTTTCATAAAAGTTACAACTTTTCATGAAAGGGAAAGACTAATATTAGAAATAAATAAATTAAAAGGGAATGCTTGTTTATGGGAACGCTATAAATAAGAATTTAATTGAACTTATAAATAATATTTTAGTATTATACATAAATTAAAAATAATAAAAAAAATAGGTTCTTAATAAAATATGAGCAATATTCCAACATGAATTTGATTATTTGTAATTATTACATAACTTAAGAACATCAAATGAATAAATTATTCATGAAATGATAAATCATTGGTCCTTTAATAAACATTAAAGAAAAAACAAAGAAGAAAATAAGAATAGATATAAAAATGCATTTCGTAATAAAAAGAAACATTAAAGTTGCATAGATTGCAAATCCTTTTGTTTAATCTTAGCTTAGAAATATGAAAAATATATTTCTTTTTCATATTTAGACAATTGTGATATATATCTTAGGAGAATTCAAAAAATTTGTTAATATATGCAAAATAAAATAAAATATTATGCCTGAACATGAAAACAATTATCACTTTTGAATTTGCATAGTATATTTCTTCGTTGGTAAGTGAGAAATTTCATATCTAGGTAAAATAGATAATTTGTAAGCTTATATAGTACTTTTAAGTGATAAAATTATATAGAATATCAAAACATGAACTCTTGAAACTGAGTACAATTAGTATTTTCTACACAATGAATATGCGTACTATATGTGTAGTTCAATATAACTGGAAAAAATAACTTTGCAAAAATTTAAACAATAGAACTAAAAACATGTACTCAAAAATCAATTAATATAATAAGCATAAATTAATAAGTGTAAAAAACATACCAAGATATGTTAATATAGATTGAAATATAGAGAAAAAAATTGAGTCCACTGAATGCATAATGTCACGACCCAAATCGGGGACGCGACTGGCACCCACATTTACCCTCCGATGTGAGCGAACCAACCCATCTACACCTTAACATTTTAATATAATAACAGAATATAATGCGGAAGACTTAAACTCATTAATAAAACAACTCAAAACTATTATTAATATCCCCAAAATCTGGAAGTCATCATCACAAGAACATCTATCTCAAATTACTAAACTAAGAATGTCTAAGAACTAAAAGTACATAAAAGCTAGTCCATGCCGAAAGTTCAAGGCATCAAGACTTGAAGAAGAAGACCCAGTCCAAGCTAGACGCATTAGCTCACCTGAATTTCCGATGAAGTGAAGACTGGCTAGATCTACTGTTGAATGAAGTTGACGGAACGTTTGCTGCATTACACAAATAACAAGAAGGAAAACATAAAAGTAGGGGGTCAGTACAACCACACGTACTGAGTAGATATCATCGGCTAACTCAAAAATAGGGAACAATATATATCAATAATAATGTAAATCAACTATAAACTCAACATGTATCAATAGCAATGTTTTTAATTCATCAATAAATACAACCGAGTTCACACATGAGGACTCAAGCCTCAATACCATACTCATTTGGGAATTAAGTTCATTAGATTGAGTATATTCATTATCTTTCAAGATTCATTATCTTTCTTCCTCTTGTGTCGGTACGTGACACTCCGCGTCCTCTATTTCTACCCTGTGGCCGGAACGTGGCACTCACCGATCCTCATATACTATCCTGTACCCGAACGTGGCACACCGATCCTATTCTATCCTGGTGTCGGAACGTGACACTCCGATCCTCATATTCATTCTATCCTGGTGTCGGAACGTGACACTCCGATCCTCATATTCATGTCTATCCTGGTACCGGAACGTGGCACCCGATCCTCATATTCATTCTATCCTGTCCTGGTACCGGGAACGTGGCAACCCGATCCTCATTTCATTCTGCCCTGGTACCGGAACGTAACACACCGCCCCGATCCCCTAATTCATCAAGCCTTCTTTTACAATAAGGCATCATCATTCTTATTATATAATTTATCAAGCCTTCTTTCATACTAAGGCACATCATTCTCATTATATAATATATCAAGCGAATTAGGGTTCTTTCAAGATTTGGGATTCATAGCTTCATCATGCTTTGTTATTCATCACAATTTCATAATCATAATCATGCAAGCATACAACTTAAGCACATAGCAGGGTTTACAATACTATCAACACATAATATTCACTATTAAGAGTTCACTACTACGAATATCGTAACATAAACCATAACCTACCTCCACGAAGAATTGGAATCCACAAGCAATTTCCCAAGCTTTCTTTTTCTTCGTCCAATCTCCCTCAATTCGTTTCTTTCTTTTCTCTCTCTCTTTTTCTCTCTTGTTCTTTCTCTTTGTTTTATTCAAACCCTCTTTCCTTTATCCTAATTACCAAATAATAAGTGTGAAAAGGACAATAAACCCCACTAATTAACTTAAGGTTACCCCTTTAAACCCTAAGTAATTAGACTTATTAATGTTAAGTTAACCCTCAATCTTTATAATTAAGGAAAGAATAGTCAAAAACGACCCTTAAAACGTGTGGAGAAATCCTAAACTGCCTGGGATTGCGCAGCCTGTGACGGGTCGTCGTGCCTGCGACGGTCCGTCACGATGGCCGTCGCCACCTCCCAAATTCCAGGTGGTCTGTGACGGCCCGTCACCCCTGTGACGGTCCGTCCTGCACCTCCGTCCTGACGGTCAGAAACTCGTTTCTTGCGCCAAATTCTCAAAAGTTGAAGTGTTTTGCAACGGAACTCACGACGGTTCGTCGTGTATGTGACGGCACGTCCTGCAGGTCCGTCACGATTTACAGAGAGTCGATTTTAATATCCTATTTGAAGAATTCTAAGTGTCCTGGAAAGACACCTCCTCGACGGGCCGTCGTGACCACGACGGTCCGTCGGGACACACGTCGTCTCAGCCAGTTTTTTCCCCGTATTACAATCTGCTGCTCAAACGACTAAACAGGTCGTTACAATAGATACCAATTTATCCATCGTTCGTCCCCGAACGATCAAAAGAAGAAAGACAATGGCGAAAAGGAGTACCTGAATCTGTAAACAGATGTGGGTATTTTTGTTGTATATCCGCCTCCTTCTCCCAAGTAGCCTCTTCATTCAACCGGTCGATTCTTCCATTGGACCTTGATGGGTGCAATTTCTCTCGACCTCAACTTGCGAACCCTCTCTTCTAGTATAGCAAACGGTTCCTCCTCATAAGTCAAGTTCTCATCCAACAAAACTGAATCCCAACGGATAATGTAGTTTCCATCTCCGTGGTATCTCTTCAACATGGATACATGAAACACCGGATGCACTCCGGACAGCCCTGGGGGCAAGGCTAATTCGTAAGCCACCTCCCCTATTCGCTTTAGTACCTCGAATGGTCCAATATACCTTGGACTTAACTTACCTCTTTTACCAAACCGCATCACCCCTTTCATGGGTGAAACCTTCAACAAGACTTGTTCACCTTCCATGAACTCCAAGTCTCTAACCTTCCGGTCTGTATACTCCTTTTGTCTACTTTGCGCCGCCAGAAGCTTTTCTTGAATAGCTTTCACCATTCCCAGAGAATCTCTCAACAGATCAGTCCCCCAAGGTCTAACTTCGAAGGCATCAAACCAACCAATGGGAGATCTACACCTCCTCCCATACAATGCTTCAAATGGAGCCATGTCAATACTGGAGTGATAGCTATTATTGTATGAAAACTCTGCCAAAGGTAAAAAGCTATCCCAATGGCCACCAAACTCTATCACACATGCACGAAGCATATCCTCCAACACTTGAATAGTTCGCTCAGACTGTCCATCGGTCTGAGGGTGAAATGCAGTGCTAAGGTCCAGCCTAGTACCCAATTCGGCATGTAATGTCCTCCAAAACTTAGAAGTAAACTGCGTACCTCTATCTGATATGATGGAGAGTGGAAGAACTCCATGCACCGAACGATCTCTCTGAATGTAGATCTTGGCTAACTTCTCTGCATTGTAGGTCACCTTGACAGGAATGAAGTGAGCAGACTTAGTTAACCTATCAACAATCACCCAAATCGAGTCATACTTACCCAAGGTCTTGGGAAGACCAACCACGAAGTCCATCGCGATTCTCTCCCACTTCCATTCAGGAATGGGCATTTTCTGAATGTTCCTCCGGGCCTCTGGTGTTCATACTTCACTTGTTGACAATTTGGACATTTGGCAACAAACTCAACAATATCACGCTTCATTCTACTCCACCAGAAGTGTTGCTTTAGATCGCGATACATCTTGGTTGCACCAGGATGTATAGAATATCCGAACTATGAGCCTCTGTCAGAATAGTGGTGATCAAATCATCGATGCGGGGTACACATACCCTTCCCTTAATCCTCAAATACCTTCCCCATCGATTATTGCCTCTTTAGCCTCTCCTTGCAACACTTTATCTCGGATTCGACTTAGCTTCTCATCATCAAACTGTTTCCCCTTATCTGATCAAGAAGGAAGATTTTGCCTCTACACAAGCTAACAATCCTCCCTTCTCATTTATTTCTAACCTCATAAGGTCATTAGCCAGAATCTGCACCTCTCTAGCCAATGGGCGTCTAGAAGCTTGCAAATGGGCTAGACTTCCCATGCTTCCGGCCTTTCTACTTAGAGCATCCGCTACAACATTAGCCTTCCCCGGATGATACAAAATAGTGATGTCGTAGTCCTTCAGTAGTTCCATCCATCTCCTCTGTCTCAAGTTCAAGTCTTTCTGAGTGAAGACATACTGTAGGCTACGATGGTCCGTATAGACTTCACACTTAACCCCATACAAGTAGTGTCTCCATTGCTTTAGTGCAAATACACCACCGCGGCCAACTCCAAATCATGGGTCGGATAGTTACGTTCATGCACTTTTAATTGTCTTGAAGCATAAGCAATCACATTCTTCTATTGCATTAGCACTACACCCAACCCAGAATAGGATGCATCACAGTAAACAATGAAGTCTTTACCCTCTATTGGCAAGGTAAGAATTGGTGCGGTAGTCAACAAAGTCTTAAGCTTCTGAAAGCTTTCCTCACATTCATCTGACCATACAAATGGAACATTCTGCTTAGTCAAGTTCGTCAATTGGGAAGCAATAGAAGAGAATCCCTTAACAAAGCGGCGGTAGTAGCTAGCTAACCCAACAAAGCTTCTTATTTCTGACACGTTAGTGGGTCTTACCCAATTCTTCACTGTCTCAATCTTTGAAGGATCTACCATCACTCCTTCCTTAGAAACCACGTGCCCCAAGAAGGACACTGCATCTAGCCAAAACTCACACTTAGAGAACTTGGCATAAAGCTTTTTCTCCCTCAATGTTTCCAATACCATTCTCAAATGCTCTTCATGTTCCTTCTTGCTCTTTGAGTATACCAATATGTCATCAATAAATACAATCACGAAGAGATCCAAAATATGGCTTAAAAATCCCATTCATCAAATCATGAACGCAGCAGGGGCATTCGTAAGACCAAAGGACATCACCACAAATTCATAATGTCCATACCTAGTTCGAAAAGCAGTCTTTGGTACATCCGTTGCCCGTATTTTCAATTGATGATAACCGGATCTCAAGTCAATCTTAGAGAAGACACAAGCACCTTGTAACTGATCGAACAAGTCATCAATGCGAGGAAGAGGATACTTGTTCTTAATAGTTACCTTGTTCAGTTGTCTGTAGTCTATGCACATCCTAAAACTCCCATTCTTCTTCTTCACAAACAAAACTGGAGCACCCCAAGGAGATGCACGTGGTCTAATGAATCCCTTGCTCAACAACTCTTGAAGTTGAGCCTTTAACTCTCTTAATTCAGCGGGAGCCATTCTATACGGGGGTATAGAAATGGGGCGTGTGCCCGGTTCAAGGTCGATACAGAAGTCAATATCCCTATCTGGTGGCATACCAGGAAGATCTGCAGGGAACACATCCAAAAATTCTCGAACTACCGAAACTGATTCAATTGAGGGTATTGGATAGTGTCACCCTTGATATGTGCCAAGAAAGCTAAACACACCCTTACTACCATCTTCTGAGCACAAAGAAAGAGATGATACAACACCGGATTGGAAGTGTAATCGCCTCCCCACACTAACGGATCTGTCCCAGGCTTGGCTAACGTCACCGTTTTAGCATTACAATCCAAGATCGCGAAATTGGGAGAAAGCCAAGTCATACCCAGAATTACATCAAAGTCACCCATTTCTAAAATAACCAAATCTACATAAGTGTTGCTCCCCACAAAATTCACCAAACAAGACCTATATACCTTTTCAACTATCACAGACTCACCCACCGGAGTAGAAACACTAATAGGCATGTCAAGTAATTCACAATGCAAATTTAGACCATTAGCAAATGAGGAAGACACATAAGAAAATGTGGATCCAGGATCAAACAACACGGAAGCCATGCAATCACAAATCAGAAGGTTACCTGTGATAACTGGCATCAGACGCCTCCGCTTTAGATCTCCAGGGAAAGCGTAGCAATGAGCCCCATTATTTATCTGTCCGTTGCCCCTACCATGTTGTGTAGTAGTGGCTCCTTTTGCCCTTCACCTCTGCCGTTTTGGTGACCACCATTACCTCGGCCACCACGCCTCCAGAATAACGACCTCTACCATACCACCCGTACCTCTAGCCAGTGGGGTTCTGTAACTCTGGTTTGGACAATACCTCTTAATGTGTCCAATCTCTCCACACCCATAACATTCTCTGGGTTCACGCATCGGCCTCTCGGAGAAGTGTTGACCGTTCTGAGGTGAACCCCCAACTACAGTCTGTAGTGAAGACTGTATTGGTCGATTGGAGTGACCTCCGGAGTTCTGTCCTCTAGAATAAGAACCATTAAACTCACCTCCCCTTCGAAACCTCTTCGATGTAGACGTGGTGGTGAAGTCATCCGGTTTCACTCCTTCCACCTCTATCACAAAGTCTACCACCTCTTGGAAGGATGTTGCTGTTGCCGCTATCTGTAAGGCCGAAATCCGCAATTCTGACCTCAACCCCTTTACAAAACGGCGGATTCGTTCTTGTGGACTGAAACAAAGTTGGGTGGCATACCTTGATAAAGCACGAAACTTAGCCTCATATGCGTTAACCGTCATCCTACCTTGCTCGAGGCTCAAGAACTCATCCCTTTTTCTATCCCTCAACGTACTTGGGATATACTTCTCCATAAACAAAGTAGAGAATGATTCCCAAGTCATAGGTGGTGCCTCTGTTGGTTGACACTCAACATGTGAACGCCACCACATTTTGGCGTTCCCTTGAAACGATAGCTCACGAACTCGACACCAAACCTCTCTACTATACCCATCTTGTGTAGTAGCTCATGACAGTCAACTAGAAAATCGTAGGCATCTCATGATTCCGCACCCTTAAGACTGGAGGTTTCAATTTCAAGAACGTACTGAAAAGTTCATGTTGATCGTTTGTCATAATAGGCCCAGTAGTCAGACGTGGAAATGTGCCTATTCCAATGATGCATCCATGCGGGGAGCCATAGTAGCCGCATGTCGTACCTCTGAAACCGGAGGTGTTGGTGCAGAAAAAACCTGGAGGTGCTGACCGTGATCAGATAACCCGCTAAGGTAAGCAAGAACCTGATTGATCATCTCTGGGGTAGGTTGGGGTGGCAATTCCTCATTCTGCTCTTGTTCAGTTTCCCATTCCTCACCCTCTCTTACTACCTCCTCAGTCGGTGGAGGAGTCACTGCCCTAGCATCAGATAGGCTAGGTGCTCGTCCTCTTCCCCTAGAGGACGTCCTCCCACGACCTCTACCACGGCCTCTTGCCACTGTTCTACCTCGAGCTACAGCCCCAGTGGCTGGCTCAGTCGTTTCTTGTCTTTCCGTTGTTGCTGCTGGTGCGGTTGTTGCTCTAGTTCTAACCATCTGCGAAATAGAGTGAAGATGGTCAGATACCAATTCGTATCGCCTAGATACCAATTGGACTCAAGTAGTAGCACGAAAGAAAGAATGAAAGAGTGAAATTTTCCTAAAGTCTTATAGCCTCTAAAGGAAAAGTAAAGGCGTCCCCCTACCGTTCCTTAAGACTCTACTAGACCTGTTCTTGTGTGATGAGACCAACGAACCTAATGCTCTGATACCAAGTCTGTCACGACCCAAATCGGGGACGCGACTGGCACCCACATTTACCCTCCGATGTGAGCGAACCAACCCATCTACACCTTAACATTTTAATATAATAACAGAATATAATGCGGAAGACTTAAACTCATTAATAAAACAACTCAAAACTATTATTAATATCTCCAAAATCTGGAAGTCATCATCACAAGAACATCTATCTCAAATTACTAAACTAAGAGTGTCTAAGAACTAAAAGTACATAAAAGCTAGTCCATGCCGAAAGTTCAAGGCATCAAGACTTGAAGAAGAAGACCCAGTCCAAGCTAGACGCATTAGCTCACCCTGAATTTCCGATGAAGTGAAGACTGGCTAGATCTACTGTTGAATTGAAGTTGACGGAACGTTTGCTGCATTACACAAATAACAAGAAGGAAAACATAAAAGTAGGGGGTCAGTACAACCACACGTACTGAGTAGATATCATCGGCTAACTCAAAAATAGGGAACAATATATATCAATAATAATGTAAATCAACTATAAACTCAACATGTAGCAATAGCAATGTTTAATTAATCAATAAATACAACCGAGTTCACACATGAGGACTCAAGCCTCAATACCATACTCATTTGGGAATTAAGTTCATTAGATTGAGTATATTCATTATCTTTCAAGATTCATTATCTTTCTTCCTCTTGTGTCGGTACGTGACACTCCGCTCCTCTATTTCTACCCTGGTGCCGGAACGTGGCACTCCGATCCTCATATACTATCCTGGTACCGGAACGTGGCACCCGATCCATATTCTATCCTGGTGTCGGAACGTGACACTCCGATCCTCATATTCATTCTATCCTGGTGTCGGAACGTGACACTCCGATCCTCATATTCATTCTATCCTGGTACCGGAACGTGGCACCCGATCCTCATATTCATTCTATCCTGGTACCGGAACGTGGCACCCGATCCTCATATTCATTCTGCCCTGGTACCGGAACGTGGCACCCGATCCCCTAATTCATCAAGCCTTCTTTTACACTAAGGCATCATCATTCTTATTATATAATTTATCAAGCCTTCTTTCATACTAAGGCATCATCATTCTCATTATATAATATATCAAGCGAATTAGGGTTCTTTCAAGATTTGGGATTCAATAGCTTCATCATGCTTTGTTAATTCATCACAATTTCATAATCATAATCATGCAAGCATACAACTTAAGCACATAGCAGGGTTTACAATACTATCAACACATAATATTCACTATTAAGAGTTCACTACGAATATCGTAACATAAACCATAACCTACCTCCACCGAAGAATTGGAATCCACAAGCAATTTCCCAAGCTTTCTTCTTCTCGTCCAATCTCCCTCAATTCGTTTCTCTCTTTTTCTCTCTTGTTCTTTCTCTTTTGTTTTATTCAAACCCTCTTTCCTTTATCCTAATTACCAAATAATTAAGTGTGAAAAAGGACAATAAACCCCACTAATTAACTTAAGGTTACCCCTTTTAACCCCTAAGTAATTAGACTTATTAATGTTAACCCTCAATCTTTATAATTAAGGAAAGAATAGTCAAAAACGACCCTTAAAACGTGTGGAAAAATCCTAAACTGCCTGGGATTGCGCAGCCTGTGACGGGCCGTCGTGCCTGCGACGGTCCGTCACGATGGCCGTCGCCACCTCCCAAATTCCAGGTGGTCTGTGACGGCCCGTCACCCCTGTGACGGTCCGTCCTGCACCTCCGTTCTGACGGTCAGAAACTCGTTTCTTGCGCCAAATTCTCAAAAGTTGAAGTGTTTTGCAACGGAACTCACGACGGTTCGTCGTGTATGTGACGGCACGTCCGTCACGATTTACAGAGAGTCGATTTTAATATCCTATTTGAAGAATTCTAAGTGTCCTGGAAAGACACCTCCTCGACGGGCCGTCGTGACCACGACGGTCCGTCGGGACACACGTCGTCTCAGCCAGTTTTTTTCCCCGTATTACAATCTGCTGCTCAAACGACTAAACAGGTCGTTACACATAATGTCCCGTTAAGAAAAATATTCCCCTCCAATACCAAAGGTTTAAAGAATAACATGCTCTATGTATGGAATAATTTTATTCACCAATTATTGATACAAAAATAGTGGATAAGTAAGTCACTTAACATGAGCAAAGTACACGAATATTTAATTTTACGGAAGAAGAAGAAGATCGAGAGTTTTGTTGTTTTAAAATGAGAATAAATCCATCTATTTATAAAGAACAAAGGGTAGTGTGAACAAATGTTTATTGTGCATTATCAAAAAATTTACAACTATTTGGAGAAGTTGCAACCCTTGGGAAAGTTCACAACCTTTTGTAAAAATCACAACTTTTCATAAAGTTGTAACTCTTTATTAATGTCACAACTTTTCACGAAAGTCACAACTTTTTATAAAAGTCGCAACTCTTCATTAAAGTCATAACTTTTGATAAAATTCACAACTCTTCATTAAATTCGCAACTCTTTGTGAAAGAGGAAGGTTATTTTTGGAAATAAATAAATTTTAAAGGAATTCTTGCTGGTGGTGGCGCGACATAAGCGAGTCTAGGGTTCTCTTTTATATAAATATATAAAATAATAGGGATAATGCACAAGTACCCCCTCAACCTATGCCCAAAATCTCAGAGACACACTTATACTATACAAAGGTCCTATTACCCCCCTGAACTTATTTTATTAATAATTTTCTACCCCTTTTCGACTTACGTGGCACTATCTTGTGGGCCCAACACTGGCTGACTTTTTCTTTCAAACTAGTGCCACGTAGGCCTAAAAGGGGTAGAAAATTACTTATAAAATAAGTTCAGGGGGGTAATAGGACCTTAGTATAGTATAAGTGTGTCTCTGAGATTTCGGGCATAGGTTGAGGGGGTACTTGTGCATTTTTCCAACATAATATGATATGCTTATAACTTATATCTTATTTAAACCCATTAAAACTTTTAACTAACAATAATACATTTAATTCATTATAACCTTTTTCATCTCAAGTGGTGTGACATGCTAGCCAAAAAAAGAGAGATTTTTTTCACACTTCATCTTTATAAAACTCGGTCTCTATAATAAATTTGGAGCAAAGACTATTGTATGTGTACCTTCAATTTACAGCGGAATGTGTTATTTGCTACCAACTCAAAACAACCCCAAACTAACTTCGTATTTTTAAAAAACGGAGATCCGATTATCACAAACAAAAGTGTCTTCTTTGTGTGTTGATTTAATCATTGAAAAAAGAAAACATTTTTCCTTTTTTTTGTTCTTTCTAAGAAGAGAGGTTGAATCCCTCTTTTAAAAATAAAATAAAATTATCCTTAATTAATTCTTTTTCATAAGTAAATAATATATTGGGTCAAGTAATATGGATCGAATTTAGGCGGATCGGTTCACATGAGCGACACACAACTCAAAAACTGTTACAATTCCCATTTCACACATGGTGGACATGACCCAAACAGATATAACATCAACTAGACACATAATTCATATGAAAAATAGTTCATGTGGCTTGTGAGCATTCATATTTAACTTTAAGGTTTTACAAGCCCTATACAGAAATCAAATCACACATGGAAAGATTTCACTACTATTATGAGGATATTATTACTTACAATACCACAAACTTCAGTAGCTGCTTATTCGATCTCTCATCCTCTTAAGAGATGAAATCGAGTTCATATTTAAATCTATATATACAATTACACTCCATACCGATAAGGTTAGTGTAATAGTTTGCTGGTTTATACAAGTTACATTATTATTAAATTAAGGAAAAAAGATGAATATACCCCCGAACTTTCATAAATACTATGTGTATATCCCTCGTTATATTTTTAGGTTTCCAGTATCCTTACCATCCAAATTTTGGAACATATATGTCCTTTACACTAACAGAGATACACGTGTCTCAATCTTAACCGCCCATCTAATATTTGTTAAATTCCCTATCCAAAATTAAAGGAACCACCCAAAACCCCCCCAAATCGCAGAGAGTAGCCACCGTCGCCGAAATATCAAAGAAAAATGATTTGGGTTGCCGAAAAGAACAGCACGAGTTCAATCTTCAGAGGGAAAATGAGGAAGAATAACTAGCGAAGAAGCTACAAGCAAAAAAGAACAAGATGAAGGTGGATGGTAAGGACAAGAAGTTTAAAGGTGGTAATAGATTTCAAGTTGAGAAGAAAACATGAAGACAAGGATGACTTCATTAGCCAAAGCTAAAGCTGCATAAGCAATGGAGATTGAAAAATAAGATTTTTGTTGTAATGTATTCAGGTGTATTTGGTAACTAAAATTGAACTTGTTTACGTCTTTCTTCTGAAATTGGCTAAAAAGACTTAAATATTTGATCATGTTTCATTATGTTGCTATCTATATTCTTTGTTGTGTTCTTAAAAAAAAGTCCTCCAGCAGTGCTTCCGGTGAGATTTGATCAAATATAATATAAAGGTATAATGATGGTAATGAGTAAATAATTGATTTAGTCAAAGAAAAGGTTAAATGAGTCAACAAACATGTGAGGAAGTTAAAGAGAAAATGGAGGATGATTTGGGGATGAAGATGGTTGGATGGGTCTTCCTCTCATGAAGATGATGAGAAATTGGAGGATTTAGTGTTGACTTTTGAGGCTGATTTGGGGATGAAGATTGGGGGAAAGATGCTATTAATAGATGTTTAAAATTCTTAATTTGATATTAAGTGAATTAATTTGGGATATTTGGGTTAATACTTTTGGGTGTTGGGTATACGTATTTGGGTGGATTTTTACTTTATTTTCGGGTGGATTTTTCAATTTTAAGTAGAACAAATATTGGGTCGGCCATTAAGATTGAGACACGTATACCTCCGTTAGTGTGAAGGATATATATGTTTCAAAATTTGGACGGTAAGAGTACTGGTGTCTTAAAAGTATAACGATGGGTATACACATACCATTTGTGAAAGTTCGGAGATATATTTGTGTTTTTTTTCTTAAGTTAATTGTCTTTTCATTCTACTTGAATCTATCTATTTCAATTCACTTTTTCCCTTAAATTGATTGTCTTTTCGTTCTACTCGAATCTATCTATTTCAATTCAATTTCTTTCCTAGACATGCATTGTACTATCGAATCATTCAGGGATATTAATGACATGCTAAACTAGAAATATTGATTGAAATTTCATGAAACAGTAAAAGGTCAAAAGGTATTCCAGGGATAAGTTATCTTAACTTATTAGAGTCTCACACAATGATGAAGCATGAAACCATTCTTTCATTAACTTATTGATTGCTTTAACTCATGTGGTATTAAACACGTGCTACCATGTTTTCACCGGGTCTCAGCTTTTTAATCATACAACATCATACAAACTTCATCTAGACACCTCTAAGTGTCTAACCCGAGTTCCTCTTTTTCGTGATTCTCAAACTCATTTTCTTAGATAAACTCTTGTTTGATTTATAAAAGATCATAGCATCATAGTGAAAATCATGTCTTCACATTCTCTAACGCAAGAGACGATTTCTCGTGTGAGAGAGACAATTTTGCAACTTTTGACACTCTTTATTTGTAACATAATTAGCACATGCATATGATATGTAAATACAAATTCAAAGAAGTCATATATTGATGAGAATATTATAACAACCAAGTTATTTTATAATACATAAATATTATCATATCCAACGCAAACCTAGAGCCTTAAAATGTTTCTCAAACAAGTTTCTAGATATCGCTTTTGTAAAAGAATCAACCATCATTTCACGAGTAGGATTGTATTGCTGAGTTATTTCTCCACTTGTTATGGTTCTCTCAAAAAGTTACTCTTCATGTCAATGTGATTGGTCTTGTTGTGATACTTAAGATCCTTCGTGTATGCGATAGAAGTTAGACTATCACAATATAGAATCATGGGACCCTTAATATCTGTGCAATATTTAAATGCTCAAATAGTTTCTTTCACGAAATAAATTATTGTACTAGAGACGCACAAGCCACAGGTTGAAAGAGTTGTGCAAGTTTGACTCTTATTTTCCATGAAATAGCACCACCATTAAGGAAATAACATAACCAGAGCTTGATTTTCTATCACATCGATCACCAGACTAATCAACATTTGTATAACATCTTATGAATAAGTCAGATCCACTACAACATAGTGAATGATATAAAATTCCCTTCCATTATCAGAATATTCTCTTAGTGCTTTTTAGTGATTGATGAGTGGTAAATTCACTTATGTAAGGTGCATTTAGACCAATAATTGGTGTCCTCAATGCCAACTTTGTCGTTTTCTAATCAAATGTTGATGATTTGTAGCAATGAAGGAAACTGGACTTGGCATAGACTGAAGCTTGAAAGAATGACCAAAAGGAGTACAAAAAAACTTTGATGATCGCCTAACATGAAGGGAGACTCGCCGAAGTTGTTTGAGGGAGACCAAAATGACAAAACATTAAGCCAACCCTCAAGATCAATATGTGAAGATAAGTGTTAAAGGTGATTCGCCAAATGAAATAAAGCGAGGTGAGAAAACGTCGCCAAATTTACAGTGTTCACAAAAAATTGATGACTTAAAGGGCGATATATAGTGCAAATCAACGACTCACTGAAATTACAAAATCAAGTTTATACGGGACCACCTAATGATCCTAAAACATTTGAAGCCTGAGATGACGGCGAACCTGAAAAGAAATGGTGATTCACCAAACGAAGTTGACGAACTTAACTAATATCATTGAAAGGGACACGAAACTGGATTTTGGGAAACTATAAATAGTTAGTAGAGAGAAAAAAAGGTGAATAGGGAGAGAAAATTTCAGAACAAATTTAGAGAGAGAAACAAATCTCATTGAAGAACACTTTTGTTCTAGTATATTTCAATTTTCTAAACTAAACTTTGGAAAATTTAAGTTGAATTCAAAGTGGGTTTATCCTTAATTTTTTGATTTCAAGTTAACCACGACTACTTTCATTGAAGGTATAATCCATTTACTTTATGTGATGGGTGACTAAAATCCTAACCTCTTAAGGTTTGATTATGAGATTGGGTGTTGATTTAATATGGCGGGTTCATGGAATTACTCTATTCTATGACTGTTAATCACAAATTTGACTAACAACCGTGTGACTAATTTATGAATTGAGGCGGCCAACTCAATTCTACATTTTGATCTTGTGATGGTGTTTGAAAAAGACCATCACAAGTGGTGACTTGATCAATAGTTGTAATTTAATTTACTTCGTTCCAAATCTAAAGTATTAGGTTGTTTTGAATGGAAAGTACATGAAACCCAAAGATAATTCTGTGCAAGGATGCTTTGAGACTGAAAGTTGATTAGTGTCATTGAAGATGGTTTGACTTATTTGTGATTGATTTGTTGTAGTGAGTAGTTATCTGAATTCCTAATTTGGTATCAATACTTGATCCCCCAAACCGGTTGAGTTAGTTAATTTTGTGAATTGTTGTGTAATCCTATATTAATCACTTGACAATTAAAAAGTTATTATTAAAGTCCATGGACTATTCCACTTGATTTCTAACTGAACTACAATTGAATTAATTGCACTATTAATTCTCTAATTAAATTCTTAACCTTAAACCTTCCTGGTGGAATTTGGCCCCGACTCTTAGTTGGGAAATTTTATTGACAATAACCACTCATTTCTTTAATTTGTTTTGAGGAGTGATTTGAGTGTTATAAAAAAAAGTCGCCACTGCCAGGGAACGGCAATTTCCAATTTAGTTTAAGAATTAATCTGCATTTTAATTTGTTTTGTGGTTGAATAATCTTATGCTTGAAATTTTTGTGTTTAAATCCTTCATGTGTGATACTGAATTTGCAGTGTGGCAATGATTGTAGTTTCCATAGACAAGATAATGATATTAGAAGAGAGGAAGAAGTAGTTACTCAAACTACCAAGGAGGTGGGAGTAATCTGTCGACCACCGGTGCATAAGGGAGTGACATTTGACATTACGAAAGCATTGTTACAAGTCATCAAGGATGAGGGATTATTCAAAGGTTTAGAGAATGATAATCTTATTGAGCACCTCCGAAGGTTTGCAAGTGTGTCTACACCTTTCTCCAATGAAGGTATTTCCAAAAGTCGATGAGGCTGTGATTGTTCTCCTTCTCATTAAAAGTGGAAGAAACTTGATGGATGATGGAGTTTCCTAAAATGTCAATTTCTTCATGGGAAGAGTTGGAGAAAATTTTCCTTAAAAAGTTCTTTCCCCCTTCAAAAATCATGAAATTCAGATGGAATGTTCAAAACATTGAAAGGTTGAGTGGGGAACAGTTGTATAAAACTTGGATACGATTCAAACGAGGGTTATCTCAATGTACCAAACACAAGTTTCCAAATGAGCTACTGTTACAATACTTTTATCAGAGTCTTGACATCTAGATACAAGGTTTAGTTGACCACCATGTGTAAGGCGACATCATTCGACAGTCATTCTCAGAAGCGACGAAGTTACTCGATGAGATAACAAAAATAAAGCAGGCTTGGTACACAAGTGAGGATTATGTATCACTCCCTGATGTAGGAGCATTAAGGAAGAAGAGGAGAATAACAAAAAAAATGACAAGGAATTGCTTGATTGACTACTAAAATGGAAATATTGTATGAACATGTTCACAGAGACAAATGTTATTCCATAAATCCTATATAACAAAATGAATATAATGAGGATATGAACATGAGAGGAATAAGATCAAAGGGTTTTTTCAAGTCATCTTAAACTTGTCATCAATCAAGGTTGGAAGAATGATGTTGATGAGAGGTGTCAAGGAAGATAAGGTGAAGAGAACGAATACTGAATGCATCATGAGCAAATGAATATCCACTTGTATGATTTTCTTGCTAAAATTATAGAGAAGGTGGAAGTTTCATATATGGTGGTACAAGAAATGACGAGTGTTGTTTCAGCCTTGTCCACTACCGTAGTTTCACATGCATCTTCCATTAAAACACTTAAAGAACCACTTTTGCATATGCTAATTTTGCTGAGTGTGGATCATCTAATGGAAGTGATGATAAAAAAATTTCATTCTATCCATTGTAACTAGAAGTGCAAAGACATTTCTAGAAGTAATAAAGCCAGATGAAGCAGAGAATCAATGATTGCTGATAATGAATCACAGAAGGAAATGAATCAATAGTAAGAAAAGGTAGAAAGAGTGGCGTATGGAATGCATCTATCTTTACAAAAATCAAGATCATACCTTCATTTTCCACAAAAATGAATATCTTATTGGTGATTCCTTAACTGAAATATCAAGATATGCTAAAACATGAAGGAGTTGGTGGAAAAGAAGAGGGCGATAGATTGTGAAATCATTGTCCTACCACAATCACATGTCATAGTTACAACTAAGAATAATGTCCTCAAAAGAGATGATTGATAACACTCAACTAAACTTCATCTGATTCTAAGTGTAGGCAGTCACTAACAAGTATAAACCCAACCAAGAGCTGGGGTCGATGCCACAGGAGTGATACAGTAAATAATTCAATTACAAAATAAATGGTGTTTTAATCATTTGTAGATGTACATATTTTCGCAACAACAAAGTTAATGACAAGGTTTTGAAAATTTATGTCAAATGAGGGATTTGGATAATCAATTAACAACTACAAATAACGAAGAGTAAACATGAAGAGAAAGTTTTTTAGGAGTGTGCTGAATTGGATGCTAATTTTATGTAATGGGTGATTACTAATTACTCAAAGTTGTTGGATCTCGGTAGGTAGGCTATGTCTTGAGTGTTATAGTCATTTCTCAATCAACTTTTACGAATCAAGAGAGTTCTTTAGAACCTAAAAAAGTACAACATAGATAAAAAAAACAATAAACTTAATCAATCTTCTTTTGCAAGCTAGATTCGCAAGATTGCATTCAAACCCACTTTCTCAATATAGACTCGTAACAACAAAATCTCTAAAATTATCAACTAACAATTCAACTCTAACACTTCTTTCTCAGACAAGGATAGAGTACTAAGCTAAAACTGCATTTGCAACTCAATTCCTCAATAAAAACGCAAACTATTAATTGAACCCGCTTCAAATAAACAATAAAATCAGTAATTAACAACACCATTAGCTAATAAATGCATCCAACTATATAATAACACTCCCAAGAATGAGATTTTAGCCAAAAATAATAAAGAACGAGAAATTGTTACCAACTATGTTTTCCATTAGGTTGGGCAGCGATACGCAAGTCTCCAAATGCTCAATTTGAAGCTAAAAATCAAACAAACCCTAAAGCTCTACTGAAAAAGTGTAAAAGCAATGTTTAGAATGTTGAAGATTAAAAACCTAGAACTGGACAATGTGGAAACTCCTTTTCTTCTTTTGAAAATTGCATTTATACATTCTTAGGATTTTAGCATCGGAGTCACTTGGCGAAGTAATTCGGGCTTCATCGACTTGGTCGGTGATACACTGGGTGCCCTCTCTTACCGCCTTCTTGTCTTATACTTTCACCATTGATATTATGTAACTTTAGGAAAACTAAATTGGCATCGCCGATTGCGTTGGCAAATAGCTAACATGCCTCTCCTATTGACAAGTTAGTTTTGTCCATAGGCTAGCCTGCAGGAACTTTAGGTGAGCAAAAGGTCCACTTAGCGACTCGATAAGTGGCTTTAGCGAGGACCAACCTTTTTCTCCTTCAATTTCTTTAGATTTTTTGCTCCTTTTATCCACATAATGTCCTTGCCTTGACTTTTGCCTTCATTCCTGCAAATTACTGTGAATACCAAAATTATTAAACTGAAGGTAGTTCCTCCATGTGTCCACAACATTTAACGAGGCCATGTATTCCTTTTCATAGATAGATTTTTCCCTGTGCTTAGGCGCTAGTACTTACTAAAATAAGCTATCAGTATTCCTTCTTAAATAAGGAAAACACCAATTCCATTATGACTAAAATCACTCTCTATAATGAATTCATTGGAACGCCCCTCTCTAGATAAGAAGCAGAACGCGCCATCACCTACAACCTTTTCCTCTACTGGGGACTTCCACGAAATGAAAACGGGCGGCATCGTCGTATGCTCTAGTGATAATGTAGAAGATTTGAGGGCTGCAAATGTCAATCCACTATTGCTTGGATTTTAGCAGGATCGACAGAAACTCCTTCTCCAATAATAACATGTCCTAGGTACTCAACCTTAGGTTGTCCGAAAGAACATTATTTTTAGCATACAAAGAGTGGTCCCTCAAGTTATCTATAACAACAACTAATTGTTAAACATGATCTTTTAATGATACTTTATGGATAAGTATACAATCAAATAATACCAGGAAAAAAAAATTTTGAGGATATGTTTGAAAATCATAGTTCATCAAGGCTTGGAGGTTGCACTAGCATTGCTTAACCCAAAGGGCATCACCTTGAATTCATAGTGACCCATTTGAGTCCTAAAGTTTGATTTATGAATATCATTGACCTTCATCCTGATCAGAGAGTGACCTGCTCTAAGGTCAACTTTGGAGAAGATCACAAAACCATGCAATTCATCTAGTAGATCATCTTTTATATGTATAAGATATTTTCCCTTTATAGTGATGTCATTTAATCCCCTATAGTCTACACAAAATCTCTAGGAACCACCCCTCTTCTTGACTAAAAGAGCTGGTAATGAAAATGGAGATTGGCTAGGTTGGACAATGCCCTGATTGAGGATTTCAGTGACTTGTTTCTCCAAATCAGTCTTCTAGTAATACTTATGTTGATAAGGTCTCAAGCCTACTGGTGCCAAACTTGGTTTGAGAGGGATGACACGATCAAGTACCCTGATAGGAGAAAGTGACTTTGGCTCCTCAAATACTCCATAATACTTGTCTAGAACGTCTTTAATAGTCTTATCCACCACTTTGTTATAAATGTGGACCTCTATGCTTAACATGAGTAAATGACCAATTAGAGTGATGTGCTTAGGATTTATACCCATTTAGGACTTTTTATTTCATAGATCTAGTGTCCTCGATTTCTATTTTGTTCTCCAAACCATTGTTTAAATGTTAATTTACAGATAAAAAGGTAAAAGAGTAAGTTAAGGACATTTACGGGGTAAAAATGCAACACTTCGAAAGTTCCATGACATAGACTATAGCTTAGCTATTTAAAAATGATTTAAAATTATGTTTATAGACCTTATTAATGTAACAAACTCAATTAGAAAAGTTTAAAGACAAAGCGACAAAGAAAAACCTTGACGTCCGGAAACTAGCTAAATTGAACTAGTAGACGTCCCTATATTTGGTGAAGGTTTGAGAGTTCAAATGAAATCTAAAACTTATAAAAAAAATTTAAGTAGGTAGTATGTAGTACAAACGGTCCAAACGTCCAGCAACGAATCCCCGAGGAATTGTGGGCGCTGCGTGACACACATTCATCACGTGTAGGACCAAGAGTTGACTCGCGATGGGGAGCCTCCACGAGGACCACTGTCTCAACTTGGATTTTCAAAAATAAATAATAAATTGACCCCGTGACGCGCAGCAACTTCCCAGTCCGCATCGTTGTTAAATCAATTTAACTTCACAAAGAGACCCATTTAAGTGAGGGGTCTTTTGGGTATTTTAGGGGACAATTTTATGATGATTTTAGGTCAGTTTTAGACCACTTTCATTGTCACATCCGGGTTTACCCCCTAGACGTAACCGGCGTCGTCGTCCTCTTTGAGGACTAAGACTAGCCTCTTAGCTTACATCATCTCATTCATAAGTCAAATTTAGCGGAAATCTTAAAACTTTTCATTACTTCTACAACGAGGTTTACATAGACCTCTACAAACACATAATGTATATATCGAGTATACATAGACCCTTCATATGGGAAGGTTACATATCCTTCTACTTTTATTGTATATAAGTATATATAAAATAGAACATATTCTTCAAAGATTATCTCATAACATAACCATCTAACACAATTAGCAATTAGGGCATAGCCCATACATCAATGTAAAGAGAGCCACATATAGGCTTTATACAATCCGTACTCAAATGAAAGGAGATAGAATAAAAGAGTCTTAGTACTAAAACAAAATCATAAGCTCGATATTGACATCGCCCTCGAAAATGAGGAACTACCCTACTTGGATGATCAAAGGATCCAAGTCTTCTTCAAGTCGCCTTCCGAAACATTTCAACGACCGGAACCTAAAATGTTGGTGGAAAAGGAAGAAATGGGGTTAGTATGCCACTTGTACTAAGTATGTGACCATATACACACATTCTTGAAAATATGCTAAGAAAAAGGGACATTTCATAAAGTATGCATTTTTCATTCAAAAATCCTTATGCACATTAAACAAGACCATTCCAATCCATATTGTATATACATTAAGTCATAGGCATGTTCATCACAATGCTACAACATCAAGTCTAGTCAAATCAACCATTCATACCATATAAGTAGATGCATACTCAAGTAACTCTACGTTCAAGTCATATTAACAATAAGCATGAATAATAGTACATTTCATTATAACAATATCAAGACAATTACCCATGAATCCCTATCAAGTCAACAAGTGCAATGACCAAGCAAAGCCCCATAATCTTACTCAATCAAGTAACCCAACAAGAATCATGACTAACATCCTACTTCACATAACATGACATTTAGATATAAATTTTATCTTACTTTAACAATATAAACCAACACATATTCATAAGAAAACTAATCAACATATAGTATCAACAATGTTCAAGTTCATCATATGCATAGCATATATCATTATAAGCATAAACATACATAAGAACATCCTCCTAAGACTCCCCTCAAGGCTAACTAGTGCAATGCTTAGGTAGAGTCCCATACATTACCTAGACTAAGCTAGACCCCTTAGGTTATCCTACTTAGAATCAATCCTTTAATTCATTTTACCTTTTGGGAACATCTTGCCCTAACCGACATAGACCACATGAGCTAGTGTGGAATCATTGTCATAAAACCCTACATCGAAGGAAGGCGGATTAATTTCCAAGGTAGTACCAAAACATAAAACATAGCAACTATGTGGATCTACTAGCTAGTATTCCTATGGTGGGGAAATAGTTCAAAAACTAGGAGATATAGTTGGGACCCTCTTTATCCTACATTTATTGTACTCTCCAATCTCAGATTTACTTTAGTTCTCCTACCTTCCCCATGTGGAAGGGGACACTCCTCACTCTAGTTCACTCGGTGCTAAGCTAGAGTCCTTTTTGAAATGTCTTTAAGCCTTTAATTATCAGTCATAGTTTATCTTAGGTCATAGGGACTAACCGTTGTATAATCATCATCATTGATAGCTCAATAAGAATTGCATGAGTATAAGTCCTTTCATTACAATTCATATTAGTGAGGTTAACACGTTACCATTTAATATCAAAATAAGGCACATTGATAGTCATCACTATCATTATGTCACATAAACCTTAATCAACCTCACAACATAGTCAAGAAATTTCAATTCTACATCATACCACCCTAACAATCCTAATACAAGGCATACTCCAATACAACATCATGACTTAATCACAATTAATCACATCTTGAAGTAAATGATAGAGATCATAAGACTTACCAAGTCTCCTACATAGTTCATCATCAAGGCCTTACCATGAACCCTCAATTCAACCCAATTTTTGGGTATACAACATCATAATTCAATAATTAACATGATAACAAGGCTAGAAGAATCACTACATCACAATTCAATATTAGATCATAGCTTAAGACAAGATACTTAGGTCAATTCACTTCCTAACCTAGATTATCTTCCCAAGAACTAGCATAAAAGACTACAATTCACTCCAATTTGCTCATGATCAATGTAACAACATCATTTACTAGAAATTCAATCAATAACCATATTGAACCAATTTCAACATAATTCATAGCAATATCAAACCTAGGGTTAAGGGTTAAGGACAATCATCTACAAGCTATACCAAACCATCAAGATATACAACAATTAAGTTAGAATACATGTTAATATATTCATATTATCCAATAGAAAATATAATCAACCCAATTCATAACCTAATTTTCGAGACTGAGAAGAACCCACATGAAAACCCAACTATTGAAAATACTTTGTAGGAACCCTTTGAGGAAAACGGTCTCAAAGGTGAATTAGATTCATACCTTAATATTTGATGAAGATTTGATGGTGAATTAGTCCCTTTACAGACCCCAAATACCTCCCCTAGCTAGTCTTCAATGGTGCCTTACAATAGAGAGAGAAAGAAGAGAGAAGAAAGAGAGTTTGTTTTGAGAGTTGTAATTTGATTAATTGGGGTTGGGGTGTTTATATGGGGAGTTAAATTAGTTAATTAGTCTTCCTTTAATCCCTAAATAACCCCTAAAACCTTTAATTTATTATTTAGGACTTAACTTAAAAAGTTCAGGAAAACAAACCCATACAGATGGAACCCCGTCGACGCCTCGTGGCTCAATCGACGGACCAACCCCCCTTCCGTGCCGCACGTCCGTCGATGAGTTCAGAGAGTGTGTAGACGAGAACCTTCAATGAAATGGATAAGTTTTGTTTGACGGTTAGCATCGACGCCCCATCGATAAACACACGCCCCGTAGGTTGACCCTTCGTGGGTGCACACTGCCTAGGCAGTGTTGACGCCAACGTGCAAGGGTCCTCCTCAGGAGCCCTTGGTTGGTCCTTGGGGAGTCGTACCCGGACGTTTCGACCATGAATTAATTTAAAAACCTATTAAATACTTTTACACCAATTTTTATGGGTTTTTGACTCCGAAAAGCTCGTCTAATAGGCTTAGACACGCTAGTACCTCCTAGAACTAGTTTTTGGACGTCATGGATGTTTTGGTTTATAGACTTCCGAAATGACCTATATTCATTAAAATATGCCTAACACAATGTTTAGACCTAATGACATCTATGTTAGGCTTTAAGACCCATCTTGGATTTTTGAAACGCACTTCAAATCAAATTAAACAAATCCCTCTCATCTCTCTCAAGAACTCTCTCTTTTCAAACTCCATTGAAGAACACGAAAAGCTTAAAGAAGAAGACGAAGACTTCAATATTTTCACTAGAAATTCGTGGAATGTTCGTCAATAAGGTATGAGTTCTTCACTCTTGGGATTCCTTTCCCCAAGAGGTCCTTTCAAAGATGATTTTCAAGATTTCAACTTCTAGGGTTTTCACTCTACAAGATTGATTTTCTTCCTAACTCAAGATTTATGACTAATTATGAAAAATAGTGATTTTCAATGGTTATAAGTATGTAATGTTGGGTAATTGGTTTGTAATGTTTGATTTTCGTGTGAAGCATGTTCCTTCTCTAAATAATGGTTTTGATTGGGTTATATCCATCACTTGACCACATGTAAATGTTTGGATTGGAACTATAGCTTTCACGGACTCTTTAATGACCCTTTACCTTATCCTTAAATACGAATTGGTCTTTTATATGACTTGAATGGTTGGTATTGATTATGTTATTGAGTATTTCACTATGTTCTTGGATGATTGTTGTAAATTGAACGTAAGTTCTTGATGAAGGTTCTTGGAAACAATAGGTAAGTCTTATTAAGTCGTGAATACTCTATTATGTTTATGTTATCCTATAAATGATGTTGCTATGGAATTGAAGAATGTATGATGTTGCTATTGTCACACCCCTATTTTGCACGCGGAGCGGAAGGATTTTTCAATTGAAGTGACAATATTGATTTAGGGATTATTTTACTTTTTTCAGTCGCCACTTGGAATTGAGTTATGGTGTTTCAAGTCACCTTTTTGTTTAATCCTTAACCAAAAAAAATAACTCTTTATTTGTTCTACGAACTAGAAATTCGGGTAAGGAATTCTATTGACCGAGAGAAAGGTATTATGCATCCCTTCAGTCCCGTGGTTGTAGCACGGTCGCTTTTATTGACTTATACTTATCTTTACTATTTTTAGATATATTATGTCTATATGTCATGGTTTACTCATTTTAGTTATTTTTTATTATTGAACTTTTGTTAGTTTGAACCTAGATGTGTAACTGCTATCTTATTCTTGACATTTAGAGGCATAACTGCCTTTTCTTCTCGAGCACCTCACACCTAATAATTTCTATTTACATCTATTGATTTAAATTAATGATAAGTAATTATTAAAATAGTTTGACCAAGGTGCGTAACCGCATCCTTGAGTTTCTTTTGGTGTCTCAAAAAATGTGTAACCACATTCTTAATTGAAACAAATAATTTTACTATGCCTAAATCTCATTTACTCATTAAATCAAATATTTTTTCTTCATACATAAACTAAATATTATAAAATAAATCTAATTGTTGAGGATATAATATATAATTTTGACATTATTTCTCTATCTTTTATTTTATATGTTAACATTTTTTTTTATTACTCTTAAAGTAAAGGTCAAAATTAAGCATATATCTTTTATATTTTTATTTTCCCTTAAAGTTATTGACATAATGAGGCATATGCATATTATAATTTCTTATTAATCCAACAAAATAATGATGTTTTTAATATTAGAAAAAGTTGACCAAACAAACTATTAGAACAATTTTGATAGACATTTAGTTGATTTTGGTTGGACATAAGAGGTGCTTAATTGATAACAACATAAGGTACAAAAATGAAAAATAAATGTATATAGAATTATAAACAGGAAATATTTCAATATTATTGTGTCAGAATTTAATACACATAGAATTTGAACAAACTTCATAACATTGAAAGAAAGTATTCTATAACTATGAAAATCAAAATATACGATAAAATTTAAATGATACTTTTTGCGAAAAATAAATCGTGAAAATACATCAAATTTAATATATAGATTAAAAATACAGTAAAGTGGAATACCACAAAATATTGACCGAAGCTCGATTAGAACGCCTTTTGTTTGGTTGTTTGTGATGGTATTCGTGTTCTGTTCAAATATAAATAGTAATGAGAAGGAAGAAAAAATGTGTGTACATAAGTGAATGAATTTTTTTTCGAGTGAATCAATTTTTCTTTTTCTTGCTACATGTACATGCATGTGTTTTTTTTTAATTTCCTTTTCTTTTTCTTCTTTTCCTGATCGTCTGCCTGTTCTTTTTAATTCTTTTTCTTTTCTTCCTCTATTTTTTTTGTGCAGATTGTGTGTGTTTATATAATGTATTGCTGTAATGTTGGGAAGCGTTGTGGGGGATTAAGGTGTGGGTTGAGGAAGTGGGGGATTAAGGTGTGAGAAAGCAGGGTAGTGAGGGTAGTGGTAGGTTATTATAATATAATATAATATAATAATTAAAAATATTAACTAATTATTTTAATTAATATAAATATAAGAAAAGT
Organism: Solanum corneliomulleri; assembly: GCA_027704805.1. Classification (NCBI taxonomy): domain Eukaryota; kingdom Viridiplantae; phylum Streptophyta; class Magnoliopsida; order Solanales; family Solanaceae; genus Solanum; species Solanum corneliomulleri. The sequence continues at coordinate 50,772,618 of JAKWIY010003052.1, read as the reverse complement.
ATAATAACAAATTCTTAAAAAATATGTTTAAGAGACATTAGTTTATTTATTAAAGCTAATAGATATTTTTGTAATTTTCCATTTCTTTTTTAAACAATTACATATAAAACTTACCTTAAAAAGTGATTTTATTTTTGTTGTTTTCAAGTCTTTTAAAATAAACTTAATAAAATAAGATAAAAGTCAAAATATTCATAAAAATATTTAAGCTCTAAAAAGGGTATAAAATTTAAATTCGATAAAAAATTACGGGTCTACAACTATGTATATATTTGGGGCTATAAATATGTTAAATGTGGGATCATGGTAAGGATATGATAATTGAAGTTGATTATGTTTATCTTGTATACCTTACACACTATGATTATGATATGTTAATCTCAAAAATGAAGGTTGTGATGAAAGAAAATTCTCATCTAAATCTAATGAGCTTATGATCATGCTTATACAAGGAGTTAATCTCCTATGACCTATGATAAGATTTATGAATAAATGATGACTTAAAGGTTATTCACTAAGGGACTTTAGCTTAGCAATGATGATTTAGATACGAGAGGTGTCCCTTCCCTAGTTGGAAGGTCGGTTCACAATGACTCATGAGATAGAGGCTGCCATGTAATGTGGAACTATGGGTCTCTAATATATCTCCAAATTATTGAAATATGTTGTCACACAAAAGGAGTTGAATCTCTAACAGAGAAAATGATTAGAACTTTTGAAGGATTACGGCATGAGTGTCCTTTGCCACCTTGGCAAGGCAAATGTGGTTGCGTTTGCTTTGAGGCATATGACTATGGGTAGTGTGTCTCATGTGGAAGAATAGAAGAAAGAACTTGTGAAAGATGTTCATAGGTTAGCTCATCTAGGTGTGCGGTTATAAGATTCTCCAAATGGTGGTTCCATGGTAATAACTCTGACTCATCTTTAGTTGTTGAGGTGACTTTTAAGCAACATATTGATCCTCTATTGATGGAGTTGAAGGAATCGGTACTTGGTAAGCTCAACGAGTCATTCTCCCAAGGGGGGGATGGTGTTCTTAGCTACAAAGGGAGATTATGTGTGCCCGATGTTGAGGATTTGAGGAATCGAATTCTAGAAGAAGCCTATTGTTCCCGTTATTCTATTCATCTGGTGACACCAAAATGTATCATGACCTTAGGAAGGTCTATTGGTGGGATGGTTTAAAAAGCGACTTAGCAGAGTTTGTTGTAAGATGTCCAAACTACTAACAAGTTAAAGCCGAGCATCTTAAACCGGGTGGTTTAACCCAATACATGGATGTTCTTACATGGAAGTGAGAATCCATCAATATGGACTTTGTTGTTGGGTTGCCTCGAACCCGGAGGCAAAATTATTCCATGGGTTATTGTAGATAGTCTGACCAAATCTGCCCACTTTATTCCTGTTAAATCTACTTTTACCACCAAAGATTATGCAACAATTTACATTAATAAGATTGTGAGTCTTCAAGGGATTCCTTTGTCCATCATTTCGGATAGAGCTGCTTATTTCAGTTCTTGTTTTTGTAAAGCTTTTCAAAAGGGTTTACGTAATCAAGTGAAACTTAGCACCATTTTTCATCCTCAAACTGATGGGAAAGCGGAACGTACCATTCAAACCCTTGAACATATGTTAAGAGTTTGTGTAATTGATTTCAAATAAAGTTGGGATGATCACCTACCATTGATTGAGTTCTCCTACAACAATAGTTACCATTCGATCATCTCCATTGCACCTTTTGAAGCTCTTTATGGTAGAAGATGTAAAAAACCGTTGGATGGTTTGAGGTTGTTGAGTCCGCACTCCTTAGTCCTGATTTTATCTATGTGGCTATAGAGAATTTTCGAGCCATAAGAGATAGATTGAAGATATCCTATAGTCGTCAAAAGTCTTATGCCGACAATAGAAGATACCTTGAATTTAAAATTGGTGATCACGTCTATTTGAAGATTTAACCTATAAAAGGGGTGATGAGGTTTGGTAAGAAGGGAAAGTTAAGTCCCCGATATGTTGGTCCTTATGAGGTTCTATAAAGGGTTGGAAAGGTTGCATATGAGCTGAAACTACCTAGCTTTGGTTCATTTGGTGTTTCATGTTTCTATGCTTAAGAAATGCATAGGAGATCGGTGTCTATTATACCTATTGAAGGTTTATGGGTGAATGAGAACCTATCCTATGAATAGGTTATGGTTGAAATCCTAGATCTTCAAGTCAAGAAGTTGATTAACAAAGAGGTTGTCTCTGTAAAAATTATGTGGAGGGACCATCTTGTTGAGGGTCCAACATGGTAGGCCGAAGCCGACATGAAGTCCCGCTACCCTCATATTTTTACTCGTTGAGGTTAGATATTCCTCTTTATAAGAAAAATTTCAAAATAGGTGCATGTTTTAGTAAAGGTTGTACCAATTTGACTTTTAAGAAAATGCCTTCATACTCAGTTCTTGCCCTTATATGAAAAGTGTATGCATGTTGTATTCTTGAGATTTTGAGATTATTCTGTTTTATTGTTCTCTTAAGAAGCATGGTATCATGGTAAATCTTTGATGTATTTTGAGCTCATGTTGATGTTGAGAAGGAAATTTCTAATTATCTATTATGAAGTGTTAAGATCTTATATGTTGTACATTATGAATTGAGTTGCTATGTGTAATGTTGTGGTATGTGTTGAAAAGAGTTGTGAAGTACTCCTATGAGTTGTGACTCACTATGATTATATGTTGTTGATTGGTTGGGTTGCTATTATTGAGTCTATTCTTATTCCTCCAAAATATTTTAGTGTCGTTCCCAGACGAATGTTCCTAAGGGGGGGGGGGGGATAATGTAACACTCCGGAAGTTCCATGAATTAGACTAGAGATTAGCTATTGAAAAATAATTTAAAATGATGTTTCTAGACCTATAGTTATGTAATGAACACAATTATAAAAGGTTAGAGCCAAAATGACGAAGAAAGACCTTGACGGTCGGAAAGTAACTAAATTGAACTAGTAGACATCCCTATGTTTGGTGAAGGTTTGAGAGTGTCATATGAAGTCCAAAACTTGTAAAAAGACATTAAGTAGGTAGTACGTAGTACAAAGGATCCAAACATCCAGTAACGACTCCCCGAGGACCACCCGAAGGGTCCTTGAGGAGGACTTGAACATGGGCAAGAAGGCTGCCGAAGGAGCCTCCATGCAGACATCACGTGGAGGCCCAAAAGTTTCCTCACAACGCGGATCCTCCACGAGGTTCACTGTCTCAACTGAGATTTTGAAAAATAAATGTGAAATTGACCCGCGACGCACAACAACTTCCCAGATTCGTCCGCGTCATTTTAAGTCAATTTGACTTCACAAAAAGACTCATTTAAGTGAGGGGTCTTTTGGGTATTTTAGGGAACAAGCTTATAATGATTTCAGGTCAGTTTTAGACCACTTTCACGCACTTCAAATCAGATTAAACAAATTCCTCTCATCTCTCTCAAGAACTCTCTTCAGACTCCATTGAAGAACAAGAAAAGCTTAAGGAAGAAGACGAAGACATTGATTTTCATTCGAAATTCGTTGAATATTCGTCAATAAGGTATGAATTCTTCACTCTTGGGATTTTTTCCCCAAGATGTCCTTGTAAATATATTTTCAAGAATTCAACTTCTAGGGTTTTTATTCTAAAAAACTTATTTTATTCCTAACTCAAGATTTATGACTAATGATAAAAAAAATAATGATTTTTATGGTTACTTAAGTATGTAATGTCGGGTAATTGGTTTGTAATGTTTGATTTTTGTGTGAAGCATATTCCTTCTCTAAATAATGTTTTTGATTGGGTTATACCTATCGCTTGACCACATGTAAACGTTGGGATTGGAACTTTAGCTTGCATGAACTCTTTCATGACCCTTTCCTTATCCTTAACTACCAATTGGTCTTGTATATGACTTGAAGGGTTGGTATTGGTTATGTTATTGAGTATTTCACTATATTTGGGGAGGATTTTCGTAAATTGAACGTAAATTCTTGATGAAGGTTCTTCGAAGCAATAGGCAAGTCTTTTAAAGTCGTGAGTACTTATTATATTTTTGTTAGCTTATAAGTGATGTTGTTATGCATTTGAAGTATCATGATATTGCTATGTATATATATTGGCGATGAATATGTTAAATGTGGGATCATGGTAAGGATATGATAATGCAAGTTGAGTATGTTTATCTTGTATACCTTACACACTATGATTATGATATTTTAATATCACAAACGAAGGTTGTGATGAAAGAAAATTCTCATCAAAACCTAAAGAGGTTATGATTATGTTTATACAAGGATTTAATCTCCTACGACCTATGATAAGATTTATTAATAAATGATGACTTAAAGGTTATTCACAAAGTGACTTTAGCTTAGCACAGATGAACTAGATTTGGGAGGTGTCCCTTCCCTAGTTGAAAGGTAGGTTTACAATGAATCCCATCAGATAGAGGTTGCCATGTAATGTGGAACTATGGATCTCTAATATATATCCTTAATCTTGAAATATGTTTCCACCATAGGAATACTAGCTAGTGGATCCACCTAGAATGCTATGTTCATGTTTTGGTTCCATTTTGTCCGGTAGATCACCTTATTTCGGTGTGGGGTTTCATGACACCGAATTCCATGCTTAGCTCACATAGTCTAATGCCAGTTAAGGCGATTGTTCCCTCAAGTGAAATGAAAGGAAAGTAAATGTATATTGACTAGGATGATTTAAGGAGTCTACTTAGTATAGGTAGGAGTGTGGGACTCTACCTAGACATTGCACAAGTTGACTCTAAGGGAAGTCCTAGGAGATTGTTCTCATGAAATATGAATATAAAATTTATAATACTTATATTATATGATGTTTCTGTTATATGATGTTGATTATTTTGATGAACATGAAATGGTCTATGTTGTTATATGTGATGGTGACTACTTTTGATGTAAGATGTATGAAGCAAAGCATTACTTATGGTCTCCAATCTTGTTTACTTGATTATGTGTGGTTATGGGGCTTCACATGATCATTGCACTTTTAAGATTGGGATGGAATTATTGGTAAATATTTGTATGTTATGTTAAATGATCTAATGAACATGAAAGGTTAATAGGACTTTATGATGATATGTCTTTGGTTGTGATCTGTTTTATGTTGTTGTGATCCTTATCTTGTATATGCTCTTTTGTATGTGCATTAAAGGTTTTCAAATAACTTAGCATGCTTTCTAAAGAAATGGTCCTTTTCATGCGTGTACATAAATATTTATGTGCATATACCCATACTTAGTACATGTGGCGTTCTAACCCATTACTTTATATAACTATAAATGTAGGGTCCGGCCATTGAAGATTAAGAAGTTCGATTGAAGAAGCTTAAAACTCTTTCTTCAAGTTTTGGTAGGTACTCATGTTCTAGGATGCTATCTTTTCATTATTTTAGCTTATGAAGACTTTAGCAGTTTTAAGAACACTTTTATTCCGTTTTATGTTCTTTGGATTCTATTTCATTTAGGCCTATATGGCATATTGATATTTTATTGGCTATGTCCAACTCGTACTCTTTAGATGGTTTTATGTGTCTTTAGATGATTTTAACGTGAGACAACTTTTAGACTATCGCTAGTATTGTTTATTCATGTTGTTATAAGATAAGCCTAAGTAAGCTTCTACATGAGAGGTCTATGTATACCTCAATATATGTTAAGCATGAAGTCTAAATACACTTCATATAGTATTGAAAGTTTTAATTTTTCCACATTTTTAATTGATGACATGTTATGACGAACGCTAAGGGCTTGTTTGAGTCCTTTTAGAGGACGAAGACGTCGATCGCATCTAGGGCTGTTCTCGGGATGTGACAAAAAAGGAGCCAAAAAGATGAAAAAGGTTGAAGATGGTGAAATATGAGAATCGCCAAAGCCAACTAGTGACTTGCCGAGTGTCACTTCTGCTCTCCTAATGTTCTAGACTGTCAGCCTTAAGGAGAAGCCAACTTAGTAATGGAATTGGACCTTCAGCAAACCTCCAAATGGATCGACAATTAAGAGGTTAATCTCCTAGGTATGAAGGATGAAAAGTTAAGGCAAACCGGTGATGGATAGGAAAAATTGGTGCATCACCGACTGGGTTGGCGATGTTCGACTAATTCCGTCGATGGACCTTGCAGGACAAAATCCAAAAACGTATAAATTGTAATTCTAAAGTATTTTGAAGTATTCTGAGAAAGAGCTGAGTGATCCTCCATTTTTGAACTTTGAGGTTCAAACAATATTTTTTCTTATTTTTTAGGAGTTTTATAGAGAATTTTGAGTTGGGTTTTCGATATTAATTGTTTTGGATCATTGTAAAACATGCGGATTGCAATACTCAAACTATGGAAAACGTAATTGGTATTGATATTTTGCTTTTTATTGTGTGTAACTAAAACATTTATTCTTGGGGGTGTGATTATGTTATTAAATTGTAGTTGCAGATGCAGTTCTAGTTTAGCATTCTATGCTTTCTCGGGAGAGCGGCTTTAGAATTATGACTATCAATTGATGATTATCTAGCTCCAGAGTATTGATAAATTAAGGTTTTTTTATTAATAATTTGATGCTCATTGAGGTTCAAGAGAACTCACATGATTTATGCTAGTTGATCGAGAGATGAATATTACACTCAATTCCTAGCCTACTCACTAGTATTCAACAATTTTTAGTAATTCGTAATCACCCGTATAGAGAAATTGGTAATTAATCGATCACATCCACAAGTATCCTATCTACTTGAGTACTCTGTTGTTTTTCTTAGTAGTTAATTGACAAACCTTACACCCCCCAAATTTGACACTTATTGTAAACCCCTTAGATTTAATCTAATGATTTCAATAATTTCAATTCCTACAACCATTTAGAACATGACTTTAACTTCGTAACTAAGTTCTTTACCATATCACTCCTTGTGGGATAGACCCCAATTATTTTTGGGTTTATACTAGATTACTAATGCATACACTTAATATTGGATGAAATGTAGTCGAGAGATACTTTGTCGCTTTTATTGCTCGTGATCAACAACACTAGCCTATATTCTGAGTGTTTACAAATCGAAACGAGTATAGTAGCCCCACCAAGGGTTGGGGTCGTGTCTCAAGTGAGTGGTAGTGGAAGTATTAGCTACTTAGAATTCCGTTCTAAATAATAATAGTTTAATACACTTTCAACTATTAAAATAACTTAAAAATTAAGTTTGTGACACCAAAGTGTCAAATATCAAGATTTGTTTGTCACAAGTTGTAGAATGCAATAAAATGAAAGAGAAACAAGTATGAGAGAGAGTTATTGGGGTGTGATCTCTATATGTGAAGATAAAAGTGGTGGATACAGTCTTTCGATGGCTAATTTTGCAAGAAAATGGTGAATAGGATAAGCTTTAGGTGAAAGCAAGTTCCCTTTCGGTCAACTTACCCTATTTCAAATGGGCTCCTCTCGAATACCCACTCGTCTAAACTATCCCACCTACGCCTTATCCACACTCTCTCTTTCGACGGGAGTGATTGGATATGGAACTAGAGCTCACCCTCTCGGGATGAACCTCGTGTCGACCCACTCCTCAGGAGATCAGTCTAGTGGTCTTAGTTTCACAACCTTTCTCTAGAGCAAGCCGAAAACATATAAATGTTTTGTATGTATAACTAAAAACTCATTATATTAAACCACAACTACTAGGTGACATCAACACTAGAATTCTATCTAAGCTAAAAGCAAGTAAGACCCAATAAATTAATCAACCCATAATTGATAAATTACACCCCAAGAATGAAGTATTTTAGCCACACATCAATAAATAATCAAATATACTTAAAATGATCAAGAAATCAAGTTAATATAAGAGATTAAACCTTAAAAGTAGCAAAGGAAGGTAAATGACGAAGACCTACTTCCAAAATTGGAAGAAGAACTTCCTTTTTCAAGCTTCCCCAAAACCCTTTCCAAACTTGAGAGAAAACATAAGAAAAAAGTTTCTAAAATAAATTATCAAGTGTAGAACGTTTCACTCTCTAAATTTTTTATATCTAAATGATAGAAGAATTCAGTATTTATGGGCTTCAGAATTGTGAGGGCAAATATTTTTTGCGCGGTAAAACGTGATTCACCGAGTGATTCGGCAATCGCCATTTGTTTTAGTTCGTCACCGCATACACGATGTTTTTTTGTCTATGTGTTTTGGATCGAAGGACGATAATCTTCTGGTTTGTGGAACTGATCGGTGGTGCGCTGACTGCTCCTTTTTGTCACCTTTTGATCCACTTTCTTCAGTGGTCACTTGCTGAAACATAAGGCGGAACTTTGCTATACGGCGTATCGCCAAGTGTGCTTGGCGATGCGCCTCTTTGCATCTTCAGCTCTTTTACTCTGTTTTGATTTCATTTTGCGCCTGTGTCCATGCCCCTACCAAATCCTCAAATACCTAAAACTTAGGAGTTTTATCATATATCGAGATAAAATACACAATCGAGGACACTATTTGCATTAAAATAAGGCTTTGGATGAATCTAATTTGAGGACTCATCAAGATCCCCAACTTAAATTTTACTTGTCCTCAAGTAAAATCAAGTTTAGTCGTTCAAGTAGGATGTCTCAAATAGTGCTACACAAGCCTCAATCATGAATATACAGAAGAAAACTCAAATTACTCAGGTATAGCTCAAAGATTCAAGTTGTGACACACCATTACCAAAGATTCTCAAGCTCACAATACTTGCTACTAATGCAAGTTCAAGCTCAACACAAGTATTGTCATTCCCTTACACAAAGAATGAATCCAATTTCACGCACGTAGATTTATGAACTTAGGATCAGCAATCTGATGCAACGCTCACACTCACAAAGAAGAACACAATGCATGTTTTAACCATAGGTTTTCCCTTTTTCCAATTGACTTGTGGTTCGATTCACTCAAGATCAAAAGGTTTTTCTAAGGCTTGTATTGAGGGTTGAGTGAAAAGGTATGGTCATTTACACTAGGTGTATTTTTCCTCAATGAGATATGACATTCTCAAAACATCCCTTTCTTCCTTACTCATTCCTTAATCAAGTTCCTTTAAGTCATCTTTTATTCTTCTCCATGGATTGCATGGAAATTGATTTCTTTTCTTGCTTTTATTCCACAACCTTCTTTTTCATTCTTTTCTTTTTCATTCTTTTCTTTTTCATTTTATTTTTATTTTTTATATATATGGAAGGTTTCCATTTCTCTATAATACCATGGGTTTACGAGTCTTTTCTTGCACTTCTTGACTTCTCCTTTCCCTTCTTCCACACCCCAACTTAGGCTTTTGGCTTTGTTGGCTATTCAGTTTTATTACATCTCAAGAGGATTATAGGTGATGGATAATGTAAGGTCTGGGTTTCATCAAGGTTTTTCTAAAAAAGAGGTAAGACTCAAAGGGTGTTCAAGAGAGTTTCACACGCTCATGGGTAGGCCAGAAAAGAGGTATATGTCAAAGTTGGCTTACACTCTGAATGTTGCCTAAGATAATCTCAAGAGGATACCTTTCTAAATCAATCAGAACGGGGAAAATTCTATGTTCATTCATGCAAGGTTAAAAGTAAGATCATCACACAAGGCATTGATACTTAAGTCAAATAAGACAACACACATTCTCTAGTGTGTAATGGTCATTGCAAAAGAATCAATTTTATAATTGACTAATCATAACGAGATGTTAAAAGTTCAGGTGTTGTCTATACAACTTCATATGTTCTCGTTGTAGCTACAAATTCATATTTGTTCAACTGAGAGCACTTTTCAATTTATCGACATTGATCAAAACCGAGACTCAAATTTGTACAAGAACAACCACTTTCAACACAAAAGGTGGCGAAATTTTCTAAAGTGAAATTTTTCAGGAAGGGTCAAAACTATTATGAAATTAGGACCCTAAAAGAAAGTCATAATCTCAAAGAATCCACAAAAAGAATATTAAAAAACAAAATTTAAAAAAGACAACCCAGATAAATCTCAAAACACACAAACATTCAGCACAACAAAATAAGGTGGCCTCACCCCACCACAAATAACAACATTTGTCCTCAAATGAAAATAATGACAATATCCAAAATTTTAATTAAGAAATATAAACCAAAAGGGACAAGTAAAAAAGACATCATGTTTATCCAGTTTCTCCATCCGTCGGGGTATGAGCGCCCGAAGTGTCATCCCGAAATAAGACAATTGCTCCTAAAGTGCTAATTATCATAGTTTCACCCCTTTTTCAGTTTCTCTTGCCTCAGCAGCTACGTTGGCTGCTATCATTTGATCCATCTCATGAGCTGCCCTAAAGGCATGTACAACAATAACAAAACCTCGAGCCCATGGAGGCACATTAAGGTTGATGGGAATTCATCTTTTGGCCCTGGCTTCCTTTGTGTATTTTCTATTTATGGATACCTCCTCTCTATTTCCCTCATCCTTATACTTCTATGCTCCTATATGCTTAGGTGGATCATTTCTCCCTGTGATTTTTGGTCTAGCCATTTCTGCAAAAACTTCGATGACAAGTTAGACAATAATTTAGAAAGGCTGGGGAGGTTCTGACTATAGAGTCACTTCACCAAGATAATTTTTAACTTGTTGATTCTATTAGGGTATTCACTAAAAAGATGGACAAATTACATAAAGGTGCAGACAAATGGAGAACAAGAAATCTTTCGGTGAATTAATGAATGCAATTTGTAACTCGACCTGACCGCCGAAAGATACAATTCATCCAATACATAAAGCATTCAGTTAAAGGGAAAATGGTAATTTTAAGGATAACCACCGAGTAGTTCGATGAGTTGCACTCAGCTCGCCAAATAGCCCAACGTGCCTATTTTCACTTCATTCTTTCTAATTCAACCCTGCAATCCCTGATAATGCAATTCAAACCTTTTCAACATCAAATTTAAAGAAGACCCATAGAATTTTCACAATCACAACACATAATAATTCATCTCAAACCAAATTCGAATGGTATTTTACCAACTACGCAGGAAATATCGAGTAATGACCGACAATATATGCTATCCTATCAACTTAGAGACTTAGCAAGGATTTGGCACTATCAATTATTATCCAAATGAGTAAAAATTTTTATAAAATAAATGAGGGGCTTGATTACTAACCGTTGGTGTTGAATTAGATTATAATGACGAGCTAGGCAGTAATGCAATCAAACTTCGAACACAATCCGACACTTAAAATACTAAAAAATGAAAGAAATATAGCTACTAAAAAGAGAGTGTATGTAATAGTGACAAAGTGAAAGTAAAGGTTTGAAATAGACTTTTAAGCCTGGTTCCTGGTGCCTGTGACCGTCCACATACTACTCATTCACCCATCTTAACTTATCTCGCGTAATGACTCAATGAAGGGCCGAGTATCTATTTTATCACAAAATATAACAAGATTTTCAATCACTTGCAAAGGTGGCATCGGCGATCTTTGTCGAGGTCGCCCACTGGGTTGGCGAGTTGCCAACAAGAAAATTATACTCCACTAAGTTTTGTAGCCTCAATATTTGAGGTGCGTTGAGTCAAACAGCGGAATGATTAGTTACCCGAACCTGTCGGCATTTTGTCAAAAGGACCTATTCCCCATCACTTTGCATCTTTTCAAGCACTTTTCCTTTATGAACCTGTACAACTGACACATGCTTATTTTATAAAGTTATCAAAAGAAAAGCAAGTAAATGAATTTGGTGGCCTCCCAAACAAAGCCTTAGTTAACGTTGTGGCACGAGACAAGTTGCTTTGTTAGGCTCCGTTTTGGTAGTGTACCACCCATCACTATGTGGTTTTGTGATTCTTTGTGAGTGTAGAAGTAGTGACTCTTGGCCCATAATATTTTCAAGCGCATGTACAACTCTGGAATGAGACCAAATCAGTTGTTCCATCCCTTCTATGTCTTGTTTCATTTCCTCTGGTGCTTCATCCTGTTTAGTGACTTTTAGGAGAGTGTTGAAAGCAATTCCTCAATGCGTTGTACCTCGTCATCTTTGAGATTTTCCGCTTGTGAGGAGGAATATACCTATCTTTTCACTTGCACTAAGCTTCAACTTTGTCATCCTTTTTTTCTATCTCATCCATCTGGGTTATTAGCATGGTTAAATAAAGTCTTGTTCCACCTCTAGTTTTATCATAGCTACATCGTCGAGCAGTTGTATTGTTGTTGTGTATGGTTTCTTAGTTGGCATCCATTGTGGGTCTGAAATCAGATTAATACTGAGTGATCACTTCATTCTAACTCATTATAAAACTACTGTTATTGACCTTATTAATGACTCATGATTTGAGTCATTAAGGCTGACTCATATATTATTCGACAATTTAACTTTGATTCCCACTATCGACATTCCTTTATTTTCCTAATTAATTCTACTGAGTAGGATCATTACAAGTATTGAAATTATTTTATATATTCTTATTTGTTATGGTAGAATATTATCTTTTGGTTGTTGATCTATTATGGAACATTCCTAGCCATTGATGTGATCTTATGACCGACGAGTTTCTTGGTAACAAATTATACCATTTTTTTTCACTATCATGCCTGACAATGTTTAGCATATATAAATTAAGGGTATAAGGTAAAAAATGGTTTATAATATGGTATTGAGGCAGTGTGTAAAGATTGAGATGATTTGGAAGTCAAACGTGAAGGGACGACCAAGACGTTCAACGATAGTCGCCAAAGGGGCCTTAGATGCTTTTATGTGTTTTTAAGTGTTTTATGAGATTATGAGGTCCTTAAATGAGTAACAATGATGTTTATAAGCAGTGTATGGAGTCGAAAGATAGTCCTTGAGACATGCATGTGTGTTTCTTGATGGTGCCTGGTATGTTTGTACGTGTTATGTGTAATTATTTTAGGTGAAACTGATGTGGAAGGTCCTTGACTTGTTAATTTTCATGTTTACATTGGAAACTTTCGGGTACTACTTTCCAAGGTCCCCACAAAAGGTCCCACAAGAAGGACCCAAAGGCTGTCGAGACACTGCCTTGGCAGTGTCAATCGACGAGCTCAATTGACGCCCCGTTTGTGGACTGACACCCCATCGATGGGGAGGCATCGATGGTCACTTATACTGGAGAAGTCTTAGACACATGAAAGCCTCATAATCAAACTACGGAAGGCACAGGATGGTCATGATGACGCCCCGTCGACGAAGGACTGTTGTCACTGCCATGCATGCTACCTAATTATGGGGTGAATGGGAAATTTACCCCACATGCTAAACTGACCCTAGGCGGTTTGTTTACCTATTTTTATGTATATATAGATTATCTAAAATTTGAATATCCTTACCAATCCTCAAATCAAAATCAAACCTCCCTCTCCCAATATATATTCTCTAGAAACCTCCATTAAAGGAGAAGTTCAAGGTCAGTGTGTAGATGGTATTTCCATGGATTCTTCACCAATTTTTAGAGTATTTAATCAATATAAATTTATGGTGATCCTTGATCTCTAAGTAACCTTTCACTTTGAGAGTTAATCTCAAAGTTTTCAAAGAGAAATGTGATCAAATCTCTCCTTCTTCAATCTAGCCATGGGTTTTTCCTAAAAATGTTTTCAAAGGCTTAATTATAACGAATTGATGGTAATGTATTGTCTTTAACGTGTTTTTCAATCCAATTGCATGATGAACCCAGGTCCTTTCCCAAACTCGATTTAGCCCTTGCATGGGCATCGCGATCGGGGCTTATTATTGATTAAATTGTGATTCTATTACGTTGAATTGCTTATGTCTAATATTATTTAATTGATGCAAAGGATCCATGTGGATCAATGTATGAAGATTTGAATATGACTAGTTTCGATTTCTAGGTGTTCACTATAACATTGCCTTTATAATGATTGATGTTGAATTCGATTAGGTGAATGATTATAGCTACTGTCTTAGGTTGATGTTATGAATAAATTGTAGGTATAAACCCTTGGTTATCAAATCAAAGGAATCTTGATAAGGTTTAATCTACATGTTTTAGCCTAAAGATTGATAATGCTATAAACATAATGTCATCTCAATTTAGGGTAGATGAAGCATGATTTAGTCTTAATTATTATGTCGTTAGATACTGACCTAGGTTGGTATTATTGGTATATTATGAATGTTAATCATGGTAATCAATGTAAAGAATATTAGTAAGTGATCTATGACTCTCTACTTTCTAGTATATATATGTGATGCCTTGTATTATGTTATAGGATGATCTTGTAGAGACTTGTACAAGGTTTCTTTCATGATTAAACGTATATTTATATACTTCCCTATAATGAACTGATGATAAAAAGGGTGTATTGATCAATGATGATCAAAGTCTAATGAAGTGGTAAGAATGGTTTTTCCACTCTACTCTTTTAATAGTATTGATAGTTCATGAAACCTCGTATGGCATTGTGTAGTATGATCCACTAATGGTGGCGGTGTTTACCATATTGTGATTATATATATATTGATTGTGTCCTTGAAGGCAAATTGATAAATATATGAGTGTGTGGTTATGATGATCACACTATGTGAAGCTTGTGTCTACGTTCCTATTGTAGTTGTGATCTAGGTTTTATGGATATTATATAAGAATGTATATAGATATGTTAAGATTATGTGTAGGTGTTGTCATTAATGAAGTGTTAAGAATTGATGACCCCTACCCATGTACCCCTATTTAAATATGTGAATAGCTGATTTTAGGAGCCTTAAAGTGTAATATGAAGTTAGCTTGCCTCCTGTGCTAAATTGTGTTGTGTGTTTTATGCTTGAAAGTGTAATGTGGTCTTAAGAGGGTGGCTGACTCAATGTGTTGTTGATACCCATTATGTGATCATGTTGACAATGTACACACACACTCACGCATTATGCATGATTATCATGTAGTAAAGGTTCATTATGTCTAATGAAAGGTTGATCTCATATTCATTAAATGTCTACAACTATGCATGTAAGGTAAATGTATGTGAAGTATGTTATGTATTCCATTAACTAGGATGACTTGATATATGTACAGGTATGCGCAAGGGTATGGGACCTTGTCTATGCATTGTACATGTGTGCCTTGATAGGATAGTTCCTAGGTTTGGCTTCCATATACATGAAAATGAATGTATGGACATGCTATGAATATGTCTTATATGCTATGATGATAAGTATCTGATATGATAAAGTATGATGTGCATAGTGTCTTACAGTGTTGATATGAAAGGATTGTTCATATAGTTACACTATAGACTTATTCATTGATATACTAACATGTGTGACATTTATGTGTTAAGTGAAAGGTATGCTCACATACAAGTACACACACACATGTATGAAGATCTAGTCAATAGAGGGTCCTTGAAAGGTGTGCCCAAGAGTACTCTAAATCTATATATGTGTTTGAATATGCTATAATCATATGAGGAACAAATATCCTAAGCCTATATTTTACCAAGTAATGTTAATAAAGGCTTTTAATAAAAAAAAAACATAGCTTAGCACCGAGTGAACTTGACAATAAGAGGTGTTGGCTTCCCTTGGAGGAAGATTCACAGTTTGTACCTTATAGAGTGTTGAATTCCCTTAGTGGAATATTCGCATATGGTTCCACATGAGTTGGTGGCTTCCCTTTGAGGAAGGTTCACCCATGTTTTCTTATGAGATGAGGCTCCGATGCCAATGAGCATGTAGAGGGTTATGTATATCTCTTAGTTCCATAAACTATTCTTGCCACATAAGATCTAGCAAGTGAATTCACTTAGTATGCTAGGATATATGTTAAGGTTATACTTTGGCTAAATGGAACACCTTCCATTGGTGCAAGGCTCTACAACACCAAATTCCATGTTTAGAACCCATGGTCTTAGTATCGGTTAAGGCTATAGTTTCCCTAAAGTAAAATGGACAATGGAAGTAAATGACTAAGGACCCTAACTAGGATAACCTACAAGAAGATACTTAGGATAGGTGGAAGTAATGAACCCGCCTAACATTCCACAAATAGCTTTCTAAGGAAGTTCTAGGTTGGTGGTCTAATGTATGTGCATATGTTATGGTTCTTTATGCATGACTTTGTAATTGTCTACTTGTTGTGATAAAGTGCAGGGTATGAGTCCTAATTTACCTATGAGATGTGGTCTTGTTCTTATATGCAATATGTTGGTCTTAATGACCCTATGATGAAGGGTTTTCTTGACATGAATGAAGTTGTCTTCACCTAATTGGTAGTGTATGAAATAGAGGGTTAAGGATTGTGGTCTCATGATAGGTTTACTATGTATGTGTGAGGTTATAGGGCTTCACATGTACATTGCACTAGTAGATTTAGATTGGGGTCATGAGTAAGGTCTTATAATGATTTATGTGAAATGAAGTGAATAGATGTGCAAATTGATGTAACTTACTATAAAGCCAATAAAGTCTTGACTTAATGTGTCTATGATGTATTATGCTTCTATGATGGTATGTGTTGGCTTATGTAGGTTGTGTGTATGCTTTATTTGTGTCCCTAAGGTGATGTATTGCACCAAGTATCACTAAAGGGTTATTTGGGGAGTTTAATGAGTAAAAGAAAAGATTTCCCTGTAAAGGAAAATAGTTCATTATATGGTGAAAAGATCTCACTATAAAGTGACCTCAAATGTACCTTAAATTTTATATGTGATTTTATATAATGTTTGGCCTTTGAATATGTATATAGGAAGTATGTGAATGATATAAATGCTATTGTACCAAGGTTTTATAAAGATTTCACAAAGAGACATCATGAATGGATTTCAAGTAAAATGTCCCTTTTAAATGCATGTTTTTGCATGGTTGTCATGCTTAGTGCATTTATGTACTAACACAATTCTTCTCTAATTTTTACACAAGTGTAGGTTATGAATGCCTAAAGGGTGTCTCTATAATAAGGAGCTTGATATGTGGTTCCCAAGCTCAAGGAAAGGAATCCTTAAGTCCAAGGATGTCCTAATGTTTAGTTTATTGTAAAGTTCTTAAATCTTGTGCAGTTTTGTATTATGTTGTAAGGGTTGTGTTCCTATTATACTCTTATGATGTTGTGTCTAGGATGGCAAAGAGACGTAAAGTCTAAGTATGTAATGTGATATTTTATATATATGAAGTGAAGTTTCTAGCAAATGATGTGCTATGAAAAGTTTTAAATTTTCTGCTAAATTTAGTATGACAATGCGATGAATGATAACTATGGGCTTGTATAAGACCTGCGAGAGGTCAAGTACGCCATGTAACTTCTAGGGGTGCTCCTTGGATGTGACACTATGAGTCCAATCTACAGACTGTAGGAAGTCTTGGGGGACTTAGGAAGGAATTCATAGACCCATTTTTAGAAAATATGTTTCTAATTATTGGACCTACGACTAGACAGTATTAACCATAAAAAAATTTGATGGGTCATAAGAATCACTCGTAAGATTGATTTAAAGATTTCATTTACTACCTCATGTAACACCCCGTATGCTAGAACTACCAAATGCATGTATTAAGAGTTACAGGTGGCACCGATGAGCACTACCCATGGATCGTAAAGGGACCCACGATTCGTTCTGCTAGTCCGTTGTTCTCAACCTGCAACCCGTACCCAAAACACCCAAAAAATATTTCTAAGTACTGAATCGTAGGTCACCAAAATCTACGAATCGTAGGTCAGATCACGATCTGTGGTCCTACGATCTGTAGGTCAGACCACGATCTACGGTCTTACTCCGTAGGTAGGACCCCAAAAGTTAGCTCTCTAAAGATGATCGACGGTTGACCAGTAAAGAACGTCAGTCGATCAATGATCATCTAATCAGGTTCGTCTGTTGACCCCGACGACTTTTAAGTCATGGGTCATTTGGTCTTTTCATTATGCATTGGACCCCTAAACTACGTCGCTTAACCCCTAAAATATATAGTTTTGGTCAGTTTTAGCCCAGTAACTAAATTAGAATCTACTATAAGCAAATTATTCACAAAAAATATAGAAAAATTAGAATGTAGAAGGAGAAACAGTTGACCTACTGTTAGCCCAAGTAAAAAGCATTTTTCATTAGTTTTCAGCCCCAAAATTGAAATATTTCTCTATGGAATTCTTCACAAATCATGTGGGATTTTATTAGTGGGCTCCTTTCACCCATTAGGTCGCTAGATTTCAGTCAGATCTTGATTCCCTTAATATTATCTAGACCTAGGGTTTCTTGAATGTTAGAAATTGTTGGGTTTTAGATGTTACAATGACCCAAATAATATTATCATGTTATTGCTCAGTTCCTGGTATATTATTCATAACTATAGATATATATACTTGTTAAATTCATGAATTATACATGCTAGGTAAGATTATTCAAATGGACACATTTTTTAGTTTACGAATGTCATATTATCAATCCTATTTCTTACATTCTTGGAGTTTGGACGTCAGTATTTGAGTTATCCAGTACTTCGGCATTTTAGTCAATATATTGCTTGTTTACATTCTAATAAGGAGTACCTTAACACCAAGTGGACTAGGGTGAGTCGCCTCAATTCCCAAAAATACCTTCCCTGTAGGTTGTAGGTCCCCTCTGTGGGCAGTATTTTTGTGATCACGCAAGTCATGCCTCTATACCTTTGGTTGGGTATATTGAGTCCTCAATGGGGTGTATACATCATAATCCACATTTAGCTCATGTGGTTCTATGTCAGTTATTATTAGATACCTTACAGTCAGATTATACTACATTGACCATAATATCAGCTTTAATTCAAATTTTAGTTTCATCATCCTATAAACTTGGTCATTGCATTTAGTTATTTCATGCTTAGTATCATGCTTACCTCATATGATTGCTTAGATATTATGCTTTGGTTTAGTTATGTTATTGTAAGTTTTATTATATCCTATGTTCAGTACGTTTTCATGATTCCAAAATCACCTACCCTCAATAATGGCGCATACTCTGTCCTAAACCTTCTCGTGATGTAGTTTCATGTCTCAACTTCCAGATCACGCATAGATCGATTCCTGATTATAGTTCAGCAAAATCAATGGTGATTCTCTATTCATCGAGGGCGAGTGACACAATTATCTTTATTTACTTTCAGTTTTAGTTTCAATTTTTTCTAGATTAAGCTAGGGCATGTCCATACATTTCTAGTCAGTTTAAAGTCTTATTTCAGACATAACTAGATTCAGCTTTGTGTTAGAGTTTTACTTTTTAATTGTGCTTAAAATCTCACTTCTATATACTTATATTTAGTATATGTGTTTTTCCTATCATTTTAGATTATCTTAATTATTAGCTTACACACATTATTTATTGATTCGGCTTGCTTTTGTATGTTTATGATATGTTAGTAGGGTTAGCTTTGGGTCACTCGTGATCCTAGGTCTCGTGTCCACGTCTAGAGGATAGCCTAAAGGCATGACAAACTTAGTATCATAAAACTAGGTTTAAGAGTCCTAGGATGTCTAAAAAGATGCACTATATAAAGTATTTTTCATGGGTGTGAAGTGCACCACATCTAATGATAGGGAGGCTACAATGTGTTTTAGGAAAACTTCACTCTCTTTGGTACTCTTATAGTGCATGAGTTCTCATCCGGTTTCCTAATTCTAATCCATCGTTATGCGCTTAAGATCATGTCTGCTTGAAAAATTTATGCATGGAATGTTAATGCATGCAATGCTAACGCAGTTTCTCTAGTACCGAACCACGAGGTTTTATGCAGAAAGTTTTAGAATGTGATTCCTCTTTTGTCTCAGAGTATGACCAACCAGAACAATCAGTAGGTTCGAGTTCCTACTAATAGAAATGGTGGATTAGTGGCAACTAGAGTTCAAAATTTTGTTAGGATGAATTTGCCTTTTTAGGGTCGAAAGTTTGTAAGGACCCATAAAATTTCATTGATGAGGTTAAGCAATCTTTGGAGTGATGCAAGTGATCGGTAATAATAAGGTGTAATTGTCATCCTACATACTTAAGGATGTGGCACACATATAATTCACTCAGTGAAAAGACAAACATGTGATACTTTGTCTTAAATTACTCCTTATATAGTATTCAACTTCAACGTTAGTCCAGAAACTCTCTCAGAAATATTCTCAATCTCTACTCTAGTTAGATACCCAGTTATAGCTAGACGGGTATACAGAAATTGCCCTGTCAGAGTCTCTCAAAAAGTAACCTCAACATACCTTATAGAGTTAGAAATGGTAGACTTTAATATATTCTAGGCATGTATTGGTTACATTCATGTTATGACTCAGTAGATCTAGGATTGTTTGCTTTTCAAGTATCTAGAAAAATCGATCTTAGAATGAAAATATACTAGCTTAGCCCTTATGGGTCGATTAATTTCTTACCTTAAGGCCAAAAAGATGATCTCTAAGGGTTTTGTCTATCATCTAGTTTGGGTAAAGAATTCAATCTTCAAAATCCCATTTCTTAAGTCAGTTCCTGTGGTTAATGAGTTCCGAAAGTGTTTCTAGAAGATCTTAAAATTTCTTCCAAAAGGGGAAATTGACTTTGAAATTGATCTCCTTCAAATTACACATCCTATTTATTTTCCTCCTTACAGAATGGATCTAGCTGAGCTTACGGAATTGAAAGACCTTTAAGATAAGGGCTTCATCAGACCTGGTATTTTCCTATAGCGTGCATCAATGTTATTCGTGAAGAAGAAATATGGCTCTCTTAGAATGTGCATTGACTATAGGCAGTTGAACAAAGTCACAATCAAGAATAAGTATTTGATTCCCAGGATTGATGACTTGTTTTACAAACTTCAGTGTGCTACTCATTTTTTCAAAGATAGACCCCAGATCCGATTGTCATTAGCTATAAGTCAAAGATATTGACATCCCAAAAACAGCTTTCAGATTTCGGTATGGTCATTATTAATTCTTTGTTATATAATTTGTACTAATCAATGCTCCTATAGATTTCATGGATTTGATTAACAGAGTGTTCAAGAAGTATATGGACTTGTTTGTTATCGCCTTTATTTATGATATCCTCATTTACTCTAGGAACGAGGAAAAACATGTGAATCATTTAAGAAATGTCCTGCAAACTCTCAAAGATCGTCAGTTATTTGCTAAGTTTAGAAAATGTGAGCTTTGGTTGCAATCTATTGCATTTCTCAGGCAAATTGTGTCTAATGAAGAAATCCAAGTGGATTCTTAGAAACTAGATGTATTGCAACAATGGCCCAAACCTACCTACCCTACATATATCAAAAGTTTCATGGGTTTGGCGGGTTATTACAGAAGGTTCGTGGAAGGATTTTCATCCATAGACTCTCCATTGACTAAGTTGACTCAGAAAAAGGTCAAGTTTAAGTGCTCAGATGATCGTGAGAAAAGAATTGTAAAACTGAAAACCAAGTTGACTACAACTTTGATTTTGACTTTACTAGAGGGTTTAGACGGTTATGTGATCTATTGTGATGCATCCAGAGTCGGTCTAGGTCGTGCATAAGGTTATCACTTATGATTCTAAAAAACTTAAGGTGCATGAGAATAACTATCCAACTCATGACCTCGAACTTGCAGTAGTAGTGTTTGCACTTAAGATTTGGAGACATTACTTGTATGGTGTTCACAGACCATAAGAGCGTTCAGTACGTGTTCACCCATAAAGAGTTGAATCTTCGCCAGAGGAGATTGCTTGAGTTCCTCAAGAACTATGACATGAGTGTGCATTACCATACCGGTAAGGCTAATGTAGTAGCAGATGTTCTTAGTAGACTATCAATGGGTAGTGTAGCACATGCTGAGGAAGAAAGAATGGAGCTAGCAAAGGATGATCACTGACTTGATCATTTAGGAGTTTGTCTTATGAGCATATCACATGGTGGGGTAACCATTTAAAATGGGTCGATATCTTCATTGGTAGTGGAGGATAAGGAAAAGAAAGACAATGATCTGGTATTACTTCAACTAAAGGGTGCAATCCATTAGTAGAGGATTGAGGTTTTCTCCTAAGGGAGAGATGGTATGCTTCGCTACCAGGGTCGATTATGTATTCCTAAGGTGGGTGAGTTAAGAAAATAGATTCTTGAAGAAGCCCATAACTCCAGATATTCTAATCATCTAGGCTCCATTAAAATGTACCAAGATCTACAGGAAGTCTTTTGGTGGAACGGTATGAAGAAGGATATAGCGGATTTTGTGATTGAGTGCCTTAATTGTTAGCAAGTGAAGGTAGACCATCACAAACTAGGAGATATGTCTCTAGAGATAAAAATTCCTACTTGAAAGTAAGAAATGATCAATATATGGACTTCATTACAAGTTTACCTCATACTCGGAGACAATATGACTCTATTTAGGTGATAATGATAGAGTTACTAAGTCTGCACACTTTTTTGCTCTTAAGACTATAGATTCAGTGGAGGACTACGCTAGTCAGGTTGCATGGAGTTCCTTTATCTATCACCTCAATAGAGGTCCATGGTTTACCTCTCATTTCTGGAAGTCATTTTAGAAAGGCCTCGGTACTCGGGTTAATCTTAGCACAATATTTTATCCAAACACAGATGGTTGGGTAGAGCGTACCATTCAAACTTAGAGGATATTTTGATCGATATCAAGAGTATTTGAATAATCACCTTTCTTTTATAGAGTTTGCCTACAAAAATAGTTACCATTCCAACATCAAAATATCCCCTTATAAGCATTGTATAGGCATAAATGTAGATCACCAGTTGGTTTGTTTGAAGTAGCTGAAGCAGCCTTGATAGGGCCAGATTAAGTTAATGACTCTATGGTTAAAGTGCAACCCATTAGAGATAGACGTAAGACAGCCCAGAGTCATTAGAAGTCCTATGTAGATGTAAGGAGGAAGGAATTAGTGTTCCAAGTTGATGATTGGGTGTTTCTGTAAGTTTCACCTATTAAGTGGGTAATGAGATTTGGTAACAAAGGGAAGCTCAGTCATATATATGTACTCCCTTACAAGATCTTGAATAGGGTTGATAAAGTGGCTTATGATTTAGAGTTGCCAACAGAATTATGTAGGTGCTCCAACATCTATTGGACCTTTAGAAAGTGTGGTTGTTAAGGATAATCTCACTTATAAGGAGGTACCAGTTGAAATACTTGACTATCAGGTTCGAAAGTTGAGAAACAAAGAATTCGCTTCAGTTAAGGTTTTGTGGAGGAGTCAGTCTGTAAAGTGAGCTATTAGGAAAGCAGAAGCATCCATGAAGGCCAATTATTCTCATCTTTTTCTTTACAATTACATTCCAGATTAAGGTAATAGTTCGTCTTTAGTATTTCAGTCATTCATGCACAGATTCAGCCTTACTATCGTTTTCCTTCAGTTTGTACTTACATTTTCAGCATATTTGCATGTTCTTGGAACTTACTTTAGTTAGAGATTAGTTTTCAGTGTTTAGTGGTAGGATTTTTCATCTTTTTTCCTCCCTATTCAGCTACCTTAGTTTTCATTCGAGACGAATGTCCCCAAGGTTGAGATAATGTAACACCCCATACAATAAACTACAAAAATGAAAGTTTCAGGAGTTTCGACGGGCACCACCCACAGTCCATTCTGCTAGTCCGTGGTTCTAAACCTGCAACCCGTCCCTAGAACCCCAAGAAAGTTTTCTGAGTCCTGACCCATGCCACGACCTACGGACATAGGTCAGACCATGGTCCGTGGTCCAGGGATGTAGGTCAAACCCCAAAGTTTAGCTCTCTAAATACGATTATCGGTTGACCAGTACACGCCTTTAGTCGATTGGCGGTCCGTCGGTTGTCCTCAACAGCTTTTAAGTTCGGGGTCGTTTAGTCTTTTCCTTATACGTTGGACCCCTAAACTATGTCATTTAACCCCTAAATTATGTAGTTTTTGTCACTTTTAGCCTAGTAACTAAATAAGAATCTAGCCTAAAAATCATTCACCATAAAGTTAGAAAAATTAAAATGCAGAAGGAAAAAGAATTTATCAAGCCTTAGCCCAAGAACGATGCAGGTTTTCATCAATTTCAACCCCCGAAATTAAAAGATTTTTCCATGGAATGTGAGATTTCAAAAGTGGGTTTATTTCACCCATTATATCACTAGATTTCAGTCGGAATCTTGATTAAATTATTATTATATAGACCTAGAGTTTCTTGAATGAGAAAAATTGTTGGGTTTTAGCTGTTACAATGATCCAAATCAAATTATCATGTTATTTCTCAGTTCTTGGTATAATGTTCATAACCTTAGTTGTATATACTCTTTTAGTTCATATATTGTACATGTTAGGTCAAATCATTCAAATGTAAACATTTTTCAGTCTAGGAATCTCATATTATAAATTGTAATTGTTACATTCTCGGAGTTTGCATGCCAGTAATCGAGCTATCCAGTACTTGAGCATTTCAGTCCTAATATTGCTTGCTCACATTTTAATTGGGAGTATCTTAATACGAGTATACTAGGTTCAGTCACCCTCCAGTCCCAGAATTACGTGTCCCGTAGGTTGTAAGTCCCCTTTGTAGGCATTATTTTAGTAATCACGTCAATCATGCCTCTATACCTTTGGTCGGGTATATTGGGTCCTCTTGATGGGGGCATATACATTGAAATTCATATTTAGCTCATGTAGTTTTGTGTCGATTATTATTGGATTCCTCAAAGTGAAGTTCTATTACATTGACCATATTGTCAACTTTAGTTCAGATTTTTGTATCAGCATGTTATAAACTTGGTATTGCATTCAGTTATTTCATGCTCAGTATCCGCAGCTTAGTATCATGCTTACCTCATATCATTTCTTAGATATTATTCTTTGGTTCAGTTATGTTATTCTTCAACTTTAATATATATTGCATGCTCAATACCTTTCAAGTACTGACTCATACTCTGTGCTACATCTTCTTGTAAAGTAGATTCAGCTTCTTAGAATCCCGATTAAGCATAGATTGTTTCTCGATCTTCTATTTCAACAACATTAGTGGTGAGTCCTCATTCTTTGAGGACAATTGGCATGGCTGTCTTTCTTTTCTTCCATTTTAGTTTTACCATTTGCTATATTTAGTTGGGGCATACACCAGCACTTCTAGTCAGTTTAGAGGCTTATTACAGACAGAGTTAGATTCATCTTTAGTGTAAGAGTTTGACTTTTCACTTGTGTTTAATCTCTCACTTCTATATATTCAGATTTAGTATATGTATATTCCCCATAATTTAAAATTAACTTAGTTATTAGCTTATGCACAATGTTTATTGATTCGTTTGCTTTATTATGCTTATGATATGCTAGCAGAGTTAGCTTGGGGTAGATCCCATGTCTGTGTCTTAAAGGTAGCCTCGGGATGTGACACCTCAGGTCTATGGATGGTTTTGATGAGTCATAGTTGGTTCTACAAACCATAGAAAGTTTCTAGACTTAGTGAAATTTTGGAGTGAAAGTTGAATTCAATGGATAGGGTCTATGGATCATAAGAACTTTGACAGACCGTAGTGTTAAATGATTGAGTATTTGAAGTATTGAGTTTGGTTCTACAGTTGATGAGAATGGGTCGTAGAAATTCTTAGTGACCCTAGATTTGTCCAATAATTAATTTTAAAGGCTATTTCTATATTTTTCTAATCACTTAATATTTCTACTACATCATTTTGACCCTAATTCTATGCCCTATTATAACAACTAGGTACCATCCCCTAGTCGTAACCGGCATCGGCATCCTAGGATAGGAGTAAGACTAGACTCTAAACATTCGTCATCACATATCATAGGCTGAAAATTCAGAATAATTAAAACTTTTCATACAAATATCTAAATAGTGAGGTTTACATAGACCTCCCACATACTACATATGGAGTTTACATTGACTCCTCACATAGAAAGCTTACATTGGCTTCTCTTTAGGACAACATAATCAATACATAAGAATTTGTCTAATACTTTGTCTCATATTGAACAATCTAAATGAGTACAAATCTTGGACATAGCCAATACAAAGCCAACATGCCAATATAGGATTACATCAACATCCAAATGATAAAGGAATGAACATTGTCTTTATGACATACAACTTTAAAGATAGAATATGGAACAAGGTAACATCCCTGAACATGAGGACCTACCAGTGCTTGGGGAATAGGATCCAAGTCTTCTTCAAATAGCCTTCTAAGAACTTAATGACCAGAACCTACATAATTGTAGAAACATATAAATATGGGTTAGTACACCATTTGTACTAAGTATGGAAACATATGCACATAATCATTGAAATCAAGCTAAATGGACATTTGTTCAAAATCATGTCAAGTTACTTTGAAAGCCTTATGGACAATCAAGAACACATATAGGACAATAACCATATATTCCTTAAGACACGACCACATACAACACAAGACCAACAACATTAAGTAAAGTCAAGACAACATGTGTATTAGCATAATAAAACTTATAACCAAAACAGCTCCAACATCATCTTATAACAACAAAGCATGTGCAAGAGTTCATAACATTACAACATATGTAAGACCCTTACTTATAACACTTTACCAAGCTTACATGTGCAATGACCAAGTAAAGCCCCATAACTCCACTCAACCAAGCAAACCAACCAAAGGATCACAAGTAATGTCTACCTTCATATAACATAGCATCACAGGTAGTCATCATCATGTTTAGCCATATAGACCAACAACATGTTCATAAGGAAACAAACGTCATATAGGATAATCAATATGTAAAGTCAACATATGCATATCATTTACTTTATAAGAACATAAGAACATCCTTCTAGGACTTCCCTCAAGGCCGACTAGAGCAATGTATAGGTAAAGTCCCATACCCCTACCTAGACTAAGTCAAACCCTTGAATCACCCTAGTTAGAGTTCACTTTATTCCTTCATTTTACATTGGGGAATAGTTGCCTTAGCCGACACAGACCACGTGATCTAATGTGAAATGCGGTGTCATGAAACCCTACATCGAAAGTAGGTGGACTACTTGCCAAGGTAGTACCAAAACATGAACATAGCAATCTAGGTGGATCCACTAGCTAGTATTCCTATGGGAGCAACATAGTTCAAAAACTAAGAGACATAGTAGAGTCCCTCTTTATGTCATTTGCATTGTAATCTCAATCTTATGAGAATGTAGTGAACCTACCTTCCCTACTTGAAAGGAACACTCCTCACTACTATTTCACTCAGTTATAAGCTAGAATCCCTTTTTAAAATGTCTTTCAGCCTTTATTAGTCATCATAACTTAGTATAGGTCGCAGGAGATTAACCCCCTTCTATATCATAATCATTATCTCAATAGGAATCGCATGAGAACTTTATTTCAATACAACCCTCATGTTGATATTATCACATTATAATCATCATATCATAGTTAGGGATATAAGTGATTCAGAATCAACCTTAGATCATCATACCTTAATAATAATCTCACAATCCATATAATCAAGATATTTCAATTACATTCACCATACCATCACCTATATAATCTAATCACAATCAAAACTTCAATTGAATACCATCATCAAGTATAAGCCATCATAATTGAAGTAAGGATTCAAGATCATAGGTCTTACCGATTCACCTTCACAAGCCTTCTTCCATGGTCTTACCATAAACCAATAGTATTCATCCATTAATAGGCTTAATAACATCACTAATAGTAATTAACACAAGAACTAAGTGAATTTCATCATCACTAACCAATTCAACATCAATTCAAAACTTAGGGTCAGGAAAATAGGGTCAATTTATGACCTCTTACATAGTACTAGGTCCAACATCAATAAATACCCTAATTCACCAATAATAAATTATAATTAATCCATAATAATCAAAAGAAATCAAGAACAATACAATTTGAACCATCAATTTCGGATTAAGAATGAAACCCATATTTTTCTCAAATGTTGGAAATTAATTCGAAAGAACCCTTTGGGGAAAGGAATCCCAAAGGTGAAGAGTTCCCATACATTGTTAATCCTTGAACATTTATGAAGATAAAGTGAAGTTATTGCACCCCTAAGACCTTTGACCTTTGACCTTGGTCTTCTATGGAGTTTTTTTTGGGAAGAGAGAAGGAAGAGAGTGTTTTGGGAATTAAAGGGTTTTAGGTTAGTTTAATGAGTGTTAGGCCTTTTATAGTCTCTTAACTAATAAACTAAACATCCCTTCAACCTTAATTAAACCGCTAACTAATTAACTAATACATTTAATTCATTAAAAATTGTACAGGCCATAATTGACCTGATCCACGAGATCTCGGCCTACAGTTTGTAGGTCCATCGACGCCCACCTGCACCCACCGTACTACACATCCTTCATTGGAGACAAAGAGCCTATTTTTGGGGCCTCTTGAAAAATGAATAAGGCTCCACCTACATAGACCATCTACGCATCGTCAATTACACGATGCCTCGTCGACTGGTCTCGTAGGTGACCACTGTCATTTGACATCTTTTGGCCATTTTGGAAGAGTCCTCCTCAAGGAACCCTATGGTGGTACTTGGGGAATCTTACACAGATGTTTTGACCTAAATACACTCTAATACATGTTTAACACCTTTCTACCAAATTTCATTGAATTTCAACTTTTCAAACCCCATGAAATATTCCAAAGCACGTTAATACCCATTTCACTAGTCTCCGGACGTCTTGGACGTTCCTTGAAGTTTTGACTCTAAAATTTCCCAAATGGTTTATATACATTATTTCAAGCATTAAAACAATTTTACCAACCTTAGTTCAACATGTGAGTCTCTATATTATGCCATTAACTTTTGGAGTGTTACATTATCCCCCCTTAGGAACATTCGTCCCCGAATTACACTAAAATCTTTTGTAGGGTAAGGATAGACTCAATAATAGAAACCCAACCAAAAACATACATAATCAACATCAATTTCAACTCAAATCAACATAACAACACGGAATTTACACATTGCAACTCGAATCACAATTTACTACATTTAAGAGATCAACATCACAACATGAGGAATTTCCTTCTCTACATCAACATGAGCTTAAAATGGTCATCAAGTCACTTATGCCAAAACTTCTTTAAGAACACATTAACATGATCAACACCATTTCATGAAGGAAACAATATAACAAATACACAAGTAAGTGCAAATAAAGCAAAAGAACATCTTCCATGAAAACTCATTTTAGCATAAACCTTTTTACTATAATTATGCATATTCTTTCAAAACAAGTCAAATTCAAATTTACTGATTATTATCATTATAATTAAGAACAACTAACCTTAGATAGGAAAAAGATGAGGATAACAGGACTTCATGTCGGCCTCGGCCTCTCATGTTGCTCCCTCAACTAGGTGGTTTCTCCCTAGGACTTTTACGGAGGTCACCTCTTTGTTCCTCAATTTCTTAACTTGGCGATCTTAAATTTCCACCGGAACCTCTTAATAAGAAAGTCTCTCATCCATACCTAACCCTTCAATAGGGAGAACGACAGCGGCTGACCAATGCACTTCTTAAGCTTGGAAACATGGAAAAACTGATGAACCGAAGCTAGTTCACTGGGTAATCTCAACTCGTATGCAACCTTTCTGATCCTTTGCAAAACCTCATAGGGACCCACATATCGAGGACTTAACTTTCCCTTTTTTCCAAACCTCATCAAACCCTTCATAGGTGAAATCTTTAAATACAACTTCTCTCCTAAAATAAATGCAAGATATCTTATTTTATTGTCGGCATAGGACTTTTGCGGACGATTGGTTGTTTTCAACCTATCCCTTATAACACAGACCCTCTCCAAAGCTTCATAGATTATTTCGGGACCAAGGAGTGAAGACTCTCTAACCTCAAACCACCCAACCGGAGATATAGCCATTAAAATACTCGAATGATAGCTATTATTATAGGAGAACTCAATCAATGGCAAGTGATCATCCCTATTCCCTATGAAGTCTATCATACAAGCTATTAGCATGTTTTCTAGAGTTTTAATAGTACGCTCTGTTGGACCATCCATTTGGGGATGAAAAGTGGTGCTAAGCTTCACTTGCATACCCACCCCATTTTGGAAAGACCTCCAAAAATGAGAAGTGAATTGATTACCTCTATTCGATATGATGGACAAATAAATCCCATGAAGACTTACAATATCATCAATGTGACTTCTTGCATAATCTTCTTCCAAATAAGTAGATTTAACGGAGATAAAGTGAGCGGATTTATTCAATCTATCAACTATCACCCAAATTGAGTCATTTCGCCTCCTAGTCCGAGGTAATCCAACTACAAAGTCCATGTTAATTTCTTCCCACTCCTAAGTAGGAACACCCATTTCTTGGGTTAGACCACTAGGCTTTAGATGCTCGGCTTTCACTTGTTGTCAATTCGGACACCTAGCTACTAACTCCGCTATGTGCCTTTTTAGGCCATCCCACCAATATACCTCTTTAAGATCATGGTACATTTTGGTGGAACCCAGATGGGTAGAATATCAAGAACCATGAGCTTTCTCTAACACTCTATTCCTCAAATCATCAACATCTAGTACACATAATCTATTTTCGTACCATAGCACACCATCCCCTGGGAGAATGACTAATTAAACTTGCTAAGTACCGATTCCTTCAACTCCATCAATAGCGGATCAAGATAGTGTTTGTACTTCACCCAACCACTAAGGATGACTCGGAGTTATTATGAACCACAAAACCACCATTCAGGGAATCTTCCAACCGAACACCCA
This sequence comes from Solanum corneliomulleri, assembly GCA_027704805.1. Lineage (NCBI taxonomy): Eukaryota > Viridiplantae > Streptophyta > Magnoliopsida > Solanales > Solanaceae > Solanum > Solanum corneliomulleri. The sequence goes on along the minus strand of JAKWIY010003052.1, from coordinate 50,741,935 downwards.
ATCTAGCCAACCTATGAACATCTTTAACTAGGTCTTTCTTGCCTTTTTCCACATGAGACACACTACCCATGGTTATACGACATAAATCATTCTCTACCACATTAGCTTTGTTAGGGTGGTAGAGAGAAGTCATGTCGTAATCTTCAACAATTCCAACCATGTTCTTTGACGGAGATTCAGCTCCTTTTGAGTAAAACACTTATTGAAGACTCTTATGGTCGGTATACACATCCATATGAACACCATGCCTACATATTTTCAAGGCAAATACTACAGCTGCTAAATCAAGATAGTGAGTTGGATAGTTTTTCTCATACACCTTGAGTTGTCTAGAAGCATAGGCGCCTGCCCATGTTGCATAAGAACACACCCCAAACCCACTCGGGATGCATCACAAAATACGACAAAACCTTTGGTACCCTCTGGTAAGGTCAATACCAGAGCAGAGGTAATCCTGTTTTTCAGTATCTGGAAGCTTATTTCACATGCCTCCAACCACTCAAATTTCACACTCTTTTGGGTCAAGGTAATTGAGGGGGAAGCAATGGATGCAAAATAATATACGAACCTCATATAGTACCCGGCTAAACCCAAGAAACTTCTAATGTCGGTTGGAGTCAATGGTCTAGGCTAATTCTTAACCGCGTCGGTTTTCTTTGGATCGACCTCTAAACCCTCACTTGAAATAATATGACCAAGAAACGCCATCTCAACAAAACTCACACTTGCTATACTTGGAAAATAGTTGGTGTTCCTTAAGGACCTATAATAATACTCTCAAATGGCCCATGTGTTCACCCTCATTCTTCGAATATACCAAGATATCGCCAATGAATACAATGACAAAGGAATCTAGGTAATTTTGAAACACCCTATTCATGAGGTCCATAAAAGATGCTGGGGAATTAGTGATACCAGAGGACATTACTAGGAACTCATAGTGACTATAACTTGTTCGAAATACTATTTAAGGTACATCCTCACCTCTCATCATAAGTTGGTGATACCCCGATCTCAAGTCAATCTTAGAAAAGTAACTTGCTCCTTAGAGTTGATCAAACAAGTTGTTAATCTGACAGAGAATATACTTGTTCTTAATGGTGACCTTATTGAGTTGATGATAGTCAGTGCACATTCTAAGGCATCCATCCTTCTTCTTCACAAACAATACCAGAGCACCCCATAGGGAAATACTAGGTTGAATAAAACCTTTATCTAGTAATCCTTGAGTTGAGCCTTCAACTCTTTCATTTTTGCCGGAGCCATCGGATAAGGAGGAATTGAGATGGGTTCGTAACTGATAATAAGTCAATATCAAAATAAATTTCCCGTTTCAGAGGAACTCCGGGAAAGTCACCCATAAAGAGTTTTGGAAAGTCCTTCACTACGGGGACTTGACTCAATAAGAGGAATGTCGGTTTCAAGATATTTGACTCTTACAATATGGTAAAGATTCCTTTTTATAGATCATTTTACAAGCTTTCAAACAAGAGATGATATGACCCCTAGGAATTGAACTACCCCCTTTCCACTCAAAGACGGGTTCATTAGAACTGTTAAACTTGACTACTCTAGTCCGTCAATTAATAGAAGCAAATAAGCATGCAACCAATCTATTCCTAAAATGACATCAAAATTAATATATCAAGTTCTACCAAATCCACCCACGTAACTTTATTGGTCAAAGATATAGGAAAAATCCTAAAGACTCTTCTAGCCATAAGGGAGTCACCTATAGGAGTCGTAACCGAAAATAGTTCAATTAAATTATAAGGTAGAACATCAAACTTTTAGCTACTAGAGGAGTTACAAATGACAAGATAGCACCCGGATCTAATAAAGCATAACAATAGAGAATACTTGTAATATACCAATGACCACATCGGGAGACTCCTCTTGCTCACCTCTAGAGCAGAGAGCATAAAAGTAGTTTCTCCTTAGAGCTTCAAAATTAGTAGCACTTGCTTGATCTTGACCACTCCCCTTCTCTTGATTCCTTAGATTGGGCAATTCCTAACCTTGTGTCCATTCTTTCCACACCCAAGTCCCAACTATACACTCACCCCAATGCTTCTTACCGCACTTGGAACAAGTTGGTTTCTTGCTAGGTGAGTTATATCTTCTTGCCTTTTGGGACTTAGGGTTAGATACCCTATCCTTGTTAGACTTGGAAAATTTGGAAGGAAATTGGTCAGAAACCCTCTTCTTGAACCTAGGCTTATCTTGAACCTCAAGCGTACCCTTGGACATACCTCCCTCATAAGATTTGGCCCTCTTAAACACCCTACTCTTCCTCTTGAGTCTAGTGTCTTCAACTTGTTGTGCATGAACCATCAACCTAGAAATATCCATATTGTCATAGAGCATCGCCGAACGACACTCTTCAACCAAGTCATTGGAAACTTCCGTGATAAAATGATTCATCTCATCCTTGAGTTAGACACCAATGAAGGATCACATTTGGACAACTTAGTAAACTTCAAGGAGTATTATTGCACAGTCATACCTCCTTGACAAAGGCTGACGAATTCTTCCACTTTCGTCTCCCTTTTCTCCCTAGGAAAATAACAACCAAGGAAATCCCTTCTAAGCACCTCCCAAGTGATAGGACACGCTCTCAAGACCCTATTATCTTTCTATTGGGTGTACCATGTTTGAGCTACATCCTTGTGTTGGTAGGAAGCTAGCTCGGCCTTTTCATTTAAAGTCAACGCCATGGCATGAAGAATCTTGTATACCTCATCGATGAAGTCGTGGGAATCTTCATTCACTTTCGACCCATAGAACATAGGAGGGTTCATCTTCATGAAGTCCCTCAAGAGGGAAGTTGTAGTACTAGCATTTGGTTAAACACGAGGTCTAACTTCCCGATTGGCTTAAGTTGTCATGGATTGGGCTTGGGAGGCTACCGTTTGAGCTTGGGTAGTGATGGCTTGAGCCAAAGTCAAATTCAACCTTATATCTCCATCCACTATAGGTGGAGGAATGATCGGATCTTGAACTTGTGGAGGCACTTGGTTGTCTTATGGAGGGACTTGGTTATCTTAGGGAAGAACTCTCGCATTAGACAAACCTTCCTCCTCTCCTTGTCGGTGCACGTCTTGCAGTCATATCCTATATCCACAAGAAAAGGATTAGAATAAAGAGGAACACATGGTGTTACAACTAATAAGGTACGACTTTCAAGATTACCAATAAGTAAGAATCCCTAAGTGTCACATAGCCTCTCATTAATAATTGTGGCGCTCCACACCCATGAATAAGACTCTAGGTAGACATTTTTCAATAAGATATCAATCCTAAGATTTCTTTAACTTCATGTTATGATACCAAGTTTTCCACGACTGGGGAGCACCCCCTAGCCGTAACCGACGTCGTCGTCCTCGGAGTGGACTAAGACTAGCCTCTTAGAATTTTTCATTACATATCATAGGCTAAAAATGCAGAAAAATTAAAACTTTTCATATATATATCAATACAGTGAGGTTTACATAGACCTCTCACATACTATATATGGAGTTTACATAGACTCCTTACATAGGAAGCTTACATAGGCTTTTTTTTGGACAAATAATCTATGCATAAGAAATAGTCTAATACTTCATTTCATATTGAACCATCTAAATGAGTAAGAAACTTGGACATAGCCAACACAAAGTCAACATGCCAATATAGGCTTACATCAATATCCAAATTATAAAGGGATGAATAATGTCTTTATGACAATACAACTTAAAGCTAGAATGTGGAACAAGGTAACATCCCAGAACATGATGACCTACCAATACTTGGGGAATACGATCCAAGTCTTCTTCAAATGGTCTTCTAAGAACTCAATGACCGGAACCTACATAATTGTAGAAATATAGAAATATGGTTTGGTACACCACTTGTACTAAGTATGGAAACATATGCACATAATCATTGAAATCATGCTAAAAGGAACATCTGTTACAAACCATGCCAAGTTAATTTGAAAGCCTTATGCAAAATCAAGAACACATATAGGACAATAATCGTATATTTCTTAAGAAAAGACCATATACAACACAAGACCAACATCATTAAGTAAACTAAAGTCAACATTTGTATTAGAATATTAGACCTCATAACCAAAACAACTCCAACATCATGTTATAACAAAAAAGCATGTACAAGAGTTCATAACATTAAAACATATGTAAGACCCTTAGTCATAACCCCTTACCAAACTTACATGTGCAATGACCAAGTGAAGCCCCATAACCCCACTCAACCAAGCAAACCAACCAAAGGATCACAAGTAATGTCTACCTTCATATAACATAGCATCATGGGTAGTCATCATCATATTTAGCAATACAGACCAACAACATGTTCATACGGAAGCAAACGTCATATAGGATAATCAATATGTAAAGTCAACATATGCATATCATTTACTTTATAAGAACATAAGAACATCCTTCTAGGACTTCCCTCAAGGCCGACTAGAGCAATGTATACGTAAAGTCCCATACCCCTACCAAGACTAAGTCAAACCCCTTGAATCACCCTAGTTAGAGTTCACTTTATTCCTTCATTTTACTTTTGGGAACAGTTGCCTTAACCGACACAGACCACATGATCTAATGTGAAATGTGGTGTCATGAAACCCTACACCAAAAGAAGGGGGACCACTTGCCAAGGTAGTACCAAAACATGAACATAGCATTCTAGGTGGATCCACTAGCTAGTATTCCTATGAGGGTAACATAGTTCAAGAACAAGGAGATATGGTATAGACCCTATTTATGCCATTATAATTGTAATCTCAATCCCATGAGCATGTAGAGAACCTACCTTCCCTATTTTGAAGAGACACTCCTCACTACTAGTTCACTCGGTGCTAAGCTAGAGTCCCTTTTTGAAATGTCTTTAAGCCTTTATTAATCATCATAACTTAGTATAGGTCGTAGGATAGTAACCCCCTTGTATATCATAATCATTAGCTCATTAGGAATTTCTTGAGAACTTCCTTTCAATACAACCCTCATATGTGAGATTAACACATTATCATCATCATGTCACAGTAAGGAACATAAGTGATTCACAATCAATCTTACATATTCATACCTTAATCATATTCTCACAATCCATATAATCATGAAATTCCAATTACATTCATCATACCATAACCTATATAATCTAATCACAATCAACGCTTCAGTTGAATACCATCATCAAGTATAAGTCATCACAATTGAAGTAAGGATTCAAGATCATAGGTCTTACTAATTCACCTTCACAAGCCTTCTTCCATGGTCTTACCATCAACCAACCATATTCATCCATTAATAGGCTTAATAACATCAGATAATAGTAATTAACACAAGAACGAAGTCAATTTCATCATCACTAAACAATTCTTCATCAATTCATAACCTAGGTTAGGGAAATAGGGTCAATTCATGATTTCTTCCATAGTAATAGGTATAAATCAATAAATACCCTAATTAAGAAATAATAAATCATAATTCATCCATAATAATCAAAATAAATCAATAACAATAAAATTTGAAACATCAATTTTTGATTAAGACTAAAACCCATGTTTTTCTCAACTTTTGGAAATTAACTTGAAAGAACCCTTTAGGGAAAGGAATCACAAAGATAAAAGTTCCCATACCTTGTTAATCCTTTAAGATTGATGGAGAGAAAGTGAAGTTCTTGCGATCCTAATCCGTTTGGCCTTGGTATTTTATGGAGTCTTCTTTGGGGAGAGATAAAGTAGACAGAAGGAAGAGGGTTTGCGTTTTGGGAATTGATGAGTGTTAGGTTAGCTTAATGAGTGTTAGGCATTTTATAGTCTCTTAACTAACTAAAATAAGCATCCCTTAACCCTTAATTGAACCCCTAACTAATTTTCTAATTAATTTACTTCATTAAAAATTGGAGAGTCCATAACAGACCTGATCTTCGAGACCCCGACCTACGGTCCGTAGGTCCGTCGACGCCCACCTGCACCTACCGTAATGCATGTCCGTCGTTGGAGACGAAGAGACTATTTTTGAGGCCTCTTTAAAATTACTAAGGCTCCAACTACAGAGGACATTGATGCCTCGTTGATTCGACGATGGCTCGTTGACTGGTCTCGTAGGTAGCCACTGTCATTTGACAGCTTTTGGCCATTTTTGGAAGGGTCCTTCTCAAGGACCCCTAAGGTGGTCCTTGGGGAATCTTACCTGGAGGTTTCGACCCTAAACACACTCTAATACATGTTTAACACCTTTCTACCAAATTTCATTAAATTCTGACTTTTAAAACCCCATGAAACATGCCAAGGCACACTAGCACCTATTTCACTAGTCTCCGGACGTCATGGATGTTCCTTGACGTTTTTAATATAAAACTTCCTAAATGGTTTATATACATTATTTTAGGCCTTAAAATGGAGTTACACACCTTATTTAAACATGTGAGGCTCTAGATTAGGTCATGAACCGGTGTGTTACCTACCTTTCACCTTTGGAAATTTCTGCAACTCTTTATTCCCTCAAATTCCTGAGTTCTCTTCAAGCTTTTCTCCAAATCCTCCAATTATGATCAAGGAAGAAGAATATAGGGTTCTTAAAGTTCAAGTCTTATTTCTTCATTATTGCTTAAGGATCAAGGTATGTATGAAGTTCATTAATGGGTTTCATTCTCCCATTGAGTCCCCAAAGATACTTCAATTCAAATGGTTAGGTTTTTATTAAATTCCTCATTGGTTTTATTGATATGGATTCAATTATTTGATTTTGATCATATTATGACTAATTAGTTTCAATCATATGTTTTCCAATTAAAATCACGTGAACTCATTCATTAATCATGATTTTACTATGAACCCTAATTTACATGAATTTATGAAGAAGCTTTAATCAATGAATATGTTATATGAACTGATGCATGATTTATGTATAGTATGATTTATCGTCTACGTTGCTTTTAGATAAGCATCAATGAATTGTAAAAGGTTTTCTCACATATTTAAGGTATAATGGTTTGGTGAAAGTTTTTCTCAGTTAGACTTGATTCATGATTTAATGATCTACTCTATGATGATTTTAGGTTGGATTAGTAATTGATTTATACTTTTTCATGGATGATAATATATTTATGAATATGTCTATTATATTGGGATTTAACTTGGCATTGAGAGAACATTGAGGTGGAGGCTTAAATAGGATAGTCTTTAGTAGCAACCTCTAGTTTCAAACTGCGTGCCACCGTAGGTTAGTCATAAATTTTCTAGTGGATCTACATATAGCCTATGATATGATAGAGTTCTACCTTGACAAGTAGACTCTCTCTTCTCTATATGGGAGTTACAGCGGTTTCCATGTTATAACTCGCATGATCTACTGTCGGTGAAAATTAATATCCCACAAAATGAACTAATCTACTTACAAATGTTTCATGAAGATTTTCTTTTGATTTAAGATGCATTGACCATCTTCATGATTTACGATCCTTCTTAAACGATTTTACTATGCTTAGTTTGGTCATGTTTTCCATTATGTCCCGATATGATTATGTTTGATGATTTATTGCACTCCTCTCATACTTTGGACATTTCATGTACTTATGCATATTTGTTTCTACATTGTTTCACCAATATTGTTTCACTAATGTAGGTGTGTTGTTTCCTCTCCCTCTGCTTGTGGTTGGTTGGTGATCTTTGGAGTTCATAGAGTTGGTGAGTCCTCATGTTTCGAGGACAAATACATTTTTAGTTGCTTTCCTTGTGTTTTAGTTTACAGATATTGTATGTGGTGTACGGGCTACATGTCGACCAGTCTTTTGATGTAATAGATGGCTTGTCAAGACTTTGATGTACTTCCGCTTATATGTCAAACTCTTTACTTCTTATGAGGTTTCTTGATGTTCTCTATGATGTTGCATGTATATATATGTCAAGTGGCTTGTGTAGGGCCTCTGAGTCTTATACCACGTCACGTCCACGGTGTACTTTGGACTGTGACAGTAAACAAATATGAATATTGTGAAAACTCTCAAATTAGTAGATTGATTTATTTTATAAGGTATGTAAACTGATCGTTGAACCTATCAAGTTTAGGGAAAAGGTAAGGATGACAATTTAGATCTATCTCTCACCCTCATAGTTACCCTAACTTTACATATTACAAATTAAAAACTTACTCTACGAGTTTATTAGTGCTACAGTTGCTTGTTCTACTACTCTGCTCCATTTGTCACTGTCACCTAGTTTTTCAGGCCAAGGAAGTGTGGGGCACCTGTGGATTGCAACCACTGATTTCCTTGAATAAATGGAGTTGTTGTATATTGAAGTGCTTCATTCCTGTCCGTGATGACTTTGAATCCCTTCCATTTGACCCTATTGTTAGTATTGGCTCCTGGACCACGATTTGCGTACTCAGCATATACGCATGTGTCAAGGGCAAAATTTCCATCCCAGGGCATCCAACCTGCAGGTTGTATGAAATCTGCCAAAGTTGATTCCATGACAACAGTTCTTGCATACATCTTCCATGGCCTTCCTAAGAAGGTAGGAATCTTGAAACGCAGAGGTTCTAGTAATTGCTCGGGAACTATGCGACAATTTTGGATTACTAACCCTGTGGTTGCCCGAATGTTCGTTCTTCCTTGAGCTGTCACTGTATTTTGTTGTTTTTCCATTGGCTTCCTTGCAATAATTAAGCAGTTTTGGAGGATAGCTGCTGAGTCACCAAAGATGAAATCAACTGTGCCTGACACGACACAATTGCGGTAAAATTGTCTATGTGTTTGAACATACAAGGTGTCTTGATATCCATCCATTCTACAATTGTAAAAGGCAGACATATCAGATTGAACACGGAGGGCTACCGCCTGGTGCCCCTCAGGTCCTGCTGTGTTTTGGAAACCCATGGACTTGCCTATAAATCCATTTCCAATGGCACCTGAAAATATTTGATGTTATTAAAGTTCTCTAGATGCTTGTAAGTAGACAGGGAGAGAAAAAGGGGATTTGAAAGACTTACTGAAGGAAGCACTCTGATAAGTAGACACACCAGCAAGTGCGGATTTGTGTCCTGTAACTATTGTCTTTCGCGGTCCATCTCCATACATAAATATGTTAACTTGATCTTTTGTGACAGTTATGTATTCATCATAAATTCCGGCCTTCACATATATAGTATACCTTCCTTTTAGGTTCTTAGGGTACGCAGCCAAAGCTGCTGCAATTGTGTTAAATTGTCCAGATCCATCCTTAGCTACCACAGCGTTTGGTTCTGGATTGCCGTTATTGCTAAAAGCCAACAATTTTCTATCACTAGCAGAAAGCCATGCAGGATATCCTCCGCTCTTTGTATTGCTGGATTGCTGCACGTCATTGTCTTCATTTTCTAACAATCGCCGAGATGCTGCTGTTTCTGCTGATTTATTATCAGTCTTCTTCCCAATGGGAATATTAAATTTAGAAAGAATATCAGTCATTGCATCAACCATTGCAAGAACATTGTCCGTGAGTTGTGTTGCATTTAAGAGAGAGGTAGAAATGGTTTTCTGAATATCTGGTTGAGTGAAACCATCTATGCAGGTTTGTTGGTAAGAGAAAACAGCACTGAGCCAGTTTTTGAGTTCTGTTTCCCTTTCAGCGATTGTGTGGAGGCTGCTATCACCCACAGAAGAGAACGCTGCTTGAAGCTCATCAATCGCGTATTCCAATAATTCCTTGCAATCATCAGTGGCCATCTTTTGCAAGGGGTCATGAGCTTCTGCTTTGCCAATATACGTGGACCTGTCTATTCCGATTCTAACTTCCTGAATGGCCACCTCAATGGCTTTTAGGAGGAATTCCTTTGGGGTGGCGCTTTGGTTGTTGGCCATAGAGCTAAGGCTATCAACACATGATTTCTTAAAATCAGTTTGTGAACAAACAGAAGCAATGGATTTGGATGTGGTAGAAAGCACTTTGTCATCCTTTTCATCATTGTCCGAAGAGTCTTGTGTACGATTATTGCTTGCAATAATAGCAATAACTACTCCAACAACCAGGATAATCGATGTACCAAATGCAAAAATCTTCCCGCCTTTCATTATTTATATTTCTAAGATTAAATGTGTAGAGAGGATATTGAAAAGAGAGACAAAAATGGAAATTAGTTTGGACTATGGAGGTCTCTTTGAGTCACCTTCTTTTTTATGTTACGAAAAATGCATGAATTTCCTTGAAAATAGGAAAGGCAAACAAACATTTTGTGGGTAAGAGGGGGGAGGTGTACAAAAATTCATATATTATTTTGAGCCTTCCAATCACTTGCCCTTCATTTTTAAACACTTACATTGCCAACTTCTTTTTATACCATAAGCAACATGTTAGTTGCTTATATATAATGACTTTTACTACTGGTTAATATATTTTGTGTCCAAAAATACACGACAAAAGTATTACTCCATTAGTCCCTTATTAGGTAGACACTTTCTATTTCATAGGGTATTAAGAAATTATTCATAGGTGTAAATCATTTATACCATCAAGCTTAACTTTAAAAATCAAACTCCTCAACTTTGAAAAATAATCACCACTTCCCCTATCCTAATTGACCTTTTTAAAGGCCTGTTCTTCTTTTTTATATACTTTTTTTAAAATCATAATATTTTTATATTTTGATCTTCATTACAAATTTTCTATTAAAAAGAGAAAACATTGGTTGAGTATATAATATAATATCGTTCTATAATGAAACAAATTTACAAAATTAAAAACTAATGTTATTAATTTTAACAGAATCTATAATGTGATGCAAGTAGCAAAAAATATTTAATAGAAATAAAGATAAATTTCATAGATTGATGAAAAGTTAATTTTTAGTTATATGTTCCAATCTACAATGTTGTAAAATGATTTATTTTTAAAGAAAAACGAAGGGAGAGACTAATCAAATAAAAAAGAACAACAAATTTATACTATAGTGAATGTCTATTATGTGTACATGTTATCATCAGGAATATCTAATCAATTGAGTTTTGGGCAATCAATATGAGAGGGAGCATATATATTAAGGTCCATTTGATCATGCGATATAGAAATGATATGATGTCATAATATGAAATCATGAGATGAAGTCGAAATTTTGTTTCGAGATGCGATATGAAATTTTTATAGTTGTATATTTTCTCATAAACATAAGAATCTCACAAATTATAAAACTATCAAAACAGTCCCAATTGTTTTTTTTTAATTTTATTAAATAAATAAAAGAAATTAAATCGCATGATAAATGATGATAAAGTTATTTGTTCTCCACTTAAGTAAATGTTTCATCTAACTTTAATTGATCATACTTTAGTTCAATAAAAAAATTGAACATAAATTGTAGTATTCTAGCCTTTAATATAGGGTGTGCTTGGTATGAAGAAAATGTTTTTCATGAAAAATATTTTCTAAGAAAATGTTTTCTGGAAAACAAGTAGATTCTGGAATTATTTTCTCATGTTTGGTTGGTGAATTAAAATATTTTTCGAAAAGGATTTTTAGTGTTTGATTTATGAATGAAAAATGTTTTTTTAGAGATATCTTTTATTTTTACTAGAGTAGAAAATAATTTTTGAAATTGAAAATATTTTTAAAAACAAGATTAATTTTTTGGGGGTTGTGGTTAGATTGGGGGGGGGGGGGGTTAGGGGTGAAACAATAAAAATTTGAAGTTGAAATATTTTTAAAATAAAATATTTTTTTGGGGGTGTGGGGTGTTGTGGGGAGGGGTGAAAAAAATAAAAAATTGAAGTTAAACATTTTTTAAAAAAAGAATAAAATTAAATTTTTTTGGGATTGGGGGTGCGGTGGCTAAAAAATAATAATTTGAAGTTTAAAATTTTTTTTTTAAATAAACTTAAAATTTATTTTAGGGAGTGGGGTTGGTAGGGTAGTGGGTGGGTGGGGTCGAGGGTAGGGGGGTGAAAAAATAAAATATTGGAGTTAGAAAAAAATTTAAAATAAACTCAAATATATTTGAGAGGGGGAGTGTCCGGGGATCGGGGTGTAAAAATAAAATTTTGAAATTTAAAATATTTTTAAAAAATAAACTTAATTTTTTTTTTTGGGGGGGGGGGGATTCGGTGGATGAGGTAAAAACAAAAAATTGAAATTGAAAATATATTTTTTAAAACAAACTTAATTTTTTGGGGGGGGTGGGGGGCTGATCGGGGGGGTCAGGGAGGGGTGAAAAAATACAATTTTGAAATTCAAAACATTTTTAAAAACTGATGTTTTTCCAAAAAAATAATGTAATTTGAAGTTGGATGAGAGTTTCGAAATATATTTTTCTTAATTTTGAAGGGAAGTCATTTTCCTAAATTTTGAAGAAATTGAGTTGATTTGAAAATTATTTTCCAAAACTTTTGTCCCGACCAAACATGAGAAAATTTGAAAACATTTTCCCAAAATTGTTTTCCTTTATACCAAACACACCCATAATCCTCCCACATAGTATTACTCTCTCCATTCTTATTTATATTTACCAAATCAATTCCTACTTTATAATTTATATCCACATAATTTAAAGTATTGATAAATTTAATGTTGGTGAGAGTAATAAATCTTTAAAAGTAATGATGTGATTATTAATTTTAGGGAAAAAGGATGAATATACCCCCGAACTTTCGTAAATGGTATGTGTATACCCCTCGTTATACTTTTAGAACACCAGTAACCTTACCGTCCAAATTTTGGAACATATACCAAAATTAAAAGACCTACCCATATTAATTTTAAAACCCACCCAAATACGTAATAGCCACCCAAAAAAACCCATATCAATAATTCTCTTAATTTCTTCTCTTTCTCGTTTACCTCTTCACCAAACAAATTTCATACAAATCTAACAAGTTGAAGGTGGATGGTAAGGACAAGAAGAAGAAAGGTGGTAATGAATTTCAAGTTGAGAAGAAAAAATTGAAGACAAGGATAACTCCAATAGCCAAAGCTTAAGCTGCACAAGTAATGGAGATTGGAAAATAAGATTTTTGTGAAATGTATTCAGGTGTATTTGGTAACTAAAATTGAAGTTGTTTATGCCTTTCTTCTGCAATTTGCGAAAAAGAATTGATATTTAATCATGTTTCATGTTGTTATCTATATTCTTTGTTGTGTTCTTAAAAAAAAGTCTTCCAACAATGCTTCCGGTGAGATTTGATCAAATTTAATACAAAGGTATAATGATAGTAATGAGTAAATAATTGATTGAGTCAAAGAAAAGGTTAAATGGGTCAAGAAACATGTGAGAAAGTTGAAGAGAAAATGGAGGATGATTTGGGGATGAAGATGGTTGGATGGGTCTTCCTCTCATGAAAAATTGATGAGAAATTGGAGGATTTAGTGTTGACTGTTCAGGATGATTTGAGATGAAGATGGTTGGATGGGTCTTCCTCTCATAAAATTCATGAGAAATTGGAGGATTTAGTGTTGACTGTTGAGGATGATTTGGGGGTGAAGATTGGGGGGAAGATGCTCTTAAAAAATGTTTAAATTGCTTAATCTGATATTAAGTAAATTAATTTGGAAGATTGGGGTTAATATTTTTGGATTGTGGGTATATGTATTTGGGTGGGTTTTTACTTTAATTTCGGGTGGATTTTTCAATTTTAGATAGAAGTTTAACAAATATCGGTGTAACGACCTGTTTAGTCGTTTTGAGTAACAGATTTTATTTTTGGAAAAACTGGCTGATACGACGGACACCACGACGGACCGTCATGGTCACGACGGACCGTCGAGGGGGTCTCGTTCCATAACACTTAGAAATTAGAAAATTGGGTGCTGAAATCGACTCTTTGAACTCTGTGACGGACCTGCAAGACGGACCGTCACAGGCGTGACGGATCGTTGTGATGTTCCGTTTTAAAACACTTCAACTCTTGAGAATTTGGTACAGGGAACGATTCTCTGAACGTCGTGACGGAAGTGCAGGACGGACCGTCGTAGGTACGACGGGCCGTCACAGACTCCTTAAAGAAATCGAGTCTCTAATGAACCTGCATGACGGACCGTCGCAGGAACGACGGGCCGTCACAGGTTGCGTAAATCCCAGGCGGGGTCGGATTTCTTTACACGTTTTAAGGGACGTTTTGGACTATTTCTGCTATAATTATAAATTTCGTGGGTTAACATTAATAACTCAGTTACTTGGGGGTTAAAAGAGGTAACCTTAAGTTAATTAGTGGGTTATTATTGTCATCTTTTATTCTTAATTATATGCTAATTAGGGTAAAAGAAAGAGGGTTTTGAATAAGAAAAATAGAAAGAACAAGAGAGAGAGAGAGGAATCGATCGAACGAGGAAGAGAGAAAACAAAGCTTGGGAAATTGCTTGCTTGATCAAATTCTTCGGTGGAGGTAGGTTATGGTTTTTAAACTACTCGTAGTAAACTCTTAATAGCGAATGATATGTATTGGTAGTATTGTAAACCCTTCTATATGCTTAATTGTATGCTTGCATGAATATGATTATATAATTGTGATAAACTAAGCATGATGAAGTTATTGAATCCAAAATCTTGAAAGAAAAACTAATTCACTTGTTAATGATGATGCCTTGGTATAAAAGAAGGCTTGATGAATTAGGGGATCGGGTGCCAGGGGATCGGGTGCCACGTTCCGGTACCAGGATAGAAATAGAGGATCGGGTGCCACGTTCCGGTATCAGGATAGAAATAGAGGATCGGGTGCCACGTTCCGGTACCAGGATAGTATATGAGGATCGGAGTGTCACGTTCCGACACCAGGATAATATATGGATCGGGTGCCACGTTCCGGTACCAGGATAGTATATGAGGATCAGAGTGTCACGTTCCGACACCAGGATAGAATATGGATCGGGTGCCACGTTCCGGTACCAGGATAGTATATAAGGATCGGAGTGCCACGTTCCGGCACCAGGATAGAATATGGATCGGAGTGTCACGTTCCGACACCAGGATAGTATATGGAGCGGAGTGTCACGTACCGACACAAGAGGAAGAAAGATAATTAATCTTGAAAGATGATAAATATACTCAATCTAATGAACCTAATTCCCAAATGAGTATGGTATTGAGGCTTGAGTCCTCATGGATGAACTTGATAGTACTTATTGATGATTATAGTACTTGTTGTTGCTACATGTTGAGTATTATAGTTGATTTATGATATTGACTGATATATACTGTTTTCTATTTTGAGTTGGCCGATGATATCTACTCAGTACTCGTGTTTTGTACTGACCCCTACTTTTATGTTTTCTTCTTTGTTATTTGTGGAGTGCAGCAAACGTGCCGTCGTCTTCAACTCAACAGTAATTCTAGCCAGTCTTCGTCACACCGGATCTTCAGGGTGAGCTAATGTTTCTAGCTTGGACTGGATCTTCTTCTTCAAGTCTTGATGCCTTGAACTTCCGGCATGGACTAGCTTTTTATTTGTTTTGCGTTCTTAGATACTCTTAGTCTAGTAATTTGAGGATAGATGTTCTTGTGATGATGACTTCCAGATTTTGGGGATATAATAGCTATTGAATTGATTTTATTAATGAGTTTAAGTCTTCCGCATTGTATTTTGTTATTATGTTTTAAATGTTGGGGTTTAGATTGGTTGGTTCGCTCACATAGAAGGTTAAGTGTGGGTGCCAGTCGCGGCTCGGTTTTGGGTCGTGACAAACTTGGTATCAGAGCATTAGGTTCGTTGGTCTCATCACACAAGAACGAGTCTAGTAAAGTCTTAAGGAACGGTAGGGGGACTTTACTTTTCTTTGAGAGGCTATAAGACTTTAGGAAAAATTCCATTCTTTCTTTCTTTCTTTCGTGCTATTACTTGGATCCAATTGATATCTAGGTGAAACAAATTGGTATCTGACCATCTTCATTCTATTTCGCAGATGGTTAGAACTAGAGCAACGACTGCACCAACACCAACACCGGCAAGACGAGAAACGTCTGAGCCAGCCACTGGGGCTGTAGCTCGAAGAGGAGTAACGGCGAGAGGCCGTGGAAGAGGTCGTGGGAAGACGTCCTCAAGAGGAAGAGGACAAGCACCTAGCCCATCTGGTACTAGGGCGGTGACTCCTCCACCGACTGAGGAAGTGATAAGAGAGGGTGAGGAAGGGGAGAATGAACAAGTGCAGAACGAGGAACTGCCACCCCAACCTACCCCAGAAATGATCAATCAGGTTCTTGCTTATCTTAGCGGGTTATCTGATCAAGGCCAGACACCTCCAGTGTGTTTTCTGCACCAGCCCTCAGGTTCCGGAGGTACAACATGCGGCTACTATGGCTCCCCGCATGGATACCTCATTGGAAATAGGCACGTTTCCTCGTCTGACTACAGGGCCTATAATGACAAATGATCAGCATGAACTTTTCAGTAAGTTCTTGAAATTGAAACCTCCAGTCTTCAAGGGTGTTGAATCTGAGGATGCTTACGATTTTCTGGTTGACTGTCATGAGCTACTACACAAGATGGGTATCGTAGAACGGTTTGGTGTTGAGTTCGTGCGTTATCAGTTACAAGGAAAAGCCAAAATGTGGTGGCGGTCACATGTTGAGTGTCAACCAACAGAGGCACCACCTATGACTTGGGCATCATTCTCTAGTTTGTTTATGTAGAAGTATATCCCACGGACCTTGAGGGATAGGAAAAGAGATGAGTTCTTGAGCCTAAAGCAAGGTCGGATGATGGTTAATGCATATGAGGCTAAATTCCGTGCATTATCCCGGTATGCCACCCAACTTTGTTTCAGTCCACAAGAGCGGATTCACCGTTTTGTGAAAGGGTTGAGGTCAGAATTGCGGATTTCGGCCTTACAGGTAGCGGCTATGGCAAAATCCTTCCAAGAAGTGGTAGACTTCGTGATAGAGGTGGAGGGAGTGAAGCCAGATGACTTCACCACGACATCGACATCAAAAAGGTTTCGAAAGGGAGGTGAGTTTAATGGTTCTTACTCCAGAGGGCAAGGCTCAGGAGGTTACTCGGCCCGACCAATTCAGTCTTCACTACAGACTGTAGTTGGGGGTCCACCTCAGACCGGTCAACACTTCTCCGAGAGACCGATGCTTGAATCCAGAGAGTGTTATGGATGTGGGGAGACTGGACACATTAAGAGGTATTGTCCAAAACAGAGTTACAGAACCCCACTAGCTAGGGGTAGAGGTGGTCATGGTAGAGGCCGTTATTCTGGAGGACGTAGTGGTCGAGGTAATGGTGGTCACCAAAACGGCAGAGGTGATGGGCAAACTGGAGCCACTACAACACAACATGGTAGGGGCAACGGACAGACAAGTAATGGGGCCCATTGTTACGCTTTCCCTGGGAGATCTGAAGCGGAGACATCTGATGCTGTCATCACAGGTAATCTTTTGGTTTGTGATTGCATGGCTTCTGTATTGTTTGATCCCGGATCCACATTTTCTTATGTATCTTCTTCATTTACTACTGGTCTTAATTTACCTTGTGAATTGCTTGACATACCTATTCGTGTGTCTACTCCGGTGGGTGAGTCTGTGATAGTAGAAAAAGTATATAGGAGGTCTTGCTTGGTGGCTTTTGTGGGGAGCAACACTTATGTAGATTTGGTTATCTTAGAGATGGTGACTTTGATGTAATTCTGGGTATGACTTGGCTTTCTCCAAATTTCTCAATCTTGGATTGTAATGCTAAAACTGTGACGTTAGCCAAGCCTTGGACAGATCAGTTAGTGTGGGAGGGCGACTACACTTCCACTCCGGTTCGTATCATCTCCTTCCTTCGTGCTAAGAGAATGGTTTAGTACGGGTGTTTAGCTTTCTTGGCACATCTCAGGGATGACACTACCCCAGTACCTACCTCCAATTGAGTCAGTTTTGGTAGTCCGTGAGTTTCTGGATGTGTTCCCTGCAGATCTTCCTGGTATGCCACCGGATAGAGATTTGATTTTTGCATCGATTTGGAACCGGGTACTCGCCCCATTTCTATACCCCCTTATAGAATGGCTCCCGCGGAGTTAAGAGAGTTAAAGGCCCAGCTTCAGGAGTTGTTGAGCAAAGGCTTCATTAGACCAAGTGCATCTCCTTGGGGTGCTCCGGTACTATTTGTAAAGAAGAAGGATGGGAGTTTTCGGATGTGCATAGATTACCGGCAGTTGAACAAGGTAACTATTAAGAACAAGTATCGCATTCCTCGCATTGATGACTTGTTCGATCAGTTACAAGGTGCTTGTGTCTTCTCTAAGATTGATTTGAGATCCGGTTATCATCAATTGAAAATACGGGCAACGGATGTGCCAAAGACTGCTTTTCGAACTAGGTATGGGCATTACGAATTTGTGGTAATGTCTTTTGGTCTTACGAATGCCCCTGCTGCTTTCATGAGCTTGATGAACGGGATCTTCAAGCCATATCTGGATCTCTTTCTGATCGTATTTATTGACGATATATTGATATACTCAAAGATTAAGAAGGAACATGAGGAGCATTTGAAAATGGTATTAGAGTTGTTGAGGAAGAAGAAGCTTTATGCCAAATTCTCCAAGTGTGAGTTTTGGCTAGATTCAGTGTCCTTCTTGGGACACGTAGTTTCTAAGGATGGAGTGATGGTGGATCCATCTAAGATTGAGACAGTGAATAATTGGTTGAGACCTACAAACGTGTCAGAAATAAGGAGTTTTGTTGGTTTAGCTAGCTACTACCGCCGATTTGTCAAGGGATTCTCTTCTATTGCTTCCCAATTAACGAACTTGACTAAGCAGAATGTTCCATTTGTATGGTCGGATGAGTGTGATGAAAGCTTTCAGAAACTCAAGACCTTGTTGACTACTGCACCAATCCTTACCTTGCCAGTAGAGGGTAAGAACTTCATTGTTTATTGTGATGCATCCTATTCTGGGTTGGGTGCAGTGCTAATGCAAGAGAAGAATGTGATTTCTTATGCTTCGAGGCAATTAAAGGTGCATGAACGTAACTATCCGACCCATGATTTGGAGTTGGCCGCGGTAGTATTTGCACTAAAACAATGGAGACACTATTTGTATGTGGTTAAATGTGAAGTCTATACGGACCATCGTAGCCTACAGTATGTCTTCACTCAGAAGGATTTGAATTTGAGACAGAGGAGATGGATGGAACTACTGAAGGACTACGATATCACTATTCTGTATCATCCGGGAAAGGCTAATGTTGTGGCAGACGCCTTAAGTAGAAAGGCAAGCATGGGAAGTCTAGCTCATTTTCAAGTTTCTAGACGCCCATTGGCTAGAGAAATCCAAAACCTGGCTAATGACTTTATGAGGCTAGAAGTAAATGAGAAGGGAGGATTTTTAGCCTGTGTGGAGGCGAGATCTTCTTTTCTTGACAAGATCAAGGGAAAACAGTTTGATGATGAGAAACTAAGCCGAATTCGGGATATGGTGTTGCGAGGAGAGGCTAAAGAGGCCATAATGGATGAGGAAGGTGTTTTGAGGATTAAGGGAAGGGTATGTGTACCCCGTGTTGATGATTTGATCCACACTATTCTTACAGAGGCTCATAGTTCTGGATATTCTATACATCGTGGTGCAACCAAAATGTACCGCGGCCTAAAACAACACTTTTGGTAGAGTATAATGAAGCGCGACATTGTTGATTTTGTTGCCAAATGTCCAAATTGTCAACAAGTGAAGTATGAACACCAGAGGCCCGGAGGAACACTTCAGAGAATGCCCATTCCTGAATGGAAGTGGGAGAGAATTGCAATGGACTTCGTGGTTGGTCTTCCAAAGACATTGGGAAAGTTTGATTCGATTTGGGTAATTGTGGACAGATTAACTAAGTCCGCTCACTTCATTCCGGTCAAGGTGACCTACAATGCAGAGAAGTTAGCCAAAATCTACATCTCGGAAATCGTTCGATTGCATGGATTTCCACTCTCCATCATATCAGATAGAGATATGCAGTTTACTTCTAAGTTTTGGAGAACATTGCATGCGGAATTAGGTACTAGGTTGGACCTTAGTACTGCGTTTCACCCTCAGACTGATGGTCAGTCTGAGCGAACGATTCAAGTGTTGGAGGATATGCTTCGTGCATGTGTGATCAAGTTTGGTGGTCATTGGGATAACTTCTTACCCTTAGCGGAGTTCTCATACAATAATAGCTATCACTCCAGCATTGACATGGCTCCATTTGAAGCATTGTATGGGAGGAGATGTAGGTCTCCCATTGGTTGGTTTGATGCATTTGAGGTTAGACCTTGGGGTACTGATCTGTTGAGGGATTCCTTGGAGAAGGTGAAAGCTATTCAAGAAAAGCTTTTAGCGGATCAAAGTAGACAAAAGGAATATGCGGATCGAAAAGTTAGAGACTTGGAGTTCATGGAGGGTGAACAAGTCTTGTTGAAGGTTTCACCCATTAAAGGGGTGATGCGGTTTGGTAAAAGGGGTAAACTAAGTCCAAGGTATATTGGACCATTTGAAGTACTTAAGCGAGTAGGGGAGGTGGCTTATGAATTAGCCTTGCCTCCAGGGCTGTCCGGAGTGCATCCGGTATTTCATGTGTCCATGTTGAAAAGATACCATGGGGATGGAAACTACATCATCCGTTGGGATTCTGTTCTGCTTGATGAGAATTTGACTTATGAAGAGGAACCTGTTGCTATTCTAGATAGAGAAGTTCGCAAGTTGAGGTCGAGAGAGATTGCATCCATCAAATTTCAATGGACGAATCGACCAGTTGAAGAGGCCACTTGGGAGAAGGAGGTTGATATGCAAGAAAAATACCCACATCTGTTCACAGATTCAGGTACTCCCTTTCGCCCTTGTTTCTTTTCTTGTGATTGTTCGAGGACGAACGATGGGTAAATTGGTATCTATTGTAACGACCTGTTTAGTCGTTTTGAGTAACAGATTTTATTTCTGGAAAAACTGGTTGATACGACAGACACCACGACGGACCGTCATGGTCACGACGGACCGTCGAGGGGGTCTCGTTCCATAACACTTAGAAATTAGAAAATTAGGTGCTGAAATCGACTCTCTGAACTCTGTGACGGACCTGCAGGACAGACCGTCACAGGCGTGACGGACCGTTGTGATGTTCCATTTCAAAACACTTCAACTCTTGAGAATTTGGTACAGGGAACGATTCTCTGAACGTCGTGACGGAAGTGCAGGACGGACCGTCGTAGGTACGACGGGCCGTCACAGACTCCTTAAAGAAATCGAGTCTCTGACGAACCTGCATGACGGACCGTCGCAGGCACGACGGGCCGTCACAGGTTGCGTAAATCCCAGGCGGGGTCAGATTTCTTTACACGTTTTAAGGGACGTTTTGGACTATTTCTGCTATAATTATAAATTTCGTGGGTTAACATTAATAATTCAGTTACTTGGGGGTTAAAAGAGGTAACCTTAAGTTAATTATTGGGTTATTATTGCCATCTTTTATTCTTAATTATATGCTAATTAGGGTAAAAGAAAGAGGGTTTTGAATAAGAAAAACAGAAAGAACAAGAGAGAGAGAGAGGAATCGATCGAACGAGGAAGAGAGAAAACAAAGCTTGGGAAATTGCTTGCTTGATAAAATTCTTCGGTGGAGGTAGGTTATGGTTTTTAAACTACTCGTAGTAAACTCTTAATAGCGAATGATATGTATTGGTAGTATTGTAAACCCTTCTATATGCTTAATTGTATGCTTGCATGAATATGATTATATAATTGTGATAAACTAAGCATGATGAAGTTATTGAATCCAAAATCTTGAAAGAAACCCTAATTCACTTGTTAATGATGATGCCTTGGTATAAAAGAAGGCTTGATGAATTAGGGGATCGGGTGCCACGTTCCGGTACCAGGATAGAAATAGAGGATCGGGTGCCACGTTCCGGTACCAGGATAGAAATAGAGGATCGGGTTCCACGTTCCGGTACCAGGATAGTATATGAGGATCGGAGTGTCACGTTCCGACACCAGGATAATATATGGATCGGGTGCCACGTTCCGGTACCAGGATAGTATGAGGATCAGAGTGTCACGTTCCGACACCAGGATAGAATATGGATCGGGTGCCACGTTCCGGTCCAGGATAGTATATGAGGATCGGAGTGCCACGTTCCAGCACCAGGATAGAATATGGATCGGAGTGTCACGTTCCGACACCAGGATATATATGGAGCGGAGTGTCACGTACCGACACAAGAGAAGAAAGATAATTAATCTTGAAAGATGATAAATATACTCAATCTAATGAACCTAATTCCCAAATGAGTATGGTATTGAGGCTTGAGTCCTCATGATGAACTTGATAGTACTTATTGATGATTATAGTACTTGTTGTTGCTACATGTTGAGTATTATAGTTGATTTATGATATTGACTGATATATACTGTTTTCTATTTTGAGTTGGCCGATGATATCTACTCAGTACTCGTGTTTTGTACTGACCCCTACTTTTATGTTTTCTTCTTTGTTATTTGTGGAGTGCAGCAAACGTGCCGTCGTCTTCAACTCAACAGTAATTCTAGCCAGTCTTCGTCACACCGGATCTTCAGGGTGAGCTAATGCTTCTAGCTTGGACTGGATCTTCTTCTTCAAGTCTTGATGCCTTGAACTTCCGGCATGGACTAGCTTTTTATTTGTTTTTGCGTTCTTAGATACTCTTAGTCTAATAATTTGAGGATAGATGTTCTTGTGATGATGACTTCCAGATTTTGGGGATAATAATAGCTATTGAATTGATTTTATTAATGAGTTTAAGTCTTCCGCATTGTATTTTGTTAATTATGTTTAAAATGTTGGGGTTTAGATTGGTTGGTTCGCTCACATAGAAGGTTAAGTGTGGGTGCCAGTCGCGGCTCGGTTTTGGGTCGTGACAATCGGGTCTGCCGTTAAGATTGAGACACGTGTATCTCCGTTAGTGTAAGGATATATATGTTCTGAAATTGGGACGGTAAGGGTACAGGTGTTCTAAAAGTATAACGAGGGGTATACACATACCATTTATTAAAAGTTCGGGGATATATTTGTCCTTTTTCCCTTAATTTTATTTGCATATGAAATAAATGGTTAGTTAATATAAATATGTGGTTGTTTTAACTACATATAAACTTGTAAGTCAACTTTTGTATTTAAAAAATGTCAAATCATGGTATGAAATTTTCAAATCATGATTTTTTAATAATATGGGATTCCATCTCATTATATGAAATCATAAGATGAAACCAACGTGAAATTGCATGTTTAAATGCTTATTTCATCTCACGATTTTATATCGTGATATGATATCGTATGACCAAACGCTTACTAAATATAAATATTAACTGTGCAAAAGTCACGAACCAACATTGTTGAAGATATGTACCCCATCAATTTGTGATTTTGTTGTTTTGTTATAAAGGGCTAAAGTGAAAAAAATGATTATTCCATGCACGAAAGGAAATAAGACGAGAGTATATTAGTATGTCTATAAATTATAATAGAAAAATTACGTATTTAAGTAACTTATACTATTTAATTACTCATCATAGTTCTAGTTTTCTATAATTACTACTCGCGATTGACACTATACATTAATTACGTGGGTTGACTTCGAGTTTACATAATTATTCATGTTTGTATATGTATAATTCGCCTGAATATACAAATGCATATTTATAATATACAATTATCTAACCGATATACATATATCAGTCACCTCTCTCCCCCCTCTCTGCCCTCTCTCTCTCGCCCCTCTCGCCCCTCTCCCAATCTCGCTCGCGTCTCTCCTCTCTCTTCCAATCTCGTTCGCCATATATACAAATGCATATGTATAATGTATTATTATCTAACAAATATACATATGCAATTCACTTCTCTCTCACTCTCTCGCTCACCTCTCTCCCAATATCGCTCACCTCTCTCCTCCCTCTCCCTATCTCGCTTGTCACTCTCCTCCCTCTCCCTATCTCGCTTGTATCTCTCCTCCCTCTCTCAATCTCGCTTGTCATATATACAAATACATATGTATAATATACCATTATCTAACCGATATACATATACAATTCACATTTCTCTCATTTTTTTCCCTCTCTCTCGCCTCTGTCCTCTCTCTCTAGTTTCGGTCGTCTCTCTTCTCCCTATAACATGTAGCTATGAATTGTAATTATCAAACTATAGTTATGGAGAGTAATTAAGCTATTTTAAAGTGGTTATATGTGAATGTATTCAATTATAATTTGCTTTGTCACTTACAATTCTTTAGCAAGTAAGAGGCTTGTGGTTTATGCTTTATTGTTTAATAACAACTTAAAACATTGAGACGGCCAACACAAGGACCGTAGTGGGATTAGAGGTGTAATATGCTACCAATTTGGTATTTTTCAATTAATTGGTGTGCCCATGTTATTTTGATTTTGTATCCCTACTAATGACTATATTTTTCATGTTTTATTAAATTTTATTTCAATTGTACATATAATTATAAGATTCAAAAGGTTAAGGGTACGTTTTGATGTACCATAAATATAAGATATTGAATTTAAGTTTCGTCGCATCATAGAGGTAATGTCCAATTGCATCGTGAGGGTAAGACGATTGATTCAAATTCAATCGTACCAAGAGGATAAAACATTAGGTTCATATCTTGGTGCATTATCTCAAATTCCATCAAGCCTTCATATGAGTAAGGCATTAGATTTATGTCCCAACGCACTATATTGATGATATAATGATGATTACAGAAAAATAATGTGCTTTGGTGAAAAAGTTATGAAAGTTATTTCACTGAATTTGATTCATTCCTTGATGTGAATATGGTAGAATGCACTTTATGTCTTAGAGAGACTAGTGACTGAATAATGCACATGAATAAGGAATGAGGTACTTGTTAGGACCGAAAATAAGCAGGTGTAAACGCGGAAGCTAGCAAAGCAAACCTCGAAAGACTACGAGTAAGAAGACAACGAGAAATATACCAAAAGACACAAAGATCTAACGTGGTTCGGTCAATCGACCTACGTCCACAAAGGAGATGAGCAATCCACTATAAATATGAGAGTACAAAATACAGAGAGAAACAACCTCAACCAATTCACTCGGAATACATCAGAGGTTCACACAAGTGATAACGTATCAAGCTTGTGACCCACAATTTCTCCTATAACCAAAACTCTCAAAGCCATTAAGACTACATTGTAAATGCTAATTAAGTTAGAAGGAACATCTCTTTTTATATATTCCTAAACCTTTTCCTACTAGAAAAATGATTAGTCAATTCAAAACATTTTCCTAAAAGGAAAACCTATTTATGGTAAGAAATCAGGGAAAATAAAATTCAACAAATCTCCCCCGTGACCAGAATTTCTAACAAAATAAATTTCTCCACCTTCTTCACTTAATCTTTAATAACTTGTTTCTCCTCTCTATAATATCCTTTGCAAAATTTATGTCTCAACATAGAGAACCTCTCTGAAACAATTTCTCCAACAAAATCTTCATTACTGTTATAAAGGTTGCGGCTAGAACTACACCCGTCAAGATGAACACCTTCTTCTAACCTGGTTCAATCACCGATTATCGAACCACAGAACCTGACTCCATCATTGAATATGGCTCTGATACCACTTGTTAGGACCGAAAATAAGCAGGTGTAAACGCGGAAGCTAGCAAAGCAAACCTCGAAAGACTACGAGTAAGAAGACAACGAGAAATATACCAAAAGACACAAAGATTTACGTGGTTCGGTCAATCGACCTACGTCCACAAAGGAGATGAGCAATCCACTATAAATATGAGAGTAAAAATACAGAGAGAAACAACCTCAACCAATTCACTCGGAATACGTCAGAGGTTCACACAAGTGATAACGTATCAAGCTTGTGACCCACAATTTCTCCCTCTAACCAAAACTCTCAAAACCCTTAAGTCTACATTGTGAATGCTGATTAAGTTAGAAGGAACATTCCTCTATTTATAGAGTCCTAAATCTTTTCCTACTAGAAAAAGGATTAGTCAATCCAAAACCTTTTCCTAAAAGGAAAATCTATTTATGCTAAGAAATCAGGGCAAATAAAACCCAACAGTACTAAGATATCATAAATTAATATGCTCTTCCACTCTTGAATAATGAGAACTTTTGATAAGGGGAAAAACTTAAATATACAAATTAATTACCTAAATTTTACTAAATAGCAATAGTCTTTTTTTTTTTTGCCTGCATAACAATAGCTTTTTTAAAAAAAAGTTAGATTTTAATATTAAAAGCAAACGTTTAATTAATGCTCCAAGATTTCTGCTTTTTTTTTTCTCAAATCTTTTATCATACATGATTTACTCAAATTAGTTATATATATTCTCTTCTATCAACAAAAGGTTTCTTAATAAAAATAAAACTCTCTTTCTACTTATTCTGATCGACTGTTCAATTATGAATACCAACAATTATTCAGTCGTAATTCAACATTAAAGACGTTGACACTCATCTGATATTGATAATCCAATATTTAATTTGTGTTTTTACGTGATTTTTCGAATTGAGAAATCATGATGATTATGTTGTAGTATACCATGTTTGATATGGATTTTTTTGTATAACAATCGAATAAATAAATAAAAATTGTACAAAATTGAATTTTGTCAATAATGAGTCGTTTAATTAATGGTGAAAAATAGGTTAGTGTTGTTGTTATTCATCAATTTCGTGTTTTGATAATTTTTTTTTAATTATTTGGTTTGTTTTGTATGGTTTTGGGGTTTAGAATATACATTATAATTATTGATTATGTGTTTTGGTAAGTGATTTGGTCAAATTGATCGTCTTTAATTAGTTTGGTGCAATTTTAGGTCTTTTTTTTGTGTCATTTAGACTTGGTTTTTTTTGTACATGACGATTGATTTTGTAACACCCCAGATTTTTTTTCGAACTAAGACTTGAGTCGTTAATCGTAGTGAGTGATATTTCACACAGGAATCAAAAATTTCTTAAGTATTATGGTCATTTCACTATATTTAGCACCAAGAGTTCCAAAAAGAATTAAATTGAAAATAGGAAAAATCTGAAAATGTGCAAGTTAAGTTAAGTATGAGTTTTGGGTAAACTTTAAACGACCATAACTCTCAGCACATGATGATTTAGGTGTGTTACAAGATACCATATGAAATATCTTTGAATTATCTTTTCAAAGACGTCAATTTTGCTAAATTTTGAGTTGGATGAGTGAGATATGACCTTTTGAAGTTAGGTTGTCTAGTTAAGGAAAGTTAGCCGAAAATAGTGAAGGGTATTTTGGTCATTTCCTTATCCAATCAGATTTAACTCGTTTTTAGTTATATTTTGGGGTCATAATCCTTTTAGGTTTAGTTTCATAATCCAACGCTTAAGGTTTTAGTTGAGAGTTCAAGAAGAGAAAAGAAGAGAAAAAAAGGAGAAGATCAAGTGTTCATTGAATTCTTGCGTCTTTTTGCAGAATTTCTCCATAGGTCTAATATCTAAGAGGTATGTAAGCTTCCATAGTGTTGGATTTGTTCATCCACACTCCAAAAATGGTACTTTCAGCGTAATTTCATTCTCAAAAAGTTGAAGGATTTAAGTTCTTGTTAGGTGTTCTTGAGGTTCATTGTAGATCTTGTCTTGTTGGCATTTTGATGATTTCTTGAGGTAAAAGTGGTTGTTGGGAGTTTTTTTTAGTGTATTAGTGTTTAATTAGGTTGGTCAATTGAATCTAAGGAAAACTTGAGAAAAGAAAGTGATTAAAAGCGATTTAGGGTCAGAAAACAAAAGCAAAATTTGTCAAAAGCGTGCCTAGGGAGATGCTGGTGCGGCGCGCCCCTGATACGCCTAGAGGGCTGGGTAGGTGCGCCTGCAGTGCGCCCAAATGTACTCTCTGATGTTAGGAGTTGGTTCCCTGCGCCTAGAATGTGCCAGGACCGCCTGCCCCCACTCCTTTTGCATCGGTAGCCCCGTTTGAGCTCATTTAAAGTGTATCTCTACTCAAGTTTCAGGCGTTTTTCAAGAGTCTTATTTAAACGTTTTTAACTTTGTTTTTAAGACTCAAGTTTTAGGCTAAGTAAAGAGTAAGTTGAAGTTTTTCTCTTCAAAGGTTATAAAGGAACTAAGTATTCCTTGAGAGTTAACGTTTCAAGTAAGCAAGGAGTATCAAGTGGAATTCAGCTCTCAAGAGTTATAAGGGAACTAATTTATCCCCAAGAGTTTAAACAAAATGTTTTCAAAGAAAGAGGAAACTATGATTTCCAAGAGATCTTTTTAAAGCTATGTTTTGAGAACAATCTCAAATCACAAAATCAGTATATTTTTTTAAACATAAGATCCAGTGTATTTTTTAGAGTAATATTGAGCAGCATTGATATGAGAGAGAGTTCATATAACTCACACCCCCCATAAACCATGTAGCCATCGTGGGTAGAAAGGGTCATACTTTTTAGATGATTCATTTTCACAGTTTACTAGTGGATCAATTAGGCGGTTTAGGTCCTATACCCTGGAAAGGTTAGGATGGCTAGGCAACGTGGGTCGAGTAACGATGTATCATCACTGTAGATTTTTAAGTGATAGTTGTGGTTAGAGAAACTACCACATCAGTTATAGTATTTTTATGTACATTAGTTAATTGTATTTTCATATACAATTCAGAATCATGGTGTATCCTTGTTATAAACATAGAGTTGACATAATGTTTTTAAACAAGTTTACTTTATATTGCACTTGTTTTAAACTGCTTTATATTGAACTGAGTTCAGTTGAGTATTGAAGCTGAGTATCTTGAGTTAATCTATACTTCATTGAGTCGAGTACCATATCTTTGAGTTGAATATCTAAACTTTGAGTTGAGTATCTTATTCTTGATTTGAGTTGAGTTGAAAAGAGGTAAGTATGTTTCCTTTTTATTCAAGTATCAAGCTTATGTTACACTTTAAAATTCCCCCTTACATACTCGTACATTCCACGTACTAAGTCATTTGGCCTGCATCTTTTGATGATGCAGACACAGGTATTCAGGATCATCAATAGGAGTTTCGTTGATATATCCTAGAGTTCGAGTTAGCCATGGTGAGCTTCCTTGTTTTCGGAAGATTTCATTTACTTTTCACTTTAGTCAGGATGTCGTGGATCTTGTCCCGATTTGCATCATTATCAGTTAGAGGTTTCATATATAGTCAATATAGTTGAAGAGTCTCATTAATCACTTATGTTATTAAATGTTTTAATGACTGAAGTTATCTATTTTATGGCTAGTTGAATATATTATTTTATTCAAAGTTGTTCATTTCAGTTTTAAGTTTTTGTATGCTTAAGTTAGTCTCCGCTTGTAGTCAGCAAGGATGAGGTTCACTTGGGGACCAACAATGGTCTTTGAGTGCCGGCCACGTCCAGGGTGTAAGCTCGGGTCGTGACAGATTTTTTTTTCTAATTCTTTGGTTTGTTTTGTATGGTTTTGAGGTTTAGAATAGAAATCATATTTAGTGATAAATTTTGTATTAGTTTAGTGTAATTTTGGTTTTGTTTGTGTCATTCAGAGTTGGTTTTTTACAAGATGATGGTATACACATTTATTTTATTTTGGTTTTACTCTGATAATTTTTTGGTGTCGTTCAGAGTTGATCTTTAGATGATGATGATGTACATTTTGATTCTATTTTAGTATATGATGATGGTGTAAACACCAATTTTTAACCATATTATACACCATTTCGTATTTAACTATTTTTTGGTGATATAAAAATATGTGATTGTGTATTTCAAATATGATTGTTATAACTGTTGTTTAGTAGGTTCTTTAATTACTTTTGAAATGTATTGCAAGAAGGCATTTGAATTTCAAGATTGAAGGAGTGATATGTGACGAAAGTACCAATTGAAAAAAAAAATTAAAGAGATCTAAAGTAAATTGTAGAAAATTACTAAATAGATGATGGTGACCAATAGATGATTGTCATGCCATTAATGAATTTATTAAGTGGATTTAAATTGAGGATCACTAAAAATAAGAATAATATGGAGCCAAAGATGACGTGAAAGCTATTTGAGGGCTAATAGATGGACGAAGGGTCATTTTATATCATTTTCAATAGTTCAAAGATATTTTAGATTATTTTTTTTTTAGAAACTACATTTTTGAATTTTTTTTTTAATCTCAAACTCCAACCGAAAGTGATAGTTTTATCATCTACAATTTGAATTTAGTTTCAATTGCAAAATTTGCATGAATAATACTTGAACCCAAGGATATATAATTTTGTGTGTAAGTAATTGTTTTCAAAAATTGTTTAAATAGGCGATGATGAAGAGGAAATAGCAACACATTTTGTTATCTTGAAAGACATCAAGAATTGAAGCCTACTAAAGTATATCTTGTTATTCAATGTAGTGCTCAAGCATACCATTGCCGTAAAAAACAATTCAAATGCTACTCCATGTAGTCATAATCTTTTGTCATTCATATATTTTTACTTCTATCTACAAGATAAAAGTTATTAGGGTGGACTCATTATCCACATAATAGTATCATGTGCGTGCCGCAGTCAGTGGCATACACCAATTTTTGGAGGGATTCTCCTTTTTAGAGGACGCCAACAATACTAATTTTAATAACATATGTTTATATTCTGATATTATAATAGGGAAAAGCGACAAATATATCCCCGAACTATTGTAAATGATATGCAGATATCATCCATCAATGGGCGAGGAATAAAACCCATGGCCTAGGTTTGTGACCTCCATTGCTCTTTGGAGGGGTTCCTACCTAAGGTCGATCCAAGTGACCGAGCCTACGTCATAATTTGTTATAGAGGGGGCTTGCGTTCGCGCAGCCCCTACCAATCCTCAAATAAAATTTATTAGCATTGGTAGTCTATAATAACCAATAGTGTGATGCTGTGAGCAATCACTTGGCTGATTGATTGATAAAACGGAGCTTTCATTCAAATGTCACTCTGACTTTTTAACAACATCTTTCTTCCCGAGAAGCTGACTACTGAATCTTGACAAAACTGTTATTGTAGCTGATGAATGCTTCACCTTCAAATTTTTACAACACATGGAATGATTTCCCCCCTGCCAGAAGCACTCTGGGGCACACCTTCAATTTCTTCATTTTTGAAAAATCCTTTCTTTTAACTATCAGGGCCGTCATGAGTGATGTCGAAATCAGTTTCAATTGGATATAAAGATGGTTCCAACGGGTGGACACGTCAAGCCCTAATGATCCAAACTAGACGGAAGCTCTAAGATCTTCTAAACATGGGTACATGCACTAGCATACAAAAGTTCGAGCAACATAGATTATAAGGCCAACTTAAAGTAAAAAACAGAAAACTGCTTTGGTTTTTGCTTCTGCCAGTTAGGTCCTTTACAATAAAATTTTAAAAAACACAACCTGCATTCGAGTTCAGCTATTCAAGATGCTCAGTTTGATTTTATCCATCATCTTGTGAAAATATATGTCCTTATAATCACAAAGATACCAAAAATCATATCTTAAATTAATTGATCGAGAAAGTATACAACAGGACAGCTTAAGTAGTTTTTATTTGAAAAAGCTGTTAGATTTTCAATCATAAAGTTACTGAAAAAGAAGCAGAGAACAATACTATAAAGGAGTGAGTGAAGTGAATAGCACATCCATAAACAACGATAAAATAAAAACTTTGCCCCAGTGTAAAACTGAAGCACAGATTAGCAGTAAGTCTCACGCAGCACGCAGTGAGCACAAAGCGAACTATTATTTCGCCTTTTACTAAAGAATACTGTGTGCGCTGCAATTAGTGGCATACGCCAATTTTTGGAGGGATTCTCTTTCTTTAGAGTACCCCAACAATACTAGTTTCATTTTTTTTTACTTGTCTTATAATATAAACTTTTTATAGTATTTTCTATGAGCAAAATTTGTACTGCTTAACAAAAAATGTAAACTGCTTCTTCAGATTTAGTTTATGCTTGGCTCTTTTGATTTGGTCCATCTTATAGAATTAGTTGTAGTATACATAGGCCAAAGACATCATGGTTGAAAAGACATCAAGATCGGTTATATGAAAAGACGGAAAAAGGAAATAACATTATGGAAGTGTTCGGTACGAAAGAAAAATATTTTTTATGAAAAATAGTTTCATCCATATGGAACAAACATATAAGTTCAGCAACTTTTGTGGTAAGCATAGATTTTCGTTAACATCAGTTTCTACACAACACCTTTAATCTCAGTACAACTAGACACTTGACTTTGTCACTAAAATTGGATTATATGATTTAGTCAAATACCTTTTTGTTACGACAAGGGAAACCATAGTCAATAAAATTACACAAGCCCGGTGCAACGAGTTCGATCCAGAAGTCAAACTCATTGCTTTCGTTGGTAAGAGATTTTGAACTTAAGACCTCCAACGTGAAAATCTCAAGCCTAAACTACTGGGTCACCCTTAAGGGTATGGTTTACTCAATACTGAAATTCACAAGGGCTTTTTATTCTTATTTTAATTTGCCCATGAGTATGGTAAAGTTTTGTTTATTGTCTATCTTGTTTGCTCTAAATTGAAAAAAAAAAAAAGGAAAAGATGAAGGGCAATATATCCCTCATTGGTTGACACAAAGGATAACAAGTATAAAGATGGGTTTATAAAAGAATAGGAAGGAGCAACTAGAAATATACTTACCTGGACGGGGTCAATGTGTGATCAATAAGACCTATGGCCTAGGTTTGTGACCTCCATTGCACTTTGGAGGGGTGCCTACCTAAGGTTGGCCCAAGTGGTTGAGCCTATGTCATAATTTGTTGCAGCGGGGGCTTGTGTTTGCTATTCTCTTTGTGGCAGACCTTTATATAGGTTTGAACACCTTTGAAGCAATACCAACATAGTGGTAATTGTATGCACAAACTTATCCAACGCGCACATTCAAGAGTATACAGTGGTAATTGTATGAACAAAACTTACAGAGAAGTTCCCCACATGAAGTGAATGATAAGACTGGAGATGGACAATCTTACCATCTCAAACGATGAGATTGTAATTTTTATTCTTCTGATAAATATAACAACACACATAATATTAAGAGTATATATTGAAAAAGATCATACCAAAGCGAACAATATCATTACCAGTTTAAGTTTCCATGACAATCGTGATGGGCTGGACCCAAAATCCTTTTCAAACTTGTATAGGAATTCAGCTATCAAAGATACCAAAGTCTAAAGCATCCCATGCCACATTTCATCGATTACCTTGTGAGCATATATTTTCTCAGAATCACAAAGGACTGCTTGGTGAAAAAGAAGTAGAGAGCAATATTTTTAAGGAGTGAGGTGAGTACCACATCGATAAATGAAAGTAAATATAAACTTTGTCCTAATATAAAATTGAAGCACAATCGAATTGAAAAACTCACGCAGCCACGCAGTGAGCACAAAGCGAACTATTCTTTCGCCTTTTACTAAAGAATACCGTGTGTGTGCTGCAATAATTGGCATACGCCAATTTTTGGGGGGATTCTCTTCTTTAGAGCACCCCAACAATACTAGTTTTAACCTTTTCTATGTGTTTTATTCATAGTATCATATGTTTATATTCTGATATTAATAAAAATCGACTTGAGAGTGATCAAATCATTCGATATTATTGAACATCTATGAATTGTGATGATTTCTGATTAAGGGTAGAGGAACATTGGCAGGAGGGAAATGATATAGAGGAGGAAATTCTAGTTGTGAAACAAAAAAATGCGAACAGGGTTCTCAATTATTATTTGAACACAGAGAATATAGACTAAAGCTACTGCCCTTGGCTGAACCCGCAAGCTACACATTGACTTTGCCCGAGCATAGAATTAGTTGAAGTGCCATAAATTTATCAAGACACCACAGTAATAACAAGGAAAAAAAACGAAAAGGATGAATATCAGATTGCCCAGTGCACATCATAGTATCGTTTTATGCAATAATACTGTTTTCTTGAATTGAAATATCTACAGAGGAGTCCTATCCCACCATCAAATATCAAGGTAATGGCTCTTGCGAATCTCCCAACCGCGATAAATGCAGATAAGCATCAGTACCTGTTAAAGACATCAACAATTGAATCCAACTAAAGTGTATCTAGTTATTCAATATAGTGCTTAAGTATAACATTACCATAACAAAAACTATTCATATTCTACTCCATCTAGTCATAATCTTCTGTCATTTATATATATTTACTTCTCTATCTACAAGATAAAAGCTAATAGGGTGGACAGTCGACTCATTATCTACATAATTTCAGTTCGTGCATTCACCCCACCAAAATCGGATGCTGGAGATGTACACATAACAGCTTCTTACAACCTTCACAAACACTTGTCCTAAATATTTAGTCCAATTTTAACAACACAAATGCAAGGGCTTAAAGAATGTGATTACATCAACACAGTGAGATCTTAATTCACAAACCAGCTGAAGATATTTCCAGGATTTAAATAAAGTCATAATCACTATTTCACGGGGTTCCTGCCACACCTAAACTCTGTCAAAGTCTTTAAAATGCCTCTGACCTTGTGAGTTGCTCACTCGCCTTGACATAAAGGACACATCACATCCACCTCAGATAAATTAACGCCTATAATCATTTGTTTATATAAAAAATTATATTTAATATAAAAAAATCCAAATCCGTCCCTTTTTTTCAAAAGTAAAAAAGAAGAAAACAAATTCCCAAACCTTTCTCCTTTCTTGACTCGTTCCCTTCTTTCCCTCTTCTAGCAACCACCATCACACAAAAAACATTAAAACAAAGTTTTATCTATTTGCAACAGTAACTATTCTAAATGATAAAATAAAAAAGAATAATGCACATAATAATGAGGTTTGGTGTTTAGCTAGGTGGATTTCTCTTTTCCTATTTTCTTTTGTGGCTTTCCTTGGGTTATGCCGTTTCGACCCTCTGCAAAGTTTCTTCATTATCTCTTTTTAGTCTTTATTTGATGTGATTTTTGTAGCTAGGTATGGATCTTCTTCTCGTGTTTAAGTTAAGAAATGACTTTCTTATCAAATTTGATAATATATATTGTTTACTTTATGCTTTAGATCTGAATATTCAAGTTGTCAAGTTTGATTCTTTAGATTGCCCTCACCATTTTGGGTGTTCTTTGTTGTGGACGCCTATTAGGGAAGGGTCCGAAGTGTAAGTTTTGAATTCCCTTTTTTTTATGTCCTTTTTTGGTTCTCATTTTATTCATTTCTTATTTCTAAGTTTCGTATTGATGCGACGCACACGTGTGATATACTCATTTCATCCAACTCCACCGTCAATTTACCACATATGCTTAATCAATGCTCAAAAGGGTTTAAATTAGTGTGTTTCAACAACATAGGTGTTTGGATGAAACTCTGTGGAACAGAGGTGGCAGGATGTCAATTCGTACAAGTAGAGGTGTGTATTAGATTATTCAGCCTTTGAATTATAGTACAAAATTACTTATATCTACGTGAGGCAAGAAACATCTGAAATTAATATAGGTGTGTCCAGCCAAGTGACCAATTCTTTTGTTAGTAACATGATATTACTAGGGTCCTTGATAAGCAAATATGATGACACAACATTGAAATTCATGCAAACAAGGGCGAGAGGTACTGTAACTTACCATAGCCTTCCATGGAGATAATTTGCAAATCCCCTCCAAAGTAGCGAGCATATAAACGACTTATTGGAAGTCCATATCCATAACCAGCTAACGTAGACACAGTAGCCAAATCAATTGTATCAAGGTCTGAATGCTCATCCAATGGATTCCTGGCAGTACTGTAGAGATAAGTAAAAATTTTGGGAAGACCACTTCTTGGTATACCACCCCCTTCATCTGAAATCTACAGAGCACATAAACAACACTTGATAAGGATGGGTAGGAAAAGAGTGAGCGTCCTTAGAACAAAGAAGCAAAAAGTCCGAGAACAATATAATACAGTTGTTAGATAGGACAATTGAGAAGGGATCATGCCTTGATGGTAACATCCTCTAGTCCATCAGCAACAATTATTCTAACAGGTGGGGCAACTTTGTCCGAGTCCACAAATCTCTCTTCCACAGCACGCAAGGAGTTCTTAACCAACTCAAAAACCATCAAATGCAGATGTGTTGGCACATAGCTGTCATGAATCCCCAAAATATAGAAGAATAATGTATGGTATAAAGCAAGGGAAACAAGACTTTTCCACAACAACTACAGTTATGTTTTGAACATTTACATCAATAAATAAATTTTGGGACTAACGGAATAAGAGAAAGACATGGGCAATATAGAATACCATGGAACTAAAATGGTAAACCAGATACATCTAGTTTACTGGATAACGACAATGAATTAGGAGTAAATGACGTACGGAAATGTAAAGTTTGGGTCCCCATAAATGTTGACCTTAGGTGCACTTCCATATTCGCGCAAGCAAATAGAACGGGCATCCTCTGTAGCATTGCGTGCAACCTCCAAGGGGGACATTTTTGTATGTATATAGCCCACACAATCAGGAGGTGGATTAGGATCGTGTAGGGCGACATGCTGCCCTGTGTTCGACAGGAATTCAAGCAGTAAGATATGGCACAATATGCACAAGTAAAATTTAAAAAAAAATAGTAGTAAAGAGAAGATTAGAGTGAAACCGATAAGCATTCGGATGCCAATCCTAGACATGTAAAAGCGATCAAGAAACTGGTGTATCTCATCCAAATCCTTATAATCAATCTTTGGGTGTAGATCCTTTTTTAGTTGTTGAACTCCCAAAGCCATCATAGGTACAACATTGTTATGTCGTACTTTAACCAAATTAATCATTTTTGTGAATTCCAACTCGTCATTTTCGTCTTTTATATCTGGAAAGGATCTAAGGTCACGGAAAGAATCCAAATACCAATCCCGAACCTAATTAAGAAAGAAAGGTTTTATAACAAATGAAACAAAAGAGAGTAATTTAAATAGTATATGAGTGAGTGAGTGAGTGAGTGAGTACCTTTAGAACAGCAGGCTTGAGAGATAAACCATAAGGAAGAGTTTGTAGGTCAATAACCCTGCGAGCAATGCGCATAGGGAGTTCCTGGTGAAGGAATTGAGATGAAATAAGACAAATTACGGGGTGGGTTTGGAACCGACTCCATCATGTACTTGAGACTCACACAAGTTTTGTTGCATGGAACACCCATCGATGAACTTCCTCACATCAGTTCCTTAGAAAACGACTCGTACAAGTTTCTTTGCCGGCCATATATGACTTAAGATCTTATTAATAATAAATCTATTGAAAATGGAAGAAGGCGGTATCTACGAGGCAAGTTTCACCTTTTTATCCATTCATCATCTTTGACACACTCACTCACCACCCAGCAACAGAGAGAGAAAGATGGTTCCGATCCATCATCAAAAATCAAATTCAGATAGGGAGAAAAACAAAACTGTCTCTTACTCTCTTGCTCGGGCGGACTGTTGCCTAATATTTAGCCTAAAAAAGGAGGATGTATGGCTGACTCACACCTCACCACTCACACCATTCATATCCCTTCTCTCCTTCCATTTTCACATAAATTACCCTAAAAATAACACACGTGGATGACATATGCTCCACAAACAATTCAAAAATATACTCCCTCGTTTTACACGAATCCACCGATTTTGCCTAAGTTAAAAAAAAAAACAATTTAAACTTATAGTGCTAAGTTAGTTATGATAAATATTTTTTTCCTTTTATAATAGTTGTTCATTTACCGCAGGTGGATCATTTTGGTTATACCAACAACATAATGAGACTCATATTTTTTCATAGTGCACTATTAATTATATAATAACTAGGTAATCTATTTGTGCTTCATGCAAACATAAATAATAATCACATTGAATTTGTAAATAATCTTTTACTTAGATTCAATCATTTAAAATAATAATTAAAAAATAGGATCTTAAAAAAATATTAGCAACATTTCAACTTGAATTTGGTTATTTGTCATAATTACACAATTCATAAAGAATCTTCAATGTTTGAATTATTCAGGAAATAATAAACCTTTGGTTCTTTAATTAACATTTAAAGAAGAAAATAAGAATGTATATACAAAGACATATCGTAAGAAATTAACACATTTAAGTTACATAAATTCTATAATTGTAATATATGTTTCTGGAAAAATTCAAAAATTTGTTAACAAATTCAAAAAAGAAATTACGCTTGAATATGAAAGCAATTATAACGTTTGAACTATCATAATGAATTTCTTCAATTGATAAGTGAGAAACTTCATATCTATGTTAAATAGATAATATGTAAACTTATATAGTACTATTAAGTCATAAAATTATATAGAATATCAAAACATGGTTTATTGGAACCGAGTACAATAATTATTTTCTGCACAGTGAGTATATCTACTATACGTCTATATGTTTGATATAACTTGAGACAATAATTTTGCATATACATAAACAACAGAGCTTAAAACATGTACAAAAATAACAATTAACATCATAAGCATAAACTAATGATTCTACAAAAAATACGAGGATATCTATAATTATAGTGAAATAGAAAGGAAAAAATCGAGTTCACTAAGTGCAAAGTGTCCAAGATAATTATTCCCCTAGAGTATGAGGTTTAATGAATTAGATCATCTTAGGATTGAACAATTTTATTCAACAATATATTGGTATAAACAATTGTATCAGTAAGTCACTCAACAGGAGCAAAACACATGAATATTTAATGGAAAAATAACTTAAATACACAACTATAATTTTTATATTCTCCAATTTTCCCTACTTTTTTTAAATATTACATAATTCCCTTTTTTTTTTTAATTTTAGTGTAAGTTTTTAGATACATTACATTCTTCTCTTATAAACACATTTACCCATTTTAATGCCTATTTTTTTCTCCATTAAAACAATCAACCTCTTAAATCAATTTTTGAATTTTCAATTTTATCCATTTAAACACTCAACCTTTTTATCAGCTTTTTGATTTTGAATTTTTAAATTTAATTAATTTTAATTAAAAGACCAAATTTTGAAATTTTGAATTTCAAAAATTCAAAAAAATTTGAAATTTAAAAAAGTAAAAATATCAGGAAGCAGGGCAACTTCCATTAACTTCTTCTTACTCCATCAGTTTGAGAGTTCTTTTTTTTCCTTAATCATCTTCATTCATCTTAACCTATTACATTTTTTCTCTTTCTTCTTTTTATTCTTAATCCATCATCGTCTATTTCTTCCTAATCTGTAATAGTTTGAAACCAGCATCTTTTTTATTATTAATCCATCATCAATTCGTATATTCTTCTCTTTTTTGTTTTTGTTAATTGTTCTATTACATCATAGTAATGGATCCGTTAATTAATAGAAGGATATATGAATCCGACGATGAAAATTGGAAAAGAAAGACTCTGGGAAACATCAAAATCAAAGGTTGTCAAAATACAACAAAAAAGGAAAAAAGAAGCAGCAAACATTGTTGTTAGGCCTACATTGTCTCGGGTTAGTATTTTGGCAAAACCAAATGATATACATATACCAAACACACACTAAAAATAACTGATACATTGGCTAAACCGTATGTATCATGTACAATATGTTACCCTATAATCCTTAAATTTTACATGATATTTAGGTAAATTGAATAGCATATTCATATGAATTGGTATTATTTTTTAAAAGTAAAGTTATTTACTGTATTTCAAGAAAAGCAACACAAAAAAGCATTACACAAGTTAAATTATATAAATTCACATGATACATGATTTATAGTCATGGTAAGTACACAATAGCCTCAATAATATTTTTGTATTTTTTATCTAATGGAGATGTATCATTGTGCAAACCAATGATACACACTAAAAAGTACATGATACATTAGATAAACAATGTGTACCAAAAACACACAATAAAAGTACATGATACACTAGAGAACCATGTATCATGTACATTATGTTACCTAATAATTCTTAAATTTATGTATCTTACGTAGCATAAGATTTATAAAATTTTATATTTTAAACAAATATTGACACAAGTTATTTATCAAACACCAATAATAAAAAAGTATTTATAATCAAAAGCACGACTTCAAATTTAATTACCACATGTTTGTAAGTTTATTTATCTAAACACAAAGTGTTCATTTGCAGTTGTAATGAAAACTGAAATTCATTAAAATGTTTACATTATAAATTATTCTTGATATCATAGAAACATACGGACGTAATTCACTTCTTTTTGGGTAGAAAGTACAAGTTCTTCTGTTGTGCCCTTCTTGTCCACATTGTCCACAACAGTTTGTGTTCACCGAAATCTTTTCATCTGCATTCTTTTCTTTTCTTTTCTTGGTCTTCCAGATGATATAATCTTTGATATTTAGGTAAATTGAATAGCATATTCAAAATAGATGATATAATATTTGATTTTCAAATTTTGAAATTAATATCCAATTAAGTACTGATTTAATGCTGATTAATGATTTGTTACCACAAATTAAGCTATTTTAGTAACAACATTATCTTTACCGTTTTTCTCCCCTATTTTTTCTTAACAGTTTTAAATTACCATGTATCATTTATCATGTATCACTACAGTCTAAAGTATCACGGCTCAACAAATTTAAGGGATTTTTTGTAATTAGTAAACTTGTCGGGACAGAATGTAATTATTGAATTACACTATGGGATTCCTTAAATTTATACATATTTAATTGTCTAGAAAAAGAAGATGATGAAGAAGATTAAATTTTTCATTTTAAAATGAGAGGAAATACCTTTATTTATAGATAACAAAAGATAGTGTGAATAAATAGTTCCTTATCGGACAAGTCACAACTCTTGCAAAATGTCACAACCCTTCGAAATGCTAACAACCTTTCATTAATGTTACAACCTTTCATAAAAGTCGCAATTTTTCATAAAAGTCACATCTTTTCATAAAAGTCACAACTTTTGATAAATGTGAAGGTTAGTTTTTGAAATAAATAAATCAAAAGGAAATTTTGATCTGTGATGGCACCCCATAGGCGGGCCTAAGGTTCTCACTTTTATATATACATATCAATTTTCTCAAGATATCTATATATATACACATGATTTTTTTCAAAGTTAACGGATGCATATGCATCCCTACCTAGAGAAGTCGGTCTACCTCTGACACTTGCTGTCACAACCCAAATCGGGGACGCGACTGGCACCCACATTTACCCACCTATGTGAGCGGACCAACCAATCTAAACCTTAACATATTAAACCAAATACAACGCGGAAGACTTAACTCATTAATAAACATCAAAACTATAAATATCCCCAAAACCTGGAAGTCATCATCACAAGAACATCTACGATCAAATTACTAAACTAAGAGTATTCTAAGAAACATAAACGAATAAAAGCTGGACCATACCGGAACTTCAAGGCATCAAGACAGGAAGAAGAAGATCCAGTCCAAGCTAGAAACATTAGCTCACCCTGAAAATCCGGTGTAGTGAAGACTGGCTAGAATCGCGGTCGAGTTGAAGACGACGGCACGCTTGCTGCACTCCACAAATAACAAGGAAAAAAAAAAACAAGTAGGAGTCATACAACCACACGTACTGAGTAGGTATCATCGCCAACTCAGAATAGAAAACAGTATATATCCGTTAATCTCACAAATCAACTATAATACTCAACATATAGTAACAACAAGTACTATAATCATCAATAATTACCACCAAGTTCATCTATGAGGACTCAAGCCTCAATATCATACTCATTTGGGAAATAGGTTCATTAGATTTAGCATATTAACATCTTTCAAGATTCAGAACTTATTCCCCTCGTGTCGGTACGTGACACTCCGCTCCACTAACACTATGTGCCGGAACGTGGCACTCCGATCCTCATATACTATCCTGGTACCGGAACGTGGCACCCGATCCTCTATTACTATCCTGGTGTCGGAACATGACACTCCGATCCATATACTATCCTGGTGTCGGAACGTGACACTCCGATCCTCATATACTATCCTGGTACCGGAACGTGGCACCCGATCCTCTATTACTATCCTGGTGTCGGAACGTGACACTCCGATCCTCATATTCATCAAGCCTTCTTTTATACTAAGGCATCATCAATCTCAAAACGTAGTTCATCAAGCCTTCTTTTATACTAAGGCATCACAATCTCATAACATAGTTCATCAAGCCTTCTTTTATACTAAGGCATCACAATCTCATAACATAGTTCATCAAGCCTTCTTTTATACTAAGGCATCACAATCTCATAACATAGTTCATCAAGCCTTCTTTTATACTAAGGCATCACAATCTCATAACATAGTTCATCAAGCCTTCTTTTATACTAAGGCATCACAATCTCATAACATAGTTCATCAAGCCTTCTTTTATACTAAGGCATCACAATCTCAAGTAAATTAGGGTTTCTTCAATATTTAGGGTTCAAAAGCTTCATCATGCTTAATTCATCACAACATATAAAAATCACACTCATACAAGCATACAATTAAGCATATAGAAGGGTTTACAAGATTTCCCAATACATATCATTTGCTATTAAGAGTTTACTCAAATAGCATAAACCATAACCTACCTTCACCAAGGATTGGTGACCAAGCAAGAATCTTCAGCAGGCAGCCTTGCTCCTTCTCTCTCAAGCGCCTCTCTTTCTCTTCTAATTTTTCTCTTCCTCAAACCTTCTTCCTCTTACCCTAAATCACAAGATTTCAAGAATAAAAGGTGATGAAACCAACCCACCAATTAACTCAAAGTTAGTCTTTCAACCCCCAAGGAATTGAACTAATAACATTAACCCACTAATTTTATAAATTAAGGCCGGAATAGTCCAAAATGCCCCTTTAAAAGTTAGCCAGAAATCCGACCCAGCCTGAGATTACGCAACCTGTGACGGTCCGTCGTGCCTGCGACGGTCCGTCGTGCCTGCGACGGTCCGTCCTGCAGGTCCGTCGCAACAGTCAGAGACTCTATTTCCTCGAAGAGTCTGTGACGGTCCGTCGTGCCCACGACGGTCCGTCCTGCACTTCCGTCACGACGTTCAGAGAGTTGTTCCCAGTACCAAATTCTCAAGAGTTGAAGTGTTCTGAAACGGGGGCTCACGACGGTCCGTCGTGACTGTGACGGTCCGTCCTGCAGGTCCGTCACAGAGTTCAGAGACTCAATTTCAGCACTCAAATTCATAATTCTAAGTGTTATGGAACGAGACCCCCTCGACGGTCCGTCGTGCCCATGACGGTCCGTCGTATCAACCAGTTTTTCCAGAAATAAAATCTGCTACTCAAAACGACTAAACATGTCGTTACAATAGATACCAATTTACCCATCGTTCGTCCCCGAACGATCAAAAGAAGAAAAATAAGGGAGAAAAGGAGTACCTGAATCTGTAAACAGATGTGGGTATTTTTCCTGCATATCTGCCTCCTTCTCCCAAGTAGCCTCTTCAACCGGTCGATTCTTCCATTGAACCTTGATGGATGCAATCTCTCTCGACCTCAACTTGCGAACTTCTCTATTCAGAATAGCAACAGGTTCCTCTTCATAAGTCAAATTCTCATCGAGTAGAACCGAATCCCATCGAATGATGTAGTTTCCATCCCCATGGTATCTTTTCAACATGGACACATGAAATACCGGATGCACTCCGGACAGTCCTGGAGGCAAGGCTAATTCATAAGCCACCTCCCCTACTCGCTTAAGTACTTCAAATGGTCCAATATACCTTGGACTCAGCTTACCCCTTTTTCCAAACCGTATCACCCCTTTAATGGGTGAAACCTTCAGCAAGACTTGTTCACCTTCCATGAACTCCAAGTCTCTAACCTTTCGATACGCATATTCCTTTTGTCTACTTTGAGCCGCTAAAAGCTTTTCTTGAATAGATTTCACCTTCTCCAAGGAATCCCTCAACAGATCAGTACCCCAAGGTCTGACCTCAAATGCATCAAACCAACCAATGGGAGACC
Organism: Solanum corneliomulleri; assembly: GCA_027704805.1. Classification (NCBI taxonomy): domain Eukaryota; kingdom Viridiplantae; phylum Streptophyta; class Magnoliopsida; order Solanales; family Solanaceae; genus Solanum; species Solanum corneliomulleri. The sequence goes on along the minus strand of JAKWIY010003052.1, from coordinate 50,698,042 downwards.
TACATCTCCTCCCATACAATGCTTCAAATGGAGCCATGTCAATACTGGAGTGATAGCTATTATTGTATGAAAACTCTGCCAAGGGTAAGAAGTTATCCCAATGGCCACCAAATTCTATCACACATGCACGAAGCATATCTTCCAACACTTGAATCATTCGCTCAGACTGACCATCGGTCTGAGGATGAAATGCAGTACTAAGATCCAATCTAGTACCTAATTCAGCATGCAAGGTTCTCCAAAACTTAGAAGTAAACTGCGTACCTCTATCAGATATGATGGAAAGTGGAACCCCATGTAACCGAACGATTTCTGAGATGTAGATTTTGGCCAACTTTTCTGCATTGTAGGTCACCTTGACCGGAATGAAGTGAGCAGATTTGGTTAATCTGTCCACAATTACCCAAATAGAGTAAACTTCCCCAATGTCTTTGGAAGACCAACCACAAAGTCCATTGCAATTCTCTCCCACTTCCATTCAGGAATGGGTATTCTTTGAAGTGTTCCTCCGGGTCTCTGATGTTCGTACTTTACTTGCTGACAGTTCGGACATTTGGCAACAAAATCCACGATATCACGCTTCATTCTTTTCCACCAAAAGTGTTGTTTTAGGTCACGGTACATCTTGGTTGCACTAGGATGTATAGAATTTCCGGAACTATGAGCCTCTGTAAGGATAGTGGTGATCAAATCATCGATGCGGGATACACATACCCTTCCCTTAATCCTCAAAACACCTTCCTCATCAATTATTGCTTCTTTAGCCTCTCCTCGCAACACCATATCCCGAATTCGCCTTAGTTTCTCATCATCAAACTGTTTCCCCTTAATCTGGTCAAGAAAAGAAGATTTCGCCTCCACACAAGCTAAAAATCCTCCCTTCTCATTTACTTCTAGCCTCATAAAATCATTAGCCAAATTTTGGATTTCCCTCGCCAACGGGCGCCTAGAGACTTGCAAATGAGCTAGACTTCCCATGCTTCCCGCATTTCTACTCAAAGCATCTGCCACAACGTTAGCTTTTCCCGGATGATACAGAATAGTGATATCGTAGTACTTCAGTAGTTCCATCCATCTCCTCTGTCTCAAATTCAAATCTTTCTGAGTAAAGACATACTACAGGCTACGATGATCCATATAGACTTCACACTTAACCCCATATAAATAGTGTCTCCATTGCTTTAGTGCAAATACTACCGCGGCCAACTCCAAATCGTGGGTCGGATAGTTACGTTCATGCACCTTTAATTGCCTCGAAGCATAGGCAATCACATTATTCTCTTGCATTAGCACTGCACCCAAACCATAATAGGATGCATCACAATAAACAATGAAGTTCTTACCCTCTACTGGCAAAGTAAGAATTGGTGCGGTAGTCAACAAGGTCTTAATCTTCTGAAAGCTTTCCTCACATTCATCTGACCATACAAATGGAACATTCTGCTTAGTCAAGTTTGTCAATTGGGAAGCAATAGAAGAGAATCCCTTGACGAATCGGCGGTAGTAGCTAGCTAACCCCACAAAACTCCTTATTTCTGACACATTAGTAGGCCTTACCCAGTTTTTCACGTCTCAATATTAGATGTATCCACCATCACTCCATCCTTAGAAACAACGTGCCCCAAGAAGGACACTGAATCTAGCCAGAACTCACACTTGGAGAATTTCGCATAAAGCTTTTTCTTTCTCAACAACTCTAACACCATTCTCAAATGCTCCTCATGTTCCTTCTTACTCTTTGAGTATATCAGTATATCATCAATAAATACGATCACAAAGAGATCCAGATATGGCTTGAAAATCCCGTTCATCAAGCTCATGAAAGCAGCAGGGGCATTTGTAAGACCTAAAGACATTACCACAAATTCGTAGTGCCCATACCTAGTTCGAAAAGCAGTCTTTGTCACATCCGTTGCCCGTATTTTCAATTGATGATAACCGGATCTCAAGTCAATCTTAGAGAAGACACAAGCACCTTGTAACTGATCGAACAAGTCATCAATGCGAGGAATGGGATACTTGTTCTTAATAGTTACCTTGTTCAACTGCCGGTAATCTATGCACATCCGGAAACGGAAACTCCCATCCTTCTTCTTCACAAATAACACCGGAGCACCCCAAGGAGATGCACTTGGTCTAATGAAGCCTTTG
>JAKWIY010003052.1:50656378-50695791 GCA_027704805.1 Solanum corneliomulleri | reverse complement strand
TTCTATGCTAACTGACTAACCTTGTGATTAAGGGGTCTAAAACAACGTAGCTTAGGGCAAAAGAACAAGGAATATACCAAAAGACCCTCTGACTTAAAAACTCATAGAATCACTTATGGAGCACATTATATCTAGCGAAGGGATACGAGTGGATTCGCAGAAGATAGAAGCAGAGAAACAATAGCCCAAACCTATCTCTACTACAGAGATCAGAAGTTTCTTAGGTCTAGCGAGTTATTATAGAAGAATCATGGAAGTATTTTCATCCAAAGCCTCACCATTTACTAGTTTGACTCAAAAGAAGATCATGTTTTAATTATCAGATGATTTTGAGAAAAGCTTTGTATTTATGAAAACTAGATTTACTAAAACCATGTCTTGAATCTTCTACTAAACTTAGCAAATAACTGGCGATCTTTGAGAGTCTACAAAATAACTATAAAATGACTCGTATATTTTTTCCTATTCCAAGAGTAAATGAGGATATCATCAATAAAGATGATAACAAATAATCAAAATACTATTTGAACACTTTGTTCATCAAATCAATTAAAGTTGTAGAAGAATTGGTTAGTCCAAATGACATAACTACAAACTCATAATGATCATACAAAGTTCAAAAACATTTAGAAATATCACTATCACTGACTCTGAGCTGATAATAACCAGATCGAAGGTCTATCTTGAAAAATGACTTGATCCCAAAAGTTGGTCTAATAAGTCATCAATCTTTGGGAGGGGATGATTATTCTTGATTGTGACCTTGTTCAACTGTCTATAAACAATGCACATTTTGACAGAACCATGTTTCTTCTTTACAAACAACACTGGTTCACCCCATGGTGAAATATTAGGTATGATTAAGACCGTATCTAGAAGGACTTTCAAATGATATTTTAATTTCTTAAGTTCTGTTGGATCCATTCTCTTAGGAGGAATAGAAATAGTTTGGGTATCTAGAAGGAGATCAATTCTAAAGTTGATTTCCCATTTGGGAGGGAATTCGGGAAGAACATTTAAAACCACTTCTGAAAACTCATTGACTACTGGAACTGACTCAAGAGTTGCGGTTTTGGAGTTAGATTCCTTGACCTAAATTAGATTATATAGATAACCATTAGATATCATATTGTTGATCTTAAGGTATGAAATGAATCATCCCATAAGTGCTATGATACTATCCTTTGATTCTAAGATTGGTTCGTTTGGAAACTGAAAACGGACAATTCTAGTTCTACAATTGACTATGGCATACTAGGAGTTTAACCAATCCATGCCTAGAATGGCATCAAATTCTACCATTTCTAATTGTACAAGATATGCTAAGGTGACTTTCTGAGAGACTATGACAAGGCAATTCTGTATACCCGTCTAGATATAACTTGGTAACGAGCTGAAGTAGAGAATGAGAAAGGTTCTGAGAGAATTTCTAGACTGATATTAAACTTGAATATTACATTAGGGGTTTACATAGGTAAAGTAGCTCCTAGATTTTTCCAATGATTGTAACATTTATGTGAGCCACATCCTTAAGCTGGTAGGATGCCAACTCAACGCTACCATTATGAATCACTTGAATCACCCCAAAGATGTTCTTTACCTCATCAATGATGTTTTTCTGGACCTTAGAAACTTGTAACCCTCAAAACACTTGCAGATTCAGCCTAACAAAATCTCAAATTCTAGTTGCCACTGATCCAACATTTATATTAGTAGAAACTGTAAATTATTGCTGATTGTTGTGGTTGGTAATTCTTTAAGCCTAAAGCTTAATTGGCATTCTGAAACTTTGCATTTGAAACATCTAGATCTATAACTAGAGAAACTTTCCTTTACATTAGCATTCCATGTGTAAACTCTACGAGGAGGCATAATATTAATAGTATAACGCTGAGTTAGAATTGAATTATATCATACCTTACACACGGTAAGAGTAACAAGAAAATGAGGATTTTCCTAAAACACATTCTAGCCTCCATCTCATTAGATATGGTGCACACTACACACCCATGAAAAGGACTACCTAGTGTGACGTTACAAACATTATAGGAAATTTAAGCTTAGTACTCTGATACCTATTTTTTTACGTCTCAGGCTATCCCCGAGATGCAGACACAGAACCTAAGACCATAAGTGATCCAAAGCTAACCTTGGTAGCATGATCATGAGCATACAAAAGACAATAAACTATTGCAAAAGTTAAATAAAAAACCAAATGATAAGATGGGGTACACCCATATACCATACTAATATAAATGAAAAACATATCATATTATACAAAGAAGATATTAACTTTACACTAAGATTAATCTAACTGTTTCTGAAATAAGCCTCTAACTGACTAGATATGCCGGCACAAGACTTAGCTAAGTCTAGAAAAACTAAAATTGAAAGACTAAAAATACTTTAAAAAAACTCATGCCTATTGTCCTCGAAGATTGAGGACCCACCATTATTATTCTGAACTGGAGATCGAGAATAGATCTAAACGTGATCTGGATGCTAAGAACTTGAAACTACATCACGAGAAGATATAGCACATGTATGTCTTAGTACTTTAAAGGTACTGAGCATAAGGAAAGACTAAAGCTGAAATAACATATAAGTGAACAAGGCGATAAAGCAATGAAATAGTTTGAACATGATAAAGATTTTGAATGTTAAAATAATTGAATGCAGTGACCAATTTATAATATGCTAAAACTGAATAATGGATATACTGATAAATATGTCAATACCATAAAATCTGAATGAAATGTGAGAACTACTAATAAACGATAATAAAAACACATAAGATTAATGTGGAGTTTTATGTATACGTCCCATTGAGAGGACCCAATAAACCCTGCTTGAGGTATTAAGGCATGCTGGCCTGATCACAAAACTGATGCCCATAAAGGGACTTTGAGCCTACATGGCTAGTAGTTCTGAGACTATTAGGGTACATTGAACCCTAGTCCAACTCGGTACTATGCTACTCCAAATGAAATTTAGTGGTTAACTAATTATGACTGAGTTTTTGTAAATATTGATAGATGAAACTGAACATGTAAACTTAGAATACAACAACTAATCTGATAATGATGAATTAAAAACTTAGGCATGCATAACTAAATTGCTAATATATCTGACCTAGCATGTGCTAATCAAGAACTAAAGAAATACATAGCTACGGTTATGAAATTCATGTGAGAAGCGATGTAATAATATGATAATCTAATTTGAAACATGTTAATAACTAATTCATGATGATATGCTACAATTCTAGAAATCCTAGGTTAATTCATAATAGGACCCAATGGGTGAAACTGAATGAACTCTAGGACCCGATGGGTGAAAAGAATCCACTAATAAAAATTCCACATACATGCTGACAAATTTGGTGAAGAAATCATTCAATTTCGGGGCTGGAATTGATGGAAACTTGGCATTTTTGAACTAGGATTCTTGACTTTTTCTTCTCTCTTGCTTCTAATTTTCAAAGTTTTGATTAATGATTTTGACTTCAGTAAGTTCTACTTAGGTTTCTATGATTAAACTAACTAACATTTTATTTAGGGTCTAAACAACGTAGCTAGAGGCCAAATGAACAAGGAATATACCAAAAAACCTCTGACTTAAAAACTCATAGAATAACTGATGGAGTCGATTGACGAACTGTAAGTCGAATGACAGTCCGTATTGGTCACCCGTCGTTTATGATTGAGAACTAAAAGTCACCTGGCAAATAAACTGATTCAACTAATAGATTGTAAGTCCTATGAAGGCCTGTACTACTCGATCCTTATTTGCGACTATGAACTGGAAGGAAGCTGGCCATCGACGAAGTCGAATGAAGGATCGTAAGTTTACTGACATCCATACTGGTAGACCGTAGGTCATGACTGAGGATTGAAAGTTGACTGGCCCATTGATGGAGTCGAATGACGGTCGTACTTTGCTACATCGCTGGCATCTGCAACTTCTCAAAATCTGCATTTTTGATCTGTTTTGTATACGGGGTGTTACATTAAAACATAATAAAATATGCATAAAACATTTGAAAGTAACCTAGTTAGTTTTATGGGTTATTTACTATTAACTGAAATAGACCAAGTGAACTATAACATGGAATGTGGTGTCTTGCTCTCACACAAAAAAAAAAAGAGATATCCTTACTTGTCCAGGAAATGATCTTAACTTCTCACTTACGTGGATACGCTAACTATGTACCTTAAGACAACCTACGGGGTCACGTGGGGTCACGTAGTTAGGGACAGTGATATTTCTATTAAAGAACCGACCTCTACTAATAAGGGAGGGTCCATCTCAATATCCTCCCAGTGCTAAGTAAAATTCTAATGGGGTTAGTCATAAGCATAAACATATTATTATCCATGAAAAAGAACAACTAATTCACTAACCCAAGCTAACAAAATCATATGACAGCTCCTTGAACCTTGAATCATAAAGGAGTTAGAAACCCTTTCACAAAACCATGACTCAACCATGACCCTATGCCAGAAAGCCTTTTACAAATGAATTAATGCCAATATTAAATCAAACATAATAAGAATTTATTATATGTCATTCACAAGTTCCTGAAAATATCATTTGTATCTTCATAGCTTCTTTATACATTCATGTAAGTTAGGGTTCATAGTAAAAATCAAGATCAAAGCAAAGCTTCATATGGAATTGGTTTAAAAGAATATATTAAATCTAAATATTCGTTATATGATCAATATAAGATTAACAAAGGATTGAATGAAAATCTAATCAACTTAGGGACATTGAGTTGGGGAATATGGAGGAAACATAGAAATTATATGGGTGAATGTAACCCATTAATTAACTCCCTACATACCTTAATCTCAAATATCACAAGCAGTTTATGAAGAAACCTTAAAGACTTGAAGAACACTGGAAATTTCTTCATCGCCTTCAAGAGAAAACCTTGGAGAGGACTTTGGGATTTTCGGGAAATTAAGGATAATGGGATTAATTTGGGACTAATATTAGTAATACACGCTTATTTATAGGGAAAATGTAGTATATGAATAATGTTCATAAAAAAAAGACTCTAATACCCTTTGAAATAACTATCGGTCAGCCCTTCAGTTACGGCCTATGGACCGTAGAAGTTCCTATCAACCGTACTGGACAACTGTAGGTCAAGGGACTTGTCCTAACTATAGAAAAAAATCTACAATTTGTTTCAGCGAATAATAAAAATCCCTACGATCTTTTGACCAATCCTTAGAACTCAACTTTTGGCTCAAAATTTCACCATGTTTGGAACAGTTCTACGGACTTTCCTACAGTTCATAGTTTATTCGGTGGACCATCTTAGTCAATTGTTGAGTGGATTACTAGTGATTCATTTAAAAAATAATTTTCCTTTACAACTTCTTGTTATTCGTAGAATTTTCTCGTGTAATTGAAAAGGTAACCATCTTATGGATTTCTTTCCTTTTCCAAATTTCAACCTATTACAGTTACTTTATTGTCCAGGAGTCAGCATTGCATTGCACTTATGCTTTGTTTACTATTCATTCCTTTTATGATTCCATAAGGGGGGAATATTAGATATAAAGATAAAGGAGACATGGGGAATTACTTATAGGAATAATGGTGGTGAGGAAATGAGGTTAGGTGGATCTATATGACAGATCGAAGTCACGTTGAATGTAATTTTGTGGTTATGAAATGGCTGAAAGGATTGCATATTTTTTCATGATCATCAAAACTGGGAAAATGTTATAATGTTTAAAAGATGATTTTGATGATTGACAAAGTTGATGAAGAAACCGAGTACCTATAACATTTTTTTCGATGCCAACAACAATATTATAAATTGTAACTTGTCTATGCATTGTGATAGAGCAGTATTACAGGGTGACAACAGGACAAAAATATCCCTGTATACCTTGACTAAAAAGATGAGTTTATGTGTTCTCCCTTTGTCTCGATCTCATTGATAAGAAGTGTAACACATCGTATGCTAGAACGTACCAAATTCTCGATTTCAAGTATTGAAGGTGGCACCCACAGGCACAATCCATGGACCATATGAGGACCCAAGGTACGTCTTGTAGGTCCTTGGTGCACCACCTACAACCCTTCCATGAATCCTAAAAAAACTTTTCTAAGTGTTGACCCATGGTTGGACCTATGGACCTTGTTCCTTGTTTGTGTATTAGACCCCTAGTTTCATCTCTCAGTCATCGATTGATGGTTTACCAGAACGGACAGTCGGTTGATCAAGGGTCCACTAGTCCCATTCATTGGTGACATCGACAATTGTTAACTGAGGGGTATGTAGTCTTTTGCTTATTCTTTGGACTACTAAACTACGTGGTTTTCGTTAGTTTTAGCCTAGTAACTTAATTCGAACAAACCAAGTCAGATCATTAGTTAATGTATTAAGACATAGAAAGCAAAGAGGAGAAACAGGCGATCAAACCCTTTCCTAGAACAAAAGTTTCCTTCAGTTCCAACCCCAAAATCAAAAAAATTCTCCTTGAATTTAGTCACCAGGTATGTGGATTTCATTAGCGGGTTAGTTTCACCCATTAGGTCCCTAAAATTCAATGAAATTCTTGATTCCCTTAATATTATCTAGACTTAGGGTTTGTAGAATTTAACTAGTTCATTATGAATTAGTTGGTTTACTGTTTCTAATAAGATTATCATGATTTTAGTGTAGTTTTGCATAGATACCTTCATAAATTCAGAACCCTAGCTATGGATTTCTATTAGTTCATGAATAACACATGCTATGTAAGATATTTGAGTTATACTTGACCCAAATTTAAAAGTTTCATTATCAGCATATTCATGTTGCCTTTTTAGTTAGCATGAATGTATTTTGGGACATTTAGTATTATAGTATTTCAGTAATAAAATAGTAATTACGTGATAAATTTTAAGAAGCTTAATTCAAAGTGGAATATGTCAATCACCCCAAGTCCCAGAACTATGTGCCCTGTAGGTTGTTAGTTCCAGCTGTGGGTATCATTTTATAGATTACGCCAACATGCCTCTATAACTATGAAACAGTATATTGGTTCCTCTTGATAGGGCGTATACATCATATTCCATATTAAACTCGTATAGTTTTATATCGGTTGTTAGTAACTCCCATATTTTAGTCAGATCCTATTGGATTGACCATGCTATTAGTACAGTTCAATATTGTGCCTTAGCATGTTATGAACTTGGTCATTGCATTAAATTAGTCATGTTCATTATTTTCAATATCCTTATCATGTTCAAATTATATCATTGCTTTATTGTTTGTTCAGGTAAGTTATTGTTCAACTTTATTCTATCTTGCATCCTCAGTACCTTTCTAGTACTGACACTTACTATGCGCAACATCTTTTCTTGATGAATATTCATGTCCTTAACCATCAAAACGCTCATAGATCGGTTTCTAATATTCAGTTCAATAGCATCAATGGTGCGTCCTCATTATTCGAGCACAACTGACATGTTACCTTTCCATTTTAGTCTAACGTTTATTTATTGCTAGATTTAGATAGGGCATGCCCAAACACTTTTAGTTAGTTCAAAGGCTTATTTCTGATATAGTTAAATTCAACTATAGTTTTAGAGTTTGACTTTTTCTCACTTTTCATATACTCAGATTTAGTATGTGGTATTCCCGATCATTTCTTATTTTTTATATGATTTACCTTCCTAATTAATGATTCAATTATCTTTAGTATGCTATGATATACAAACAGGATTAGGTTGGGGTCACTCATGATCCTAGGTCATGTCTCCGTGTCCAATGGGTAGCCTCAGGGTCTGACAAAAAGACTGAAAAAGATCAAAACCTAGATTTTGCAACATTGAAGAATATTGCTCTTTTCTCAAGCATACAATGTCTTAGTTGTCTCATCACGAAGACCTAGACCACAAAGGGCGTGATCTTATCACTGAAATTGTTTTTATATTTCATGTTGTTGATTCATTTTTTGTTCTAATATATTAAACCTACTCTTCTCAATGAATCTTGTGTAGGTATTGTGTCTTCTCTTATCTTTTAGATTCGAGTTGTTGTCTAGTGTTAGCCATAATTTATGGGGGTGATTAGAAATTTTATTCCTACATTGCATGAGTTACTAATTTGAAATATGGCTCGTCTTTAGTGAAAATATTGCTGAAATGTCTTAATTTCTCTTTCCTTTACATTATACAGTGTAAATTATTTTGTTTTTGTTCTATGTTTTTCTCAATTAAAGATCTGGTCCCTTGTTCCAGGTTGATTCATATGAGCCAGGCGAGCTTCTTTAAGTTTGTATTTTCTCTAAGTGGTGCCCAATGTTACAGTTATTATTCATATCGTAAGAATATCGGCAAGCTGGTCATGAATCAAACATACTAAACGTAAAGTTCCTTTTTCAGGAAAAGATGTTGAATAAAGTTAAGATCAATATCCATGTGTTTGTCGTTAGGGTTAAACACCGGGTTGGTGGTAAGATTTGTGTTAGGTTATTAGCATTTTAATATTAATATTTAAAATATTAAATTGCTTTATTTTGGAGTTATAAGAATGAACATTTGAATGGATGACTTCTACATCATCCATTAGCATTGGTTGTCCATCACTTTATTTCATTCTTAATACCTCCATTACTCCTTTTGTAACCTATGTAACATATGTAACTCCCTTTGTAACATATGTAACATATGTAACTCCCATTGTAACTTATGTAACCTATGTAACTCCCATTGTAACCTATGTAACTCCTAAGGCCATTATCTTCACTATTTACTACCTCCATTATCTTCCTATTCATTGCTAGGAAGCTTCTTGTAGTATAAATAGTGGTGGTCTTCATTTGGTTTGATACACACAATTCATAAGAGAAAACAAAGAGTGAAAGAGTTAGTCCAAAAGAGAGTTCTTATTAGTTGAAGGGAGGTGTTCTTTTTTGTGGAGCTTTGGACTCAACTCTTGTCCAGGGTTGTTGAGTTATACTTTGTGAAGGCTGTTGTATCCTGGAGGGGACAAGTCAAAGTGGACTACTGCTGGACCGGTGAAAACATTTGCTGCAGTGGGCTTGAATCTCCTTAAAGAGAGCGAGATATCCGCGCCTCAGCCTGAAGAGATTACTTTCTTCATTTTATTTTCAATTGTAATCTTGCAATTTTATTATCTTGTAAGTTTTTTCACTAACAATTTTAAGGAGATTCAAAGATGGCTACAATTGAAAAAACCGCGGATGTCAAGATGGGAGATCTTAACAAGCCATTTCGGTTCAATGGTAACCATTTCAAGAGATGGAAGGGTAAAGTACTTTTCTACTTAAGTCTTCTCAATGTTTCTTACGTCTTAACCGAGAAGAATCCAAATAAAGAAGACATCACCACTATGAATGATGATGAAACTATTTCTCATCTAGAGAAAGTGGAAAAGTACGATGGTGATTCCTATAAGTGTCGGTATTATCTTCTAAATTGTCTATCTGATAATTTTTATGATTATTATGATAGAACTTACTCTAGTGCAAAGAAAATTTGGAAGGCATTGCAGAGTAAGTATGATACCGAAGAGGCAGGAGCGAAAAAAATATGCGGCTAGTAGATTTTTTCGTTTCCAAATGGTGGACAACAAATCAGGGGTAGACCAAGCTCAAGACATTATCTTGATTGTTTGAGAGTTTAGGTCCGAAGAGGTTAAAATTGGAGATAATCTTATGTTTGCGGCATAGTAGATAAATGTTCACCTTCTTGGAAGGAATTTCAAGAAACTATGTGACACAAACAAAAGGAAACCTCTCTTGAAACCTTGATATTTAAAATCCGCATGGAAGAAGAAGAAATGGGTCAAGGTGCACTTTTACAACATATGAGAACAACATCACAACGAATGTAAATTTGATTACTTCGAATAATGCTAATCCTGAAACTCACAAAAATACCTCTTTAAAGCCTAAGAAGAAAAAATTCAAGAAAAATAATGGTAGACCTCCCAAGAAAAATAATGGTGAAAATCACCAAGCACAAAATCAACAAGTTCAAGAAAAAGGACCATGCTTTGTTTGTGGCAAGAGTGGGCATATTGCTCGATTTTGCAGATTCCGAAACGTGGTCCTAACCCTCAGGCAAACGTTACCGAAGAACCTTTTGTGGCGGTGATTACCGACATAAACATGGTTGAGAATGTTGATGGATGGTGGGCTGATTCTGGTGCAAACCGTCATGTCTGTTATGACAAAGACTGGTTTAAAAAATATACTCATTTTGAGGAGCCCAAAACCATCATGCTTGGTGATGCTCACACTACTCAAGTGCTTGGAAAGGGAGATGTTGAATTGTGTTTTACTTCTGGAAGGATATTAACATTGAAAGATGTACTTTATACTCCTTCTATGAGAAAAAATTTGATGTCTAGTTTTCTTCTTAATAAAGCAGGCTTTAAACAGATTATTGAATCTGATCAATATGTAATAGTGAAGAAAGGTATTTTTGTGGAAAAGGGGTATGCATGTGATGGGATGTTTAAGTTGAATGTTGAAATGAATAAAACTTCTACTTCTGTTTATATGCTTTCTTCTACTAATTTTTGGCATGCTCGTTTGTGTCATATTAATGATCGTTATGTTGGAATCATGAGTAGTTTAGGATTAATCCCAATGGTTAAAAAGAATTTTGAAAAGTGTGAGGCTTGTAGTAAAGTCAAGATCACTAAAAGACCTCATTTTCAAGTTGAAAGAAAAACTGATTTGTTAGAATTAGTTCATACTGATATTTGTGAACTTGGTGGAATTCTAACTCGTGGAGGTAATAGATATTTTATCACTTTCATTGATGATTTTTCTAAGTTTACATATGTTTACTTGATGAAAAATAAAAGTGATGCTTTTGAAAATTTCAGAACTTATCTCAATGAGGTTGAAAATCAGTTTGGAAGAAAAATAAAAAGAATTAGAAGTGATAGAGGCCGTGAATATGAATCAAATGAGTTTAATTCTTTTGTTAGATCATTGGAATAATTCATGAAACTACTCCTCCTTACTCTCCTTCGTCTAATGGAGTAGCAGAAAGGAAAAATAGAACTTTGGTTGAATTGACTAATGCCATGCTTATTGAGTCACATGCACCTTTAAATTTTTGGGGTGAAGCTATCTTAACTGCTTGTTATGTGTTGAATCGTGTGCCTCATAAAAAGTCTAAATTGACACCTTTTGAATTGTGGAAAGGTTACAAGCCATGTTTGGGATATCTAAGAGTTTGGGGTTGTCTAGCCTTTGTGAGGCTAATGGATCCCAAGATTACAAAGTTGGGTAAGAAAGTTACTACTTGTGCTTTTCTTGGTTATGCTTCAAATAGTACAGCCTATAGATTTTTTAATCTTGAAGATAATATTGTAATAGAATCTGGTGATGCTATTTTTCATGAAAATAAATTTCCTTTTGATACTAAAAATAGTGGGGGTCAAAGGATTGAACAAAATATTTTGTCACTACCTAGTTCTTCTACTTCAACTTTGAAAAATAAAGAAGTTGTTGATTTTGAGTTAAGAAGAAGTAAAAGAGCTAGAGTAGAAAAAGATTTTGGTCCTGATTTTTATGTGTTTAATATTGAAAATGACCCTCTAACTTTGAAAGAAGCATTATCTTCACATGATTCTATATTGGAAAGAGGCTGTAAATGATGAAATGGAATCTCTAATTTCTAATAAAACTTGGAAGTTAGTTGATTTACCACCGGGTTGTAAAACAATTGGTGCAAATGGGTCTTAAGGAAAAGTTGAAACCGGATGGTTCTATTGATAAATACAAGGCTAGGCTAGTTGCAAAAGGTTTTAAACAACTAGAAGCCTAGAATTTTTGATACTTTTTCTCCGGTAACAAGAATTACATCCATTAGACTTTTAGTTGCTATGGCTGCACTTTTTGATTTGCAAATTCATCAAATGGATGTAAAAACTGTTTTTCTAAATGGAGACCTAAATGAAGAAATTTATATGGACGAACCCGAGTGTTTTGTTGAAGCAGGCCAAGAAAGCAAAGTATGTAAACTTACTAAATCCCTATATGGCTTGAAACAGGCACCAAAGCAATGGCATGAAAAGTTTGATTCCTGCATGATTGAAAATGGTTTTAAAAACAAATGAGTGTGATAAGTGCATATATCATAAGTCTTGGAATAATTCACATGTGATCATTTGCCTATATGTTGATGATTTGTTGATCTTTGGCTCTAACATGAATGTTATTGATGAAGCTAAAAATGTTCTTAGAAGCCATTTTGATATGAAAGATCTTGGTGAGGCAAATTTTATTCTTGTAATAAAAATAACAAGAACATGTGAGGGGATTTTCCTTGACCAGTCACATTATGTTGAGAAAATTTTGAAAAAATATAACTTTCATGATTGCAAGCATGTTGCTACTCCTTTTGATTCAAGTGTTCACTTATTTCCTGTTGAAAGTGAAAATGATGTAATAAATCAAAGGAATATGCTAGTATAATCGGAAGTTTGAGATATGTGACTGATTGCACTAGGCCTGATATTGCATATGCAGTAGGAGTACTTGGCAGGTTTACAAGCAAGCCAGGTAATGAACATTGGCATGCTATAACAAGAGTTATGAGATATTTAATTGGAACGAAAAATTGTGGTTTGTTCTATAAAAAAATATCCTGCTGTACTTGAAGGCTTTTGTGATGCGGATTGGAACACTTTGTCAGGTGATTCCTGTTCTACAACTGGTTATGTTTTTACTTTAGGTGGTGGTGCTGTTTGTTGGAGATCAAAGAAGCAAACTATAATTGCTAACTCTACCATGGAGGCTGAACTAATTGCTTTAGCTTCAGCTAGTGAGGAAGCGAATTGGTTAAGAGATTTATTGTTTCAAATTCCTTATTTTGAAAAACCAATTCCTCCTATTTTAATTCATTGTGATAGCACCGCTGCAATTGGTAGAGTTCAAAATCGTTATTACAACGGTAAATCCAGACCTATAAGGAGGAAACACAGTAATGTAAGATCGTATTTGACAAATGGTACCATTAATGTTGATTATGTCAAATCTTGTGATAATCTTGCAGGTCCTCTTTAAAGGCCTTAACAAGAGAAAAGGTCTGGAGCACATCGAGGGGGATGGGATTGAAGCCTACAAATCCTTGAGTCATATATGAGGAAACCCAACCTGGGGACTAGAGATCCTATAACCAGGTTCAAAGGAAAAACTAATCATATGATGACTTGTTGTGAAAAAATGCACTATTTTTTTTTCCCTCCCTATGATGTGAGTGCATTATTTCCTGTAGTTTGTGAAGGTTGAGTTGATAAAACTCTTAATGAATATCTGTAGTCCGTATGGGTGGAGTGTAATCTTACAGGAGCACTCTCGACAGATTTCACCTATGTGATGTGTGGAAGTAGGTCGCTTCCTATGAGAATGGGGCTTATTCTCAAATGCACTCATGAAACCGGGATAGCACATGGCCATAACGTGCTGGCTGTTAAAGCTCATGTCAAACACCTTGATTATTATGTTGTGAGCAGTGATATTTTATTTCCCTTAAGCAGTCATAGTTCAAGTCTGAGACCACTACGACTCTGGAGTAAAAGTTACTGTTTCACTAAGTGGAGGTTCAATGCAGAGCACACCTTCATTATGCATAGTAGTCTTCCTTCAACTGATATACTCTCTTATCTAAATATTAAAATGAGTGGGGGATTGTTAGGTTATTAGCATTTTAATATTAATATTTAAAATATTAAATTGCTTTATTTTGGAGTTATAAGAATGAACATTTGAATGGATGACTTCTACATCATCCAGCATTGGTGTCCATCACTTTATTTCATTCTTAATACCTCCATTACTCCTTTGTAACCTATGTAACATATGTAACTCCCTTTGTAACATATGTAACATATGTAACTCCCATTGTAACTTATGTAACCTATGTAACTCCCATTGTAACCTATGTAACTCCTAAGGCCATTATCTTCACTATTTACTACCTCCATTATCTTCCTATTCATTGCTAGGAAGACTTCTTGTAGTATAAATAGTGGTGGTCTTCATTTGGTTTTTAGATACACACAATTCATAAGAGAAAACAAAGAGTGAAAGAGTTAGTCCAAAAGAGAGTTCTTATTAGTTGAAGGGAGGTGTTCTTTTTTGTGGAGCTTTGGACTCAACTCTTGTCCAAGGTTGTGAGTGTACTATACTTTGTGAAGGCTGTTGTATCCTGGAGGGGACAAGTCAAAGTGGACTACTGCTGGACCGATGAAAACATTTGCTGCAGTGGGCTTGAATCTCCTAAAGAGAGCGAGATATCCGCGCCTCAGCCTGAAGAGATTACTTTCTTCATTTTATTTTCAATTGTAATCTTGCAATTTTATTATCTTGTAAGTTTTTTCACTAACAATTTTTTCTCACAAAATTTATGACACCACAAGAAAGACACGAACATGAGGAACTACCAATTTCTTTATGCAATAGACTAATACATTGAATTTTATTGGTGGAAGCATCAAGAGGGAGATATTCGGCCTCAGCATTAGGAGTGAGAGATATCGTTCTAAACCAATAGCATAATTTTGATTATCTATACTTCCTCACAAATTAACATCACAATATCCTTGTAATCTGTGAGAATTATTGTTTGGAAAGAAAAGACTATAAAAAGAAGTTGGTTTCAGATATCGCAATATACGCTTAACCAATGCCCAATATTTCTCTATCAAAATATGCATGAACCAAAACATTATTAACAGAGAAGGAGATATAAAGTCTGGAGAAAGTGAGAAATTGTAAGCCCACGACAAAACTTTTATAAAGGCGTTCATAAGGAAATTAAGTATTGTCACTGGTGGTACTTGTTACTCGGGCACATGAGAGTGGACATATCACTGCAAGTTAAGTTACTATATTCCAAGAGATCATAAGTATATGACAACAATCAATTATATCTCCATGTAGTTTCAATATCCAAAGATTAATTAATCTTTCCCAAATTGCGCAAGGAGAAGGGAATTTCTAAGTATTGAAGCAATGATGAAACTAGATGTATAGACATTCCCAATACTATAATGTCATCAACATAGATAAAACAAAATAGATTTTTTGCATCCGTTAATCTAACAAAGAGTGACGAATCTGTTTTAGAACTTTGGAAACAAAGCTCATACAACTATGAACCAAAAACTATTCCATAGTCGAATTGCATATTTGAAGCCATAAATAGAAATCTCTAGCTTGCATCTATAATAAGTGTCGACAAAACCTAGCGGTTGAACCATGTATACATATCCTCTAGCTTACAATGGAAGAACACGTTAAATCAATGAAGTTGATTAGTAATCAATCTTTGTGACATGACAATACAAAGAAATACTCTAATAGTTGTAGGTTTGACAAGAGGACTCAGAGTATCAACAAACTCGATTCCAGGTCATTGATGGAAACCCTTGGAAAATAATCTAGAATTATGTCGTTCAATGGAGCCATCTGGATTTTCCTTCATCTTGAAAATTCATTGACAGACAATTACATTCTAGCTTTATGAGGTGGAAAAAACTTCCATGTACCAATAATTATGAGCGCATTATCTTTGGGACATAGCAGATAATCTCCATTGAGGAACTTTATTAGTATGCGCATAGCAAGTGGGGTCAAGATCAAGGTTAGAGGAGTTAAAGAAAGACCGGATACATTTGGGCTTAAGATTTTCTTTATGTGCTCATGTAAGTATTTGATGACTACGATTGGGATTGACTAAATCCAATAAAGTATCACCATTAGAATTAGAGTCACCTAGATAGCCATAAACAACAAAACCAATCGAAATGCAAAGGTATTGAACTTGTGTATCATGTTAGAATGTACCAAGTGAAACAGGAGAAGCATATGATAGAGATGATGCACAAAAAAAAGTGCGGAGAGGATGGCGGATGAGTTGAGGTTGATTCTTGGCTTACTAGTAGTTGAGCTTGCAACATTGGTGGATGCATGGGTGTAGCTTTAATATGGAAAACTAATTAATAGAATTACACATGACATAAAACGAAAAAATTATAGGGACAGGATTATAACACTTGTAGGCTTTTTGAGTGAAAGGACAACCAAGAAAGACACAGGGAGTGGAACGAGGACATAATTTATTTTTTGAATAAGGAAGAAGTAAATGGTAGCCCAAGGAAACAAAAATATATAGTTGATTATAATCATGTTTCTCAAAAAGCAAATTTCTCATGGACTTTGATGATTTATGGAAGGAATGGGCAGAAAATTAATTGGAAAAATAGTCTCATATGCTTTAGTCGGAAAATTAGAACAAACACATGACTTAAAAAGAAGTGCACGACCAATTTAAGTTTCTTGCTTATGTTTTCTTTTTTGCACATCCATTTCTTTAAGGAATATATGTTAAGAAATCATCACCAACTTAACTATTATCCAAGAGATTTCAAAGAAGAATTTAGATTAATATTCAAGAGTTATAAAGAAATAAAGGAAGAGCTCTAGAATGAATTTTTTAGAGAGAAAAGTCTAGAGATGTTCTAGAAAAGATAGTTTTACAAATAGGAAATTAGATGAACATTCTAGAACATAGTAGCAAAACCATTATGTAGATTCATTCATCACCACCTATAAATAAATTTGGTCCATTTGAGTTTCAACCAACCAAGAAAACAAGAAACAAAAGTAACACACCAAGTAAGAAAGTAAGAGAGTAAACAAGAGTGATTGCTCAAATAAAGAGTATTGCCAAAGCAAGAAACAATATTGTATGACCGAAGTGGGTTCTTACTTTGATATAATAAAATTCAAGTTGTGAGAAATCAATAGTGCCCGTCGTCTCTTAAAAGAATATATCCAACAAGTGGTATCAGTGCAAGGTGGATAAAGAATCATAGCAACTCAGAGGAGAGGAGATCCTACAAGCTATGTTGGAGGTTACAAGTCGCGAGGCACTTATTAATAAAAGATTTCGCAAGCAGTCTCAATAGCTTTGAGTAGCTCAATGCAAGCAACTATGGATCATGGATAATGAGGATGCAAAATTATTTTCTTGGCCATGAATTATGGGATATCATATGTGGATCAGAAACCATACCACCAACCGATGTTGAAGCAGCAAAAAGGTGAAAGGTCAAAGCTGGAAAGTCCATGTATGCTCTCCCTTTAACCATCGAGGATGAGTTTCTACAACATATTAAGAATGGAAAGAAACGCAAAGAAGCTTGGGACACCTTGGCAATGATTTTTACAAAGAAGAATGATGCATGATTACAAAAGGCTTGAAAATGAGCTTTTGTCAATCTCTCAATGGAATATGAAAATCAGCCAATACTTCTCATTTCATCAAAATTAGATCTAGAGAATGCTATCACAGAGACAAGAATGAGAATAATTATTGTTCATGGTCTAAGGCCGGTATAAAGGAATAATTTCATCCACATGAGGGTGGGACACAAAATCAACTTTATCTGAGTTGGAAAATATATTGGGAAATGAAGAAGATTTGGAGATAAGGCACTTTTCAATAAAAGGCAAGACTATCAAAAAAAGATAAGGCACTTTTCAATAAAAGCCAAGACTATCTAAAAAAAGAGAAGCGAAGAGAAGCTCACGGCAATGTGGAGACCAAGAGAATCAACATCAAAGAACTCAACGACAAAACAAGTAGGTGAAAGGCTTCAACAACAAGAAAATGCAGAAGTGCTACAATTGTGGAAAGAATAGACACCAAGCAAGAGAGACAAGAAGGTTGGAGGTAATGTAGCTGCTTCTACTCAAAATAACAAGACAAAGAGGAATTTTGGAATTTCGATAAGCGCATGGAATGATTGAAGTGGAAATAAAGTTGGTGTTGAGGGGGAGTGTTAAAAAATCATCACCAACTTAATTAATATCCTAGACATTTCAAAGAAGAATCTAGAATACTCATGAGTTATAAAGAAATAAAGGAAAAGCTCTATAATGAATATTCTAAAGATAAAAATCTAGAAATGTTCTAGAAAATATATTTAAAGAAATAGGAAGTTAGAAAAACATTCTAGAATGTAGTAGCAAAACCCTTAGCTAGATTCTTCCATCACAACCTATAAATAAAGGTTGTCCATTTGAGTTGCAACCAACCAAGAAAGCAAGCAACAAAAAAAGAAACAAAGTAATAAACCAAGTAAGAAAGTGAGAGAGCAAAAAAGATTGAGTTTTCAAATAAAGATGCTTGTTGAAGCAAGCAACAAGATTTTGAGACTGAAGCGGGTTTTATTTTGACATGATAAAATTCAATATGTGACAAATCAATAGTGTCCATCGCCTCCAAACAAATATATCCAACATTATATCGATAGGACACACGTTGTGTGACTCCATGTGTGTGAACATACGAAGTCAAGGCTCGAAACCACCCCCCAGTATGCCTAGAATCGTTTAATGGAGAAATCGAAGAATTTCTCAAGCCAATTGACAAAATTGATGAAAGATATCATGAACGTTATAATTATTCGCAACAATATATACACATATCCAAGAGTATTTGCTAAAGCAATAATAAAATAAAAAACAATAACGAAAACCATCCCTTGAGATTTTCGAGGTTGGACCCCAAATATCATGACAAATCAAATCTAAAATACCATAAGAATAATATCTAACAGAGAGAGGAAAATTATTAATTTAACTGCTTACACAAGCTTGATACAATGAACTACGACAACTGCAAGAGCTATCAAAGACTAAACTATTATTAGAGACTAAGAGATGAATTGTGTAAGGAGAACCCAATCCTCAAAAAACATGTATTTAATTTGTTTTCACCAAGAAATATTTCTGGAATTGGTTGGGTGCTATCACAAATGAATGAAAAATATTTGAAAATTAAATAGAATTACATGAAAGTGAAATATCAATTGTTTAATAATGCCACTTCAAAATGGATCATTGGCAAGGAAATATATATGCATTAGAACATTGATGACGACACTAAGGTGAATATTAAGTGAGGTGAAGTGCCCATCAAATTTTAGCATCTCTTTACATATTAAGCACTCTTAAAGTGACTTAGACAACACTCCATGTAACTAGGTGTAGCATATTAAACTAGATAATGTTTATCTATATGTAGCATATTAAACTAGATAATGTTTAACTAGGTGTAGTTAACTACATAATTTTTTATTTTTTTGCCATGGTTTCCGAATATCGCTTTGCGAACCCGACTAGTTGTACCCACCGGGTCCCGCTGTTTCACGGCGGATGCACCACGGTTAGCGGGGCCCTAGATGCGCGGCCGGGTTGTAATGCCTCCAGTGGACCTGCTGAGGCTCAAATTAGCGACCCAAAGGACTTTGTCCTCATACTTTTACCAGCCGAGCTACCCCTCGGGTAAAATTTTTTGATATATTAAATATAGCTAGGTGTAGCACAAGTTGTTACTTTCTAAGATTGGAAGTTGTAATTTTATGGAAGCTGAAAAAAGTTTAGGTAGGATCAATTTTTAAGAAAGCGTGGACTATGTACTACCTATGAACTATGGAATATGTACCCTTTTTCAAGCAAAAAAAAATAAGTAAGCACAATATCTTAAAACATTGCAAGTTTACCAATATGTTCAGATGCTCTTTATCCTGACAGTATAAAAAATCAAAATGCAAGATTACTTCCAGAACTCTCCTTAATATATAGATACATATGCAATCCTTGTAGGCTATAGCAATTTTAGAAGAATAATTTGAATACTAAGCAACATATCTGGCTTAAAGAGTGTTAGGACCAGAAAAAAGCAGGTGTAAATGTGGAAGCTAGCAAAGCAAACCTCGAAAGACCACGAGTAAGAAGACAACGAGAAATATATCAAAAGACACAAAGATTTAACGTGGTTCGATCAATCGACCTACGTCCACAGTGGACATGAGCAATCCACTATAAATATGAGAGTACAAAATACAGAGGGAAACAACCTCAACCAATTCACTCGGAATACATGGGAGGTTCACACAAGTAATAACGTATTAAGCTTGTGACCACAAATTCTCCCTCTAACCAAAACACTCAAAGGTTTTAAGAGTACATTGTGAATGCTGATTAAGTTAGAAGGAACATGTCTCTATTTATAGAGTCCTAAACCTTTTGCCAACAAAAAAGAAAGGATTAGTCAATTTAAAACTTTTTCCTAAAAGGAAAACCTATTTATGGTAAGAAATCAGGAAAATAAAACCCAATAAATCTCCCCCTTGGCCTGAATTTCTGACAAAATAAATTTGTCCACCTTCTTGACTTAATCTTCAACAACTTGCTTCTCCTCTCCATAATCTCCTTTGCAAAATTTATGTCTCAACACAGAGAACCTCTCTAAAACAATTTCTCCAAAAAAATCTTTAGTATTGTCAAAAAGGTTGCGACTACATCTACACCCGTCAAGATGAACACCTCTTTCTAACCTGGTTCAATCATCGAATATCGAACCACTGAACCTGACTCTGTCATTGAACCTGGATCTGATACCACTCGTTAGGACCGGAAATAAGCAGATGTAAATGCGGAAGCTATCAAAGCAAACCTCAAAAGACCACGAGTAAGAAGACAACAAGAAATATACCAAAAGACACAAAGATTTAAGACTACATTGTGAATGCCGATTAAGTTACAAGGAACATTCCTCTATTTATAGAGTCCTAAACCTTTTCCTACAAGAAAAGGATTAGTCAATTCAAAACATTTTCCTAAAAGGAAAACCTATTTATGGTAAGAAATTTAGGGCAAATAAAACACAACAAATCTCCCCCTTGGCCTGAATTTCTAACAAAATAAATTTCTTACCATAAATAGGTTTTCCTTTTAGGAAAAAGGTTTTGAATTGACTAATCCTTTTCTTGTAGGAAAAGGTTTAGGACTCTATAAATAGAGGAATGTTCCTTCTAACTTAATTGGCATTCACAATGTATTCTAAAGAGCTTTGAGAGTTTTGGTTAGAGGGAAAATTTATGGGTCACAAGCTTGATACGCTATCACTTGTGTGAACCTCCCATGTATTTCGAGTGAGTTGGTTGAGGTTGTTTCTCTCTGTATTTTGTACTCTCATATTTAACGTGGTTCGGTCAATCGACCTACGTCCACAAAGGAGATGAGCAATCCACTATAAATATGAGAGTACAAAATACAGAGAGAAAAAACCTCAACCAACTCACTCGGAATACATGGGAGGTTCACACAAGTGATAGCGTATCAAGCTTGTGACCCATAAATTCTCCCTCTAACCAAAACTCTCAAAGCTCTTATGACTACATTGTGAATGCCGATTAAGTTAGAAGGAACATTCCTCTATTTATAGAGTCCTAAACCTCTCCTACAAGAAAAGGATTAGTCAATTCAAAACATTTTCCTAAAAGGAAAACCTATTTATGGTAAGAAATTTAGGGCAAATAAAACCCAACAAATCTCCCCCTTGGCCTGAATTTCTAACAAAATAAATTTGTCCACCTTCTTCACTTAATCTTCAACAACTTGTTTCTCCCCATAATCTCCTTTGCAAAATTTATGTCTCAACACAGAGAACCTCTCTGAAATAATTTCTCCAACAAAATCTTCATTACTGTCAAAAAGGTTATTGCTAGAACTACACCGCCAAGATGAACACCTCTTTCTAACCTAGTTCAATCATCGATTATCGAACCACTGAACCTGACTCCATCATTGAATCTGGCTTTGATACCACTTGTTAGGACCGGAAATAAGCAGGTGTAAATGCGGAAGCTAGCAAAGCAAACCTCCAAAGACCACGAGTAAGAAGACAACGAGAAATATATCAAAAGACACAAAAATTTAACGTGGTTCGGTCAATCGACCTACGTCCACAAAGGAGATGAGCAATCCACTATGAATATGACAGTACAAAATACAGAGAGAAACAACTTCAACCAACTCACTCGGAATACATGGGTGGTTCACACAAGTGATAGCGTATCAAGCTTGTGACCCATAAATTCTCCCTCTAACCAAAACTCTCAAAGCTCTTAAGACTACATTGTGAATGCCGATTAAGTTAGAAGGAACATTCCTCTATTTATAGAGTCCTAAACCTTTTCCTACAAAAAAAATGATTAGTCAATTCAAAACCTTTTCCTAAAAGGAAAAACTATTTATGGTAAGAAATTTATGGCAAATAAAACTCAACAAAGAGTAGAATTTCAGCACAACATTTTAGATTAGCTAAGAGAAAATTGAATCTAATATGATGTTATTGTCAGTAAGATGCATATTTTCGAGTATAAGAGAAGATGCACAAAGATTAGGTTTTTTTCGTAGAACCCAAGGATACTTTAAGAAATAAAAACAGAATTTAGAAATTGATCAGAGTTGCATCTGACTTATCACTTATGTATGATTTATCTGGAAATAATCTAAAACACTTCAAGTTACTTATCAATTAATTTTGAAAAATTAAAAGACAAACCATTCACAACTCATGCATAGTGCATTAAATTAAAATAAAAGAAAAAGACGCATAGTAATATATTGTCGTTTCATTTCATATTCGAGGGAGGGAAAGAAATTGAACATACTACGTATTGGTGATAATTGTTTTTAAATTTTTGTGCATTAATTAAGAAAAGTTAATATGGTTTTGAACTTTTGAATTTGAATCTTCGCTCTTTTAGAAAACAATAGATATATAGTACTAGACAACATTGATATTCATATCTGTAGAAATACGTCTTGAAAATTATCCAATCAAGCAACATAAAATGTTATTTTACTCTTTTCATCAATTAGCACTATAAGAAAATATACATACGACGACATTAATTCTGTGACATTTGAAACAAATGTTGGGAAACAAAATATTTCACGATATTTAAGAACAAAATTATGTCAAATATCATAAATATAATAACATTTGTTATAAAATATCGAAAAATAATGAAATTTGGTCCAAAATGTCACTACGATAATGGCATTTATTGCAAAATATCATTTTTTAGCCATATTTTAACTAAAATATCGTTTAAATGATGATATTTTCTACAAATGCCGAATATAGTATGACATGTATTACAAAATGTCATTGGTTTTAGTGGCATTTAGAAAACAATATCGATTAAATAGTGACATTTAATATAACTGTCAAGTATATTATGACATTTACAGCAAAATGTCATTGATTTTAGTAACATTTAGAAAAAATATCACTGAAATATTGACAATTGGAAAAAAAAAGTCACTCAAATAATGACATTTATTGCAAAATATCGTTGTTTTTAGCGATATTTAGCGAAAATGTAATTTAAATGATGACATTTGCCACAAGTGTCGAATATAATGACATTTATTACAAACTTTGATTGTTTTTAATGACATTTAGAATTAATATCGCTTAAATAGTGGAATTTAACATAAATATCGAATATACTATGACATTTACTGATTTTAGTGACATTAGAAAAAATGTCACTAAAATAGTGACAATTAGAAAAAAATGTAGCTCAAATAATGACATTTATTGCAAAATGTCGTTGTTGTCATTGTTTTTAGCGATATTTAGCGAAAATGTCATTTAAATGATGACATTTGCTACAAGTGTCAAATATAATATAACTTTTGTTACAATATATCATTGGATTTAGTGACAATTAGAAAAAAATATCGCTTAAATAGTGATATTCAACATAAATTTCAAATATATTATGACATTTACTGGAAAATGTCATTGATTTTTGTGACATTTAAATGTAACTAAAACAATGGCATTTGTTGTAATATTCCATTGATTTTAGCGGCTTTAAGCAAAAATGTTGCTAAAATATTGACATTTAATACAAATATCGAATATATTATGATATTTGTTGCAAAATGTCATTGATTCGATCGACATATAATGAAATGTCATTAAAATAGTGAATTTTTTTATACAAATATCGAATATATTATGTCATATGTTAAAAAATGTCATTGATGTTTTATGACATATGATGAAAAGCAGTATTAAATCCAGAGGGGACCCACGTGTGTTCATGAACCCCCTCGGCAAAAAATTACATGATATATAAGGTAAATTTTATGTATTTTATAGACATATATTTTGAACCCTCTCAATAACAAAGAGAATGGATGGTGTAGTGGCAAGTCCTCTTTAAACTAGGCTGCCAATGGTTCAAGTCTTTGTGTAAGCATTTTATTTTTCTTTCTTTGTTTGCTTCAATCTTTTTAGTTTTTTTATTTTCAAGTTTATTTTTTTACTTTTAAACATGTGCTAAGTGTAATTTTAAACCAAAAAGGATTCAAGGTTTCCATTTGTAAAGGCTTATTCACACGTTTATATTTTTTATTTTTCGAACCCCCTAAATAAAAATTCTAGATCTGTCACTGATTTAACATATAATTAGCTGCTAACTACGGATATTTACACCTAATTTTTAAAAGATAATTATTTTTTCAAAAAAAAAAAAATTATCAATCTATATAGATAAAGTTTGATCAAATCCCCTCCCCCCCAGATTATATGACTTAAACAAAATTTATAAAAATATCTCGTTTTTGCCCTCATTGTTATTAAAAATGACTTAACTTTTATTTTTATGAGTAAATGTAACTTGAGTGTGTTACAATACCCTATGTGGAAGAAGAAATAACCTTTTCTTGTTATTTTAGAGAAGTTGAAAGATATTGAACGATTGATGTATTTGTCAATTGAACCTCACCTTTGTATAATATAAAGCTACATAAATGAATACTATTAGACACCTTTCATTGGCCAATGTTCCTATTTGTCTTTTTTTGCTAACTTTTATGACAATTTTTTTATTTTTTATTATTGTAAAAAATGAATGTGACAATCGCCATCCTATTTATTCTTATCCTTTCATAAAAAAATTTAATTATTTTTATTTTTGTTACTCCCATGATTTTTAATAATTATCTCTTAAATTATACAAAAGTGTATGTTTATGATATCCTTTCAAATTCCATATTATTTCCTATGTAAAAAAACACTAGAAAATTTTATTACAAAAGAAATGATCAATTTCTATGGGTCGTTTCATTCGAATACTAGATATGTTAGGATCAGTTATGTTGAGATAAGTTATAATGTAATAAGTTATGTTGGGATAATTTATGCTAGAATTGGATTTTATTGTTTGTTTGGTTTGTCATATTCAAACCAATATTCATTGTATAATTGTTTAGAATCAGTTATTTGTTTACTGAAATACCCTCACATTATCAGTTTTTTTTTATATTTTCTTTGCAAGCATTATTTATTCATTCTTATAAATAAATTTACATCTTATTTATCTTACATATTTTTTTGTGTGTGCATTTCTATGATTGTGTCTATGTTTTTAAAATTAAATTTCATCTTATTTAACTCAAGAATTAAACTTTCATCTTATTTAGCTTTAAAATAAAATGTTCTTTTTATTTTTATGGGAAAATGCACAACTACACCCCACCCCCAACCTATGCCCGAAATCTCAGAAACACACTTATACTATACTAAGGTCTTGTTACCCCCTTGACTTAATTATATAACTAATTTTCTACCCCTTTCGGCTTACGTGACACTAGCTTGTGGGCCTAACGCGTGTTGATATTTTTTCAAGCTAGTGTCACGTAGACCGAAAAGGGTAGCAAATTATTTACAAAATAAGTTCATGGGGTAGTAGGACCTTAGTATAGTATAAGTGTGTCTCTGGAATTTCGGTCATAGGTTGGGGGGAGGTACTTATGTATTTTTCTTATTTTTATTTTATTTAGCTTTAAAATAAAACTTTAAATTTATTTAGTTTAAAAGTAAAACTTTCATCTTATTTAGCTGAAAAATTAAGATTTTCATTTTAAATTTAGTAAAGTAAAAGAAAAATTCTTACTAAAGTTAGGAAAATGGGTAAGTATACCCCAACATATGCCCAAAATCCCAAAGACACAATTATACTATACTAGGTCATATTACCCCTTGAATTTACTTTATAAATAATTTTCTATCCCTTTTCGGCCTACGTGGCACTAGCTTGAAAAAATGTCAACTCACGTTGGGACCACAAGATAGTGTCACGTAGGCCATAAAGGGCTAGAAAATTATTTATAAAATAAATTCAGGGGGTATAGGACCTTAGTATAGTATAAGTGTGTATCTGAAAAGCAGTCTTTGGCACATCCGCTGCCCGTATTTTAAATTGATGATAACCAGATCTCAAATGAATTTTTGAGAAGGTACAAGCACCTTGTAACTGATCGAACAAATCATCAATGCGAGGAAGGGGATACTTGTTCTTAATAGTTACCTTATTCAGTTGCCTGTAGTCTATGCACATCCGCAAACTTCCATCCTTCTTCTTCATAAATAAAACAAGATGCACTTGGTCTAATAAAACCTTTACCTAACAACTCCTGAAGTTGGGCCTTTAACTCCCTTAACTCTGCTGGAGCCATTCTATAAGGGGGTATGGAAATGGGGCGAGTACCCGGCTCCAGATCAATACAAAAATCAATATCCCTATCCGGTGGCATACCAGGAAGTTCTGCAGGAAACACATCCAGAAACTCACGGACTATCCAAACAGACTCAATCGAAGGTACTTGAGAAGTATCTTCCCTGAGATGTGCCAAGAAAGCTAAACAACCCTTACTAACCATTCTCTTAGCACGAAGAAAGGAGATGATACGAACTGGGGTGGAAGTATAGTTACCCTCCCACACTAGCGGATCTGTCCCAGGCTTGGCCAATGTCAAAGTTTTAGCATTACAATCTAAGATTGCAAAATTTGGAGAAAGCCAAGTCATACCCAGAATTACATCAAAATCAACCATCTCTAGAATAATCAAGTCTACATGAGTATTGTTCCCCATAAACGTCACAAGACAAGACCTATACACCTTCTCAACTATCACAGACTCGCCCACAGGAGTAGAGACACGAATGGGCATGTCAAGCAAATCACAATGTAAATCAAGACCAATAGCAAATGAGGAAGATACATATGAAAATGTGGATCCAGGATCAAATAATACAGAAGCCATGCAATCACAAACCAAAAGATTACCTGTGATAACAGCATCAGATGTCTCCGCTTCAGACCTCCCGGGGAAAGCATAACAATGATGATGAAAAATCTGCAATTTAGAAGTGAAGTGAACATTCTAAGAGAAATCAAAATATAAATAAATATAATAATTACGCAAATAAATCCAACTTATAATATATTCACAAATAAAAATTATAATTATTAAATATAAATATTTAATCAAAACAAATATTTATAAAAAAATAACGAATAATTAAGGTTGTGAATTATAGTATAAATATTGTTAAAAATTAGGGAAAATGCACAAGTACCCCCTAAATCTATGCCTCAAATTTCAGAGACACACTTATGTTATACTAATGTCTTATTACCCCTGAACTTATTTTATAAGTAATTTTCCACCCCTTTTCGTCCTAAATGTAAAAAAAAGTCAACCAGTGTTGGGCCCACAAGATAGTGCCACATAGGTCGAAAAGTGATAGAAAATTATTAATAAAATAAGTTCATGGGGGTAATAGGACCTTAGTATAGTATAGGTGTCTTTCTCAAATTTAGGGCATAGGTTGAGGGGGTACTTGTGCATTATCCCTAAAAATTATTTTAATATGTTTGAACGTAAAAGTGGTGTATAAACGAGGAGTTTAAGGGAGCATTGTTAATTTACCCATGTTATCCCATGATAACTTATTTTGGGATTACTATACCTCCCCCGGGGAGGGATAGCTTATTTCTCCACTAATTTTTAATCCTAGGATAAGTTATCCCTACTTTAACAACAACAAAAAACAATGAATTAAGGGGCCGTTTCATAGGTGCATTATAAGAAATAGTTCATGTATTATATATGACATTATTTAGTACTATGTTTGATAGGAATTTGGGTCTATGTATAAAATGGATTAGTTATACATCCTACATGGTATTATAGGATGTATTACTAACACCTTCCATTTGGAGGTATTAGTAACACATAGGATATCATACCATGGGATTAGTCTGCTAAAGACAATAATATCCCTCAAATTATTTTAATTATTTTCTTGATTTATGTTTTATATATGTAGTTATAATTTATTTAAATAAATTAGCTTACAAATCATTTAAAGAGAGTTGTTTGCTACTAAATAAATCTAATACAAATTTGAAATGAGAGTATTTAACATTAACTAATTAAAAAGCTAACTATATCACTACATGACGTTTGTGATCTTAATTGAATATATATTGTCACGACCAAAACGAGCCGCGAGTGGCACCCACACTTATCCTACTATGTGAGCGAACCAACAATTCTAAACCCCAACATTTACCAATATTTCAACCATAATAAACAAAGTATAATGCGGAAGACTCAAAATCTTATTAATATAACCAATAAACAAGCTTCTAAAGTTTATCAACTATTATCCCCAAAATCAGGAAGTCATCACACCAAGAATATCTATCCTCAAATTTCTAATCTAAGTGTATTTAAGAAGCTAAAATAAGTAAAAGAAATGATCCATGTCCGAACTTCAACACATCAAGACGTGAAGGAGAGAATCCAGTCCGAGCTAGGAACAATTGCTCACCCTGAAATCTGATATGCTGAAGACTGGCTAGAGTTGCGGACGAGTCAAAGTCGATGGCACGTTTGCTGCACTCCACAAATAACAAAGAGAAAAATACAAGTAGGGGTCAGTACAAGGAACACGTACTGCGTAGGTATCATCGGCCAACTCAAAATAGAAATCAATATATATCGAATAATAGTATAAAATCAACTACAATACTCAACATGTGACAACAACAAGTACAAGAACCGTTGGCCACAACACCAAGCACACCTATGAGGACTCAAGCCTCCACACCAAACTCATTTGAGAAATAGGTTCTTTAAATTTGAGTATATTAACATAACTCCAGATTCATTCAATTTATCATTCTTGTGTCGGAACGTGACACTCCGATCCCCTTCTACTACGTGTCGGAACATGACACTCCGATCTCCTAATACTACATGTCTGGTTCGTGACCCGATCCCCTAATTCTACGTGTCAGTTCGTGACACTCGATCCCCTAAGACTACGTGTCGGTTCGTGACACCCGATCCCCTAATTCTACGTGTCGGTTCGTGACACCCGATCCCCTAATCTCATTACTTTAGTTCATCAAGCCTTCCTTTATGTCAAGGAATCATCATTAATAGAGAGATTTTAAGGTTTAAGATTCAACAGTCTCATCGTTCTAATCCATCACAATTGCATAATCACATCATGCCACCACACAATTAAGAATATAGAAGACTTTACAATACCACCCAATACATATCATTCGCTATTTAAAGTTTACTATGAACTAGCATAAACCATAACCTACCTCCACCGAAGAATCGTGATCAAGCAAGCTACTTCTCAATGCCTTTGCTTTCCTCTTCGCTCCTCCTTTTTCTCGCTCGTTCTCCCTCTCTCTGTTCTTTTTATTTTTCCTTCTCCATATTCTTTTTCTTTTACCCTAATCATCATATAATTTGTTATGATGAAAGTAACCCATTCTTTATTTTAAAGTTATCTCCTTTAACCCCCAAGTAATTAAATTATTAAACTTACCCCACTAATTTCCTAATTATAATCAGGAATAGTCCAAAACACCCCTTAAAAACTTTTAGCAGAATTCCGACCCAGTCGAGGTTACGCCACTCGTGATGGCCCGTCGTACCTGCGACGGTCCGTCCTACAGGTCCGTCACAAAGTTTAGAGACTCCATTTCAGTAAAGAGGTCTGTGACGGTCCGTCGTATCTACGACGGTCCGTCCTGCAATTCTGTCGCGAAGTTCAGAGAGTTGATCCTCGTACCCAGATTTCAGAGTTTAAGTGTTTTGTCACGAAGACGCTCGACAGTCCGTCGTGACCATGATGGTCCATCGTGTGATCCGTCGACACAGTCAGTTATTATCTCTACTGCTCAAAATGACTAAACAGGTCGTTACAATAGATACCGATTTACCCATCGTTCGTCCTCGAACGATCACAAGAAGAAAAACAAGGGCGAGAAAGAGTACCTGAATCTGTAAAAAGGTGTGGGTATCTTTCTTGCATATCAGCCTCCTTCTCCCAAGTGGACTCTTCAACTGGCCGATTCTTCCATAGAACCTTGATGGATGCAATCTCCCTTGATCTCAACTTGCGGATTTCTCTATCTAGAATAGCAACAGGATCTTCCTCATAAGACAATTTCTCATCAAGAAGAACTGAATCTCAATGAATAATGTAGTTTCCATCCCCATGATATCTTTTCAGCATAGACACATGAAATACCGAGTGCACTCCTGAGAGTCCTGGAGGTAATGCCAATTCATAATCCACCTCCCCCACGCGCTTCAGAACTTCAAATGGACCAATATACCTCGGACTAAGCTTACCTCGCTTACCAAACCGCATCACCTCTTTCATGGGTGAAACCTTCAGCAAGACTTGTTCACCCTCCATAAAATCCAAGTCCCTAACCTTTCGGTCTGCATATTCTTTCTGTATGTTCTGAGCTGCTAGAAGCTTCTCCTGAATGAATTTTACTTTATCTAACGATTCCCTCAAAAGGTCGGTAACCCATGGTCTCACTTCAAATGCATCAAACCAACCAATGGGAGACCTACATCTCCTCTCATACAGTGCCTCAAATGGGGCCATATCAATACTCAAGTGATAGCTATTATTGTATGAAAACTCTGCTAAGGGTAAGAAGTTATCCCAATGACCCCCAAATTCTATCACACATGCACGAAGCATATCCTTCAACACATGAATCGTTCGCTCAGAATTTCCATCTGTCTGAGGGTGAAATGCAGTACTAAGGTCCAACCTAGTACCTAATTCAGCATGCAATGTTCTCCAAAACTTAGAAGTAAATTGCGTACCTCTATCTGATATGATGGAAAGTGGAACTCCATGCAATCGAACTATTTCTGAGATATAGAGTTTGGCTAACTTCTCTGCATTGTAAGTCACCTTGACCGAAATGAAGTGAGCATACTTAGTTAATCTATCAACAATCACCCAAATAGAATCAAACTTACCCAATGTCTTTGGATGACCAACCACGAAATCCATTGCAATCCTTTCCCACTTCCATTCAGGAATGGGCATTCTCTGAAGTGTCCCTCCGGGCCTCTGGTGTTCATACTTTACCTGCTGACAATTTGGACATTGGGCAACAAAATCGACAATGTCACGCTTCATTTTACTCCACCAAAAATGTTGCTTTAGGTCACGATACATCTTGGTTGCACCAAAATGTATAGAATATCCTGAACTATGAGCCTCTGTAAGAATGGTGTGGATCAAATCATAAACACGGGGCACACATACCCTTCCATTAATTCTTAAAACGCCTTCCTCATAAATTATTGCCTTTTTAGGCTCTCCTGGCAACACTATATCCCGAATTCGGCTCAGTTTCTCATCATCAAACTGTTTTCCCTTAATCTACCATGTTGCGTTGCGGTAGCTCCAGTTTACCCGCCACCCCGGTTGATTTGGTGACCTCCATTGCCTTGGCCACCACGTCCTCCAGAATGGCGGCCTCTTCCATGACCACCTCTACCTCTGACTATTGGGGGTCTGTAACTCTGTTTTGGACAATATCTCATAATATGTCCAGTCTCCCCACATCCATAACACTCTCAGGGGTCAAGCATAGGTCTCTGTGAGAATGATGAAGTCTGGGGATAACCTCCAAACTCGGAGAAATGCTGATTGGTCTGCGATGGACCCCCAGCTACAGCCTGCAGTGAAGACTGAATAGGTCGGGCTGGGTAACCTCCTGAACTCTGCCCTCTGGAGTAAGAACCACTAAACTCACCTCCCTTACGGAATTTCTTAGATGTCGACGCCATGGTGAAGTCATCTGGCTTCACTCCCTCCACCTCTATCACAAAATCAACCACTTCCTGAAAGGATTTTGCTGCAGCGGCTACCTGTAAGGCTGGTATCTGCAAATCTGACCTCAACCCTTTCACAAAACGGCGAATTCGCTCTTGTGGACTGAAGCAAAGCTAGGTGGCATACCTGGATAGTGCACAAAACTTAGCCTCATAAGCAGTAACAGACATCCTGCCTTGCTCTAAGCTTAGGAACTCATCTCTCCTCTTGTCCCTGAAAGTCCGGGGTATATACTTCTCCATAAATAAGCTAGAGAATGATGCCCAAGTCATAGGTAGTGCTTGTGCTGGTTGACACTCAACATACGACCGCCACCACATTTTGGCATTCCCTTGAAACTGATAGGTCACAAACTCAACACCGAAACGTTCTACTATGTCCATCTTATGTAACAGCTCATGACAATCAACCAGAAAATCATAGGCATCCTCAGATTCAGTACCCTTGAAGACTGGAGGTTTCAACTTCAAGAATTTAGTGAAAAGTTCATGCTGATCACTTGTCATTATTGGCCCTGTAGTCAATCGAGGAAACGTGCCTACTTCCAATGAGTCATCCATGCGGGGAGCCACAGCAGCTGCATGTTGTACTTCCGGAACCTGAGGTGCTGGTGTAGAAAACACTGGAGGTGTCTGGCCCTGATCAGATAACCCGCTAAGATAAGCAAGAACCTGGTTAATCATCTCTGGGGTAGGTTGGGGTGGTAATTCCTCATCTTGCACTTGCTCATTTTCCCCCTCCTCACCCTCTCTTACTACCTCATCAGTCGGTGGAGGAGTCACCGCCCTAGTACTAGCTGGACCACGTGTTTGTCCTCTACCTCTAGAGGACGTCCTCCCGCGACCTCTACCACGGCCTCTTGTCACTGCTCCTCTTCGAGCTACAGCCCCAGTGGCTGGCTCAGACGCATCCTGTCTTGCCGGTGTTGGTGTTGGCACAGTTGTTGCTCTAGTTCTAACCATCTGCAAAATAGAGTGAGGATGTCAGATACCAATTTGTATCACCTAGATACCAATTGGATCAAAGTAATAGCACGAAAGAAAGAAAGAATGGAATTTTCCTAAAGTCCTATAGCCTGTCAAAGAAAAGTAAAGGCGTCCCCCTACCATTCCTCAAGACTCTACTAGACTTGTTCTTGTGTGATGAGACAAACGAACCTAATGCTTTGATGCCAAGTTTGTCACGACCCAAAACGAGCCGCGAGTGGCACCCACACTTATCCTACTATGTGAGCGAACCAACAATTCTAAACCCCAACATTTACCAATATTTCAATCATAATGAACAAAATATAATGCGGAAGACTCAAAATCTTATTAAATAACCAATAAACAAGCTTCTAAAGTTTATCAACTATTATCCCCAAAATCTGGAAGTCATCACACCAAGAACATCTATCCTCAATTTAATCTAAGAGTATTTAAGAAGCTAAAATAAGTAAAAGAAATGGTCCATGTCCGAACTTCAAGACATCAAGACGTGAAGGAGAGAATCCAGTTCGAGCTAGGAACAATAGCTCACCCTGAAATCTGATATGCTGAAGACTGACTAGAGTTGCGGACGAGTCGAAGTCGATGGCACGTTTGCTGCACTCCACAAATAACAAAGAGAAAAATACAAGTAGGGGTCAGTACAAGGAACACGTACTGAGTAGGTATCATCGGCCAACTCAAAATAGAAATCAATATATATCAAATAATAATATAAAATCAACTACAATACTCAACATGTGATAACAACAAGTACAAGAACCATTGTCCACAACACCAAGCACACCTATGAGGACTCAAGTCTCCACACCATACTCATTTGGGAAATAGGTTCTTTAAAATTTGAGTATATTAACATAACTCCAGATTCATTCTCTTTATCATTCTTGTGTCGGAACGTGACACTCCGATCCCCTACTACTACGTGTCGAAACGTGAATCTCCGATCTCCTAATACTACGTGTCGGTTCGTGACACCCGATCCCCTAATTCTACGTGTCGGTTCGTGACACCCGATCCCCTAATACTACGTGTCGGTTCGTGACACCCGATCCCCTAATTCTACGTGTCGCTTTGTGAAACCTGATCCCCTAATTCTACGTGTCGGTTCATGACACCCGATCCCCTAATCTCATTACTTTAGTTCATCAAGCCTTCCTTTATGTCAAGGCATCATCATTAATAGAGAGATTTTAAGGTTTAAGATTCAACACTCATCGTTCTAATCCATCACAATTACATAATCACATCATGCAACCACACAATTAAGCATATAGAAGACTTTACAATACCACCCAATACATATCATTCGCTATTTAGAGTTTACTATGAACAAGCATAAACCATAACCTACCTTCACAGAAGAATCGTGATCAAGCAAGCTACTTCTCAATGCCTATGCTTTCCTCTTCGCTCCTCCCTTTTCTCGCTCGTTCTCCCTCTCTCTGTTCTTTTTATTTTTCCTTCTCCAGATTTTTTTTATTTTACCCTAATCATCATATAATTCGTTATGATGAAAGTAACTCATTCTTTATTTTAAAGTTATCTCCTTTAACCCCCAAGTAATTAAATTATTTAACTTACCCCACTAATTTCCTAATTATAATAAGGAATAGTCCAAAACACCCCTTAAAAACTTTTAGCAGAATTCCGACCCAGTCGAGGTTACGCCACTCGTGACAGCCCGTCGTACCTGCGACGGTCCGTCGTGCAGGTCCGTCACAAAGTTCAGAGACTCCATTTCAGTAAAGAGGTCTGTGACGGTCCATCGTATCTACGACGGCCCGTCCTGCAATTCCGTCGCAAAGTTCAGAGAGTTGATCCCCGTACCCAGATTTCAGAGTTTAAGTGTTTTGGCACGAAGACGCTCGACGGTCCGTCGTGACCATGACGGTCCGTCGTGTGATCCGTTGACACAATCAGTTATTATCAAAAGTAATTCTACTGCTCGAAACGACTAAACAGGTCGTTATATATATATATACGCAAAAACAGATTTTGCGCTAACATGAGTAGCCATAGATTCCACAAACTCTACAATAACATTAGTAAAAAAATTCAATGCCTGTTTATAATTTATATTACTAAAAAAAAGTGAATACTAGCCTAAAAATTACAGACCTCAAATTGAGGTCGATAATTTTTGACCCTCGGAGGTCGGTATTGTTAAGAAATATAAAAAATAATTCTTTTAGAAAAACGACTACAAGTTGTCGGTTTTTATGCAAAATATAGCTGAAAAAATAAATTCCGAACTTGGACTTTTTTGGAAAAATGAATTACAATAACAACCGATCTTTTGATGTCGGTATTAAATAAATAAATAAATAGAAATATTTTATTTTTTCTTAATTAAATATAAAAAGTAAAATTTAGAAATATTTTGAATTAATTTTACTATCTTCCGTGGGACGATTTTGTGTAAAATAAAAAAAAACTATAATACCGACTTTTGGAAGTCGGTAAAATTAAAGAGTTTGTAAAAATCAATAAATTAATATTTTCAATTAATTTTAAATAAAATTGTTCTCCGAATCAAGGTTCTAGATAAGTTAAAATATAAATTAATATAAAATACCGACCTTCTGATGTCAATATTATTTAAATATCATGATTACTTTTTATAAACTAAAAATTTGATGAAGTTAATATCTCATGTTCTGATGTAGAGGTCAAGATCTAACATATAATTCATTCGAATACGAAATGTGAGATAATATTTGTAGAAATGTCATGATAAGAATTAATAAAATTTTATATTCATAATTAATTGTTTAATTATTTGTATATCTTATCTCATTTTTATGAAATAGACAGTAGAACGTCGTAGATTACTGTACAAAGCAAGTTCTATCAAGATTATTACGTTCAATTTTGAATGCATGTCAAGTGTTGTGATCATATCGTACACAATGTCATGTAAATGATAATTCATCGGAGTATGAAATATCGTTGATTATATACTTCTCGAGTAGTTTATTATATATTAGTGGTTCAAATATGATATACATTATCAATTAAAGAAATAATAATGATCAATTTAAGGAGATTTATATATTAAATTTGATATTGATAAATTCAATTGATCGGTAAAATTGTGAGGTATATAATTTAAAGTTAAAAAATTAAATTGACCAATAAAATTAAATTTATAAAAAATTATTGTATTTATTATTAAATTATTTTTGTTATTATATTTACCAATAGTTAAATTCGAAATACTCATTTTACTCAAATGTTTTAAACTTCAAGTGCATTTAGTTTGCGTAGTATATTATCAGTTGGATAACAATTACTAAATTTTAATTATTTAAAATTCAACCTATTTTATTCTATTTTCTTTCTAATTCTAGCCAATTACAATAAGATTTCAAGACGCTGTCTTTTAATCTCCTTTTTTAATATCTCCAGTTCTCCACCAACTTCAAGACCTAATCGTGACTGTCCACCCAAACAAAATCAATCATCAGAACTAACCCAAGTCTAAACTTACTGTTTCAGTAAAAAAGACCCTAACCCGTAGCATATTCTTCTCTCTCTTCCTCTTTCAGTCATCCCCCTTCTCTCTCTCTCTCCCAATTCCACCGACAACATCGAGATCCGGCGAGAGCTCCTCCACCGGCAGCAGCAGCGAGGATCTCCAACAACCAGCATCAACAAGCAGCTCCGGTGAATACAACGAACTCCACAAGCAGCAACAAGGGTGAGCTGCTGGACGCCTCCGCTCCTCTTTTCTCCAGCAGAAAGCTGCCAGCAGCACCGACAAGGACAACCAGCAGCAGCCGGACGGCAGCACCAGCGAGCAGCAGCTCCGAAAAAAGCATCTCCCTCCACCTTTTTGTTGACTAAACACGTACGTGTTGCTTTCTCTCATGTTTTATTTTTGTTACTCCGGCTGAGAAGAAGTTTTGATGTATATTCCTCCATCTTCTCTTGTTTTCTATGCACTTATAGGTTGTATGTTTCTTCTTCTTCCTCTTCATAATATCACCAACCCCCATTATTACCAGACACACAATTCTCTGTCTTTTTTTTCGCGTCTTCTTCTTCAATCTCTTTCAATATTTTTACCCACAGTTTTCCCTTTTTCTTTGCATATGCTACCTGTCATTTGAGGGTTCTATAATGATTGGGAAAAAAATATTCATTCAGATTTAGGTAAAAGAGGGGGGAGCGGAGGAGGAAGTAGTTATAAATTGTGAAATAAATGGGGATTTTAGATGGTTTCTGAAAAATGCATGTTTGAGATTCTTTCTAAATGTAAGACAGTTTTATTGAGAAAATTTTTAAGAGTTCTCTATAATGACCCATTTTTTGCTTCCTTCTCTTTTCATCCTCCATTTTAGTTACTTTATTTCTCACCACAATGAAAATAACAAAATTTATAATAAAACACATAACAAAACTTTGCTTTAACTCTAATTCCTCTTCACGTAAATAATTCATTAGGAAAGAAAAAATGAATAATTAGTAGCAAAATAGATGAAAAATATGGAAGAGAAAAATAAATGGAAAGAAATCAAGAAATAAATGATTTTGAAGATTAGTTTGAAATTTCCTTTAAAAGATATTATTTGTCATAAAAAATGATGTTTTCTAATGTGGATAGTGAGGTGTTATCCACATCAGCGCGATTGTGAGACACACATAGTCAGAGGTTTAAAATATTGTGTGTTAATAACTTTAAGTGTTCAATTGACAACATCGTGAGCAGAAGGGTCCATGTGATAAATTGAGTCAAGTACAAGGGTCTTTCAGGTCATTCCACATTTTTATAATGTTCAAGAATATTTATTTAACATGAGTCTACAATCAACATTTTGATCTACTTATACTTTCATAATGCAACACCTATACATACATATTTATGAAAAAGTCGTAAAGTTGCATGATGAAACATCTTGGAAGACCTTCATGTCTGCAATTTAATGAAGAATGAATTTCTAAAAGGGTCGACAATGTTATTTTGCTATTGTTTAAACTTTATATTTCTCCTTTTATAAATTGTGTTACAGAACATAGTAACAATAACGAAATGTGGTGAACGTTTGACCTCCGACAAATAGATTTTCTCTAAAAAAAACTATTTATGTTGTTGTGGTGTACATTTTTACAATCTTAATGTATTTATAACTAATACTGATTATCGAAAACTTTTATATAATTTGTTTTTAGCAAGGAGTTATTCTAATCAGAAAAATATCAATTCTATATTTTTCATGTACCAATAAAATAGAAAAAATATATTTAATCGCTATATAAAGACATCTGTGAACAAGACTATAATATTATCAAACATATATTATGATATTTTTAATAATTCATTATGTATTTAAAATTCTTGAGATATATGATAATGTCAAATCATTTAATTTATGTCAAATGTTCTTAAAACCTACTAAAATTTACTCTCTTTTTTTTTCTTATAACGATCGATTATTAAAAACATTGTTCAAAAGATTAGAAAGATTGTTTGTGCCCGCGGAAAGCACAGATAAATTGACTAATTGACAATAATATACTAGAGTATGAGACTTTATAAAAGGATAATGCTACAATTTCTTAAGACAAGAAACAAACTTTAAGACTAGAAGCATTTGCAAACATAACTGATCATGTTGCTCATGTTCATATTCAAACGATTTGTTGTTGAAATATCAGAACACGAAAAAACATAAAATGTCAAATTAATTCACATTATTATATATAGCTACACATTATTGTACCAAACTTTTAAAAAATTTAATTAGTCACTATTTACATGTTTATTAATATTTTTTGTATTATTCTAAAGTAAAAAGTTTAATTACCATTTTAACATTTTTATATAAAAAAACATTTCTATATTATACATTGATATAATGATATTGCACAAAAATGTATAAATACTCATAATTATGATTTAAGCTTATAGTCTCTTCCTCTTCTTGCAGTTGCTTTGATCAGTTAAAAGTAAAAATTGATTCATCCCTCTTTCGTTTGAGAGGAAACAGATGAAGACAACGGTATCACAACAGTTTCGTAGAAAATCGATAGGTCATAACACTTAAATAGGATATAATGAGAGTTTTTTATATTTTCTAATTTCTCTTAATAATTTGATCTTTCCTTACCTAAAGTCCCTTAGAAGAGCAATTGCTATTTAATCTTTTTAATTGAACAAGTCAATTCTATCTGATTAATAACCTATTTTATCATATATTTATAGGCCGACAGGGTGCAAAAGAAAGAAATAGCATTGATATTTTTAGAATAATTAGAAGCAATAGCATTATTGTTGCATTTGGATCGAAGCCATCATCATATGTGAGAATATTGATAGAGATTGAAGGTTAGAAGAAAACTCATCAATGTTTATCAATTTGTTATAGATTAGAATGAAATAAAGATACATCTATATTTGTTTACAAGATGATAGTTTTTATACTATAATTTGTATTATGATTGATGTATGTAGATGAAGGAGGCACATCTCAGAAGGTGTTCGAAAATGCTCCAGTATCAAATTTTTCGATATTA
>JAKWIY010003052.1:50526433-50656278 GCA_027704805.1 Solanum corneliomulleri | reverse complement strand
TGTTGTTCAAATTAATTACTGTTAAGTTCGTCAAGCAAATACAAACAAGTAGTCAATACGTGTTCCTTTGACGAATTCAGGAGGGTAGAATTCCAACAACCTCGACATTGAAGCTCTGCATATGTTATCAAAAATGAAAAAAAATGCTAATTTCATTTTGTTCCCTTATATTTTTAATTCTAAGAATGAGAAACTTATTGACCAATATTTACTATTTTTGTTTAAAGATATGGTGGCTAATGTTTGCTATACAACTCCAACTTTCTTCGAGAATCAAGAGTTATTTGCTTCAAATTAGCTAATTTAATTGGTGGAGCTATTTCTATGGGTTAAAAGATCACTTTATAATGAAGCCCTAACTTGGACTAGGATTCATTTGAAGCATGTGTTCAATGTGTTTGACTTGCTTATTTTACGGCCCATTATCAATATATGGAAATCTTATTCCACACAAAAAATATACTAAATGTTACATCTTATAATCCCAATAGATACGATGTCTCTAAAGGTTTTAGAGATTCTGGATATAATGAAATCAACTTAATTATCGATAAATGTATTCACAATGATAAATATTACTGCTAAATCTAAAATATATTACTGCTAAATCTAAAATATATTGCTGCTAGATATCTCTTTTAATGTGGTTTTGTACTTCAAAGTTTGACAGTGATTACTTGATTTCTCTTATTTTCAGTTTACCGTTTCAGTAATATCTACAGTCTAAGATACTCCTCTGATTTACTCTACTCTACTTTCCAAGTATTGGAATTGGCATTATACTCTCCTTCCTAGATCGTATTTTGTTTTATCCCCTTGTGAGTTTGATGTTTCTGGTAACAAGCTTCAAAAACTGTTTGACGACTGAGTAGAGGTAAAGCACCTCCATAGTTGCGCACCTCTGCAAATTTAATTACCTTTGTGACAAAGAATGATGAACCTCCAATGAAACTGAGAAAGATGCGATTGAATAATTATTGAGAGCTGAAGGGGTTCAAAATTAATGTTGAAAGAGCAGTCTTCCTACTCAAAGTCATCCCTTTCCTTAGTTGTTGGTCACAAATGAGTTGCTTAACATTTGCATTATTTATTATTATATCACATATAGACTCTTTCTACTTCTCAGGTAGCAGAACTACGGGTGGACCTTTGATGAAGAAGTCTATTGTACTGATCCACAATCTTGCACTTAGCGGAAAGGCCAAAAAAGAAAACAAATAACAGTGTATATTTCTAGCAAGCTCCCGGGATTATGTTTCGCAATCTAAATGTAACATATTATGTTGATATTAAATTTAGGCATAATACATATATTGAACCCTAAACTTGGCTTCAAATTTTAACTTTGACCTCCAACTTTCATAATGCACAAATAAGCAACCTTTTAATAAATAAACACGCGAGTCCAACCTGACAAAAATCGTGTGAAATGCACGTATTAAACGCGCGTGAGGATTAATTTTCATGGCCCACAACGAAAAAAAAATGGTGAAATGACAATTCTACTCCCTGAATTCCGGCCAATCTCCGGCAACCAAAATCCCCATTCATTTTTACCCGCCATTCTCCTTCTTCCTCCACACCGGAGCATAAACCATGAAGTGAACAAGCTTTCAGCTCGCAAAACCCACCAAATACCCGACCCCAAACCCACAGATCCGCTGTTCTCCGGCTGGCGAGAACCATTACGAAATACATTGCTGCAACCTGCAGCTCAAACCGGACTTAAAAAACAACAACCAAATGACCCCCAAACCCTATTAAAACAGACCCAACAACCACAAAGAACCTAAATCAAGATGCCAACCATCAACAAACCTCTACGCTCCGTCAAACAATAAGCTCC
The DNA here is from genome assembly GCA_027704805.1 of Solanum corneliomulleri. Lineage (NCBI taxonomy): Eukaryota > Viridiplantae > Streptophyta > Magnoliopsida > Solanales > Solanaceae > Solanum > Solanum corneliomulleri. The sequence continues at coordinate 50,654,432 of JAKWIY010003052.1, read as the reverse complement.
AAGCTCTAAAAACCAGTAGGAGTATTAGTTTTGATTCTTGTATGAAATTAAAATTAAAATTAATTTTATTATTCAATATAAATTAAAATTAATTTTGATTTTTTTTAGATCTAAAATCGACGTGTAAAGTATTTAACTAGTTGGCAGTCATTGAGTGGCTCATTATACACATTGAAGCGATTTGTTTTCACGCTCTTTGAATGTTAAAATCGTTGTGTTTATTATTGAAAGGTAGGATAGTTAAAGTGTCTATTTGTGCACTATGAAGTTGGAGGTCAAAGTTAAAATTTGAAGCCAAGTTTAGGGTCCAATATATGTATTATGCCTTAAATTTAATAATAGGGAAAATACCCAAGTACCCCCTCAACCTATGCCCGAAATCCCAGAGACACACTTATACTATACTAAGGTCCTATTACCCCCCTGAACTTATTTTATATGTAATTTTCTACCCCTTTTTAGTCTACGTGGCACTAGTTCGGAAAAAAAAGTCAATCGTCATTGGTCCCACAAGATAGTGCCACGTAAGCTAAAAAGGGGTAAAAAATTATTAATAAAATAAGTTCAGGGGGGTAATAGGATCTTAGTATAGTATAAGTGTGTCTCTGAGATTTCGGGCATAGGTTGAGGGGGTATTTGGGCATTATCCCTTAATAATATCTTTTTTATGTAGGTCTCAATAAGGCACGACATCCTTAATCTAGTATAAAGAGAAAATTAAGTTGTGTAGATTAATAACTACATTTAATTAGAATTTATATAATTGTAGGTGCATGCAATATTATAGTTGTCATATGTGAACGAAAATAAATATTTGTCTAACAAAAGGCTAGATATTTTATGTAACATAAGGCTAAAATTTAAAATAGGCAAATTATTTGTATATACATAAATAATATGAAATATTCTGAAGATATGTTGAATAAGTATATATATTGATTAATTCATTGTGTCATTAACTAATGTATTGCCCGTACAATGTCTTACATCATATATATATAAAAAAGGGATAATTGTACTAAATAGAAAATTACTAATTCAAATTAAATGTTATAGTCATCATTTATTTTAATTGTAATTTGCAGCAAACATCCTTCTTTTTACCGTTTGATTTGGTTTACAGTTAGTCATTTTTGTATACAATTAGTCATTTTATGCAGTTCGGTACCAAAAAAAAAAAGGGTTTGGATTTGTATAAAGTGAGAGAAAAGTGTATACACAAATACAAATACATATATTTTTGTCGTATACACTTATAACTATACAAATTTAGATTTTATTATACAAATTACAATGCATAAATAAAATTTATACTTAGCTGAATAATTTGTATAAAATGAATGTTTGTAGGGAATTATACAAATCAAAAGCTCGACAACAAACATAAAATTTTCTATGGAGCGCAATTATGCAAACTATAGTTATAACATACAAATACAATCTTTATATTTGCTATATGTGAAAGTTACTCTATAAAAAATAATAAATTATAAAACCAAACCACAATACTACCTTATGTAGCACACATTTTTATCTCTCTCCTTCTTAGAATAAAATTTGAAATTATGAAAAGATAAAGCGCAATTTATTACTTATATTTTTTTTTTACTAATATGGGATTTACAAAAAAATGTGTGATAAACGTTTATTCTGAATAAGCCATATCAACATATTTCATATTATTGGAGGCTATGTTATCTTAATTAACTTCACATAATTTTACTTGATGGCAAATGCACCATCCCATTGTTATAAATTTAATTTGATGAATGAAATATAATTGATAAATTAATATTGTTATTTCACCACTTCCTATAAAAATAACTCAATTCTTATAATACAAAGTACAATTTATAATAACTACACAGGGCAAAAAGATTTCAAACTGTTGCAAATCTTATTGTATAGTCACACAAACAATAGAATATTCTCATAAGCTTGATGCATGTAAGTCACTATCCTTAAGGATATTTTACCCTCAAGATGAATCCCCATGATTCAATAAGCTTTTCTAGTATAAACTAGGAATAGGAACGAAAAAGTATTTAAAATAATAAAACTCAGCAATAGAAGTAAAAAGAGACGAAGAAATTGTTTTTTCAATTTTTCTCTATAAGGTCACTATATGACCAATATATATTGTTAAGAAGAGGCTGCTTACTGTCATTAAAGCATTTAATCACAAAAGGAATGAATGCCAATTTAAGAGGAAATGACCGTAGAAGGAACCATCACATTTGGTAATAACTGACGTTATGCATCGGTTTAGGCAAAATAAGAATCAAAATAATCAACATTTGTTTTTGAGTAAATCCTTTAGCAACAAGTCTAGCTTTAAACTTATCAATAGAACTATTAGGAAAATGTTTTCTTCTAAAGTATTTAGAATAATAAAACTCAGCAATAGAAGTAAAAAGAGATGAAGAAATTGTGTTTTTTTTTTCATTTTTTATCTGTACGGTCACTATATGACCAATATATATTATTAGGAATAGACTGCCAACTGTTACTGTCATTAAAGGCATTCGTCACAAAAGTAATGAATGCCTATTTAAGAGGAAATTGACAGTAGAAGGAACAATCACATTTGGAAATAACTGACGTCATGCAATGGTTTAGGCAACATTAATACATATCCATTTTGAGATAGATTGTTTTAATTCTTTTGATAACACAAATTGTTCTCCAAAATTTCCAAACTTCCCGCCCTCTACTTATTCTGTGTATACAATCTCAAATTCACCATTTCAGAAATCTACTTTTTATGTGTATACATTCAGATTCAAATGGACCATACTAAGCAAATAGCTCGTAAATCCACAGTTGGAAAGACACCAAAGAAGCATCTAGCTACCAAAGTGCAGGAAAGTCAGCTTCGTCCAGGAACTGTGGTTTTGAGGGAAATTAGGAAGTAGCAGGAATCTGTGGAGTTATTGATTAGGACGCTTCCATTTCAAAGGTTGGTGAGGGAAATTTCTTAGTATTTCAAGACAGATATGAGGTTTCTGTTGGAATACATGCATTCACACCTTCATGTTTAGTATTTCAATATTCTCTCTTAGTTTCTCAAGAAGTCTCCTAGGATTTTGTAATACATGTATGTAGTAATTTGTGATACATGTATATAGTTAATTGTGCAAGAATTTTTGTTTTCTATTTTGAGTAGTATAAATAGTGATGTAGTTGATGATTGTAATATCTTAATTGACCTTAAGTAGCCTATATAAAACTTGAGCATTCTCTAAAGATAGTATTCTCTTCCTATGTTTCCTACAAATTGATATCAGAGTAGGTTTCGTTCTTAATCTGGGGTTAGGTGAAGAAAAAATATGACATCCAAAGCAAATGGAGGTGATGATTCTTCAATTTTTCTTACTCCATTTTTTATGGAACGGATTTTGAATATTGAAAGATAAAAATAAGAATACATATGAAAGCTGAAGGTTTGTGGACTATTATTGTAAATGGCTATGACGAGTGAGAAAACAATGGTGAACTTTCAGTAGCAGAGATGAAAAATCTTGAGGCTAAGTACTAACAAGATGCAAAGACTTGAGCAAAACCCAAATGGGAGTCTCAAGAGCATATTTTGCACAAATTGGCACTTGTGAGACTGCAAAACAAGCTTGGAAGTCTTTTAAAAGCGAACTATATGGTGATGAAAAGGTACGCAACATAAATTTTCGAACTCTTAGAAGAGAGTTTCAAAATTTGAAGATGTTAGAATCAGAAAAAATAGATGAATATTGAACAAGAGTCATAACTATTATTAATGAAATGAGAAACCATAGTGATACAATTTCGGATCAACAAGTTGTGAAAAAATTCTAATTAGTTTCACAGAAAACTATGATTACATTGTTACTATCACTGAAGAGATGAAATATCTTTCTAAGATTACTACAAAGTGCTAGTCGGATCATTTCGTGCAAAGGAGAAGCGATGGGTTTTTTGTGAAGATCAACCCAAAGAGACGATTTTTCAGTCTAGAACAAAACAAAATTCTCAAAATTTTCTCAAAAAATCAACAAAAGAAGAATTACAATACACCAAAGAAGCATTATCATGATGATTATTATTCAAAGAAGGTTGAAGAAAATGTTATAAAAGTACTAGTCTTTTTTGTAAAATTTGCAAATGGACTAATCACAATGCAGAAAAATATTGGCACAAAGGCAAGCCCAGTGTAACTTTTGTAAAACATTTGGTCACATTGAGATTGATTGTTGCCACAAGCAACATGAGCAAACAAATTTTTGTGAAGAACAAGAAGAAGAAATGGAAAAATATATTTTCTTTACTTCTCAATGTGATATTTCAGCAAAAAACAATGAATAGTATATTGATAGTAGTTGTAGCAATCACATGACTAGAGATGAAAAAGTTTTCCTCTCAATTAATAGTAGCATATAGTATAGTGAGAATGGGGAATGGAGCCTTAGTTGATGCAAAAGGTAAAGGTACCATTTCAATCAACATAAAAGGGAGCGGTAAGCGAATTCATGATGTGTTTTACGTTCCAAAATTGGAAGAAAGTTCTCTTAGTATTGGTAAATTCATGAAAAATGGTTATTCTCTTGTGTTAAGAGATAATTATTGCAAGATTTATGATAAAATTTCACGAAATCAAGTCGTTGTTGAAGAAGAGATGATAAAAAGAAAATTTCCTTTACAATTCATTCAAAAATGAAGTTGTACATAATTCATCGCTTTGGCATGAAAAATTTGTCACTTGAATTTTCATGGATTGAAGCTTCTCAAGCAAAAAGACACGCTGCAAAACCTTTGTGGGATACATACTAAAAATAAGGTAGATAATATTTCTATCATATCTTTAGATGAGTCAAATCAAGAAGAGGAAGAGGAAGATGTCCCTCAATGAGGAGAAATCTCATATTTGAATGATGAAGAACCACTTCCAAGAGGAACAAAAATGTTGACTGACATTTAACAAAGATGAAACTTTGCCGTTGTTAAGAAAGAAAATTATAAGGAGGCAATAAAACATGATGTCTTTAAAAGAACCTTTTAAAAAAATATTTGAAAGATTGAGAAAAATAAAACTTTGTAGTGTGTGAGTATACCCAAAGAAACATAAGTTATAAGTCTAAAGTAGATTTGCAAAATCAAACTAAATAAAAAAAGGAGATATTTAAAAACTCAAGAAGAACAAAATTCAGTTGCAATTATTGTCAGGCAGGAGAACAACTTGCTGACATCTTCATCACAACACTTCAAAGTGAAAAGTTTTGCCATCTTCGAGAAGGCATTGGAGTTCAAGCAAATGCATTAAGGGAGAGTGTTAAAATTAATGCATTCACACCTTTATACTTAGTATTTCAATATTATCTCTAATTTACTCAAGAAGTCTCTTGGGATTAGCTAATATATGTATCTAGTAATTTGTGATACATGTATCTAATTAATTGTCCAAGACTTTTTGTTTTCTAGTTTGAGTAGTATAAATAGTGATGTAGTTGATGATTGTAATCATCTTAAGTGGCCTTTTGTAGCCTACACAAAACTTGAGCATTCTCTAAAAATAGTATTCTCCTTCTATATTTCCTACAAATTGGTATCAGAGTAGGTTTCATTCTTAAACTGGTGTTAGCTGAAGAAAAAATATGACATTCAAAACAAATGAAGGTGCTGATTCTTCAATTTTTGTTACTTCATTTTTGTGGAGCGAATTTTAAATACTCGAAGATAAGAATGAGAACACATTTGAAAGTTAAAGGTTTTTAGACTATTGTTGTGAATGGCTATAATGAGCCAGAAAACAATGGCGAACTTTCATTAGCAGAAATGAAAAAATATTGAGGCTAAGTACTAACAAGATGCAAAAGCCATGAGCAAAACCCAAATGGGAGTCTCAAAAGAATATTTTGCACAAACTGCTACTTGTGGGACTGCAAAGCAAACTTGGGAGTCTTTTAAAAGTGAACTGTATGGTGATGAAAAGATACACACTATAAGTTTTCAAACTCTTAGAAGAGAGTTTCAAAATTTGATGATGATAGAATTAAAAAAAATAGATGAATATTGCACAAGATTTATGAATATTGTTAATGAAATGATAAATTATAGTGATACAATTTCAGACCAACAAGTTGTGGAAAAGATTATAATTTTTCATAAAAAGTATGATTACATTGTTGCTATCACTGAGAAGACGAAAGATCTTTCTAAACTTTCTACAAAGTGCTAGTCAGATCATTTTGTGCACACGAGAAGCGATGGATTCTTCTTGAAGATCAACCCAAAAAGAGGTGTTTCCAACCTAAACAAATAAGAATTCTCAAAATTTTCTCAAAACATCAACAAAAGAAAAATTACAATCCAAAAAAGAAGCAGGATCATGATGATTATTCAAAAAAGGTTGAAGCAAAATGTGAGAAAAGTACTGGTCTTTTCTGTAAAATTTGCAAAAGGACTAATCACAATGCAGAAAAATACTACCACAAAGGCAAGCCCCAATGTAACTTACATAAAAAAAATGGTCACATTATATTGATTGTTGGGTCAAGTAATAGGAGCAAACAAATGTCTATGAAGAACATGAGGAAGAAATGGAAGAAAATATTTTCTTTGCTTCCCAATGTGATGTTTCAGCAAAAAACAATGAATTGTATAGTGATAGTGGTTGAAACAATCATAAGACTGGATATGAAAAATGTTTCCTCTCAATTAATACTAACATCACTATTAAAGTGAGAATGGGGAATGGAGCCTTAGTTGATGCAAAAGGTAAAGATACCATTTCAATCAATATAAAAGGGAGCGGTAAGCAAATTCATAATGTGTTTTACGTTCTTGAATTTGAAGAAAGTTTGCTTAGTTTTGGTCAATTCATGGAAGATGATTATTCTCTTGTGTTTAGAGATAATTATTTCAAGATTCATGATAAAATTGAGCCAAATCAAGTAATTGTTGAAGCAGAAATGATAAAAAAAATTCTTTACAATTTTAGTACAATGCATTTAAAATAAAGTTGTACATAATTCATAGTTTTGGAATGAAATATTTTGTCACTTGAATTTTTATGTATTGAGCTTCTCAAGAAAAAAGACATGATTCAAGACCTTTCTAGGATACATACTATGAATAAGGTAGATAATATTTCTATCATATCTTTAGATGAGTCAAATCAAGAAGAGAACGAGGAACAGGAAGATGTCCCTCAAGGAGGAGAAATCTTAGATTCAAATTATGAAGAACCACTTCCAAGAGGAACAAAAATGTTGAGTGACATTTATCAAAGATGAAACTTTGTCAGTGTTAAGAAAGAATATTATGAGTAGGCAATAAATCATGAAGTTTAAAAGACCGTTGCAAAAAAATTCGGAAAATTTTGAGAAAATAATACTTGGTAGTGTGTGAGTATACCCAAAGAAAGAGAAGTTGTAAGTCTAAAGTGTATTTGCAAAATTAAACTCAATCAAAATGAAGATATTCAAAAACGTAAGAAAAGGCGAAATTCAGTTGCAATTATTGTTAGACAGGAGAACAACTTGATGTCAACTTCACCACAACACTTCCAAATGAAAATTTTTGCCATCTTCGAGAAAACATTGGAGTTTTCAAGCAAATGCATTAAGGGGGCGTGTTGGAATTAATGCATTTACACCTTTATGTTTAGTATTTCAATATTGTCTCTAAGTTACTCAAGAAGTCTTTTAGGATTTTGTAATACATGTATCTAGTTAATTGTGCAATACTTTTTGTTTTCTATTTAGAGTAGTATAAATAGTGATGTAGTTAATGATTGTAATCATCTTAAGTGGCCTAAAATAACCTATATAAAACTTGAATATTCTCTAAAGAAAGTATTTTCCTTCTATATTTCCTACAATTTTTCAGAAAAGTGATGTTGCTGCTTTACAAGAGGCTTCTGAGGCTTACCTTGTTGGCCTCTTCCAAGATACTAATCTCTGAGCAATTTATGTTAAAAGGGTCACAATTATGCCTGAGTATTTCATCTCGCTACGAGGTTTCGTGTAGAATGGGCTTAAGAATAAGCTCTTTAGGGTTTAAACACCTCAATAGTTTTTCTTTGATCTGTTGTTGGAATGGTAGGCTTAGCAGTGTATATATAATAGATGTTTTCAGTTATAGTATGTTTAAACTTGTGATTTACTAGAATTTTGAAATTTGTACTTTGTTTTGTTCAATCAATGATATTGCTATTACATATGTGTATTATTTCTTAGTCATTGAAGTTTGAAGCATTCCTTATTGAATTATTGTTAGTAGCTGGGGTGAATTAGTTTTGCTTATTATGAACCTTTCCTTTATCAATTTTTGAATAGAAATTTATCATTATCCAATGTTATGGTTGAACTTATACTGCATTTGACCTGGTAGTAATTTACTGAATTTTATGTTGTAGTTTAGCTTCTGGTAAAATGAGTTGTGGTGCTATTGCTGTTGTATTTAAGCTGCGATTGGTCTATTATGAGGTTCCTAAACTCCGGCATGTTTTAGGTATGTTTTGAATTTGTATGAATTTTGAATACTAGATTGCTTTGGGCTACTTCAGTACTATGATTATCTAAGTTTAAGTCTTGTGTGGTTATATCGTACTATGGTGAGAGAAGTATGCTTACATAGACCTGCTTTTGTTTTGTCGAGTCATCTAAAAGATTTCTGAAATGAATTTCTTGCTTACGTAGACCTGCTTTGTGACCTGGTTATTGGACCAATGTTCAACTTTTACTAGAGGAATGATTCTTGGCCTGAACTTGTGTGAACTGATGGTTGCCCTTATGTAGAATGATCTGATTGATGAGAATGAATCTAAATTGATTTGTGAAAGAATTGATTAATTAGTGTACATCTGATGACACGTTTCATAGAACTATATGCAAACGGCTTGCTTTTAACATTTGAGATATAATTAGTGAAACCACTAGTTTGTTGAAGAAAAATGTGAGTCAATGAACTCACCATTGTAGTGTTGAATCTGGAAAGAATTAAGGGTAGGGTGGAGAGGAAGAAGAAGGAAAGAATGTATTGAACTAGTGAGAAATCCAATCTGTTCTAACTATTACAATGAAGCTGTTTATATAGCATTCTAATTCAATGACTTAACTAACTACTAACTAACTAATAACTACTCTAACTAAAAATTGGAAAGTCACTATAGAATTTGTTACTAACTAATAACTTGATGCTAACAAACTAGTGCTGCAGATCCTAACTAACAATGCTAACAATGTTGCTAACAAACTCATGATCTTAGCATATGAATTTTAACATTACCCCTCAAGCTGAAGGGTGCAAAATGTTTAGCACACCAATCTTGCCCAAAAGATATGAATGTTGAGTTCGACTCAATCCCTTTGTTAGTAAATTTGCTAGTTGTTGTTGAGTATGAACATGAACTGTGTTAATAACCTTGGCTTTGATTTTGTCTCTAATGAAGTGACAGTCAATTTAAATATGTTTTGTCCTCTCGTGAAAAACTGGATTTGCTGCAAGTTGTATTGCATATTTACTATCACTAAATACAAGAATTGGCATGTGGATTTTCACACCTAGATCAGTATATAACCCCAATAGCCAAGTAACTTCACATACAGCTGATGCCATGCTTCTATATTCATCCTCAGCTGAAATCCTGGAAACAGTCTGCTGTTTCTTTGATTTTCAGGATACAAGTGATTCTCCAAACTTAACCACATATCCTGTGATAGATCTCCTAGTATCAGGACAGGCAACCCAATCAAAATCACACCAACATGACAACTCATTAGCAGGTTTAGATTGTAGCCATATTCCTTGGCCAACTGTTCCTTTAAGATACTTAATTACTCTCATTGTTGCATCCCAATGTGACCTCTTGGGAGCTTGCATAAACTGGCTCAGAACTTGTACTGCATAGCTAATATCTGGCCTGGTAATAGTAGCATATAGAAGCTTTCCAATCACCCTTTGATATGCAGTGACATCTTGTAATATAACATCTTCAGTATAGCCATTAGCCTAATCATATTCTACTGATGTTAATATGAGATTTGATTCAATGGGAGTGGTGGAAGGTTTTGCACCTGTTAAGCCTGCTTCAGAAATAAGTTCTAACACATATTTTCTTTGATTTAAAATCACTCCCTCTGCTGATCTTAGCACTTCAATACCAAGAAAAACCTGAGCTCACCAAGGTCTTTCATATTAAACTGTTTGTGTAGATTTGCCTTTGCTTCATTAATCATTTCGTATTGCTTCCAGTAATCAGCAAATCATCAACATAAACAAGAATAACTACAATGTCTGCATCTTTCTTTAAGGTGAATAATGAATAATCATATCCACTCTGAGAAAAACCAGCTGCTATTAGACAACTTCAAGTTCCACTGTCTAGATGCCTGTTTAAGGCCATATAGAGACTTAAGTAACTTGCACACTTTGTTTTCTCCTCGTTTTTTAAACCCTTCATGCATCTCCATGTAGACTTCTTCCTCAAGATCACCTTGAAGAAAAGCATTATAAACATCCATTTGATACATAGGCCACCCTTTTGAGACAACTAAGGCAATTACACATCTAACTATCACCATTTTTGCAACTGGTGAAAAAGTATCATGATAGTCTAGACCTTCCTATTGACTATATCCCTTAGCTACCAATCTAGATTTGAATCTTTCAACTTGACCATCTGCTTTGTATTTTATTTTGTAAATCCACTTAGAGCCCACAGTATGCATTCCTTTAGGTAGATCAACTACTGACCATGTATTATTCTCTTCTAGAGCCTTTATCTCCTGTTGCATAGCCTTAATCCATCTATCATCTTTGGCAGCTTGATGAAAAAATTTAGGTTCAATGCACTCAGAATTTGCTTACAAATGCTTTGTAACCAGATGTAACTCTGTCATAACTAAGAGAATTGGCTATTGGATGTCTAGTGCTGCTTTGTTTTCCCTTTGTATAATCTTTCATCCAAATTGGTTCCTTTATCCTCCTTGAAGTTCTTCTAACACTTGTAGTAGGCACTTCAACAATCTCAGTAGCAATAGGAACATTAATTGTACTGTCATGATAAAGAGCTCCTGAATCTGCATTACCATTAGCATTTTCAGCATTATCATCATGAGCTTCTGTGTCTTTGGCCACCTCAAGATCACAATCTGTTAAAGAATTATCAATGATATCTAATGGAGAACCACATATATCTGTTGATGCTTCTGCATATACTTCCTTTGTTGAGAAAGGAAAGATATTTTCATGAAACACTACATCTCTGCTCACCAGAAACCTTTTAGACTTTATATCCAACAACACATAACCCTTTTGTAACTCTGTATATCCTAGAAGTATAGTAGGAACAACTCTTTCTGCAAATTTATCACCCTTAGGCATCACTGTAGCATAACATAAACATCCTATAACTTTTAAATGATCAAGTGTTGGAATTTTGGAGTAAAGAAGTTCATAAGGACTTTTGTTTGAGATACTTGAAGAAGGCTATCTGTTCATCAAATATACAACAGCTTTTACACAATATCCCTAATATCTAATAGGCAATTTTGACTAGAATTTGATGGCTCTATCTATGTAAAGAATCTGTCTATGCTTCCTTTCCACTACACCATTTTGTTGAGGTGTGTATGAACAACTGCTTTGATGAAGTATTCCTAGTTCATGGAACAATTTTATACATTGAGAGTTAAAGAACTCAGTACCATTATCTGATCTCACAACTTTAACATGTGCACCAAATTGAGTCTTGATTATAGAGAGGAACAACTTTATGGCTACAACAGTTTCAGACTTCAATTGCAACAAGTAAATCCAAACAAATCTACTGTAATCATCAACTACAGTTAGAAAGTAATGCTTCTTGTCCAAAGTAGGAATTTTATATGGTCCCATAAATCCATATGAACCAAATCAAAACTAGTAGAGGCTCTTGAGTTACTACTAGTAAATACTTGTCCTGTTTGTTTAGCTAATGGACAAACAGGACAACTAGTAAATGTATCATATTTATTGTTATAAATCAATCTTAGATGCTTCATGATTATATGATAAGGATGTCCAAGTCTTTGATGCCAAAGTTGAGTATCTTGATTTGATGTACCTATAGCCACCATTACTTGTTGCTTACACTTGTCTATTTTATTCAGTGTTGAGCCACTCTTGAACATGTATAAACCTCCCTGCCCCTTACCAATCCCCTTCACCCTGCCATTGAAGAGGTCCTGTAAAACACAGAAGTCAGGATAAAATGACATAAAACAAGACAGTTCCCTTGTTACTTTAGACACTGACAATAGATTGACTTTGAAATCTGGTACATGCAGTACATTTTTCACAACCTCATCTTCAAATATAGGTGATTCACCAATATGATTCACATCTACCCTATCCCCTGTGGGTAAATGTACCTGGTTCGTCTGTGATTTATTCAATTCATAACTCTTGAACAATTACTGCTTATGTGTTTTAACATGATGAGTAGCACCAGAATCTACAATCCAGTCTTGTGAGAAAGAATTTGTAATACATGTCATGTTAACTCTCTTTGGCTCTTATTTGTTCAGCATCTCCAAATTTTTTTTATATTCCTTCCTTGTGAACACTTGTGCTCTTGCTAAACATGTGTCACTTCCTGCACCTTGACTAGTTGAGGCTATTTGAGACTGATCATAGGCAGTGTTGAAGTCACCTGCCACATTATTGGCTATATGTGGACCTCTATAACCAGCACTGGAACCCTCATTAATGTTCTTATTTCCATCACCTCCATAGCCAACACTAGAACCACCACTGGTATTTTTATTGTTATTGCCATATCCTAACTTCTTCTTAAACTTCCAATCACTAGGATAACCAATTAGTTTATAGCAATTATCTCTAGTATGTCCAGAAAAATGACAATAATCACATTTCTTTCCCTTGAAAACTTCCTTCCCTTGAGTAAAAACTTATTTTCCTTGAGCTCTACTTACATTCATCACCATTAAATTTGACTTATCAACATCATTAGCTGTGCATGTTGAATGTTGAATTTCATCCTCTATGATCATGGCATATGCTTGGTTTAGAGAAGGTGTAATTCCTTTAAGCAATATCTGTCTACGGGGTTGATCATATGATTCATTTAATCCACTTAAAAACTTAATCCCTAAATTCATGAAGGTAATCTACATATTCCTTAGACTATGGACATGAGGAGCTAAGATGTGGGTCACAACATCATATTCACTCCATAATGTCTTAAGTTTAGCAAAATAACAAGATACATAATCTGTACCTTGTGTAAGTGTAGTTATCTCCTTGTGCAATTGACAAACTCTCATTCGATTCACCTTATCAAACCTTTCCTTGAGATCTGCCCAAACAGAGAATGCAGTTGTGGCATAAACTATGCCACTAAGAAGCTCCTCACTCACAGTGTTCATTAACCATGACAGAATTATGGCATTACATGTTTCCCACTGTTCATGAAGTTTATATTTGTACAATGCTTTGGTGCAAGCACCAGTTACAAAACCATACTTCCTTTTTCCTAAGAGTGCAATCCTCATGGATCTGCTCCAAATTCCATAATTCTTAGAACCAGTCAATTTGATAGGAATTAGCATAGCTCCTGATGAATCTGATTGTCCTATATACAGAGGATTACTTTGATCAATTCTTAACATAGCCATTATCGAGCCAATCGATCAACAAACAGTTTAACTAGCTAGATGATATCTAAATTCACCTAGAAGAAGAAACAACAGCTTCACAACAACAACAACTTCACAACAGCTTCACAGCCAATCGATCAGAAGAAAAACAAGTTTCTGAAGGAGGAGATCTAAACTCTTCCAGCAGAAGCTTAAAAATCACAAGTTCAAGGAACAGAGGAGATCTAAACTCCACTAGATCCAGCATCCTCCCGCTCTGATACCATGAAGAAAAATGTGAGTCTATGAACTCACCATTGTAGTGTTGAATCTGGACAGAATTAAGGGTAGGGTGGAGAAGAAGAAGAAGGAAAGAATGTATTAAACTTGTGAGGAATCAAATCTGTTCTAACTATTACAATGAAGTTGTATATATAGCATTCTAATTCAATGACTTAACTAACTACTAACTAACTAACAACTACTCTAACTAACAATTGGAAAGTCACTGTACAGTTTGTAACTAACTAACAACCTGTTACAAATTGATGCTAACAAACTAGTGCTGCAGATCCTAACTAACAATGCTAACAATGTTGCTAACAAACTCATGATCTTAGCATATGAATTTTAATATTTGTATTACTCAAAATTGAATGTCTTGACAGTATATATAAATTTGCCAACAATTGAAGACTGAAACACTATTTTGTGATGAGGCTTTGGTTACACATGCAAAAGCTGCTCTATCTAGAATTGGGAATTTAGGTATCGTTTTTTTTTTTTGAAATGGTGTAAATCTTTCTTACTTATGGTACTTATTCAGTGCTTTCTGTTGCCATGTATTTTTGGGACGTATAAATGTATCTAGATCCCAGAATACTATCACAAAGAACTACTTGATATTTGTTATGGTCGAAAAGATCTAGACAACAAAATGGACTTCTGTTTATGCAGGAGTAGGAAAATGGAATATCATTACTTTGCGGATTTGAGGTACTTTTAATTCAACAATGAATCACACAGTCCTCACTTTGTGGCATTGGTATTTTACAAGCTAAGTTGTGTTCCCTTATCAGTTATTTGAAACTGAATATAATATTTGATATCTAAATGCTAACGTATTTTTTTCCAGTATTTCACTCAATGTCAATGACTAATGAATTTTTGTGCTAAATTAGACCTTGTACAAGCTTCCTAATTGCATATTTTTTGTCAAAAAGTCATTATATATGCTGAAGTATTCTTGACTAGACCAGACTGCTAGAGAGATTGTGGGACTTCTTAGACTGTCTGTGATTCTTAGAAAAATTAAGTTATATTTGGAAACGAGGACACTGCCTTTTCTCTCTAAATTAAGGTGTTGAATAATCCAGTCTCTTGTCTTGCCTCAGTTTTAGGTGACAGTGAAATGAAAGACTAAAATTCCATCCCGATTGCATAATTATCAGTGTAAGGGAATGTGTAGACTAAACCAGGAATTCTTCTAAGATGATACTATACAATAACGAATTTGGAATCACACAAAAGAGCTTAGTTAGAACATATCAGATTATGTAGGTTAACAATTATTGAGATTAGAGAGATAAATAGCATCCTGATTGCATACATTAGTGTAAGGAAAGTATGACTAAAGTAAGAGTTGGATTAAGATGATAAATACAAGTAACGAAATTTTATATTATTTCAAATACAAAATAGTGATCATGTAGTTAATACAACACATATTGTATCATCAGAATATTAACATGTTAGTGATGCGTTCGAAGTCTTAATTTGAGTATTTAATTATATTTTTAGTTGCTTTATTTCTTATTCTAGAATAAGGTTTAGTTTCAGAGTTTGATAAGGATTAAGTTAAGTTATCATTATTAGTTTGGATTTGGATTTAGCTCTCCTACTTCCATGTGACCTGTTGATGTAATAAGACTCCTGTTTAAAGGTGTTTTTGACAAATAAATCAGCAAGTCATATTTGAGTAAAAAGCCAGATATTAGAGTTCTCTCTTCCATTGAACTCGAAGGTTTTTAGTCTCCCTTCAATGAGCTAAAGATTTATATACAAAAATAGGTCAATCTAGGAATTCGAACAAAGATAAGGGGAAGTCGAAGTCAATTGATTTAGATTTTCTTGTTCATCGTCTTGTGACTCGATCCTTCTCTAAGAATCATAACAATTTGGTATCAGAGCATAAATGGACGATGAGATCAGTTCTAGATAACACGATGAGATCATTCCAGATTTTGAGAAGAACATACCCTTATAGAAACCCTAATGGACTCTAAAATTGCAGCAATGAAACAACGCCTCAGTGAAAGAATTGTCCAAGTCATCCAAGAACAGTTGTCTAGATTGGGAGTTTGTAAACAGCAACCCATAGATCAACAAATTCTTCTACTAAAGGCAATAAACCACTTATTCAACTAGCTGATAAGAATCATCCAGCAAGTGGTATTCACATTCGATAATACCAAGTTATGCAATGATTAATTTTCCTACTTTTAATTGTATCAACAACCCCTTCATTTGGGCACATCGTTGCGAACAATTTATTGAGCGATTTGGACCTCATGAAAATGGCAACCGGATGGGCAAATTTGTCAAGCTTCAGCAAATTGATAGAGGTGAAATTAATCAATGTCAACTTCAAGATAGGGATGGAATTGGATAATTAAACTAATCCAGAATTTCTGGATGATTTCCCCGAAACTTAAGCTTGACGACAAGCTCTTTCAATTGAGGGGAGTAGTAATGTGCGTTGGAAGTCAGTAATTTACGTATTTAATTATATTTTTAGTTGCTAGTTTTTTTTGGTATTCTAGAATAAGCTTTAGTTCCGGAGTTTCATGTGGATTAGGTTAAGTTATATTTATTAGTTTGGAATAGGAATTAGCTGTCCTACTTCCATAAGAATTAGACTTCGTATGGATGTAGACTCCTATTTAAAGGTGTTTTTGATGAATAAATCAGCAAGTTATATTTCAGTAAAAATCCAGAGATCGGAGTTCTCTCTTCCATCTAAGATTTCAGTCTCCCTTCAATGAGGTGAAGTTATATACAAAAAAAGGTCAATCTAGGAATTCAAACAAAGGCAAGGGAAAGTCGAAGTCAATTGATTTAGATTATCATGTTCATCATCCTATGACTCGATTCTTTTCTAAGAAGCCTAACACAACACCGCTTCTTATTCCTGTTCCAGCAGCGTCTAGTAGCAGGAGGGTCATTACCAAGTTTAGGCATATCATAGTAGTCGACCATTATGATCCATCTCTTTGCTGTTTTTTGCTCTGCTAACCTTTCTTAAAATTTCCTCTTACTTGATCCAAATTTCTTTATTTCATTGATATTTTTTTTGCATTGGTGAAGAGCTTTGTATTGGTCTTGTAATTGCAGTGCAGTTGCTCTGTTGATGTGGAGGGGCTTGTACTCACTGGGCGGCCACATTCATCTTCTTCAATGACACTGTCATGGTCTTGATTAAACCACTGGTGCTCTGCTTTCTTGATGTTGATCTCGTCATGTGCAGGATAGTGGTCTTCTAATATGTGCCACTATCAATTCTTTTCTGTTGAATTCGGTCAGTCTCCATCTTCTTGAAACCTTTGGGACTCTGTTTCTTTAGTTGTTTGTGTCCATCAAGATACTTTTCCAGAGAAAAATCAGAATGAAGTTTTACGCAAGGAGAAGCAACTTATACATGTTTGGTGGACATCCACTTTGTTGATCCCATAGTAGTACTATTATGGGACTGCCATTGTGTTTCTTTTTTATGTCCATCCAAGTCACGTGTCTCGGGTTTTTCTACAACTCTTGAGTAATTGCATTGCAATTGTTGTGGTTTTACAGAGGAGCAACATGAACATTTTTTGAGTAAGTTATTCTAATAATGAGTTCCTTTGTAATTTGCTTCTGGTTCTGCTGTGTTTCTTCCTCAGCATTGGTCACTTCATCTTCATCACCAACGACACTATCTTCTGGATATCATCCTGATTATCTTGTTTTTGTGCTTGTCCCATTGATGAGGATATTTTATTCCAGCAACTAGGATAGCCTCTTCAATCATGTGGTCTTCTTGTCGATGTATTTCCATTTCATGAACAATTCTTTGATGTCATCCATTCCTGAATACTCTATCAAGACTCTTCCAAGCTCTACATAACTCAAAGCTCCCTTATATCGGAAATTTTCGGAACTTCCTTTCCATTTCCTAAAACATATTTAAAAATAAACCTTTACCTCCTACATAATTAACCTTACGTTTTCTACACAAAATAGAACTAGGAGTGCATAAACGGTTACTTTTTACTGTTTTTTCAAGGGATTAACATATTTTCCATTTATGCTAATTAGTTTTTAGCTACACCAATTTTCACCCCTTTATTTCCTTGAAGAAATCTACATATTTTATCCACTAAATATTAGTCATTTTGAGTAAATTTACAAGGTAAATAGGATAATATTTTACCTATAAGGAAATATATTTTTGGTTAAAGAAATATTTATCCAATAAATAATATTGAATTGACACAGAGGTTATTAAGAAATAAATGACTACTTTGAAAAAAAATTACGAGTTGGATGATCATTTGAGAAATTTGAAAGTTTAATTTAGTAGGTGACATGACAGACCACATCATCATTTAGGCACACCGTAAAATCAAATTCTCCGTTTAGTTTAAAATGATTACATTATATCTCACTATTTAATAATTTCATATCAGGTTTCATGTTAGATACATGTGAGTGGCACTAGATGCACACTTTATACATGTATCTAGTGTGATTCACATATATCTAGTATACCAAATACACGAGTGAGATATGAGAGACGAGTGAGGGGAGAGGGAGGAGAACAAGATTTGTTGATAGATCTAAAATATATACAAATCACACTAAATACACACTATATACATGTACCCCATGTGAATACCATGTATCTATTATACAAGATACGTGAGCAAGATATGAGAAGGATGAGTGAAATGTGATGATTAATATAGTGTATCTACAATAATTACATCTAAATGTTTTACGAGATTTGTATATAATTATGAATGCAATAAGTATTATTTATACAATGTGTGGTATTTATACATGAACAAGTATAGAAGATAAAGAAGTATGTTGAGCGTAGGAGACCTAAAGAGAAAAGAAATAACTACATATATGACTCAAACATAACATACTAATGTACTAGGACTCTATATCCATATCCTTATTATGCCTTCCTCAACATCTGCTCAATTTTCTTGAGACCGATATTGCCAACAAGGTGGACGAAGGACCTTCTAGGAAGTGTTTTAGTTAAGGCATCTGCCAGTTGAGTGCTTGTTGGAATGTGATGAACTGGTATTTTTCCACTTTCAACTTGGTCACAGACAAAATAAAAGTCAACTGCGACATGTTTCATTCGACTATGAAAGACTGGTTTACAAAACATGTAAGTGATACCAATGTTATCGCAAAAGACCTTAGGGTGCCAAGGCATTATGACCCAAAGTTCTTTCAATAGGTTGGTAAGACAATTTAGCTCAGCTACAACACTTTATACAACCCTGTATTCCACTTCTGTTGAAGATCTGGCAACAGTGCATTGCATGTTGGAGCACCAACTAATTGCATTGTTTCCAAGAAATTAACGTAGGCTGAAATGGATTGTCTAGTATCGGGAATACCACCCCAATCTGCATCTGAGTATGCAAGTAACTGAGAAGACTTACCATGTTTGAAGGTAAGTTCATAGGTTATGGTTCCTTTTAGAAAATAAGAATCCTCTTTATTGCTTGTCAATGCTTAGTTGATGGAGAGTGTTGAAATTGAGTGAGCTTGTTTACGCGAAGCATTTATCAGGTTGTGTGAAAGTGAGGTATTGCAAAGAGCCTATGACCTGCCTATAAAGTATAGCATCTGCCTAAGGAGACCCATCATCTAAGGATAAAATTTCACTTGTGGACAGAGGAGTAGCCCACACTATTTGCATCCAACATATTGAACTTGCTGAGTATGTCCACAATGAAGCTTCTTTATGTTAGAGTCAATCCATGATGATGCTGGATAACTTCAACACCTATAAAAAAATGTAAAGGACCAAGATCCTTAATGGAAAATCTACCACCCAAAAACTTAATTGTTGCATAAAGTTATGAGTTGTTAGAGCCTATAATAATAATATCATCAACATAGATCAAAACATTAATGAGAGAATTATGAGACTGTTTGATGAATAAAGAATCATTAGATTTGGAACAAGCAAAGCCACATGATAAGAGAACTTCTTTATTTCAGTATACCATACGCGTGGTGCCTGGCCAAGTCCATAGATAGTTTTGTGTAGTTTACACACGTGATTAGGGAATCGGGGATCTAAAAATCTAGGTGAGTGTTGCATAAAAATGGCATCATGTAGAGTACCGCGTAAAAGGCATTGTTTACGACAAGTTGAAGCAACGACCATTTAAGAGACACAAATAGGGACAAGATAAGGCTAATAGTTGTGGTTTTAAAAATTAGATTGAAGGTGGAATGGAACTCATTTGCAGGATGCTGATGAAATCTTTTTGCCACTAATATGGTTTTATAATGCTCTATGGATCCATTAGGCTTATGTTTAGCACGAAACACCCATTTTCACCCAACTACGTTTTGATAGGAGTAGATTGAACCAATGCGCAAGTTTTATGTTTAAGTAAAGCGATGTGTTCTTCTGTCATAGCAGCCTGCCATTCAGGATATTTGGATGCATGAATTAAGGTATTTGGGGGTAAGTGGAAGGTGTTTTCAGTGGAGGTTGCAAGGTAATCAAAAATCACTTTGGTTTTTAAAATATTGTTTTGAAACCTAGTGACCATTTGATATGATGGTGTTTCAGGAGTTGGTTATGGAGATGCACTCGGACTGTTATTTTGAGAAGGAGAAAAAGACAGAATGTGTAGGAGGATTTATAATGGAGATGGTTGGCACATCAGCTTGATGGCCCTGAATGTGAAATGCATGAGAATACATAGAGTTGACCAAATCAGTAGTAGCAGGAATTGGAATTGGGTCTGCAACAATAGGAGGTGAAAGAGATTGTGAGGTAGAGGAAGAGCTGGAGGGGTCATCTGCACACAATAATTTTTCCACATGCAGGACTTGTGAATGAGAGAGCTAAGGATAGTTTGTTGTGAAAACGAATACAACATGCCTAGAGATATATATTTATAAAGTGGCAAGGTATAGGCAAGCATAACTATTGGTGGTAGCAGAATATCCCATAAATGCACAACGATTGGACTTGGGGTCAAGTTTGGTTGACGTGTAGGACTTTAACCATGGAGAACAAAGACAACCAAAAACTCTTAGTTAAGAGGGTTTGGGGGTAGTGTTAAAGAGACACTGAATGGAGATTTAAGACCAAGGAGTGGTGTTAACATCCTGTTAATTAGGTAGACTGCATATTGGAATGCGAACGACCAAAATTTGAGAGGGACAGAAGCATGGTGAAGAAGAGTTAAGGCGGTATCCAGAACATGGTGATATATTCTTTCGGAAGTACCAACTAGTTAGATAGTGTATGAAGACTTATGAGATGCTGGTTCTTGAATGTCACGCCCCGAGCTACCCCCGAGACGCTGACACAGAACCTAGGACCACAAGAGATCCCAAGCTAACCCTACTGGCATGATCATGAGAATACTAAAGATAATAAACTGCTGCGGAAGTTAAATCATACTTAAAATGAAAATATGGGGAATACCCATATTCTATAACTGAGATATTTGAAAACAATGAGTTTAATACAAAAGAAATATTAACTCAATACTAAGCTGAATCTAACTATGTCTGAAAAATTAACCTCTAAACTAGACTAGAAATACTGGGACAATCCCCAACTAAATCTAGAAAAAATTGAAACTAAATGACTAAAGACTAAAATGAAACTCATGACTGTTGTCCTCGGAGAATGAAGGAATGACCACAGAATATGCTGTACAGGAGATAAGAAAATTGATCTATGCGTGATCTAGATGTTAAGAACCTGAACCTACATCACGAGAACATGTAGCGCACGTATGCGTCAGTACTTGAAAGGTACTGAGCATGTACGATAGAGTAAAGCTGAAATAAAATATAACTGAACAAGCACAAAAACAAGTATAATAATCTGAACGTGATGTGCTGATTTCTGAGCTAACTGGATGCAATGACAAATTTATAACATTCTAAAACTGAATACTGAATATACTGATAAATGGTCAATGCAGAGAGTCTGACTGAACTGTGGGAGCTACTTGTCACGACCCAAATCGGGGACGCGACTGGCACCCACATTCACCCTCCTATGTGAGCGAACCAACCCATCTAAACCTTAACATTTTAATACAATATCATCAAAAGTAATGCGGAAGACTTAAACTCATTAATAAAAACAATTCAAAACTATTATTATTATCCCCAAAATCTGGAAGTCATCATCACAAGAACATCTATCCTCAAATTACTAAACTAAAATGTCTAAGAACAAAATTAACTAAAAAGCTAGTCCATGCCGGAAGTTCAAGGCATCAAGACTTGAATAAGAAGATCCAGTCCAAGCTAGACGCGTTAGCTCACCCTGAATTTCCGAAGGTAGTGAAGACTGGCTTGATCTACTGCTGAGTAGAAGTTGACGGAACGTTTGCTGCATTACACAAATAACAAGAAGAAAACATAAAAGTAGGGGGTCAGTACAACCACACGTACTGAGTAGATATCATCGGCTAACTCAAAATAGGGAACAATATATATCAATAATAATGTAAATCAACTACAATACTCAACATGTAGCAATAACAATATTAATTCATCAATGAATATAACCGAGTTCACACATTAGGACTCAAGCCTCAATACCATACTCATTTGGGAATTAAGTTCATTAGATTGAGTATATTCATTATCTTTCAAGATTCATTATCTTTCTTCCTCTTGTGTCGGTACGTGACACTCCGCTCCTCTAATTCTATCCTGGTGCCGGAACGTGGCACTCCGATCCTCATATAATATCCTGGTACCGAACGTGGCACCCGATCCATATACTATCCTGGTGTCGGAACGTGACACTCAATCCTCATATTCTATCCTGGTACCGGAACGTGGCACCCGATCATATTTCTATCCTGGTGTCGGAACGTGACACTCCGATCCTCATATTCATTCTATTCTGGTACCGGAACGTGGCACCCGATCCATATTCTATCCTGGTGTCGGAACGTGACACTCCGATCCTCATATTCATTCTATCCTGGTACAGGAACGTGGCACCCGATCCCCTAATTCATCAAGCCTTCTTTTACATAAGGCATCATCATTTCATTATATAATTTATCAAGCCTTCTTTCATACTAAAGCATCATCAATCTTATTATATAATATATCAAGCGAATTAGGGTTCTTTCATGATTTGGGATTCAATAGCTTCATCATGCTTTGTTAATTCATCACAATTTCATAATCATCAAATCATGCAAGCATACAATTTAAGCACATAGCAGGGTTTACAATACTATCAACACATAATATTCACTATTAAGAGTTCACTACGAATATCGTAACATAAACCATAACCTACCTCCACCGAAGAATTGGAATCCACAAGCAAATTCCCAAGCTTTGATTTCCTTGTTCGACTCTCCTCTCAATCGATCAATCCCCCTCTCTCTTGTTTTTCTCTTGTGTTTTATTCAAATCCTCTTTCCTTTACCCTAATTACAATATAATTAAGTGTAAAAGAGGACAAAAAAACCACTAATTAACTTAAGGTTACCTCTTTTAACCCCCAAGTAATTAGACTTATTATATTAACCCTCAATCTTTATAATTAAGGAAAGAATAGTTCAAAACGACCCTTAAAACGTGTGGAGAAATCCTAAACTGCCTGGGATTGCGCAACCTGTGACGGGCCGTCGTGCCTGCGACGGTCCGTCACATGGCCGTCGCAACCTCCCAAATTCCAGGTGGTCTGTTGACGGCCCGTCACCCTTGTGACGGTCCGTCCTGCACCTCGTCATGACGGTCAGAACTCGTTTCTTGCACCAAATTCTCAAAGTTGAAATGTTTCGCACGGGAGCTCACGAAGGTCCGTCGTGGCTGTGACGGCACGTCCTGCAGGTCCGTCACAATTTACAGAGAGTCGATTTTAATATCCAATTTGAAGAATTCTAAGTGTCATGGGACGACACCTCCTCGACGGCCGTCGTGACCACGACGGTCCGTCGTACACGGCTCGTCCGTCGTCTCAGCCAGTTTTCCCGTATTACAATCTGCTGCTCAAACGACTAAACAGGTCGTTACAATAGATACCAATTTACCCCATCGTTCGTCCCCGAACGATCAAAAGAAGAAAAACAATGGCGAAAGGAGTACCTGAATCTGTAAACAGATGTGGGTATTTTTCTTGCATATCTGCCTCCTTCTCCCAAGTAGCCTCTTCAACCGGTCGATTCTTCCATGAACTTTGATGGATGCAATCTCTCTCGACCTCAACTTGCGAACTTCTCTATCTAATATAGCAACCGGTTCCTCTTCATAAGTCAAGTTCTCATCCAACAAAACTGAATCCCAACGGATAATGTAGTTTCCATCTCCGTGGTATTTCTTTCAACATGGACACATGAACACCGGATGCACTCCGGACAGCCCTGGGGGCAAGGCTAATTCATAAGCCACCTCCCCTATTCGCTTTAGTACCTCAAATGGTCCAATATACCTTGGACTTAGCTTACCCCTTTTGCCAAACCGCATCACCCCTTTCATGGGTGAAACCTTTAACAAGACTTGTTCACCTTCCATGAACTCCAAGTCTCTAACCTTTCGGTCTGCATACTCCTTTTGTCTACTTTGAGCCGCTAAAAGCTTTTCTTGAATAGCTTTCACCTTCTCCATAGAATCTCTTAACAGATCAGTCCCCCAAGGCCTAACTTCAAAGGCATCAAACCAACCAATGGGAGACCTACATCTCCTCCCATACAATGCTTCAAATGGAGCCATGTCAATGCTGGAGTGATAGCTATTATTGTATGAAAATTCTGCCAAAGGTAAGAAACTATCCCAATGACCACCAAACTCTATCACACATGCACGAAGCATATCCTCCAGCACTTGAATCGTTCGCTCAGACTGACCATCGGTCTGAGGGTGAAATGCAGTGCTAAGGTCCAACCTAGTACCCAATTCAGTATGCAATGTTTTCCAAAATTAGAAGTAAACTGCGTACCTCTATCTGATATGATGGAGAGTGGAACCCCATGCAATCGAACAATTTCGAGATGTAGATTTTTTGGCTAACTTCTCTGCATTGTAAGTCACCTTGACCGGAATGAAATGTGCAGACTTAGTTAACCTATCAACAATTACCCAAATGGAGTCATACTTACCCAACGTCTTGGGAAGACCAACCACGAAGTCCATCGCGATTCTCTCCCACTTCCATTCAGGAATGGGCATTCTCTGAAGCGTTCCTCCGGGCCTCTGGTGTTCATACTTTACTTGTTGACAGTTTGGACATTTGGCAATAAAGTCAACAATATCCCGCTTCATTCTACTCCACCAAAAGTGTTGCTTTAGATCGCGATACATCTTGGTTGCACCCGGATGTATAGAATACCTTGTACTATGAGCCTCGGTCAGAATAGTGTTGATCAAATTATCGACGCGGGGTACACATACCCTTCCCTTAATCCTCAAAACACCTTCTCGTCGATTGTTGCTTCTTTAGCCTCTCCTTGCAACACTTTATCTCGAATCCGGATCAATTTCATCGTCAAACTGCTTCCCCTTAATCTTGTCAAGGAAGGGGATCTTGCCTCCACACAAGCTAACAATCCTCCATTCTCATTTACTTCTAACCTCATGAGGTCATTAGCCAAATCTGCACTTCTCTAGCCAATGGGCGTCTAGAAGCTTGCAAATGAGCTAGACTTCCCATACTTCCAGCCTTTCTACTCAAGGCATCTGCAACACATTCGCCTTCCCCGGATGATACAAGATAGTGATATCGTAGTCCTTCAGTAGTTCCATCCATCTCCTTTGTCTCAAGTTCAAATCTTTCTGAGTAAAGACATACTGTAGACTACGATGATCCGTATAGATTTCACACTTAACCCCATATAAATAATGCCTCCATTGCTTCAATGCAAACACTACCGCGGCCAATTCCAAGTCATGAGTTGGATAGTTACGTTCATGCACTTTTAATTGCCTCGAAGCATAAGCAATCACACTCTTCTCTTGCATTAGTACTGCACCCAACCCAGAATAGGATGCATCACAATAAACAATGAAGTTTTTACCCTCTACTGGCAAGGTAAGGATAGGTGCGGTAGTCAACAAAGTCTTAAGCTTCTGAAAGCTTTCCTCACATTCATCTGACCATACAAATGGAACATTCTGCTTGGTCAAGTTCGTCATTGGGAAGCATAGAAGAGAATCCCTTGACGAATCGGCGGTAGTAGCTAGCTAACCCAACAAAACTCCGTATTTCTGACACATAGTGGGTCTTACCCAATTCTTCACTGTCTCAATCTTAGAAGGATCTACCATCACTCCATCCTTAGAAACCACATGCCCCAAGAAGGACACTGCATCTAGCCAAAACTCACACTTAGAGAACTTGGCATAAAGATTCTTCTCCCTCAACATCTCCAATACAATTCTCAAATGCTCCTCATGTTCCTTCTTACTTTTAGAATATACCAGTATATCATCTATAAATACGATCACAAAGAGATCCAAATACGGCTTAAATATCCCATTCATCAAGCTCATGAAAGCAGCGGGGGCATTTGTAAGACCAAAGGACATCACTACAAATTCATAATGCCCATACCTAGTTCGGAAAGCAGTCTTTGGCACATCCGCTGCCCGTATTTTCAATTGATGATAACCGGATCTTAAGTCGATCTTCGAGAAGACACAAGCACCTTGTAGTTGATCGAATAAGTCATCAATGCGAGGAAGAGGATACTTGTTCTTAATAGTTACCTTATTCAACTGCCGTAGTCTATGCACATCCGAAACTCCCATCCTTCTTCTTCACAAACAAAACCGGAGCACCCCAAGGAGATGCACTTGGTCTAATGAAGCCTTTGCTCAACAACTCTTGAAGTTGAGCCTTTAACTCTCTTAGCTCCGCGGGAGCCATTCTATAAGGGGGTATAGAAATGGGGCGAGTACCCGGTTCAAGATCAATGCAGAAGTCAATATCCCTATCTGGTGGCATACCAGGAAGATCTGCAGGGAACACATCCAAAAACTCACGGACTACCGAAACTGACTCAATCGAGGGTACTTGGGTAGTGTCATCCTTAAGATGTGCCAAGAAAGCTAAACACCCTTTACTAACCATTTTCTTAGCACGAAGAAAGGAGATGATACGCACCGGGTTGGAAGTGTAGTCACCCTCCCACACTAACGGATCTGCCCCAAGCTTGGCTAACGTCACCGTTTTAGCATTGCAATCCAAAATCGCAAAGTTTGGAGAAAGCCAAGTCATACCCAGAATTACATCAAAGTCACCCATTTCTAAAATGACCAAATCTATATAAGTGTTGCTCCCCACAAAATTTACCAAACAAGACCTATATACTTTTTCGACTATCACAGACTCACCCACCAGAGTAGAAACACGAATAGGCATGTCAAGTAATTCACAGTGTAAATTTAGACCGTTAGCAAATGAGGAAGATACATATGAAAACGTGGAGCCAGGGTCAAATAATACAGATGCCATGCAATCACAAACCAAAAGATTACCTGTGATAACAGCATCAGACACCTCCGCTTCAGACCTCCCAGGGAATGCGTAACAATGGGCCCTATCATTTGTCTGTCCGTTGCCCCTACCATGTTGCGTAGTAGTGGCTCCGTTTTGGCCCATCACCTCTGCCGTTGTGGTGCCACCATTACCTCGACCAACCACGTCCTCCACAAGTCCCTCTACCATGACCACCCCTACCTCTAGCTAGTGGGGCTCTGTAACTCTGGTTTGGACAATACCTCTTAATGTGTCCAATCTCTCCACATCCATAACATTCTCTGGTTCACGCATCGGCCTCTCAGAGAAGTGTTGACCGTTCTGAGGTGGACCCCCAACTACAGTCTGTAGGGAAGACTGTATTGGTCGAACTAAGTGCCAACCGGAGTCTCTGTCCTCTAGAGTAAAGAACCATTAAACTCAACCTCCCCTTCGAAACCTCTTTGATGTCGATGGTCGTGGTGAATCTCTGGGTTCACTCCTGCCACCTCTATCACAAAGTCTACCACCCTTGGAGGATGTTGTCGTTGGCCGCTATCTGTAAGGCTGAAATCCGCAATTCTGACCTCAACCCCTTCACAAAACGGCGGATCCGTTCTTGTGGCCTGAAACAAAGTGTGTGGCATATCTGGATAGTGCGCGAAATTTAGCCTCATACGCGTTAACTGTCATCCTCCCTTGTTCTAGACTCAAGAACTCGTCCCTTTTTTCTATCTCTCAAAGTCCTTGGGATATACTTCTCCCTAAACAGGGTAGAGGATGATTCCCAAGTCATAGGTGGTGCCTCTGTTGGTTGACACTCAACATTGAACGCCACCAACATTTTGGCGTTCCTTGGAACTGATAGCTCACGAACTCGACACCAAACCTCTCTACTATACCCATCTTGTGTTAGCTCATGCCATCAACCAGAAAATCGTAGGCATCCTCTGATTCTGCACGCCTTAAGACTGAGGTTTCAATTTCAAGAACTTACTGAAAAGTTCATGTTGATCGTTTGTCATATAGGCCCAGTAGTCAGACGTGAATGTGCCTATTCCCAATGTTGCATCCATGCGGGGAGCCATAGTAGCCGCTGTCGTATCTCTGAAACCGGAGGTGTTGGTGCAGAAACCACTGGAGGTGCCTGACCCTGATCAGACAACCCGCTAAGATAAGCAAGTACTTGGTTGATCATCTCTGGGGTAGGTTGGGGTGGCATTTCCTCTGTTGCACTGTTCAGTCTCCCCTTCCTCACCCTCTCTTACCACATCCTCCTCGGTCGGTGGAGGAGTCACTGCCTAGTATCAGATGGGCTAGGGGCTCGTCCTCTCCCTCTAGAGGACGTCCTCCCACGACCTCTTTCCACGGCCTCTTGCCGCCGTTCTTCCTCGAGCCACAGCCCCAGTGGCTGGCTCAGTTGTTTCCTGTCTTTCCGTTGTGCTGCTGTGCGGTCGTTGCTCTAGTTCTAACCATCTGCGAAATAGAGTGAAGATGGTCAGATACCAATTTTGTATCACCTAGATACCAATTGGACTCAAGTAGTAGCACGAAAGAAAGAATGAAAGAATGGAATTTTCCTAAAGTCTTATAGCCTCTCAAAGAAAAGTAAAGGCGTCCCCCTACCGTTCCTTAAGACTCTACTAGACCTGTTCTTGTGTGATGAGACCAATGAACCTAATGCTCTGATACCATTTGTCACGACCCAAATCGGGGACGCGACTGGCACACCACATTCACCCCCTATGTGAGCGAACAACCCATCTAAACCTTAACATTTTAATACAATATCATCAAAAGTAATGCGGAAGACTTAAACTCATTATAATAAAACATTCAAAACTATATTATATCCCCAAATCTGGAAGTCATCATCACAAGAACATCTATCTCAAATACTAAACTAAAATGTCTAAGAACAAAATTAACTAAAAAGCTAGTCCATGCCGGAAGTTCAAGGCATCAAGACTTGAAGAAGAAGATCCAGTCCAAGCTAGACGCGTTAGCTCACCCTGAGTTTCCGAAGGTAGTGAAGACTGGCTTGATCTACTGCTGAGTAGAAGTTGACGGAACGTTTGCTGCATTACACAAATAACAAGAAGAAAACATAAAAGTAGGGGGTCAGTACAACCACACGTACTGAGTAGATATCATCGGCTAACTCAAAATAGGGAACAGTATATATCAATAATAATGTAAATCAACTACAATACTCAACATGTAGCAATAACAATATTAATTCATCAATGAATATAACCGAGTTCACACATGAGGACTCAAGCCTCAATACCATACTCATTTGGGAATTAAGTTCATTAGATTGAGTATATTCATATCTTTCAAGATTCATTATCTTTTTCTTCTCTTGTGTCGGTACGTGACACTCCGCTCCTCTAATTCTATCCTGGTGCCGGAACGTGGCACTCCGATCCTCATATACTATCCTGGTACCGGAACGTGGCACCCATCCATATACTATCCTGGTGTCGGAATGTGACACTCCGATCCTCATATTCTATCCTGGTACCGGAACGTGGCACCCGATCCATATTCTATCCTGGTGTCGGAATGTGACACTCCGATCCTCATATTCATTCTATCCTGGTACCGGAACGTGGCACCCGATCCATATTCTATCCTGGTGTCGGAACGTGACACTCCGATCCTCATATTCATTCTATCCTGGTACCGGAACGTGCACTGATCCCCTAATTCATCAAGCCTTCTTTTACACTAAGGCATCATCATTCTCATTATATAATTTATCAAGCCTTCTTTCATACTAAAGCATCATCAATCTTATTATATAATATATCAAGTGAATTAGGGTTCTTTCAAGATTTGGGATTCAATAGCTTCATCATGCTTTGTTAATTCATCACAATTTCATAATCATAATCATGCAAGCATACAATTTAAGCACATAGCAGGGTTTACAATACTATCAACACATAATATTCACTATTAAGAGTTCACTACGAATATCGTAACATAAACCATAACCTACCTCCACCGAAGAATTGGAATCCACAAGCAAATTCCCAAGCTTTGATTTTTCCCTTGTTCGACTCTCTCTCTCAATCGATCAATCCCCCTCTCTCTTGTTCTTTCTCTTGTGTTTTATTCAAATCCTCTTTCCTTTACCCTAATTACAATATAATTAAGTGTAAAAGAGGACAATAAAACCCACTAATTAACTTAAGGTTACCTCTTTTAACCCCCAAGTAATTAGACTTATTAATATTAACCCTCAATCTTTATAATTAAGGAAAGAATAGTTCAAAACGACCCTTAAAACGTGTGGAGAAATCCTAAACTGCCTGGGATCGTGCAACCTGTGACGGGCCGTCGTGCCTGCGACGGTCCGTCACGATGGCCGTCGTAACCTCCCAAATTCCAGGTGGTCTGTGACGGCCCGTCACCCTTGTGACGGTCCGTCCTGCACCTCCGTCATGACGGTCAGAAACTCGTTTCTTACACCAAATTCTCAAAAGTTGAAGTGTTTTGCAATGGGAGCTCACGACGGTCCGTTGTGGCTGTGACGGCACGTCCTGCAGGTCCGTCACAATTTACAGAGAGTCGATTTTAATATCCAATTTGAAGAATTCTAAGTGTCATGGGACGACACCTCCTCGACGGGCCATCGGGACCACGACGGTCCGTCGGGACACCCGTCGTCTCAGCCAGTTTTCCCCGTATTACAATCTGCTGTTCAAACGACTAAACAGGTCGTTACACTACTAATAACCGATAATAAAACTATTTGAGCTGAATGTGGAGTCCGATGTATACGCTCTATCGAGAAGACCTAATATACCCTTCCAAAATGTATACAGGCATGCTGGCATGATCACTAAGCTGATTGCCCACAGAGGGGACTTACAACCTACTCGGCTAGTAGTTCTGGGACTATTGGGTACGCTAAACCCTAGTGTAACTTGGTATTATGCTACTCCCAATGAATTCTGTAAATTAAATGATTATATGTGAATTTCAGTAAATAATGGAAGCTCAAAACTGAACATGGAAATTGAGAATGCAACAATTAATCTAGTAATTATGCATTTATAATTGAGGCATGTATATCTGAAGTGTCTGAAATATATGACCTAGCATGTGTAATTCAAGAACTAAAGAAATACAAAGCTAAGGTTCTGAAATTCATGCGATAATTTGAGTAATAACATGATAATCTGATTTGGAACATATATTTAATAAATTCATGAAGTTATATCAAAGTTCTAGAAAACCTAGGTTTAATCATGATAAGAGAATAAAAAACTGACTAAAACTAAGGACCCAATGGGTGAAAGGAACCCACTAGTGAAATTCCACATACCTGGTGATGAAATCCATAGAAAAATAGTTATGTTTAGGGGCTGGAACTGCTGGAGCTTGTGGCGTTCTCGAACTAGGGTTCTTGAGTTTTTTCCTCCTCTCTTGCTTCTAATTTTCTATGTTTTGATTTAATGATTTAACTTGGATATGTTTTAATTATGTTTGTAGGCTTAAACTGACTAAAATCTGATGATTTACGGTTAAAACGACGTAACTTAGGGTTTAAACAGAGTGCGAAAGGTCAAAAAGACCCATGTGAAGGTTGCTGTTGGGCCTCATGACGTCCAAGACTGACGGTCCGTCGTACACCCGTTGCCCCGTCGTTGGGTCCGTCGTGAGGGCCTGTTCGACAGGCCTTTACTAAAATGGGCATAACTTTTTACTCAGAGGTCTGATTTTAGCCAGGTCGGTGGATATGGAAAGATAATTCAATTATCTATCTGTGGGTAGGTTCTGGGAGACCTAAGTCATTTTTTCTAAGAGTTATGATCATTTTAAGTTGATACAACTTCATTTCCCCTTAACTGGTTGCAAATTTTCCACCTACAGTCAGACCTACGGATTGTAGGTCCACCTACTAACCATGCTGGTCATCCATAGCTCTTGAAATAGAGTGGTTGAAGGGAGTCTTGATTGACTGTCACGGACTACGGACCGTAAATCTGTCCGTCGTCCAAGACTTAACCAATTTTTCTAGGCTGAAATTTTTGGGAGATTCTGATCCCATCGACGGTTGTGCAGGACGGACCATGGTTAAGCCTACGGTCCGTCAATGCCAGCGTTGGTAGAACCTACAGATTTTTCTGAAAAACTAATTTTTAGTCTGTTTTGGCTATGGGGTGTTACATTGAAATTAAAGAGAGTTGATTTATGGCCAATGTATTCACCTGCCTCATATGTGTATAACGTTTTAATTGTCAATTGAAATTGGTATTGAACCATTTGAACAAAATTAATGAAAATTTCCTTAACGTCTAATTTGGATTTTAAAGGTTACAACCAAGTATATTTTGTGGTATGGTCAACAAAAATAACATAGAATTCGAAGTTAGCAAAAGAGATAGTTGGAGAGGGACCCCAAACATCTGAGTAAACAATATCAAAAGCCTAAAACTTATAATTCAATTGTTGCCAAAATGGTACACAATGACTTTTATTGCATAAACAAGAATTACTAAATATAAAAGACTCACCATGGTTCACTGGTAGGTTGAAAGAAGAGATAGAAGCTTTGGTAATACGAGGTTGAGGATGGATAAGACGAGCATGTCATAGATGCAATGATGGAGTTGTTGATGCAACAAAATGTGCTTGAGGATTAGGTGTAACTTATTTGGTCATGTCCGTAGGCAACTCATAGATATCACTCTTACTCTTTCCTTGAAGAAGACATGCCCCTGTGCTCAAATCCTTCACAACAAAAGAATAAGAAAAAAATTCAATGGAAGTTTTATTTTGCCTACAAAATTGAGCAACCGAAATCAACTTATTTTTTTTTATAGATGGAGAACAATGAAAGTTTTTTAAAAGAAATTTGACAACAAGATTAGGATAAGATAAAGCAGTGTGACCAATATTAGTGATATAATTCATTCACCATTACCAACAGTTATCGCATCCATTCCAAAGAACTTATTCGGAGTCTTAAGATAGTAAGAGTTGTTTGTAATATGATGCGACGCTCCGAAATACACAACTCAAGGATTGGATAATTTGAAGCATAAGACTGATGGTTGACAAAATAGCATATGCTTCAATAGTATTGTGTGATTTTGACCTACATACCTTTGCAATGTAATGAAATTTATCACAAATTTGACATTGGAATCGTTGATTGTTACTTTTGTTGGTATTATGCTGGGTGAATGAATTGTTATTCAGGGCCGAAAATTGAGAAGAAAATTGTAAGAACCTAATGTAGGGGTGTCCCTACGATTCGAAGAGTTAGACTATCTATTTTTGGGACCATTATTAGTGGAATGCTGATGATATTTAGAAGTAATCATGGGTATGTCACCTTAAGTTCTGGTTTTTGATGAACATCTCTTGTGCAAGGAGTTTATCAAAGTGTTCTTCGAATGTGATAGGATTATCACGAGCTCTTTGCTGCATATAACTGCTTGTACTCAGGACCTAGACCACTCAGGACCTAAATGACAAGTTCCTCGCTATTAACGGTTGAACAACTGCAGGCCAAATCATCAGGAATGGACTTGATTTCTTTCATATAATCACTGATTGAACACGCGTCTCATTTGACATTCGCCAGAGTATTTTACAAACTGAAATTTCTTGAGTGCGATTTGCTTGCATATGTTGTTTGGAGAATATCCCAAGCTTCTTTGGCAGTGGAAGCATGGGCAATGAGGGGAGCGGTTGTAGCATCAACGGATGCAATAATGTCATAGAGAACAAGATTGTCTTGTCGCTGGCACAATCACAAGTTGGGGTTAGCGATTTAGGTATTGTCTTTGTCCATAATGTGCGCAGTTGGGATGGGAAGTGAACCATTAACAAAAGTAAGAAGATCGTAGCCAAACAATAGAGTAGTAACTTGGTATTTCCAAGTTGGATAATTTGCACTTCCTGTCAACTTGAAGAACGACACCCCCTTGATTGAGAAAGACTGCTAGAGAGTTAGGAGAGGAGGAACTAGCAGGCATTCTGGAAAAAAGGAGTTGAAATCTTGAAAAAAAAAGGAAGACGATCGTATATACTCATTAGAGTATTGAGAAGGCTCTTGATACCATATAAGAGTTGTATATAATTATGAAAACCTTAAATATTAATGATGCAATCTGTGGTATTTATACATGAACAAGTATATAAGATAAAGGAGTTTGTTGAGCGTAAGAGACCTAAAGAGAAGAGAAATAACGTGTATATAACTCAAACATAACATACTAATGTACTTGGACTTTATATCTTTATCCTTATCAATTTGACCCCATTATCCTGAAATACATATTTTTGGACGTATCTAAACACAAAAAAATTGATAAAATT
This sequence comes from Solanum corneliomulleri, assembly GCA_027704805.1. Classification (NCBI taxonomy): domain Eukaryota; kingdom Viridiplantae; phylum Streptophyta; class Magnoliopsida; order Solanales; family Solanaceae; genus Solanum; species Solanum corneliomulleri. The sequence continues at coordinate 50,619,725 of JAKWIY010003052.1, read as the reverse complement.
CGTAATAATACAAACTAGCGTATATCTAAATAATTAACTCCTCAACATATGAAGTTTGGATAAGTTACCATCTAAAATCAAATGAAGCACTTACTGAACTGTAAAATACTTTTCCCCCTAATAAATCAGAAACTAGAAACTACAAAGGGATCATATAACAGTGATTCAAAAATAGTGAAATCGAAATATGTGCATTTTAGTGATTGTTATAACAGCTGCAAAACAATAAGAGCAGTGAACAAATTTTGAAATTTGTAGTCTCCAATCAACGCAGCAATTGCTCATATGAATCATGTTAAGATCTCATGTCTAGTAGTTTATCACAACTTCTACCAACACAAATATATATCGAGTGGCTCTAAATGTAAAAAAACACTTGCTTCTAAAACCACACGGATATAGTGCTCAGGTGTAGGAGAACGAGGGTTATTAGCAGATTTAGGCATATGGTGAAAGTCCATCATCATGATTCTTCTCTTGTTTCTCTTTGCTCTGCTAACTTTCCTCAAATTTCATCTTCCTTGATTCCACAGTAGTAGTAGTATGGGACTGTCTTCGAGTTCCTTCTTTATCACCATCCAAGTCATGCATCTCCGATCTTTTTCTTAGCTTTTCAGTAATTGCATTGTAATTGTTGTGATTATCTAGAGGAGCAACTTGAACAGTTTTCATGATAGATGTTCTTTGTAATATAATTCTCATTTTGTTGTATTTCTTGTTCAGCGTTGGCCATTTTCATTTAAGAAATAAACTAATATTGTGCAAATATAAATCATTAATGCATAAACACACACTCAAACTTGATCTTAGCTCCAACTTTGAGGGTGCACCTGTAAATATATCATTATCTCAACTAGTGACTTGGTCTCAATTAATGACAACTAAATACTGTTGTTCAGCTTGTATTCCAAACATACTTGGAACAAAACTTTTAACATCTTTGTAAGACAACAAAGTTTAAGAACATTTTCATAACTAGAAAATAAAAACTAGTAGCGAAACTAGAATCAAAAACAGATTTTAAAAAAAAATATACGAAATATTTTTCTTAAAGAAGAATTGTTGTTAATATGTGTCTAGAGAATCTTACTGATTCCAACAAAATTTGCAAAAACACGAAGTTACCAAGTTTAATGATGCAGTGAAGAACAAAAGAATAGAAGAACTGAAATTAATTTACAAATCTAAAATTTATAAAACACGTACAAGAATCTGAAAAATTTTTAATAGGAAAAAGATCAAGTCCATGAATTCTATATTAAAATGAGAGAAATCCCTCAATTTATAGAAAACAAAGGGTAGTGCGAATAGGTTATTATTGTGCCTTACCAGAAAGGTCACAAACCTTTGGAAAAGTCACAATCTTTCAGAAAGGTAGTCACCTTTCATAAAAGTCACAAATTTCCATAAAAGTCATAACATTTCATAAAAGTCACAACTTTTCATAAAAGTCACAACATTTCATAAAAGTCACAACTCTTCATAAAAGTCTCAACTCTTAATTTTCCATTCACACCTTTTTAAAACCCAACAATCCCCCGCATGAATGGGGAATGACTCTAAGACAGAGCAACGGAAAAGTATGTCTACTTTACAAGCAAGAATTAATTGCATCTGGATAAGTAGGTTTCCCCTTGGATTTTCCGTAGTGAACATATGTAGGATATACTTGGTCAATCGGTATATGCGATATCTTTGAACCGTCGAACTTAGGTGTATACATAGACAACCATATGTCACAAAATTAAACCTTGACCATTTATGGTTCTTACGGTTGTGTTCGTTTTAGCCATGAACACCTCCTGGTTTCATTAGTGTATGGAGAGATGGGCTTTTGACAATCATTTTCTTTGAAGCGTCTTAAACTTCACACTCAAATAGCTATTCCTAACCATGTTATCGCGTAGATACACTATTTGGTCAACTCTGCCAAACTTAGGAAATCATTAAAACCATTAAGGTTTATTAATTATTAACAAACCTTAATGTTGTATCCTTGTACTTGAGCATTGTCTTCATCATGATAATGGATTGAGTTTGTTAACAATGCCGAACCGTCATTCACAACTTTGTTTTTCTCCTTGAATCTAGCTCTTGGGATCTCCAGTCTGCTCGATAGAGTTACCACCATGATGAGTTGTGCTAAGCCGTAAATTCCCTTAGATGATCTTTTAACTTCCTCTCTAGTTAGGCCTTTTTCTAAGTGGATCCGACACATTATCCTTTGACTTTACATAGTCAATTATAATAATTCCACTAGAGAGTAGTTTTCTAACGGTATCATGTCTATGTCGCATATGACGAGACTTTTCGTTATATGTCATGCTCCATGCCCTACCTATTGCATCTTGACTGTGAAAGTGTATGCGTACTAATGCCAATGGTTTGGGCAAAAATAGAATATCTATCAAGAAATTCCGGAGTCTTTCAACTTATTCACCGACCTTATCTAGAGCACCTAACTCAAAGATCATTGTAGAGCTAGCGATACATGTCTCTTTTGAAATATTTCTAAGAGACTTCTCCTCTACCAATAGTAAATACATATCCACTCGTGAATTTTACTTCATTCGTCCAATGATTCAATTTGCATCACTATATATCACACCAGGATAGTAGTAGTGGAGCGGAGTGTCACGTACCGACACAAGGGGAATAAAGAGAATGAAAACTTGAATTATGTTAATATACTCAATTTAAAGAACTAATTCCCAAATGAGTATGATGGGGAGGCTTGAGTCCTCATAGATATGCTGGGTGTTGTGGCCAATGGTTATGGTATTCGTTGTTAACACCGGTTGAGTATGTAGTTGATTTTATATTATTATTTGATATATACTGTTTTTTATTTTGAGTTGGCCGATGATACCTACTCAGTACTTGTGCCTTGTAATGACCCCTACTTGTATTTGTTTTTCTATGATTATTTGTGGAATGCAGCAAACGTACCATCGTCTTCAACTCGTCCGCAACTCTAGCCAGTCTTCATAACGCCAGATTTCAGGGTGAGCTATTGCTTCTAGCTTGGACTGGATCTTCCTCTTCATGTCTTGCTGTTTATTTATTTTAGCTTCTTAGACACTCTTAGATTTAGTAATTTGAGGATAGATGTTCTTGTGGTGATGACTTCCAGATTTTGGGGATAATAGTTAATAAATTTTAGAAGTTATTTATTGGTTATATTAATGAGTTTAAAGTCTTCCGCATTATATTCTGTTTATTATGGTTGAAATGTTGGGGTTTAGATTGGTTTGTTCTCTCATATAGTAGGATAAGTGTGGGTGCCACTCACGACTCGTTTTGGGTCGTGACAAACTTGGTGTCAGAGCATTAGGTTCGTTGGTCTCATCACAGAAGAACATGTCTAGTAGAGTCTTAAGGAACGGTAGGGGGAAGCCTTTACTTTTATTTGAGAGACTATAGGACTTTAGGATACAAATTGGTATCTAGGTGATACAAATTGGTATCTGACCATCTTCACTCTATTTCGCAGATGGTTAGAACTAGAGCAACAACTGCGCCAACACTAACACCGGCAAGACAAGATGCATCTAAGCCAGCCACTGGGGCTGTAGCTCGAAGAGGAGAAGTGGCAAGAGGCCGTGGTAGAGGTCGCGGGAGGACGTCCTCTAGAGGAAGAGGATAAGCACCTGGCCCGTCTAGTACTAGGGCGGTGACTCCTCCACCGACTGATGAGGTAGAAAGATAGGGTGAGGAAGGGGAAAATAAGCAAGTGTAGAATGAGGAATTACCACCCCAACCTACCCCAGAGATGATTAACCAGGTTCTTGCTTATCTTAGCGGGTTATCTAATCAAGGCCAGACACCTCCAGTGTTTTCTGCATCGGCGCCTCAAGTTCCAAGAGTACAACATGCCGCTGCTGAGGCTCCCCGCATGGATACCTCATTGGAAATAGGCACGTTTCCTCGATTGACTACAAGTCCTATAATGACGAGTGATCAGCACGAACTTTTCAGTAAGTTCTTGAAATTGAAACCTCCATTTTTCAAGGGTGCTGAATCTGAGGATGCCTATGATTTTCTGGTTGATTGTCATGAGTTGCTACATAAGATGGGCATAGTGGAATGATTTGGTGTTGAATTTGTGACCTATCAGTTTCAAGGGAACGCCAAAATGTGGTGGCGGTCATATGTTGAGTTTCAACCAGCACAGGCACCACCTATGACTTGGGCGTCATTCTATAGCTTATTTATGGAGAAGTATATACCCCGGACTTTGAGGGATAGGAGGATAGATGAGTTCCTAAGCCTAGAGCAAGGCAGGATGTCGGTTACTGCTTATGAGGCTAAGTTTCGTGAGCTATCTAGGTATGCCACCCAACTTTGCTTCAGTCCACAAGAGCGGATTCGCCGTTTCGTGAAAGGGTTGAGGTCAGATTTGCAGATTTCAGCCTTACAGGTAGCCGCTACAGCAAAATCCTTTCAGGAGGTAGTAGATTTTGTGATAGAAGTGGAGGGGGTGAAGCCAGACGACTTCACCATGGCATCGACATCTAAGAAGTTTCGTAAGGGAGGTGAGTTGAATGGTTCTTACTCCAGAGGGCGGGGTTCAGAAGGTTACCCAGCCCGACCTATTCAGTCTTCACTACAGGCTGTAGCTGGGGGTCCATCGCAGACCAGCCAACATTCCTCTGAGTTTGGAGGTTACCCCCAGACTTCGTCATTCTCACATAGACCTATGCTTGAATCCAGAGAGTGTTATGGATGTGGGGAGACTGGACACATTAAGATGTATTGTCCAAAACAGAGTCACAGACCTCCAATAGTCAGAGGTAGAGGTGGTCATGGAAGAGGCCGTCATTCTGGAGGACGTGGTGGCCGAGGTAATGGTGGTCACCAAAACGGCCGGGGTGACGGGCAAACTTGAGCTACTACAGCACAACATGGTAGGGGCAACGGGCAGACAGGTGATAGGGCCTATTGTTACGCTTTCCCTGGGCGGTCTGAAGCAGAGACATCTGATGCTGTTATCACAGGTTATCTTTTGGTTTGTGGTTGCATGGCTTCTGTATTATTTGATCCTAGCTCCAGATTTTCATATGTATCTTCCTCATTTGCTACTGGTCTTAATTTACATTGTGAATTGCTTGACATGCCTATTCATGTTTCTACTCCGGTGGGTGAGTCGGTGATAGTTGAAAAGGTATATAGGTCTTGTATGGTGACTTTTGTGGGGAGCAATAATCATGTAGACTTGGTTATCTTAGAAATAGTTGATTTCGATGTAATTCTGGGTATGACTTGTCTTTCTCCAAATTTTGCAATCTTAGATTGTAATGCTAAAACTGTAACGTTGGCCAAGCCTGGGACAGATCCGTTAGTGTGGGAGGGTGACTACACTTCCACTCCAGTTTGTATCATCTCCTTTCTTCGTGCTAAGAGAATGGTTAGTAAAGGGTGTTTAGCGTTCTTGGCACACCACAGGGATGATACTACCCAAGTACCTTCAATTGAGTCGGTTTCGATAGTTCGTGAGTTTCTGGATGTGTTCCCTGCAGACCTTCCTGGTATGCCACCAGATAGGGATATTGACTTTTGCATTGATCTGGAGCCGGGTACTCGCCCCATTTCCATACCCCCTTATAGGATGGCCCCAGCAGAGTTAAGGGAATTAAAGGCCCAACTTCAAGAGTTGTTAGGTAAAGGCTTCATTAGACCAAGCGCTTCCCCTTGGGGTACTCCGGTGTTATTTGTGAATAAGAAGGATGGGAGTTTTCGGATGTGCATAGACTACCGGCAGTTGAACAAGGTAACTATTAAGAACAAGTACCCCATTCCTCGCATTGATGACTTGTTTTATCAGTTACAAGGCGCTTGTGTCTTCTCTAAGATTGACTTGAGATCCGGTTATCATCAATTGAAAATACGGGCAACAGATGTGCCAAAGACTGCTTTTCGAACCAGGTATGGGCATTACGAATTCGTAGTAATGTCTTTTGGTCTTACGAATGCCCCTGCTGCTTTCATGAGCTTGATGAACGGGATTTTTAAGCCATATCTGGATCTCTTTGTGATCGTATTTATTGATGATATACTGATATACTCCAAGAGTAAGAAGGAACATGAGGAGCATTTGAGAATTGTGTTGGAAGTATTAAGGGAGAAAAGGCTTTATGCCAAATTCTCCAAGTGTGAGTTTTGGCTAGATTCCGTGTCCTTATTGGGGCACGTGGTTACTAAGGATGGAGTGATGGTGGATCCTTCTATGATTGAAAAAGTGAGGAATTGGGTAAGACCTACTAATGTGTCAGAAGTAAGGAGCTTTGTTGGTTTAGCCAGCTACTACCGTCGATTTTTCAAGGGATTCTCTTCTATTGCTTCCCAATTGACAAACTTGACTAAGCAGAATGTTCCATTTGTATGGTCGGATGAATGTGAGGAAAGCTTTCAGAAACTCAAGACCTTGCTGACTACGGCACCTATCCTTACCTTGCCAGTAGAGGGTAAGAATTTCATTGTTTATTGCGATGCATCTTATTCTGGGTTGGGTGCAGTGCTAATGCAAGAGAGGAATGTAATCGCTTATGCTTCAAGGCAACTAAAGGTGCACGAACGTAACTATCCGACCCATGATTTGGAATTGGCTGCAGTTGTGTTTGCATTAAAGCAATGGAGACATTATCTATATGGGGTCAAGTGTGAAGTCTACACAGATCATCGTAGTCTACAGTATGTCTTTACCCAGAAAGACTTGAATTTGAGGCAGAGGAGGTGGATGGAACTGTTGAAGGACTATGATATTACTATCTTATATCACCCAGGAAAAACAAATGTTATGGCAGATGCCTTAAGTAGAAAGGCAGGGAGCATGGGTAGTTTAGCCCACTGACAAGTTTCTAGACGCCCATTGGCTAGAGAAGTCCAAAACTTGGCTAACGACTTTATGAGACCGGAAATACTAAAGAAAGGAGGATTTTTGGCCTGTGTGGAGGCAAGATCTTCTTTTCTTGACAAGATCAAGGGAAAACAGTTTGATGATGAGAAACTAAGCCGAATTCGGGATATGGTGTAGCGAGGAGAGGCTAAAGAAGCAATAATTGATGAGAAAGGTGTTTTGAGAATTAAGGGAAGGGTATGTGTGCCCCGTGTCGATGATTTGATCCACACTATTCTTACAGAGGCTCATAGTTCCGGATATTCTATACATCCTGGTGCAACCAAGATGTACCGTGACCTAAAGCAACACTTTTGGTGGAGTAGAATGAAGCGTGACATTGTAGATTTTGTTGCAAAATGTCCAAATTGTCAGCAAGTAAAGTATGAACACCCGAGGCCCGGAGGAACACTTTAGAGAATGCTCATTCCTGAATGGAAGTGGGAGAGAATTGCAATGGACTTCGTGGTTGGTCTTCCAAAGACATTGGGTAAGTTTGATTCTATTTGGGTAATTGTGGACAGATTAACTAAGTCTGCTCACTTCATTCCGGTCAAGGGGACTTACAATGCGGAGAAGTTAGCCAAACTCTATATCTCATAAATTATTCGATTGCATGGAGATCCACTTTCCATCATATCAGATAGATGTACACAGTTTACTTCTAAGTTTTGGAGAACATTGCATGCGGAATTAGGTACTAGGTTGGACCTTAGTACTGCATTTCACCCTCAGACCGATGGTCAGTCTGAGCGAACGATTCAGGTATTGGAGGATATACTTCGTGCATGTGTGATAGAATTTGGTGTTCATTGGGATAACTTCTTACCCTTAGCGGAGTTTTCATACAATAATAGCTATCACTCAAGTATTGATATGGCTCCATTTGAGGCACTGTATGGGAGGAGATGTAGGTCCCCCATTGGTTGGTTTGATGCATTTGAGGTTAGACCTTGGGGTACTGATCTTTTGAGGGATTCATTAGAGAAAGTCAAATCTATTCAAGAAAAGCTTTTAGCGGCTCAAAGTAGGCAAAAGGAATATGCAGATCGAAAGGTTAGAGACTTGGAGTTCATGGAGGGTGAACAAGTCTTGCTGAAGGTTTCACCCATGAAAAGGGTGATGCGGTTTGGTAAAAGAGGTAAGCTAAGCCCAAGGTATATTGGACCATTTGAAGTACTTAAGCGAGTAGGGGAGGTGGCTTATGAATTAGCCTTGCCTCCAGGACTCTCAGGAGTGCACCCGGTATTTCATGTGTCTATGCTGAAAAGATACCATGGGGATGGAAACTACATTATTCTATGGCATTCAGTTCTTCTTGATGAGAATTTGTCGTATGAGGAGGAGCCTGTTGCCATTCTAGATAGAGAAATTCGCAAGTTGAGATCAAGGGAGATTGCATCCATCAAAGTTCAATGGAAGAATCGACCAGTAGAAGAGTCCACTTGGGAGAAGGAGGCTGATATGCAAGAAAGATACCCACACCTGTTTACAGATTCAGGTACTGTTTTTCTTCGTGTGATCGTTCGAGGACGAACGATGGGTAAATTGGTATCTATTGTAACGACCTGTTTAGTCGTTTTGAGCAGTAGAGTTTATTCTGGTAAAAACTGTCTTGGTCGACGGATCCCACGACGGACCGTCATGGGCACGACGGACCGTCGAGGGGGTCTCGTTCCAAAACACTTGGAATTCTGAATTTTGGGTACTGAGATCGACTCTCTGAACTTCGTGACGGAATGGCAGGACGGACCGTCGCAGGCACGACGGACCGTCACAAATCTTTTCACATAATTAACTCTCTGAACTTTGTGACATACCTGCAGGACGGACCGTCACAGTCATGACGGACCGTCACAGTCTGCGTAACCGTGACTGGGTCGGATTTCTATTAAACGTTTTTAAGGGGCGTTTTGGACTATTCATGCTTATAATTATAAAGTTAGTGGATTAATGTTAATAATTCAATTACTTGGGGGTTAAAGGAGATAACCTTGAAATAAAAAGTAGGTTATTTTTATCATCTTTTATACTTAATTATATGACAATTAGGGTAAAAGAAAAAGGGTTTGAATAAGAAAAACAAAAAGAACAGAGAGAGAAGGGAGAAACGAACGAGAGAAAGAGAAGAACGCAAGGAAAGCAAAGGTTTTGGAAGATAGCTTGTTTGACCGCGATTCTTCGGTGGAGGTAGGTTATGGTTTATGCTACTTCATAGTAAACTCTTAATAGCGAATGATATGTATTGGGTAGTATAGCTTGTTTGACCGCGATTCTTCGGTGGAGGTAGGTTATGGTTTATGCTACTTCATAGTAAACTCTTAATAGCGAATGATATGTATTGGGTAGTATTGTAAAGCCTTCTATATGCTTAATTGTGTGCTTGCATGATGTGATTATGTAATTGTAATGGGTTGGGAAGATGAGGCTGTGAATCTTAAATCTTAAATTCACTTTGTTAATGATGATGCCTTGGTATAAAAGAAGGCATGATGAACTAAAGTAATGAGATTAGAGGATCGGGTGTCACGTTCCGACACCAGGATAGTATTAGAGGATCGGGTGTCACGTTCCGACACCAGGATAGTATTAGAGGATCAGGTGTCACGTTCCGACACCAGGATAGTATTAGAGGATCGGGTATCACGTTCCGACACCAGGATAGTATTAGAGGATCAGGTGTCACGTTTCGACACCAAGATAGTATTAGAGGATCGGAGTGTCACGTTCCGACACCAGGATAGTAGAGGATCGGAGTGTCACGTTCTGACACCAGGATAGTAGTAGTGGAGCGGAGTGTCACGTACCGACACAAGGGGAATAAAGAGAATGAAAACTTGAATTATGTTAATATACTCAATTTAAAGAACTAATTCCAAAATGAGTATGATGGGGAGGCTTGAGTCCTCATAGATATGCTGGGTGTTGTGGCCAATGGTTATGGTATTCGTTGTTAACACCTGTTGAGTATGTAGTTGATTTTATATTATTATTTGATATATACTGTTTTCTATTTTGAGTTGGCCGATGATACCTACTCAGTACTTGTGCCTTGTACTGACCCCTACTTGTATTTGTTTTTCTTTGATTATTTGTGGAATGCAGCAAACGTACCATCGTCTTCAAGTCGTCCGCAACTCTAGCCAGTCTTCATAACGCCAGATTTCAGGGTGAGCTATTGCTTCTAGCTTGGACTAGATCTTCCTCTTCATGTCTTGATGCCTCGAAATTCCGGCATGGACTAGCTGTTTATTTATTTTAGCTTCTTAGACACTCTTAGATTTAGTAATTTGAGGATAGATGTTCTTGTGGTGATGACTTCCAGATTTTGGGGATAATAGTTAATAAATTTTAGAAGTTATTTATTGGTTATATTAATGAGTTTAAAGTCTTCCGCATTATATTCTGTTTATTATGGTTGAAATGTTGGGGTTTAGATTGGTTGGTTCGCTCACATAGTAGGATAAGTGTGGGTTCCACTCGCGGCTCGTTTTGGGTCGTGACAATAAATAGACATACCACTTAGTATTTTAAATACTAACAATAAGGACAAAAAAAATTGTATAACGTATTTCTATATTACATTGAAGTTCATTAGAAAATTAAAAGTACAACATTGACTTATTATGTGAAGTTTTCATATTCTTCAAACCAATTGCATACTCCAATTTATCCAGAGTATAAAACCACAAAAGTTTTTAGTCTACAAAAATCAGACACACTAACATTTCTCATTGAGTATAAAACTACAAAAGTCTTTTTTTTCTCCAAATAGAATAACACATATTTTTTATCACATAAAAAATTTTCTTATCAAATAATCTTTCAACTATAACATTTTGACACACTATTTTATCAAACAAAAATATGCATCTCTCATTTTTGCTAACTAAAGAATTTTAAAAGCAACAATATTTGCGAAGTAAAATTCATTCGACAAAATATGATTTGCAGATCTTTTTCCAAAGATACACATAAGAAAAAAATAAAAAATCAAAGATGATAACTGTTAGAAACTATTTTCCTCCTTAAATAATTTAATAAGAGGTTACTTGGTAATCTTTAAACGGAATACCATAAATTTTCTATTACATTCCTACTTCGACCTGACTAAACAAAACAACGAATTATGGAGAAGTAATGCATTTATCTTCTACTTTCATGATCAGTTCTCTCAATTAGTAGAGTACAAAGAATACTAACAGTATAATAATTTCCTTAAGATTGTTGTTCATCTTGCATTCCAAACATACTTAGAACAAAACTTTGAACATCTTTGTAAGACAACAAAGTTTAAGAACATTTTCAAAAGTAGAAAATTAAAACTAGTAGCGAAACTAGAATCAGAAACAGATTTTAAAAAAATATACGAAATATTTTTCTTAAAGAAGAATTGTTGTTAATATGTGTCTAAAGAATATTATTGATTCCAACAAACTTTTCAGAAACACGAAGTTACCAAGTTTAATGAACCAGTGAAGAACAAAAGAATAGAAGAACTGAAATTAATTCACAAATCTAAAATTTGTAAAACACGTACCAGAATCTGGAAAATTTTTAATAGGAAAAAGATCAAGTCCACTGAACTCACAGTGTCCGAGGTTTGATTTGGAATATGACCTCCCAGGGTAAAATGATCTCAATCACCAGAGTATAGATACCAAAAACTCTGGTGTCAGCGAATCACTCAACGGCAGTAAAGTACACTTAGAATACTAGATTTAATAGTTGAAGAAGAAGTCCATGAATTCTATATTAAATGAGAGGAAATCCCTCAATTTATAGAAAACAAAGGGTAGTTGCAAAAAGTTCTTATTGTGTCTTACCGGAAAGGTCCCAAACCTTTGGGAAAGTCACAAACTTTCAGAAAGGTCGTCACCTTTCATAAAAGTCACAAATTTCCATAAAAGTCACAACTTTTCATAAAAGTCACAACATTTCATAAAAGTCACAACTCTTCATTAAAGTCGCAACTCTTCATTTTCCATTCACACTTTTTAAAAACCCAACAAATACTCCAACTCATCTCTACAGTGTCTTATGATTACTCGACGTTGAAGTGACACAATAAATTTGGAGTTGTCTAGATGATCATTTTGCACGTTGGAGTGTTCAACTAACATAATGAAGACATGTTAAAGTGTCTAGATGTGCACACTCTAAAGGGCTTAGTTATCATCTTAGACCAAGTAAAATTATTTTTTAGTAGGTCATGTGACATGCCGTATTATCATTCAAAACTGTAAGTTGATAAACTTATTCTCCAACAAGTATTTCTAATTTTTTTCACAACTGCATCCTTTTAAATATGCTCAAATGAGCCCTTTCTTGGTATTTGGCTTTCATTACCTTACTAAAATTAACTTCAAAATTCTACTCTAATTTCATTTGAGGGTTAGAGTTGGTGATAGATAGATAGATAGATAGATAGATAGATACATAGATACATAGATAGATATAGATATATTCAAGTTAAATGTGTTCTATATATTTTCCTTCGATTCTCTTGCAATGCAACCTCTTTCCCTTTTGATTTTTTCACCATAATTGTACTGAAAATTAAATCTTATGCCTCTTAGTACTATTCATTATGCACTATATTTCTAAATTTTAGGAATAAGTTATTGGAACTGAAGAGTTTAAGTTGTTTTTCAATCATGTAATAGTTAAGAGTTAATCATCAACTTAATTATTTACTTAATATAAGTCAAGTGAAATCTAGAATATTTTGGAGTTGTAGAGAATTGAAGGAATATCTCTAGAATGAGTATTTCTAGAGAGAAATGTCCAGAAATGTTCTAACTTCTAGGAAAGATAGTTCTAGAAAAGGATAGTTAGGAATAATCTAGAAAAGAGTAGAACGTATCACTCTAGGGAAATCTAAAGCATTTTTAGAAGTTTAAAGAGTTCCAATATACTTTGGAAAATGATATTGGAAAAATAGATCAAATATCTTCGAAAGCACAATGTGGGAGAATACACGTCACGGGAGATTAATCATTATCTTGAAGAGAAGATGATAAGATGACAATTAAATTGCCCATATAGGCCATAACGAAGGAGTGGCTGAAAGAAAAAATAATCATCTAGGAGAGATAAGTAGAAGTATGCTGCATAGTATGAATGTATCAAAAGGGTTTGGGCAGAATGCATGAAGATTGTTGTCCACATGCATCACCAATAGGCAACCTCAAGAGAGATTGAGATTCATCTAACCATTTGAGAAACATAAAAACATGATTCCTATCATAAGTCACTTTTGACTTTTTTGGTTGTGTATTCTATGTGATTATACCTGACTATCACCACACCAATTTTGATAAGAAAGTTGTTCGTTGTATCTTTGTTGGATACGACAAGAAAAGAAAACGATGGAGGTGTTGTGACCCTACCACAATAGGACATGTTTAACAACCCAAAGTCGACCCTAGATGTGACATTGGTTTTAAGTCCCCGAAAGGCCTTACACAAGCCACCTAACATATATAAACAAGATAATAGAATGTTACAATCTTTAAAGACAGTTTATATCAAAAATAGTTTGTGAAAATGAAGGGAAAGTCTAACATAGTCATGAAGTCATCTAGTGTCACGACCCAAATCGGGGACGCGACTGGCACCCACACTACCTTCCTGTGTGAGCGAACCAACCAATCTAAACCTTCACAAAATACAACGCGGAAGACTTAACTCAATACGAAAAACGAATACAATAAACATCCCCAAAATCTGGAAGTCATCATCACAAGAACATCTATAATCAACTTACGAAACTAAGAGTATTCTTAAGAAACTAAAACAAATGAAAGCTAGTCCATGCCGGAACTTCAAGGCATCAAGACGAGAAGAAGAAGATCCAGTCCAAGCTAGAAGCATAGCTCACCCTGAGAATCCGGTGTAGTGAAGACTGGCTAGAATCGCGGTCGAGTTGAAGACGACGGCACGGTTGCTGCACTCCACAAATACAAGAAAGAAACAACAAGTAGGAGTCAGTACAACCACACGTACTGAGTAGGTATCATCGGCCAACTCAGAATAGAAAACAGTATATATCAGTTAATCTCACAAATCAACTATAATACTCAATATGTAGTAACAACAAATACTACAATCATCAATAAATATCACCAAGTTCATCCAGGAGGACTCAAGCCTCAACATCATACTCATTAAGGAAAAACAGGTTCATTAGATGCAGCATATTAACATCTTTCAAGATTCATTATCTTTCATCCTCTCGTTTCGGTAAGTGACACTCCGATCCATATTCTATCCTGTGCCGGAACGTGGCACTCCGATCCATATTCTATCCTGTGCCGGAACGTGGCACTCCGATCCTCATTCTATCCTGTGCCGGAACGTGGCACTCCGATCCTCATTTCTATCCTGGTGCCGGAACGTGGAACTCCGATCCTCATTTCTATCCTGTGCTGGAACGTGGAACTCCGATCCTCATTTCTATACTGGTGCCGGAACGTGGCACTCCGATCCTCATTTCTATCCTGTGCCGGAACGAGGCACTCCGATCCTCATTTCTATCCTGGTGCCGGAACGTGGCACTCCGATCCTCATTTCTATCCTGGTGCCGGAACGTGGCACTCCGATCCTCATTTTCCTCGAGCCTTCTATTATACCAAGGCATCATCAATAACAAACATAGATCATCAAGCCTTCTTTATACTAAGGCATTATCAATACAACACATGGTTCATCGAGCCTTCTTTATACTAAGGCATTATCAATACAACACATAGTTCATCTAGCCTTCTTTATACTAAGGCATTATCAATACTACACATAGTTCATCTAGCCTTCCTTATACTAAGGATTATCAATACAACACATGGTTCATCTAGCCTTCTTTATACTAAGGCATTATCAATACAACACATGGTTCATCAAGCCTTCTTTATACTAAGGCATTATCAATACTACACATAGTTCATCTAGACTTCCTTATACTAAGGCATTATCAATACAACACATGGTTCATCTAGCCTTTTTTATACTAAGGCATCACAAATCTCATAACAAGTTCATCAAGCCTTCATTTACACTAAGGCATCACAAATCTCATAAATTAGGGTTTCATCAAGATTTCGGGTTCACAAACTTCATCATGCCTTTTTCATCACAAACATATAATCATACTTATATAATCATACAATTTAGCATATAGAAGAGTTTACAAGATTACCCAATACATATCATTTGCTATTGAGAGTTTACTACAAGTAGCATAAACCATAACCTACCTTCACCAAGGATTTGTGTTCAAGCAAGAATCTTTAAGGAAGTCTTCTCCTTCTCTCTCAAGCGCCTCCTTTATCTTCTCTTTCTCTCTCTCTTCTTTCTAATCTCCTCCTCTTCTTACCCTAAATCACAAGATTTCAAGTTTCAAAGGTAATGAAACCAACCCACCAAGTTACTCAAAGTTAGTCTTTCAACCCCCAAGGAATTGAACTAATAATATTAACCCACCAACTTTATAAATTAAAGACGGATTGGTCCAAAACACCCCTTTAAAAATAGCCAGAATTCTGACCCCGACTGGGATGACGGAACCTGTGACGGTCCGTCGTGCCTGCGACGGTCCGTCCTGCAGGTCCGTCGCGACGGTCTGAGACTCCATTTTCCTCGAAGAGTCTGTGACGGTCCGTCGTGACCACGACGGTCCGTCCTGCACTTCCGTCACAGAGTTCAGAGACTCAATTTCAACACTCAAATTTCATAATTCCAAGTGTTTTGGAACGGGACACCCTCGACGGTCCGTCGTGCCCACGACGATCTCTCGTGGTGTCCGTCGTATTCAGCCAGTTTTTCCGAAATTAAAATTTTTTACCCAAACGACTAAACAGGTCGTTACAATAGATACCAATTTACCCATCGTTCGTCCCCGAACGATCAAAAGAAGAAAAACAAGGGTAAAAAGGAGTACCTGAATCTGTAAACAGATGTGGGTATTTTTCCCGCATATCTGCCTCCTTCTCCCAAGTAGCCTCTTCAACCGGTCGATTCTTCCATTGAACCTTAATGGATGCAATCTCTCTCGACCTCAACTTGCGAACTTCTCTATTCAGAATAGCAACAGGTTCTTCTTCATAATTCAAATTCTCATCGAGTAGAACTGAATCCCAACGGATGATGTAATTTCCATCCCCATGGTATCTTTTCAACATGGACACGTGAAATACCGGATGCACTCCGGACAGCCCTGGAGGCAAGGCTAATTCATAAGCCACCTCCCCTACTCGCTTAAGTACCTCAAATGGTCCAATATACCTTGGACTCAACTTACCCCTTTTTCCAAACCGCATCACCCCTTTCATGGGTGAAACCTTCAACAAGACTTGTTCACCTTCCATGAACTCTAAGTCTCTAACCTTTCGGTCCGCATATTCCTTTTGTCTACTTTGAGCCGCTAAAAGCTTTTCTTGAATAGCTTTCACCTTCTCCAAGGAATCTTCAACAGATCAGTACCCCAAGGTCTGACTTCAAAGCATCAAACCAACCGATGGGAGACCTACATTTCCTCCCATACAATGCTTCAAATGGAGCCATGTCAATACTGGAGTGATAGCTATTATTGTATGAAAACTCCGCCAAGGGTAAGAAGTTGTCCCAATGGCCACCAAATTCTATCACACACGCGCGGAGCATATCCTCCAACACTTGAATCGTTCGCTCAGATTGACCATCGGTCTGAGGATGAAATGCAGTACTAAGATCCAATCTAGTACCTAATTCAGCATGCAAGGTTCTCCAAAACCTAGAAGTAAACTGCGTACCTCTATCAGATATGATGGAAAGTGGAACCCCATGTAACCGAACGATTTCTGATATGTAGATTTTGGCTAACTTTTCTGCATTGTAGGTCACCTTGACCGGAATGAAGTGAGCAGACTTAGTTAACCTGTCCACAATTACCCAAATAGAGTCAAACTTCCCCAATGTCTTTGGAAGACCAACCACAAAGTCCATTGCAATTCTCTCCCACTTCCATTCAGGAATGGGCATTCTTTGATGCGTTCCTCCGGGCCTCTGATGTTCGTACTTTACTTGCTGATAGTTCGGACATTTGGCAACAAAATCCACAATTTCACGCTTCATTCTTTTCCACCAAAAGTGTTGTTTTAGATCACTGTACATCTTGGTTGCACCAGGATGTATAGAGTATCTGGAACTATGAGCCTCTGTAAGAATAGTGTGGATCAAGTCATCAACACGAGGCACACATACTCTTCCCTTAATCCTCAAAACACCTTTGTCATCAATTATTGCTTCCTTAGCCTCTCCTCGCAGCACCATATCCCGGATTTGACTTAGTTTCTCATCATCAAACTGTTTCCCCTTAATCTGGTCAAGAAAAGAAGATTTCGCCTCCACACAAGCTAAAAATTCTCCCTTCTCATTCACTTCTAACCTCATAAAATCATTAGCCAAATTTTGGATTTCTCTTGCCAATGGGCGCCTAGAGGCTTGCAAATGAGCTAGACTTCCCATGCTTACCGCCTTTCTACTCAACGCATCTGCCACAACATTTGCTTTTCCCGGATGGTATAAGATAGTGATGTCGTAGTCCTTGAGTAGTTCCATCCATCTCCTCTGTCTCAAATTCAAGTCTTTTTGAGTGAAGACATACTGCAGGCTACGATGGTCCGTATAGACCTCACACTTAACCCCATACAAATAGTGTCTCCATTGATTTAGTGCAAATACTACCGCGGCCAACTCCAAATCATGAGTCGGATAGTTACGTTCGTGCACCTTTAATTGCCTCGAAGCATAAGCAATCACATTCTTATCTTGCATTAGCACTGCACCCAAACCAGAATAGGATGCATCACAATAAACAATGAAGTTCTTACCCTCTACTGGCAAGGTAAGAATTGGTGCAGTAGTCAACAAAGTCTTGAGCTTCTGAAAGCTTTCCTCACATTCATCTGACCATACAAATGGAACATTCTGCTTAGTCAAGTTCGTCAATTGGGAAGCAATAGAAGAGAATCCCTTGACAAATCGTCGGTAGTAGCTAGCTAACCCAACAAAGCTTCTTATTTCTGACACGTTTGTCGGCCTTACCCAATTCTTCACTGTCTCAATCTTAGATGGATCCACCATCACTCCATCTTTAGAAACCACGTGTCCCAAGAAGGACACTAAATCTAGCCAAAACTCACACTTGGAAAATTTGGCATAAAGTTTCTTCTTCCTCAACAACTCTAATACCCTTCTCAAATGCTCCTCATGTTCCTTCTTACTCTTTGAGTATATCAATATATCATCAATAAATACGATCACAAAGAGATCTAGATATGGCTTGAAAATCCCGTTCATCAAACTCATAAAAGCAGCGGGGGCATTCGTAAGACCAAACGACATTACCACAAATTCGTAATGTCCATATCAAGTCCGAAAGGCAGTCTTTGGCACATCCGTTTCCCGTATTTTCAATTGATGATAACCGGATCTCAAGTCAACCTTAGAGAAGACACAAGCACCTTGTAACTGATCGAACAAGTCATCAATGCGAGGAATGGGATACTTGTTCTTAATCGTTACCTTGTTCAACTGCCGGTAATCTATGCACATTCGGAAACTCCCATCCTTCTTCTTCACAAACAAAATCGGAGCACCCCAAGGAGATGCACTTGGTCTAATGAAGCCTTTGCTCAACAACTCTTGAAGTTGTGCCTTTAACTCTCTTAATATTGCGGGAGCCATTCTATAAGGGGGTATAGAAATGGGACGAGTACCCGGTTCCAAATCAATACAGAAGTCAATATCCCTATCCGGTGGCATACCAGGAAGATCTGCAGGGAACACATCCAAAAACTCTCGAACTACTGAAACTGACTCCATTGGAGGTACCTGTGTAGTGTCATCCTTGAGATGTGCCAAGAAGGCTAAACACCCTTTGCTAACCATCCTCTTAGCACGAAGAAAGGAGATGACACGAACCGGAGTGGAAGTGTAGTCGCCCTCCCACACTAACTGATCTGTCCCAGGCTTGGCTAACGTCACAGTTTTAGCATTACAATCAAAGATTGCAAAGTTTGGAGAAAGCCAAGTCATACCCAGAATTACGTCGAAGTCAACCATTTCTAAGATAATCAAATCCACATAAGTGTTGCTCCCCACAAAAGTCACCAAGCAAAACCTATATACGTTTTCAACCATCACAAAATCACCCACCGGAGTAGACACCCGAATAGGTATATCAAGCAATTCACAGGGTAAATCAAGACCAGTAGCAAATGAAGAAGATACATAGGAAAACGTGGATCCGGGATCAAACAATACAGAAGCCATGCGATCACAAACAAAAAGATTACCTGTGATAACAGCATCAGATGTCTCCGCTTCAGATCTCCCAGGGAAAGCGTAACAATGGGCCCTATCACCCGTCTGTCCATTGCCCCTACCGTGTTGTGCTGTAGTGGCCCCAATTTGCCCATCACCTCGGCCACCACGCCCTTCAGAATAACGGCCTCTACCATGACCACCTCTACCTCTGATTGTGGGAGTTCGGTGACTCTGCCTTGGACAATACTTCCTTATGTGTCCAGTCTCCCCACATCCATAACACTCTCTGGATTGCAGCATCGGTCTCTGTGAGAATGAATGACCGGTCTGAGGTGGACCCCCAACTACAGTCTGTAGTGAAGACTGAATTGGTCGGACTGTGTAGCCTCCAGAACCCTGTCCTCTAGTGTAAGAACCATGGAACTCTCCTCCCTTTCGAAACCTTTTTGATGTCGATGCCACGGTGGAGTCATTTGGCTTCACTCCCTCCACCTCTATCACGAAGTCTACCACTTCTTGAAAGGATTTTGCCGTCGCCGCTACCTGTAAGGCTGAAATCCGCAATTCCGACCTCAACCCCTTCACAAAACGGCGAATCCGCTCTTGTTGACTGAAACAAAGCTGGGTGGCATACCTGGATAATGCACGAAACTTAGCCTCATATGCAGTAACCGACATCCTACCTTGCTCTAGGCTCAAGAACTCATCTCTTTTCTTATCCCTCAAGGTCCGGGGAATGTACTTCTCCATAAACAAATTAGAGAATGATGCCCAAGTCATGGGCGGTGCCTCTGTTGGTTGGCACTCAACATGTGACCGCCACCACATTTTGGCGTTCCCTTGAAACTGATAACTCACGAACTCAACGCGAAACCGTTCTACTATACCCATCTTGTGTAGTAGCTCATGACAGTCTACCAGAAAATCGTAGGCATCCTCAGATTCAGCACCCTTAAAGACTAGAGGTTTCAATTTCAAGAACTTATTGAAAAGTTCATGCTGATCACTTGTCATTATAGGCCCTGTAGTCAGACGAGGAAACGTGCCTATTTCCAATGGAGCATCCATGCGGGGAGCCACAGTAGCCGCATGTTGTACCTCCGGAGTCTGAGGTGCTGGTGTAGAAAACACTGGAGGTGTCTGGCCCCGATCAGATAACCCGCTAAGATAAGCCAGAACCTGATTGATCATCTCTGGGGTAGGTTGGGGTGGCAGTTCCTCGTTCTGCACTTGTTCATTTTCCCCTTCTCACCCTCTCTTATCACTCCTCAGTTGATGGGGGAGTCACCACCCTAGTACTAGTTGGGCTAGGTGCTTGTCCTCTTCCTTTAGAGGATGTCCTCCCCGACCTCTTCCACGCCTTTCGCCACTACTCCTTTTGAGCTACCGCTCCAGTGGCTAGCTCAGACGTTTCTTGTCTTGCCGGTGTTGGTGTTGGCGCAGACGTTGCTCTAGTTCTAACCATCTGCGAAATAGAGTGAAGATGGTCAGATACCAATTTGTATCATCTAGATACCAATTGGATCCAAGTAATAGCACGAAAGAAAGAATGAAAGAATGTAATTTTCCTAAAGTCCTATAGCCTCTCAAATAAAAGTAAAGGCGTCCCCCTACCGTTCCTTAAGACTCTACTAGACTCGTTCTTGTGTGATGAGACCAACGAACCTAACGCTCTGATACCAACTTTGTCATGACCCAAATCGGGGACGCGACTGGCACCCACACTACCTTCCTGTGTGAGCGAACCAACCAATCTAAACCTTCACAAAATACAACGCGGAAGACTTAACTCAATACGAAAAACGAATACAATAAACATCCCCAAAATCTGGAAGTCATCATCACAAGAACATCTATAATCAACTTACGAAACTAAGAGTATTCTTAAGAAACTAAAACAAATGAAAGCTAGTCCATGCCGGAACTTCAAGGCATCAACGAGAAGAAGAATATCCAGTCCAAGCTAGAAGCATAGCTCACCCTGAGAATCCGATGCAGTGAAGACTGGCTAGAATCGCGGTCGAGTTGAAGACGACGGCACGTTTGCTGCACTCCACAAATACAAGAAAGAAACAAACAAGTAGGAGTCAGTACAACCACACGTACTGAGTAGGTATCATCGGCCAACTCAGAATAGAAAACAGTATATATCAGTTAATCTCACAAATCAACTATAATACTCAACATGTAGTAACAACAAGTACTACAATCATCAATAAATATCACCAAGTTCATCCAGGAGGACTCAAGCCTCACATCATACTCATTAAGGAAAAACAGGTTCATTAGATGTAGCATATTAACATCTTTCAAGATTCATTATCTTTCTTCCTCTCGTGTCGGTACGTGACACTCCGATCCATATTCTATCCTGTGCCGGAACGTGGCACTCCGATCCATATTCTATCCTGTGGCGGAACGTGGCACTCCGATCCTCATTCTATCCTGTGCCGGAACGTGGCACTCTGATCCTCATTTCTATCCTGGTGCCGGAATGTGGCACTCCGATCCTCATTTCTATCCTGTGCCGGAACGTGGCACTCTGATCCTCATTTCTATCCTGGTGCCGGAATGTGGCACTCCGATCCTCATTTCTATCCTGTGCCGGAACGAGGCACTCCGATCCTCATTTCTATCCTGGTGCCGGAACGTGGCACTCCGATCCTCATTTCTATCCTGGTGCCGGAACGTGGCACTCCGATCCTCATTTTCCTCGAGCCTTCTTTTATACCAAGGCATCATCAATAACAAACATAGATCATCAAGCCTTCTTTATACTAAGGCATTATCAATACAACACATGGTTCATCGAGCCTTCTTTATACTAAGGCATTATCAATACAACACATAGTTCATCTAGCCTTCTTTATACTAAGGCATTATCAATACTACACATAGTTCATCTAGCCTTCCTTATACTAAGGCATTATCAATACAACACATGGTTCATCTAGCCTTCTTTATACTAAGGCATTATCAATACAACACATGGTTCATCAAGCCTTCTTTATACTAAGGCATTATCAATACTACACATAGTTCATCTAGCCTTCCTTATACTAAGGCATTATCAATACAACACATGGTTCATCTAGCCTTCTTTATACTAAGGCATCACAAATCTCATAACAAGTTCATCAAGCCTTCATTTACACTAAGGCATCACAAATCTCATAAATTAGGGTTTCATCAAGATTTAGGGTTCACAAACTTCATCATGCTTATTTCATCACAAACATATAATCATACTTATATAACCATACAATTAAGCATATAGAATAGTTTACAAGATTACCCAATACATATCATTTGCTATTGAGAGTTTACTACAAGTAGCATAAACCATAACCTACCTTCACCAAGGATTTGTATTCAAGCAAGAATCTTCAAGGAAGTCTTCTCCTTCTCTCTCAAGCGCCTCCTTTCTCTTCTCTTTCTCTTCTCTTTCTCTTTCTAATCTCCTCCTCTTCTTACCCTAAATCACAAGATTTCAAGTTTCAAAGGTAATGAAACCAACCCACCAAGTTACTCAAAGTTAGTCTTTCAACCCCCAAGGAATTGAACTAATAATATTAACCACCCACTTTATAAATTAAAGCCGGATTGGTCCAAACACCCCTTTAAAAATAGCCAGAATTCTGACCCCGACTGGGATGACGGAACCTGTGACGGTCCGTCGTGCCTGCGACGGTCCGTCCTGCAGGTCCGTCGCGACGGTCTGAGACTCCATTTTCCTCGAAGAGTCTGTGACGGTCCGTCGTGACCACGACGGTCCGTCCTGCACTTCCGTCACAGAGTTCAGAGACTCAATTTCAACACTCAAATTTCATAATTCCAAGTGTTTTGGAACGGGACACCCTCGACGGTCCGTCGTGCCCACGACGGTCCGTCGTGGTGTCCGTCGTATTCAGCCAGTTTTTCCGAAATTAAAATTTTTTACCCAAACGACTAAACAGGTCGTTACATCTAGTACATCAAGAGTGATCAAGATTATCACGACCAAAGAGTACCCCTAGATGTAACAAGACGTACAAGACCCCGAGAGGCCTCATACAAGCCACTTAGCATATAATAACATAAAGTAGTAGAAAATGGTTCAAGAATTTACAATATTTCAACACAATCGAAGTCTTTATAAAATGAGCGAAAGTCTAATACCATAGTCTTAAACCATCTAAACTCACATGAATAAAGTCTCGGGACGCAAACCATACAATAGTCCAAGACATAAAATAAAGATATAAGAGAAAATGGTGATCACATCCTCAAACACAATGAGGACTCACCAAATCTTCACTTCCTTAATCAACAATGAAGTTGGCCACAAGTGTGAGAATCTATGTCGTCGGATCCTACATTTTATAAGAATGTAGGCAAGAGTATGTGTTAGTACAAACATGTACTATATATGATGACTAGCATAAGCAACATAAACATATGCATTCACTAGAAGAAAATGTATATACGATGACATTAATTTGGTGACATTTGAAACAAATGTCGGAAAATAAAGAATTTCACGATATTTAAGAATAAAATGTCATAAAAATGGCTTGCATTTGACGTAAAATGTTGTAAAAATCATGACATTTGGTATCAAATATCATAAATATAATGACATTCCATCCAAAATGTCACTATGATTATGACATTTATTGCAAAATGTCATTGTTTTTAGAGACATTTAGCGAAAATGTCAATTAAATGATGACATTTTGCTACAAATGTCAAAAATAATATGACATTTATTACAAAATGTTATTAATTTTAGGGACATTTAGAAAAAATATCGCTTAAATAGTGAAATTTAATATAAACGTCGAATATATTATGACATTTACTTAAAAATGTCATTGATTTAAGTAACATTATTGCTAAATGTCACTACAATAATGACATTTATTGCAAAATGTCGTTATTTTTAGGGGCATGTAGCGAAAATATCATTTAAATGTGATATTTTTCAACAAATGTCGAATATGATATGACATTTATTGCAAAATGTCATTGGTTCAAGTGTCTTTTAGAAAAAATATTGCTTAAATAGTTATATTTAATATAAATGTCGAATATATTATTACATTTACTTCAAATGTCATTGATTTTAGTGACCTTTGTTGTACAATGTCATTGATTTCAGCGACTTTTAGCAAAATTATTGCTAAAATAGCGAGATTTAATACAAATGTCGAATGTGTTATGACGTTTATTGCAAAATGTCATTGATTTGATCGACATATAGTGAAAATGTCGATAAAACAGTTAAATTCTTATCAAATATAGAATATATTATGTCCTGTGTTGAAAAATGTCAGTGAAGTTATGACATATGATGAAAAGTACTGTTAAATACAGGGGCAGACCCACGTGGGTTCATGAACCCCCTCGACAAAAAATTAAACCGTACATTTAATGTAAATTTTCTATATTTTTGTAGATATATATTTTGAATTCCCTCAATAAAAAGAGAAACTGATGGCGCAGTGGAAAGTCTTCTTGAAATTAGGTCCTATGTCAATGGTTCGAGTCTTTGTGTATGCATTTTATCGTTCTTTGTTTTTTTCTTCAATTTTTTTAGTTTTGTTATTTATTTTCTTTTCTTTTTTTTTTCAAGTTCTTTTTAGTTTATTTTTTTTTAATTTTAAGAAGTCTTAAAGTGTGGGTTTAAACCCAAAAGAATTCTAGGTTTTCATTTTTAAAGGCTTGGTCATATGTTTATACTTTCACTTTTCGAAGCCCCTAAACGAAAAATTCCTGGTCCGTCACTGATTAAACATATTATTAGTCGTTAATACTGATATCTAAACCTATTTTCAAAATCTAATTATTTTTTTAAAAGTTATTTATCAATATATAATTATATATGGATAAAGTTTGACCAAATTTTCCCCGCAGATTATATGATTTAAAGAAAATTTACTTTATAATATAAATATCTCATTTTTACCCATGTTGCTATTAAAGTTACTCAAGTTTAGTTTTTATGAGCAAATGTAACTTGAGTTCATTACAAGACCTGTTCTAGAAGAAGAAATAACTTGCTCTTGTTACTTTAAAGAAGTTTAAAGATCTCAAAAGATCGATATATTTGTCAATTGAACCTCACATTTGTTTAATATAAAGCTACATAAATGAATACTATAAGACACCTGTCACTGGTCAAGGTTCCTATTTATCCTTTTTTCTAACATTTATGTCAATTTTTTCTATTTATTTATTTGTTGATATTGTAAAAAATGAATGTGACAATTACCACCCCATTTATTCATATTCTTTCATACAAATAAATCAATTGTTTTTATTTTCGCTACTCTCATGATTTTTGATAATCATAACTCGCAGATCATATTAAAGTGCATGTTTATGATATCATTTCAAATTCAATTTATGTCCTATAAATAGAGGCACTAGAAAAAAGTTGTTTCAAAAGAAATGATCAATTTTTAGGGGCCTTTTGGTTTGAATACTAGTTATGTTGAGATATGTTATATTGTGTTAAGTTATGCTCGGATAAGTTATGTCGGAATTATATTTTATTGCTGTTAACTTGTTTGGTTTGTCATATTTGAACCAATATTTATTGTATATTTTTTTAGAATAAGTTGTTTGTTTACAAAAATACTCTCACCTTATGCAGTTTAACTTTTTTACATTTTTTTTGCAAGCATTAGTTATTCATTCTTAAAAATAAAATTTCCATCTTATTTGTCTTAAATATTTTTGTGTGTGCATTTCCATGATTGTGACATATGTTTTAAAAATTAAACTTTCATCTTATTTACCTAAAAAATAAAGCTTTCATCTTATTTAGTTTAAAAGTAAAACTTTCATCTTATTTAACTTAAAAATTAAGACTTTCATTTTAGGTTTATTAAAGTAAAAGGAAATTTAATAATAAAGTTATTTACATTTTAGTTATAGATAAAATATAATTTTTCAATGAGAAGTAAACTATATAATGAAAATATGTAATTTCGTAGTGGAGTGAACATTTTAAGAGAAATCAAAATATAAATAAACATAATAATTACTCAAATAAATTCAACTTATAATATATTCATAAATATAAATTGTAATTATAAAATTTAATTTTTTAATATAAAAATATTTTTATCATAAAAACAACGAATAATTAAGGTTGTGAATGTTATTATAAATGTTGTTAAAAAGTATGTCAATATGTTTGAACATAAAAGTTGTGTATAATAGAGAGTTTAAGCGGGTATTTTTGTTAATTTATCCATCTTATCCCAGGATAACTTATCCTGGAATTAGTATACCTCCCCCGTAAAGAATAACTTATTCCTGGACTATTTGATAATCATTTATAAGTTATCCACTACTAAAAAACAGTGAATAATGACCTAATAATTATCAACCTCCAATGGAGGACAGTAATTTCCAACATCCGAAGGTCAGTAATATTAAAAATAACAAAAAATAAAATAAAAAACTTTAGAAATCCGACTACAAATAATTGGTTTTTCTGCAAAATAAAGCGGAAAAACCAAATTTCAACCTTCGAAAATCAGAATTTTTCCTGAAGACCGACCTCTTGATGTCTGTAATAAATAAATAAATAAATATTAATACTTTACTTTGTCTCAATTAAATATATGAAATAAATTTGAGAAATATTTTGAATTAATTTTATTGAAATCGTCTTCCAGACGACGATTTTGTGTAAAATAGAATTAGAAAAACATTATAATACCGACTTTCATAAGTAATAAAACTAAATAGTGTGTAATTACATTAATTTTCATTAAAATATTCATATAATGACTTCCAGAAAATTAATAAATTAATAGTTTCAATTAACTTTTAAAAAATAGTCCTCCGGATGACGATTTTATATATGTTAAAAAAAATTAATATAAAATATCATCCTGAGATCGGAATTTCATCTAATTAATTTAAATAAAAACGACATTTAGAGGTCCATTTGTATAAAATGTTCCCATTAATCATAATTTTGCTACATTATTTAGATAGAGATCATGTATCATACGTGATTCAAACATTATTAATCAAATACTCAACAATCCGTGTGAAATCGACCATATAAAACCATTACTTTTCATCGATAGTCATAAATCAAGGGTTAGAAAGAAAACCCATTTTGTAGAGTAAAAACCCTAGAAGTTTGAATTCTTGAAAACCATCTTTGGAAGAACCTCTTGGGAAAAGGAATCCCAAGAGTAAAAAACACATAACTTATAGATGGATAATCCACGAAATTTGATAGGATAACTTGGAGTCTTCGTCTTCTGCCTTAAGATCTTCTTGTTCTTTAATGGAGTTTGGAAAAAGAAATTGTTTCTTGAGAGAGATGAGAAAATTCGTTTGAATCTGGTTTTAGGGTGTAAAAAGTGGTCTAAAACTGACCTAGAACCAATACATAGTCTTCCTATAAAATACCCAAAAGACCCTTCACTTAAAATGGGTCTTTTTATGAAGTTAAATTACTAAAAATATGACTTTAATGAATCTGGGAAGTGGCTGCCTGTCGCGGGGACAATTCCCATTATTTTTTCTG
Organism: Solanum corneliomulleri; assembly: GCA_027704805.1. NCBI lineage: Eukaryota > Viridiplantae > Streptophyta > Magnoliopsida > Solanales > Solanaceae > Solanum > Solanum corneliomulleri. The sequence goes on along the minus strand of JAKWIY010003052.1, from coordinate 50,591,985 downwards.
AATTTTGGGTCGAGGTAGTGAGGTTCGTGTCAGCCTCGCATCACAAGGCTTCCTCTCAATTTTTGAGTGAGAGTACCTCGTGAAGGTTGTGCGTCACGCACCCATACCACCTTGTCTAATCTTGCTCGCGCAGGCTGCTTTGGTGGCCTGCCTACCCATGTTGGGGTCCTCCCCAAGGACCCCTTGGGTGGTCCTTGGGGTGTCCTTACCGGACGTTTGGACCCTTTTAACTACATACTACCTATCCAAAGCCTTTTTACAAGTTTTGGACTTCATTTGACACTTCGAAACCTTCACCAAACATAGAGACGTCAACTAGTTCAAATTAGCTAGTTTCCGAACGTCAAGATCGTTCTTTGTCATTTTGTCTCTAACCCTTTGTAAATGAACTTATTACATTAATAAAGGTATATAAACATAATTTTGAACATTATTCAATATATTAAGCTCTAGTCTAAGTCATGATATTTCTGGAGTGTTACATTACCCCCCCCCCCCCTTTAGGAACATTCATCCCCAAACGACACTAAAATCTTTTTGGAGGGTAAGGATAGACTCAATAATATCATCCCAACCAAAAACAACATAAAATATCAAGATGACACATGCATACATATTTCATATAAGTGCAAGAATATAGTGAAAGCATTTTCTGAAAACTCTAGTTGGTACTATCTTTTTACCAAAACATGCACCTATTTAGTAATAGTCATTATTCATAAATTTCTTTATTGAGAGGAAATGTCTGAACTCAAAGAGTAAAGAGATGAGGGTAGTGGGAATTCATGTCGGCTTCAGCCTCCCATGTTGCACTCTCAACAAGATGGTTCCTCCATAGAAAGTTTACGAAGGCAACTTTTTTGCTCCTCCACTTCTTGACTTGGAGATCTAAGATCTCAACCGGAAAATTTACATAGGAGAGGCTATCATCCACCCCTAAACCTTCCATGGTAAGAATATACACTGGATTGCCTATGCATTTTTTGAGCATAGAAATATGAAACACCGGATGAACTGAAGCTAGTTCATTAGGTAGTTTCAGCTCATAGGCAACTTTTCCAACCCGTTGTAAAACCTCATAAGGACCAACATACCGTGGACTTAACTTCCCCTTTCTACCGAATCTCATCACCACTTTCATAGGTGAAATCTTCAAGTAGACATGATCACCTATTTCAAACTCAAGGTATCTTCTTCTATTGCCGGCATAAGACTTTTGCCGACTATAGGTTGTATTCAATCTATCTATTATGATTCAAACTTTCTGTATAGACTCATACAGAATCTCGACACCAAGGAGTAAGGACTCACCAACCTCAAACCATCCAACCGGACATAAACAACCTTCTGCCATAAAGATCTTCAAAAGGTGCAATGGAGATGCTCGAATGATAGCTATTATTGTAAGAAAACTCAATCAATGGTAGATGCTCATCCCAACTTCCGTTGAAATAAATAACACAGGCTCTTAAAATATCTTTAAGGGTCTGCATAGTACGTTCCGCTTGACCATCTGTCTGATGATGAAAAGCGGTGCAAGTTACACTCGACTACCTAATCCCTTTTGAAAATCCTTCCAAAAAAGAGAAATGCATTGGGCACCTCTATCTTAAATGATGGACAAAGGAATTTCATGAAGACTCACAATCTCATTAATATATACTCTTGCATATTCTTAGGCAGTATAAATAGACTTAACAAGAATAAAGTGGGCACATTCGGTCAACCTATCCACAATAACTCATATAGAATCATTTTGCTTCCGGGTTCGAGGCAACCCAATAACAAAATCCATATTGATGGCTTCCCACTTCCATGTCAAAACATCCATTATTTGGGTTAAACTATCCTATTTTAGATGATCGGCTTTAACCTGTTGCCAATTTGGACACTTAGCAACAAACTCTGCTATGTCCCTTTGTAAACCATCCCACCAATAGATTTCCCTAAGATCGTGACACATTTTGGTGGCACCCGAATGTATAGAATAACGAGAACCATGGGCTTTTTCTAGAACTCGATTTCTCAAATCCTCAACATCGGGTACACATAATCTCTTTTGGTACCTAATAATACCATCCCCCCTTGGGAGAATGATTAATTGAGCTTATGAAGTACTGATTTCTTCAACTCCATCAATAGTGGATCAAGATGCTGCTTAGATTTCACCTTATCCACTAATGATGAGTTAGAGTTATGATGGACCATGAATCCCCCATTTGGAGAATAATGTAACCGCACACCTAAATGATCCAACCTATGAACATCTCTCACAAGTTCTTTATTCCTTTTATCCACTACCAATACTCATATAACTTAAACCATCTGCGACCACATTGGCCTTGCCAGTAAAGTAAAGGACACTCATGTCGTAATCCTTCAACAATTCTAACCACCTTCTATGTCAGAGATTTAACTCCTTTTGTGTAAACACATATTGAAGAATCTTATGGTCAATAAATACATCAACATGCACACCATACAAGTAGTTTCTCCATATTTTCAAGGCAAAAACTACAGCTGCTAACTCAAGATCATGAGTTGGATAATTCTTATCATGAATTTTGAGTTGAGTAGAAGCATATGCAATCATCTTACCATGTTGCATGAGGACACATCCCAAGCCCACTCAGGAAGCATCTCAATACACTACAAAGCCTTCATTACCCTCCGGTAAGGTCAACACCGGAGCGGAGGTAAACTTATCTTTCAACTCTTGAAAACCTTTCTCACAAGCTTTCGACCACTCAAAATTTTACCTTTTTTTGGGTCAAAGATGTCAAATGAGAAGCAATGGATGAAAATCCATCAATAAACATTCTATAATACCCGTATAGACCCAAGAAACTTCTTATGTCAGTGGAATTCAAAGGTCTAGAATAATTTTTGACCGATCAGTCTTCTTTGGATCAACCTCTACACCCTCACCAGAGATAACATGGAAAAGAAAAGCAATTGACTTCAACCAAAATCCACACTTACTAAATTTGGCATAAAGTTGGTGTTCTTTGAGGACTTGCAAGGCCAAACTCAAGTGACTCTCATTCTTATTTTAATTCTTGGAGTATATAAAAATATCATCAATAAACACAATTATAAACAAGTTGACGTAATCTGGGAAAAATCTATTTATTAGGTCTATAAATGTCGTCGTGGCATTTGTTAACCCGAAAGACATACCTAGAAATTCATGGGGACCACATCTAGTTCGGAAAGCTGTTTTGGGAATATCTTCACCTCTCACCCTAAGTTGGTGATATCCCGACCTTAAGTCAATCTTGGAGAAGTATCTATGACCTTGGAGTTGACCAAATAAATCATCGATCCGAGGGAGAGGATACTTGTTCTTTATGGTGACCTTATTAAGTTGGCGATAATCAATACACATTCTAAGAGACTCATCCTTCTTCTTAACAAACAAGACCGGAGCACCCCATGGAGAAATACTAGGTTTAATGAAACCCTTGTCTAGTAAATTTTTGAGTTGGATCTTCAACTCATTCAATTCGGCCGGAGCCATCCTATACGGAGGAATTGAGATGGGGTTTGTATCCGGTAACAAATCAATGCCAAAGTCAATTTCCCATTCGGGAGGAATCCTTGGAAGGTCCTTACGAAAAGCCTCTGGATATTCCCTTACTACGGGGACTGAAAAAATAGAAATAGTTTCACATAATAGTTCCTTAACCCTCACCACATGATATAGACAACCAGTGGCTATCAACTTACAAGCCTTCAGGCAAGAAATGATTTGACCTCTTGGTAGAGAATTTCCCCCCTTCCACTTTAAAATAGGTTCATTTGGGAATTCAAGCTTCACTACCCTTGTTTTACAATATATGGAAGCAAAATATGCATGAATCCAATCCATACCCAAGATGATATCAAATTCGAACATGTCAAGTTCTACCAAATCAACAAGAGTGACTTTATTGGGCAGCATTACAGGACATTTCTTATAGGCTCTTTTTATAACCACAGAGTCACCCATTGGGGTATAAACGAAAAGGATTCAATCAAAACACTGGGATGTTTATCAAACTTCCTAGCTACCAAAGGTTTAAAAAAAGAAAGGGTAGCACCTGGGTCAAGAAAAGCATAAATATCAACAGAAAAGACTTATAACATACCAGTCACAGCATCAGGAGAATTCTTTTGTTCACCCCCAACCTTGAGTGCATAAAAATGGTTCAATTTTGGAGCTTCGGAGCTACGATCTCTTTGTTGAGTTTGGCCAGTCCCCTTACCTTAGTTTCTCACGTTAGGAAAATCATTCACCATATCGCCACCTTTTCCATAACCATAGCAACTATTAGTCCCAACAATGCATTCACCCACATGTTTCTTACCACACTTACCAAAAGTGGTCTTTCTCTTGGTGGATCAACATTTCTCCCCTTTTGAGGTTTAGGATTAGAACATCTATCATTGCAATTCTTGGATAAATTTTAAGGAACTTTGTTTGAAAACCTCTTCTTGAACTTAGGATTGTCTTTCACATCAAGCCTACTCTTAGAAGAACTACTTTCAAAAGACCTTGCCTTTTTAGCTTCTCTGTTCCTCTTCCTTAGATGACTCTTCTATACTTCTTGTGCATGAATTATCAATCTAGAAAGATCCATGTTGTCATGAAGCATGGCTGCGCGACATTCTTCTTCAAACTCTTCAGACACGCCCATTACATAATGACTCATTTCATCTGTAGCTTTAGAAACCAAAGAAGAAGAATATTTAGACAGCTTAATGAATTTTAAGAAGTATTTCTTGATACTCATTCCTTCTTGACGAAGGTTAATGAACTCCTCTACCTTAACTTTTCTTTGTTCCCTTGGAAAGAATATGTCAATAAAGGCCTTTTTGAGATATCCTAAGTCACGGGACCACCTCCTAAAGTCCTACTATCCTTCCATTGATTGTACCATGTCTGAGCCACATCCTTGAGTTGATAGGCAGCAAGCTCAGCCTTTTCATTATTACTTACCCCCACAACAAACAAGATCTTAAAGACCTCATCAAGGAAGTCATGGGTGTATTCATTAACTTTTGACCCAAGGGAAATAAAAGGATTCATCGTCGTGAAAAATCTCAGACGGAAAGCCATAGTACTAGCATGTTGATTCTCTCGAGGAAGAATATCTATATTTGCTTGTGTCGTAATGGCTTGAGCTTCAGTGGTGATGGCTTGGGACCTTTGATCAGGGATGCCCTCACCTCACCATCTGTCATGGCCGGAGGATTTACCAAAACTTGACCATTTGCAACAGCTTGGACTTGAGGAGGAACTTGATTGCCTTGGGGAGTTGCTCCTGCATTCGCAATCTCATCTCCTACTCTCCGAGCGGCTATCCTTCTTGTGTTCATCGTCTAAAACCACAAGAAAGGTACTATATGCTAAAAGGCGGATAGTGTCAAAACTCTAGAGGCACGACATAGGAGTATAAAGAAAAGGGAAGGTTCCAAGTTATCACATAGCCTCTCATCCATAATTTTGGCGCAATTCAAAAATATGAAAAGAACACTATATAATGTGGTTTAATAAGACATTGAACATAAGCATATAACATGATGCTTTGATAAAAAAAATTTCATACCTGGAGAGCACAACCCATATGCGACCGGCGTCGTCATCCTCTCAGAGGACTTAGAAAAGTCTTTAGCATTCGTCATAACATGTCATCAGTTAAAATTTATGGAAAAATTAAGAACTTATAATACTATTGAAGTATACTTAGACTTCATACTTAACAATCATGAAAAACATACATAATGATATTCTAAAAGTTGTCTCATATAAAAACCATCTTATTTTATGAAACTGGACTTAGCCAATAAAACTCACTATGGCACATAGGCCTTAATACAAAAGAATCCAAAAAAACATAAAACGGAATAAATAGTATTCCTAAAGCTACTAAAGTCTTCATGAGCTAGAATAATGAAAAGATAGCATCCCTGAACATGACGACCTACCAACACTTGGAGAATGAGTTCCAAGCTTCTTCAATCGACCTTCTTAATCTTCAAGGGTTGGACCCTACAGTTGTAGTGATATAAAGTAATGGGGTTAGTATGCCACATGTACTAGGTATGGGTATATGCACATAACATTTAATGAAATACATGAAAAAATATCATTTATCATCTTTTTGGAAAGCATGTTAAGTTTTATGAATGTCTTCAATGCACATACCATAGAACATGTAAAAGTTGAAGATTCCATCAACATAAAGCATGATCATAATCAAAGATATATTATCATTGATTCGTGTTAAAATTTCACATTCAAAAGATCACATACACATAACATATAAAACACTTACCAATGATCTCATCTGAAACCTACGAGTGCTATGGTCATGTGAAGCCCCATAACCCCACACAACCAAGTATATAAGATAAGAGACCATAAGTAAAGCTTTGCTTCATATAACTTGTAACATAGTAGCCATCATCTCATATAGACCAATCACATGTTCATCAGCATAGCCAACATCATATAATAGTAATAACATGTATCATAAGCATCATACCTTTAATATTATTATATTACATAAGAACAATCTCCTAGGACTTCCCTTAGAGTCAGCTTGTGCAATGTCTAGGTAGATTCTCATACACCTACCTATACTAAGTAGGTTCTTCAAGTCACCCTAGTCAATATACATTTACTTATCTTTTATTTTACTTGAGTAAACATTCGCATTAACAGACATATACCATGTGATTTACACATGGAATCCGATGTCAAAAAAACCCCACACCAAAAGAAGGTGGTCTACAGGCCAAAGTAGAACCAAACATGACATAGATTTCTAGGTGGATCCACTAGCTAGTGTCCTTTGGTGCAATATATTTCAAGAACTAGGAGATATATTAGATACCTATAGTTCCCCAATACATGGAAGCCACTATCTCATGAGAGTTATTGTGATCTACCTTCCAACTAGGGAAGGGACACCTCTCATATCTAGTCCATCGGTGCTAAGCTAAAGTCCCTTTTTGATTAATTTTTAAGTCATCATTTATTCATAAATCTTATCATAAGTCATGGGAGATCAACTGCTTGTGTAAACATGATCATAAGATCTTTAGGATTAGATTGGAATTTCCTTTCATCATAACCCTTCGTTTGTGAGATTAATATATCATAAGTCATCTTGTGTAAGGCATACAAAAGGATATCATAAATTTGCATTATCAAATTGTTATCATTATCTCACAATTTAACATATTCATAGCCCAACATATATGCATAGCAGCAACATACATACTTCCAAAGCATAACATCATCATTTATAGGCTAACATAACCATCATACAGTAATCACGACTTTAGAAGACTTACCTATTGCTTCCAAAAACCTTATTAAAGAACTTACGTTTAATACATATCAATTATCCAACAACATAGTGAAATACTTAATAGAAAATCAATACTAACTCTTCAACTCATAAACAACACTAATTCGTAAAGTGGAATAAGGGAAAGGGTTATTAAAGAGTACATGCAAGACTTAGTTCCAATCCTAACGCTTACATGTTATCAAGTAGTAAGTACAACCCAATCATGACCATTGTTTAGAGAGAGATCATGCATCACACGAGATTCAAACATTATTAATCAAATACTCAACAAATCATGTGAAATCAACAATAGAAAACCATTAATTTTCATCGATAGTCATAAATCTAGAGTTAAGATGAAAACCCTTTTTGTTGAGAAAAAACCCTGGATGTTTGAATTCTTGAAATTCATTTTCAGAAAGACCTTTTTGGGAAAGGAATCCCAAGAGTGAAAAACCCATACCTTATAGACGAATAATCCACGAAATTTAATTGGAATTATTGGAGTCTTCATCTTCTTCCTTAAGCTCTTCTTGTTCTTCAATGGAGTTTCGAAAAAGAAAGTGTTTCTTGAGAGAGATAAGAAAATTCGTTTGAATTTGTATTTAGGGTGTAATAAGTGGTCTAAAAGTGACCGAGAATCAATATATAGTCTTCCTATAAAATACCCAAAAGACCCTTCACTTAAATGGGTCTTTTTATGAAGTTAAATTACCAAAAATACGACATTAATAAATATGGGAAGTGGATGTGCATCGTGGGGCCAATTCCCATTATTTTTCTGAATTTTTGGGTCGAGGCAGTGAGGTTTGTGTCAGCCTCGTGTTGTGAGGCTTCCTTTAAATTCTTGAGGCAGAGTGCCTCGTGAAGGCTGTACGTCGTGCACCACCTTCTCCAATCTTGTTCGCGCAGGCTGCTTTGGCAGCCTGCCTACCCATGTTGGCGTCCTCCCCAACGACCCTTCAGATGGTCCTTGGGGTGTTTACCTGATGTTTGGACCCTTTGTACTACATACTACCTATCCAAAGTCGTTTTAAAAGTTTTTTACTTCATTTAATACTTCAAAACCTTCACAAAACATAGGAACGTCAATTAGTTCAAATTAGCTATTTTTCAGACGTCAAGGTCTTTCTTTGTCGTTTTGGATCTAACCCTTTCTAAATGAACTTATTACATTAAACATAGGTCTAAGGACATCATTTTAAACATTATTCAATAGATTAAGCTTTAGTCTAATCATGACATTTTTGGAGTGTTACAATTTGTAGTTGGGATCAGTTGAGAGATGTGTTCTTCGCATGGTATTACCCAGTGTCCAAGAAGCTCAACAACAAAGATAAAGTAAATAGCTTTGTGTCACTACCTAGGGAGTCAGTGAGTAGCTCTAGGGACAGATTTACTACATTTGTCAGAGGCGTCCCAAACCACCACATTGATGATGAGTCGTTGAAAGAGTACTTCTATCGGGATCAAGATGATAACAATAAAGTAGTACTTGACACTATTGTGGGGGGTTCCTATAGAGAGTGCACATATGCATAGATCGCTGAGAAGTTGGAGAAGATATCTCACAACAACAAGGATTGGAGCACTAGAAAGTCAGACACTGGGAGAAACACCTTTGCAGTACAAGCTACAAACAACCCAACAACAGATAAGATGAGTGAAGAGCTGGCATATATAAGAACTAAGCTAGGGTTGGTTTTGAAACATGTGAGCGGAGGTGCAGAAAAGGTAAATGCAGTGAACTACTTGACTAAATAACCACCACCGGTACTAATATGAAGAATATGCATATGCAGTGAATGAGCAGACGGGGTATTTTTGACCAAACACCGAAGGCTCCAATCAGGAGAATTGGCGCCAAGGTTAGGAAATCAAGGTCGAAACTATTGTAACTACAATAAAGAGCTTCAATATGCTCGAGATAGGAACTACAATCGCAAAAATAACTTCAACAGGGGTACCTATCGTAATAGGAATGAACGGAGTGGACCTTATATCCTCTCACGAAATTGGGAAGTTTCTCCTAGATACGGTGGAGGTAGTATGGGGGGAGTTGAACATACACTACAAAAAATGATACTAGAGATGATCATGCCAAGGATATGAGAGGTGATTTAGAAAATATTTCGCAAAAGGTGGATTCACATGTGACTTCGATTAAGCATCTTGAGTTGCAGATGGCTAAATTGTCTACTGCTATGAATCCACGCCAACCTGGCACTCTTCCTAGAAACACCATCAAAAATCCTAAAAGTGATGAGCATTTCATGGCGGTTACTGCTCCAGGAGGTATGCAAACCATGGATCCACCTAAGCCATCTCTGGTAGAAGATGATATGAGAAAAGACAAAGAGGTTGTAGAGACTAGTGGAGAGTTGGTGGACAACACGGTGGTAGAAGTAGAGGTGTCTCAGAAAGTGGTCCCATTCCTAGACCTCCACCACCATTCCCTCAGAGATTAGTGAATAAGACAAAGGACGGCAAATGACGGCGATTTATCACTATGTTGGAAGTTCTTTCCATAAATGTCCCTTTGATAGAATATTTGAAACAAATGCATGGTTATGCTAAGCTTATGAAGGATATGGTGACAAAGAAGAGATAGGTGAGTTTTGAGGATGATGACAGAATGCACCATTGTAGTACTATTGCTACAAGGTCTCTTGTCCAGAAAAAAAAAGATCCTGACGCTTTCACCATTTTATGTACAATTGGGTTGCTACACTTTGCTAAAGCATAATATGATCTTATTGCAAGCATAAACCTCATGCCTCTTTCCATTTATAAGAAGTTAGACATAGGTGACCCAAAGCGTACTATGACGCGGTTACTGATGGATGATCGAAAGTTGAAGAGGCTCATTGGTATACTCCATGATGTGCTTGTGAAAGTGAAGTCATTTATATTTACGGCCAATTCTTTGATTCTTTACTATGAGGTTGATTTTGAGGTTCCCATTATTCTAGGGAGACTATTCCTTGCCACAGGGCGTGCATTGGTTGATACGGAAAAGGGGAAGATGAAGTTTGGGTTGAACAATAAAGAATCAACTTTCAACATATGTAGGTCCATGAAGCATAGTGGTGAGCCCCAAACGGTATCTGCTTATCGTACATGGTTGAGAGTAAATCTGAGGGACAAATTGAAGAGCAAATAGGCGTCGAGGCACTAGAAGCGGTGATTATGAATTTTGAGTGTGATTGTGTTGAACATTATGGTTCTCTAGTGGATGCACTTTAAAGAAATGAAAATCGCTCAAGACAAAAGAAATTGGAGTCAGATATGAAGCATCGCAAGTCCACCCGCAAAACCTTCTATTGAGGAGGCTCCAAAATTAGAAATTAAGGCTCTACCAGCTCATTTGGGTAGATATGACACTTTTCCGGTGATTATTGAAGCGGATTTGAATTGGCAACAAGTAGAGTGTTTAGTGGAGGTTTTGAAGAGGTTCAAACGAGCCATTGGTTGGACTATTGCGGACATTATTGAGATTCACGTCCGATCACAAACCAAGTATTGAGCATTTATGAAGGTTGAATTCACCTATGTAAGAGGTAGTGAAAAAGTAGAATCATCAAGTAGTTGGATATCAGAGTCATTTATCCTATTAAGTAAGTAGTTGGGTGTGCCCTGTTCACTGCGTGCCTAAAAAGGGTGGGATAACAGTGGTGCCTAATGAGAGGAAAGAGGTCCCAATACGTCCAGTGATTGGATAAAGAGTTTATATGGACTACGAGATGTTGAATGTGTGGACTGAAAAGAAACATCTTCCCATGCCTTTTATGGATCAGATGTTAGATAGACTCGAAGGAAAAGGGTGGTATTGTTATCTTGATGGTTATTCGGGTTACAATCAAATCTCTATTTCCCCTGAGGATCAATATAAGACCACTTTTACTTTCCATTATGGAACATTCTCATTCACAAGGATGTAATTTGGGTTGTGTAATGCACCTGCCACTTTCTAGCGATGTATGATGTTGATATTCTCAGATATGGTGGAAGACACTATTGAAGTGTTCATGGACGACTTCTCTGTGGTTGGAGACTCTTTTGATCGGTGTTTGAGTAATTTGTCTGAGGTTCTCAAAAGGAGTTAGGATTGTATTCTAGTGTTTAATTGGGAAAATGTAAATTTATGGTGAAAGAAGGTAAAATGTTGGGCCATCGCATCTCAGAGAAGGGGAAAGAGGTTGATCGAGCTAAGGTCAAAGTTATAGAGAGGTTTCCCCAACCCATCTCTGTAAAATGTGTAAGAAGTTTTCTTGGACATTCGGGTTTTTACCGGAGGTTTATCAAGGATTTTTCAAACATTGCACATACTTTGTGCAAACTACTCGAGAAGGAATTTAAGTTCTATTCGCATGAATCATGTCTGAAAGCTTTATGAGAATTGAAGTAGATATTGATGTCCGCGCCCATTATTATTTTCCCAGATTGGAGTACACTATTTGAGGTGATTTGTTATGATAGTAGGGTTTGTCTTGATGTGGTATTGGCACAGAGAAGGGATAAAATCCTTCACCCCATTTACTATGCAAGTAAGGCCCTGAATGAAGCTCAAAAAAACTATACGGTAACCGAACAAGAGTTTCTTGCGTTAGTTTTTGCTTTTGAAAAATTTGGAACCTTTTTTCTTGGCACGAGGTTCATTGTGCATAGAGACCATTCCCCGTTGATATACTTGATGTCGAAGAAGGATGTGAAGCCAAGGTTTATTAGGTGGGTGCTATTACTGCAAGAGTTTGACTTCGAGGTAAAAGACAGAACGGGGACTGAGAATCAAGTTACCGATCACTTGTCTACATTAGAGGATGAAGCTATGAGTGAATTGGGGGATAAGGCTAAAATTGATGATGCATTCCGTGATGAACATGTATTGGCCTCTTCTCAAGATTTGATTCCATGGTTCGCAAATTTTGCAAATTATTTGGCTAGTGATATAGTTCCATCAAACTTGTCTTTCCATCAGAGAAAAAAGTTCATGTATGATGTGAAAAAGTTCTTACGGGATAAATCTTAATTATATCGGAGTTGTGACTATGGGATTATTCGTTGTTGTGTATTGGAAGTTGAGATGCTGAGTGTTTTGGATAAATGTCACTCCTCATCTGTGGGTAGGCACCATAGTGGATTTGGACTGTGCATAATATTTTGCAATGTGGGTACTATTGGCCAACTATTCACCAAGATGCTCACAACTTTGCCAAATCATGTGAACGGTTCCATGAGATGGAGGAATCTCGAAGAGGTAAGTGATCTCTTTAAGGTGATTGAGTTATTTGATTTACGGGGCATTGATTATATAAGACCTTTTGTGAGTTCTGATGGGATGAAGTATGTACTTGTGGCAGTCGACTATGAGTCAAAATGGGTGGAAGCAACACCGCTTCCTAATAATGAAGGAAAGAGTGTCACTTTGTTGTTGAAAAAGAATATATTCTTCATATTTGGCACACCTAGGGCCATTATTAGTGATGGTGGCTCTCACTTTTGTAACAAGTTGTTCAAGGGTCTATTGGAGAAATATGGGGTTCTCCATAATGTGTCTACTCCTTATCATCCATAGACTAGTAGGCAAGTTGAGATGTCCAATCGAAAGTCAAGAAAATTCTACCGAAAAATGTAAATGCTAATAAAACAGATTGGTCAAGGAGGATTGATGATGCTCTTTGATCCTACCAAAATGCATACAATACTTCCATAGGTATGTCTCCGTTCCAACTTGTATATGGGAAGGCCTGTAACTTGTCGGTCCAGTTAGAGCACAAATCCATGTGGGTGATGAAGAAACTGAAAATGGCTTGGAATGAAGAGGCGAAACAATGACCACATGGGTTGAAAGAGTTTGATGACTTTCGCCTCAAATCCGATGAAAATTCATCCATTTACAGAGAGAATATGAAGAAGTACCACAACCAAAAGATTGAAAAGCGAGATTTTGTGGTTAGTGATTTGGCGCTTCTATTCAACTCTAGGCTACGCTTGTTTCTGGGCACACTCAAGTCCATTGGACATGGCCATTCCTCATCACTAAACTATTCTCACTTGGAGAGGTTGAGTTGGAGAATAAGGAGGGTGCAAAGTTCACAGTCAACAGGAAAAGGATTAAGATCTACCTGGGGCATGCAGAGACTTTCCATGAAGTGGTTGAGGCCTATCACCTTCATGAAGTCTGAGTAATCAAGGAGCCTACGTCGTGCAACGACGTTAAATCAAGTGCTTTTTGGGAGGCAACCAAATGTGTATCCTCTAGCCAACGATATGTTTTATTTTTTTTATATAGAAATAGTCGTATTTTTTTTTTGTAGTTTTGTTTTTAATTGTATTTCATTCTTGCTTGAGTGATAGTGTTGGCTAGAGATTAGTGTAGGGTCCAAAATAAGAATCTGCAGAAAAATGGTCTGGTGCATAGGTCTAGAAACCTCATCGACGGGCCGTTTTCAATCGACTGACCGTCAATGGTGTCCGTAGATCCCAGGTATGTCTCTTAAATTTTCTAAGTCTAGATGAAAATGATAGTCCGAATCGATGGACTGTCGACTGACCTACGGACGTTCGATGGGCTGACCTATGGACGTTCGATGGGGTTTCGCATGTCCAAAATGTCAGTGACACAACACAACACGACCAGCTGGTAATATTAAAGTATATAACGGTTTATATTCATTCCCACCTTAAAATTCCCTTCCTAAACCATTTTTCTTCCACTATTTCCTTCCTTTATCACCACCCATTATACTCTCATCTTCCATATCACTCCAAATTCCTAATTCTTAAAATTCCCCAAACTCTCTCTTTCAGAATTCTCTTTTTTCTCCGTTGTTCTTCGGCCGGTGATCAAAGTTTGGGCAAGTAGGCTACTGTCCAAAGTTCATATCACAACCAAAACACTACAATCTGAAGGTATTTCGATTTTCTTTACACTTCTAATTCTCGTTCATAGTTATTTAACAGAAATTCGATTGGGGGTTATGACTGAGGGACTAAATTAACTGATATTGCATGTTAATACCTAATGAATACGTCCCTCGGAATGAAAAGAATGTGGTTATGTCACTTATTAGTCTGCCTATAATGTGACTTTCTCTGTAGTTTGAGAAATTCCAACATAGGGTTTCGTAGTTTTGATGAATGTGAACCTGAAATTCTAAGAATGACGAATATGTTTTTCTGGGTGTTATAATGCTTGTATACACTTGAGTGGGTCTAAAAATAGTCCAACAAGGCCTGAAGTCTATCTCAAGCCAATAGTACGAGACCCTATCGATGGACCATCAATGCATCGATGAGCCATCGATGGGGTCTGTTAATTGCATACAACTTAAGTTATTGAAGTTCAAAATGACTGAAGTCCACGTCCGTCGTTTCATTTAGAGAAACTGTTTTCACAAATCTTTGAAATTATTCTAAGTGATAGACGATGGACGTGGACTACATTCTGTCGATTGATCAATAAGCCATTCTGCACGTCCATCGTTTTGATTTTTGAGGTATGATATTTTTCATTAGGTTAAATAATTCTTAGTTTCTAACGACGGACATTATTAATGGACCGTTGATTGATCGATGGACCGTCAATAGTTCCTGTCGACCTGATTGTTTCGAGTGTGTAATATTGTTGAAGTGAGACTAGCGACTGCTATAGGAGTGAAAATGGATCCTAAACAGGTATCGTTTACTCAAGGGGAAAGTCCAAGTCTGTGGCCCGTCTCATCGGATGGTTTCTCCGACAATGAGAAAGATCCCAAATACGTTCTCCCAAGTGCAACCACCCCCGACAACAGTTGCACGAGTCACTAGGGATACCCCTCAGAAGGTGGTTCCTAGTGTAGTCACTGCCTCCAAGATGAGGTGTGCATACTGACCGGCTCACCTTCCAGGGTTACCTCTAGATTTGAAAGAGGCATCAGGCTCTGAATCTTCTTCAGCTTACGAGTTGGCTCATTCTTCTAGGTCAAATGCATAGATTGTTTCTGGTTTCACCTCTGAGGGATCCACGGGGTCAGAATACCACGACCACTAATCCTCGTCTGATGAGGCTAATTTCTCGGAGCCCGCACCCACACCCCGAGCAGATGAACCTATACCCATATTTGGGGAACCCAACCGATGGTGCGTCGATGGTCAACACCAAGTATACACCAATTCCAAGATGTTGAATGAGAGTGAATCCTCCTATGCAAGAGGTTGTGAAGAAGGAAACCATCAAGTGGTTGGATGCCGGAGTAATCTATCCAATCGCCGATAGTAGTTGGGTATGCCCGGTTCAGTGTGTACCTAAGAAAAGGGGAATAACTGTGGTCCCCTGCAATCTGGACACCCTCAGTTGTATCCTCAGCAACAACCGCACCATCAGTAGTGCCTCCTGCTGTCTCTACAGTGCGGGAGCTAGACGCCCCAGCCGCTATCTGCGATGCTCTGATTTGGTGTGCCTCCGCCTCCGCAAGTGAGGCTCTCCTCGCAGCCTCCATCTCTCGGCGCTCCTTCTCCCTTGCTCGCGACTCATCCTCTGCTCGACCCCTACACCTCTTGGCACACTCTTGAGGGGGAGGTGGAGGAATTTCTGAAGTAGCAAACAGGGCAGCCAATACAGTGTCCTCAGCAGGCTCGACAGGATCCGGCACCCTCTTCTCTAGGATCGTGTCGATGTCTGCACGAAGACTGTTGACTGCAGCCTGAAGAGTCGACACATCCACCGGAGGGGCTGGTCGGTCTAACACATCCACCGGAGTGTTAGCCCGACCTGCCCCTCTGGTGGATGTGTCGACTCTTCAGGCTGCAGTCGACAGTCTTCGTGCAGACATCGACACGATCCTAGAGGCGAGGGTGCCGGAGCCTGTCGAGCCTGCTGAGGACACTGTATTGGCTGCCCCGTTTGCTACTTCAGAAATTCCTCCACCTCCCCCTCAAGAGTGTGCCAAGAGGCGTAGGGGTCGAGCAGAGGATGAGGCGCGAGCAAGGGAGAAGGAGCGCCGAGAGATGGAGGCTGCGAGGAGAGCCTCACTTGCGGAGGCGGAGGCACACCAAATCAGAGCATCGCAGATAGCGGCTGGGGCGTCTAGCTCCCGCACTGTAGAGATAGAAAGAGGCACTACTGATGGTGCGGTTGTTGCTGAGGATACCAGTGAGGGTGTCCAGATTGCAGGGGACCACAGTCATTCCCCCTTTCTTAGGTACACACTGAACCGGGCATACCCAACTACTATCGGCGATTGGATAGATTACTCGGGCATCCAACCACTTGATGATTTCCTTCTTCACAACCTCTTGCATAGGAGGATTCAAGCGTCTCTGGTGCTCAATACTCGGCTTATGATCAGGCATGAGTTGGATTTTATGAGAGCGAATACCGGGAGGGATCCCAATAATGTCTGCAATAGTCCACCCAATAGCTCTTTTGAACCGTTTTAGTACCTTCACCAATCTCTGAACCTGTTGTTCATCCAAGTCTGTTGCAATGATTACCGGCAAAGTGTCACCCTTTTCTAAGAATTCATACCTGAGATGAGGTGGGAGAGCTTTTAGTTCTAATTTTGGAGCTTCCTCTATAGATGGTTTCGCGGGTGGGGACTCGCAATTCTTCATATCAAGCTTAAATTTCTTCGGTTTAAACCGAACATCATCTCGGTCAAGAGCCACGACTAATGCCTCATACTCTTCAATGCAATCGCTATCAAAGTTCATTATCACTGCCGATAATGCTTTGACACCTAGACGTTCTTCTAGTTGTGTCTCAAATGTCTCACCCATGTTGTAGGATATAGCAGATGCCGATTGGAGCTCACCACTCTGCCTCATGGACCTACAAATATTAAAGGTCACTTCCTCATTGTTCAACTGAAATTTCATCTGCCCCTTTTCTATGTCTACTAAGGCTCTTCCCGTAGCAAGGAATGGCCTCCCAAGAATAATGGGCAATTCAAAATCGACTTCACAATCAAGAATAATAAAATCAGCCGAAAAGATGAATGACTCCACTTTTACTAGCACATTATGAAGCATCCCTATGGGCCGTTTTACTATTCGATCAGCCATCAGTAACCGCATCGCAGTGGGCTTTGGGTCACCCAAACCCAACTTCTTGTAAACCGAGAGGGGCATGAGATTTATGCTTGCCCCAGATCACATAATGCTCTGCAAAATGTAATAGCCCGATTGTACAAGGAATAGTGAACGCACCCAGATCTTCTTTCTCTTGGACCAGAGATCTTGTAGCAATAGCACTACAATGCTGCATTCTATCATCATCCTCAAAATAACCGATCTTTTCTTTGTGACCAGATCTTTCATAAACTTGGCGTAACCAGGCATTTGTTCTAAAGATTCTACCAAAGGGACAATGATAGAAAGTTGCTTCAACATTGTTATAAAACGCCGATATTTGCCATCCTCGGTTTTTTCACTAATCTTTGAGGAAATGGGGGGGGTGGACTAGGCATAGGGATTACCTTTTTGGGCACTTCAGCATCTTTCTCAGTCTCATCCTCTAATTCAGCATCAACATCTACCACTTTATCAGTATCTTTTGTCACCTTTTTCTCATTAGATTGCATAGGTGGGTCAATGGTTTGCTTGCCACCGCGAGAGGTAATTGCCATACAATGTCCATCATTTTTCGGATTTTGGACAGTGTTTCTACGAAGAGTGCCCGGTTGCCGTGTGCTCACAGTTGCAGATAATTGGGCCAATTGTAACTCAAGTTGCTTAATTGATATTGCATGTGTAGCAACTTTTTATCCAATACCCGCTAAATCATTCCTCAACTCTTTATTGTGCTCATCACTAGCATCGAACCTCCTCATCATTTTATGCAACATATCCTCAACTCGCGACATACTACCTCCACCATCCCTAGGAGTAACTTCACGATTTTGAGGAGGAACATAGGGTCCATTCCTGTCGATTTTGTTACCATAGCTACCCCTGTTGAAGTTGTTGTCGCGATTGTAGTTTCCGTCTTGAACATAATGACCCTCACGATTGTAGTTACCATAGTTCCGACCTTGGTTCCCTTGACCTTGGCGCCAATTTTCCTGATTAGAGCCTTGGGCACTTGGTCGGAAACCCCCCATCTATTCATTTACTGCATAGGAATCCGCCTCATAATAACACTCATCGTTTGGAGGTGGTGGTTTAGCCAAGTAGTTGACTGCATTTATCTTTTCTGCACCCCCAGTGACATGTTTTAGTACCAACCCAAGCTCTGTTCTCATCTGAGCCATTTCTTCACGAATATCATCTGTGGCTAGGTTGTGAGTGGACTGCACTGCGAAGGTGTTTCTCCCTGTATCGGACTTCCTAGTACTCCAAGCTTTGTTATTTCGGGAGATTTTCTCTAGTTTTTCTGCAATCTCAGCATAAGGGCATTCTCCATAAGATCCACCTGCTATAGTGTCCAACACCGTTTTATTGTTATCATCCTGTCCCCGATAGAAATATTTCTTCAGTGACTCATCATCTATACGGTGATTCGAAACACTTCTCAAGAATGAGGTGAATCTATCCAAAGAACTACTAACTGACTCTCCTGGTAGTGCCACAAATTTGTTCACCCTGTCTTTGTGGTTTAATTTCTTGGAGACTGGATAGTAGCTTGCTAAGAAGACATCCCTTAGTTGGTTCTAAGTGAAGATGGAGTTGTATGGGAGCTCAGTCAACCACATAGCAGCCTTTCCCGGCAGTGAGAGAGGAAACACTCTGAGACTTATTACATCTCGATCCAAATCAGGCCTCCCCACACAACTTTTACACACTGCCCTTACCTTAGCTATATGGGCATGTGGATCCTCAGAAGGTAACCCTGAAAACAAACCTCTGGCAGTGAGCATTTGCATCAGGCTACTAGTTACCACAAAAGTGTGGCCTGTGGGTAGAGGGGGCAATACAAGTGGCCCATCCGAGTCTGCTATGTTATCATACCCTCTGTAGTATGCTTGGGGCCGTGGAGCAGGATTTTTTCCCCTATGTTGATGTTCACCCGGAGCGTCGGGTAACATCTGACCATGAACATCCACTGGATATGGGATGTTCTGGTTTGGATCCTCATCATTTATTCCCAAGTTTCGATTCATATTGCACAGTGTACGCTCTAGCTCGTGATCGTAGGGAAACAAGGGTTCTCTTCCTCTCCGCGTATTTGACATACAAGGAGGATAGTTCTGAAAGGAAATCAAAAACAATAAAACAAAGTAAAATCAAGAAAATATCAACTAAACTTTAGTAATAAGTTCAAGTTAATCTAAAAGCTAAATTCCCCGGCAGCGGCGCCAAAATTTTTGATACGCTCAAACTTACTTCTCAAATGAGAAGTAAAGCGGTCGCGTCAAGTAAATAACCCAACTAGTGAGGTTGGGATCGTTCCCACGAGGAAAATAGTCTAGAATTAACTTCAACTTGTTATTACTATTGTTCGGATGATGACTTCGTTAGAAAGTTAAAGCATAAAAAGGGGGGTTTGTATTTCCTAATGAGTAAAAATAAATAACGAAATTGAAAGAGACACTTAACAATTTTGAAAGTTGAATTTTAATCAATTAATCCAAGTAACTAGGGTTTACGTGTTCCCCACAGGTGCATAACTTGATAATTCTAACTATAACAATTCTTTCCTAGTATCTTGCATACAAAGTGATAAGTTATGTATTTCTAAATCCCTAGTCCGGCATCTAGAAAATCTCACGCCGCACCTTGGTCCAGCTACGTGTGTTGCTTTCCTAACCCTTATCTTTACCTCATATTAAGCATCATATTCGATATTTGACTAAGTTATTACCTCGTACCAATCAATACTAGCCTATTAGATAGTATACACTAAATCTATGTTAATAATTCTTTTCCTATTATCTACCTCCTTGGTCCGGAAAGTAGCATTAAGGCGAGTTCTAACGTTGATCATCCGTTAAAAAAACTTCTAAGCGAAAGAATTATTAATACATGCAAGACACTATTCTAGAATTGTTATTTTAGCTAGGGTTTATCTCATTATTTGCCTATGGTTCCCACAACCCTAGTTATGGAGTTTAGTTACTCATATCCATAAAAACAATATTAAAATATATTAAATAAGAATTCATGTACTTACTTCAATGAGAAAGAATAAAGTCTGAAAGTTTGCGTGATTAATCACCAAAAATCACTTGTAAGAATCTCCAAAAATCAAACACTAATACACAAAGTCTAATAATATGATGTCTAATCTAGCAGAGCTAACCTCAAAAACGAGGTTTTTCTAACTATTTATAAAAAATAAAAACCTAATTAAACAAGGACTCTGTTTGCTGGAAATCTGCCAAAACGCGGCTGGGTCGACGGACCACACGACGGACCGTCGTGGTCACGACGGACCGTCATGGCCTCCGTCGTCCCATACTTCTGCAATTTCTTCTGCTGCTCTCTTCATTCCCCCGACGGCAAGTATGACGGACCGTCATAGGCACAACGGTCCGTCGAGGGTCTTCGTTTCAAAATACTTCAACTCTTGGAATTTGGGTACTGGGATCACTTCTCTGAACTTCATGACGAATCTGCAGGACAGACCGTCATAGCCACGACGGACCGTCACAAGCTTCCTAATCCCACACTTGGTCAGACTTCCCCATCTTCCTTCAGCAACTTCTCTACGCTGCCACCTACGGACCGTCACAAGCACGACGGACTGTCATAAGCTCCGTAGGTGGTCTCTTCTGCATTTCTTCGCTCAAAATCTCCGCATTCAGCTTTGGACAGATTTCCTGCAAAACAAAGAGAAACTTATGTAAAAACTAGCACAAAAAGACTTTCGGACACACTAAACTTAAGGAAAAAGTATTAATTATACTGTGAAACCACGGTATATCAATGACCTTGGTTGTGATAGTTGAGTGTTGGGTTCTTACGGGGAGTTTATACATTGTCCTTAAGGGGCACATATTGTTTTGTGGAACAAGTTAGAGTAGATGGCTCGGGGTCTGGGTTCCTACAGTGAAAAGATAGTAAGGGATTTCTATGATTCCTATGTGGCTACTCTCCTAGGTTCTATCGATAGGCGGGAGAGGCCTGCCAAACAGGACCCGCTCACCTCTTTGTTAGTCCGGGGATTCGAGGTAGACTTCTCCCCGGCTACTCTCTACCAATTCTTATATGTCCCTGTAATTGAGAAATAATGGCGCCATGACTCCAGAATTTGACTACCGGTGGGAGACTGTCAAAAGTGGAACATTCTAGAGGACAGCCGACCAGTAGCAGAATAAGAAAAAATGGCTAGCCCAGAATTTGGCGATTGAGCGTGAGAGTGCAGACTGGTTGTTGGACCCCCAAGGGTTTATTAAGAAGGTCATTTTTATCTTTACGGCCAAGATCTTCTGGTTGTTAGTCCGATACCACCAATCGTCAACAAATGCTGATAATGTTCTTACCTGGGATAGGACGGTGCTAGTAGCAGCCTTGTGGTAGGATTGGAGATTGACTTTACGAACCTGCTGATCACGATGATCCCTAATAGAGATTTCAAAACCCTAACTACTTACTCCTTTGTTTGTATTATCTTCCACCTGTGCAAGGATGCCGGAGTGCATATTTGGCACTATGATACACTCCGTAGTCCGTTGGGACAATTGATATTGGTCTCATCAGGGATGACCCCAATTTAGCACACCACAGTGAGGGACCAGAGTTGAGTTGGAGCATTTGAGTGAGAACTTTGTGTACACTATAATTTATCCCAAGGGGATGACCCTGCTACATCAGAGACTGTGAACACCACCCCGGCTGAGTCCGCCCATGTCGCCAGTCGAGCCCCAACACATCACGGTCCACGCCCAATCTACAACACAGTCCAGAGATTAGAGGCCCAAATGGCCACCCTGCTTCCACACATACAGCCTTGGGTGCATAAATCCATTCTGAGGGTGAGGAACCAATAGCGAAGAAGATGTCCCAACAGACTGAGCAGAAGATTCAGGCGGTTCACAAATGCCTTAATGGCTTCAAGCTGCGGGTGCTAGCACAAAAAACCTCTGCCATAGACCTCACTATCCTTCAGGATACGGTGGCAAGTTTACGAGAAGATATGGATGTCATTCTAGAGATGAGAGGGACGGAGCCAAAGAGTGTTCCTATCGAGCTAGCAGAGGATACAAGGCTTGACGCTTTGTTCAAGACTTCTACTGAGCCTCATCTTGAGCCACGTGTTTGTGACAATAGGCACCATTCTAGCCACACTAATGATGTAAGATATGCTGCACGTACGAGGTAGAAAAATAGGATGCACCTCATGGCTGCTAGGAGGGCTTCGTTGGCAGATGAGGAGGCCCGCCAATTAGGGCACGAGAGATGGCTACTGGAGCATCTAGTTCTATACCAGTGATCAGTGAGAAGATCACCACCGATGGTGCGGAGATTGATGTGGTAACTACTAAGGATGACCCAGGTACTGCTGTTGTGGGTTCCAAGAAACTGGACCTGCCCACTTGTTGAGAGATCATTGACGCTATGCGCCTCAGGTTTGCTTCACCTACTAACCTGTACTTATTTTTTTTATACATTGGGGACAATGGCATGATTTTTTTGTTAGGATGGGCTAAATTGAAAGTGGTGTTGTGTGAGTCTGAGTAACCCAACTTACAATCCTGTCTAGGGGTTTTCTTGCCTGTGTTCTTTTCCTCAAGAGACTGGTTAATTTTCTACTGAACAGGCATGTCATTATTTGTACAAAGTATAAAAACATGAAAGATGAATCATGGTGGATAAAATCAAATGATATACCGTCCTAGAAAGTGGTGCATGATTAGGTGAAAATAAGTTGAATGTGTTGGCTCTAAGCATGAAATAGATAGGCACCCGCTACATGACCCTCAACTAACACCTAAATTGGGAAACCTGACAATCTGATAGTGTAATAAGGTGTAAAAAGAGTGTGAGGAGTTTGAGGTGTTCAATAGTTGGTACCTAGTAATTACTTGCTTGGTTAGTCCTACAAAGGGAATCTGTGTAAGATTACTAGGAAAGGATCATAGACCCTTGTTTGAATTACCAAACATCTAGCCTATAATGAAGTTACCAAACAAAAGCTTTATCTTTTTTAATCCAAATCTGTTAAGCATATAATAGACCTATTTTTTTCCTCACCAACTCACCTTCTCAGGGTTTATGTTTTGTACCTGTTCTCTCTTCGGACATGTGCACCTTGACTTAGGCAAAAATCCTAAGTTGAGGATGGCTAATTCCAAAAACGACCTCGTCTTGGACCTGACCCCACCTTGGTAATGTGTACCTCAACTCATGGAAAAGAAATGAGTTGAGGGTGTCTATTATGACTAAGAACCCAAATGGATATGAAAAGAGTTGAATGTAGAAAAGAAAAGAAACAAAAGAGTTGAAAAAGTTTAAAAATAAATATGGGTCATATCCAGAAAGAAAGGGAGGAAAGAAAAGATGAGAAGCAAAGAATAGTAGGGTGTAAAATGCAATGAAAAGAGATCGGAAGCTTAGAAGAAATGTCAAGGAGGGAAAAAAGTCACTATAAATATACCCAAATTCACCACACCTGACCCTGAGCCTGCGCTACAAGCCAAGAAATTCCTACAGTGATCCTAGAGTCTAGTGTGGTGAACCTAAGTGGAGAAATAAGGGCAAACCTATGGAGACAATACTAGCTATGTATGAACTTGTTTTGGAGAGTGTGTGTTGAATGAATATCCTTGTACCCAAACTTAAAATCATTGTGTAAAAATTGAGTATTTCATTTGAAGTGAGGGCACTACTTGCAATGCCGAAAAGTTGGTACCTTGGTGAGAGGCAAAACAGCAGAAGTGTCTGTGCAAGGTGAGTTTGTTGCAATGGTGTGATCCACATGAGTTAGCTTATTCAAACCTGGGAGAAAAAGCATGCACTAGATCAAAGAAAGAGTCGGGATTGAAAGCCATGTAACTGCAAAAGCTTAAAAGAGTATACTTTTGTACAAGTGTGGTTTTGAGTCATAGTGTGTCGCTTAAGGACAAACAATGAATTTAAGTTGAGGGTGTTGATGTACCGTGGTTTCACGGTGCTTTCAATGTTTTTTTCTTAAGATTTGTGTGTGTCTAGAGCCTTTTTTGTAGTAGTTTTAACATGTTTTTTTTTTGCAGGAAAGATGTCCAAAATAAAAACACAGAAGGCGGATAGAAAACAGTGCAAAAAGATGACCTACGAAGGTCATCAATGGCCCATCATTCAAATGACGGTCCGTAGGTGGTGACCATAGATTGCAGTTCGAACTGATGGAGAAACTCAGGGAAATATGACCAAGTGTGGAACTACAAAAGGGACCGGCGGCCCAATAATTGATGGACGGACCATACTGGCAGACCATTGATTTAATCAGAGAAAGTTCCGATACCTGAAGTTGGAGAAATTCTAAGGATGGAGCGACGGAGGGCATCGATAGACCATAGGTGCATCGACGGACCATGTTGTTGGTCCGTCAATTGATTTAGAAAAGGTGCCATATAAAAAGAAAGAAAAATATTTTTTAAGTCTGGACTGATGAAGGCAGTTGACGGACCGTCATTCCATCTATTGTCCATTAGTAGGGGTTGTCCATCAATGCCGTATTTTTGGACAAATTTTCCTTATTTTAATTCCTTTTTATTTAGGACAATTTTTTCTATAAATAGGGTGTAAAACCTCATATTTGGGGTTATACATTGTTAATTTTGCTCTTGTTTTGTTTGAAGATTGGTTTTTTCTAACTTTGGCAATAGTTTAATTTTCGGATTTGGTTTGAAGATTTATCTTGCCATTTCAAGTTGATGTTCTAGGTTTATTCTTATTGTTGAAGTAAGTTCATGATTGCTTCCTTAAAAATTATGAATTGTGATCTTGCTTGCATGGGTAACTGAATCAACAACTAGGGTTGTGGGAACCATGGATAATTAATAAATAAATCTAGCAAATAACCATTTGTCAAATAGGTTCTTGCATGTATTGATAATTTTTTCACTTCGAAGTATTTTTAATGGTGGCCAACGTTAGAACTCGTCTTGTTGCTACTTTCCGGACCAAAGAGGTAGTAATAGGAAAAGAATTATCAACATTGATTTAGTGAGATTATATGTGATAGGCTAGTGTCGACTGGTGCGAAATAATAACTAAGGCATACATCGATTATAATGTCTAATATAAAGTAACGGTAAGGGTTAGTAGGTTATACACATGTAGTCGGTCCAAGGTACACAGTGAAATTCTCTAGGTGTCGAACCAAGGATTTAGAGATGCATAACTTATCACTTTACATGCAAAATACCAGGGAATAATTGTTATTGCTAAGGATGTGGAATTATGAACCTATGGGGAACACATAATTACCCTAGTTAGTCTTGCAACTTTATAAAATCTCACATTTTACTTTTGTTGACTTGTTCATTTAGAATTCTTTAAGAAACTTTTTCACAACCCCCTGTAATTACCTGTTTTTGGAAAACCTTGGCTAAATAGATGTAATTGTACATTGAAGTTAAGTCTAAGTCAGTTTCCTCATGGGATCGACCCCAACCTAATAGTTGGGTTCTTTAATTGATTACAACTGCTTATACTTCTTTAGGGAGGTGTAATTTGAGTGTATCATGTTTCCAGCTTCTCAAAAATTGATCTCAAATCAGGCTACCATCTGTTGAAAGTCTGGGAATGTGATATTCCAAAGACAACTTTTAGAACAAGATATGGGCATTATGAATTTTTGATCATGTCCTTTGGATTGACCAATGCAACTGCAACATTCATGAATCTTATGAAAAGAGTATTCAAACCTTATCTAGATATGTTTGTTATCATATTCATTGATGAGATACTAATCTATTCACGGAAAGAAAAAGGTCACGTTAGTCACCACAGAATAATCATTCAGACTTTGAAAGATAAGGAGTTATATGTTATATTCTCAAATTCTAAGTTTTGGCTTAAGTATGTGGCATTATTTGGTCGCATAGTTTCTGGTGATAGAATTAGAGTTGATACATAAAAGATAGAAAAAGTTCAGAGTTGGCCTAGAATCACATATCCAACTTATATTAGGAGTTTCTTGGGTCTGGATGGCTACTAGGTTTGTTGAGGGGTTTTCATCTATTTCTTCTCCTTTTATCAAGTTGACTAAGAAGATAGTTATGTTTTAATGCTCTGAAGATTGTGAGAAAAACTTTCAGGAATTGAAAAATAGGTTAACTACGACCCTGATTTTAACATTACTAGAAGGTACTCAAGGTTTTGTGGTGTATTGTGATGCATCATAAGTTGGTTTGGGTTGTAATGCAGAATGGCAGGGTTATATCATATGTCTCCAAATAGTTGAGAGTTCATGAGAAGAATTATCCAATCCATGACTTAGAGTTCGCTGTTGTAGCTTTTTTCCTTGAAAATATGGTGTCACTATTTGTATAGAGCTCATGTTGATATATTCACTGATCACAAAAGCCTACAATATGTGTTTACTCAGAAAGAGCTTAATCTCATACAAAGGAGATGATCAAAATTTCTCAAGGATTATGACATGAGCATTCATTACCTCCCAAGTAAGGCTAATGTGCTTGTTGATACCTTAATAAAGTTTTCTATGGGTAGTACCACCCATCTTGAGAAAGGGAAGAAAGAGCTAGCAAAAGATGTGCATAGACTTGTACGCTTAGGAGTCCAAATTATAGAATCTATAGAAGGAGAAATAGTGGTGAATAGTAGTGAGAAATAGGGATGAGTCATCGTTAGGGAAAAAATTGAAAGAGAAGAAAGACAAGATCCCATTTTTCTTTAATTGAAGGTAAATGTTCATAAGCAGAGAGTATTAGCTTTTAAACAAGGGGGAGATGGTGTATTGAGATATCCAGGTAGATTGTGTGTGCCTATGGTGGAAGGACTCCAAGAGAGGATCATAGAGAAAGCTCATAACTCCAGATATTCCATTCATCGGGTCACACAAAGATGTACCACGATTTGAGAGAAGTATATTGGAGGGGAAGTATGAAGAAGGGCATTACCGAGTTTGTTTCCAAGTGCCCCAATTGTCAACAAGTTAAAGTAGAGCGCCAAAGGCCTGGATGATTAGCTCAGAATATAGAACTTCAATAATGGTAATGGGAGATGATTAACATGGGCTTGATCATAGGGTTATCAAGGTCTCGCAGACAGCATGACTCTATTTGAGTGATTGTTGATAGAATGACAAAATCATCTTACTATTTGCCAATAAAGACTACCCATTAGGCAGAGAATTATGCTAAGTTGTACATTCAAGAAGTGGTAAGACTTCATGGATTTCCAATCTCAATTATTTTAGAGGTGAACGTAAGTACTACTTTTCATTCTCAGACTGACGATAAAGCAGATCGTACTATTCAAAGCTTAAAAATATGTTGAAGGCTTGTGTGATTGATTTAAAGAGAAATTTAGATGACTACCTACCTCTCATTGATTTTGATTACAACAACAGTTACAAATCTAGCATCCAAATGGCTCCTTATTAAGATCTTTATGGGAGAATATGCATATCTCCTATTGGATAGTTTGAGGTTTGTGAGGCAGGTTTGATAGTACAAGATTTTGTTCACCAATCGATAAAGAAGGTGGAGGTGATTCAAGAGAGGTTGAAAATGGCACAGAGTCAACCAAAATCATACACTGATGTTAGGAGAAGGTCGTTATAGTACGAAGTAGATAATTGGGTATATCAAAATGTTTCACCCATGAAAGATGTTATTAGGTTTGGTAAGAATGGGAAACTCAGTCCCCGGTATACTGGACCTTATCGAATATCCAAGATAATTGTGAATGTAGCTTATGAGTTGGAGCTATCACAAGAGTTAGCAACAGTTCATCCGGTGTTTCTCATCTCCATGTTGAAGAAGTTCATGGGTGATCTTTCCTTTATCATTCCAACTTTTGATATTCAGATCAAAGATAACTTGTCTTATGAGGAGATTCCTGTGTAAATCCTAGATTGCTAAGTTCGCAATTGAGAACACAAGAGGTAGCATCAGTCAAGGTCCTTTTTAGGAAAAAATTTGTTGAAGAATATACATAGGA
Source organism: Solanum corneliomulleri (assembly GCA_027704805.1). Taxonomy (NCBI): domain Eukaryota; kingdom Viridiplantae; phylum Streptophyta; class Magnoliopsida; order Solanales; family Solanaceae; genus Solanum; species Solanum corneliomulleri. Next base: position 50,563,609 of record JAKWIY010003052.1, on the reverse strand, counting down.
AGATCAAGAGGACATGACTGCATCTATCTAAATCCGAAAAAATGGAGACCAAGTTACTAATTTTTATCTTAGCATTGTCTGATTTTGAGTAAGCATGTTGTTTAGTTGCATTTGATTGTGGGTGTTTGAACTTGAAATCACTACCCCAAGTCTAGTAAGAGTAACCTCATTCAAGGACGAATGTTCCCAAGGGGGAGATACTGTAACATCTCGCAACTAGAAAGAACTAGAATAGAGTTTAAAATATGAAAGTACTTATTTATGGAAAAAACAAAAAAAATCTAAAGTTTTTAACTAAGTTAAAAAGTGAGTCTTTCATCATTTTCAAATGACCATAACTCCTAGATCAAGATGAGTTAGGATTAGTTCAATATATGGTTCGAAATCCCTTAGAATAATCTTTCCAATACTGTAGAGTTTGCTCTATTTCGATATCGTAGAGTAAGTTACGTCTTTTGGAAGTTTGGTTTTTGGATTGAGCAAAGTCCAATCATGATTTAGCAAAAAAATGTATTTTACTTACCTAATTACATTAATTCATTTTTAGGAATTAATTGGGGTAAAATCAAACCTTTGTTCAGTTATATGAAAAGGAAAACTTATGCTAGGGGTATGAGAAGAAAGAAAAGAAGAGGAAAGAGGAGCGAAATCAAGAACACTCAAACTTTGCATGCTTATTTCGTCGAGACTGATCCCTAAAATGGTATGTGAGATCGCATAGTGTTGGGTTAGTTCACCCACACACCAATCTTGTTTAAATTCAGCGAATCTAAGTATTTATTTGTTCAGAAAGTGAGTTCTTCAAGAACATTGCTGAAGTTTTTGTTAAATTATTGATGGTTGTGTTGTTGAAGTTTTGTTTCATGTTTTCGGGTGTAATTTCAGGTTGAATATATTGTATATTACTAGTACTAGTAATCCTATGTTGGGAAAAGAATCATGGAAGCTTAGAAGGTTTAGAGATCAAAAATGAAGGGGTTGGGGCGCAATGTCTCTCATAGCCCCAAAGGACGATTTCTATCCGTAGGGCCTTGGGATTCTGCGAAAGACAGAGCGCCCCACCCTCCTCTATGTTAGATGACGCTTGGCGCCCCACGCCTGTCAAAGTCCCAAAGTCCCAAGGAAGACAATTCTCCCCATTCTTCCCCTACCTTTTCGTACTAGTTCCTTAGAAATGTACAAATATTTCTTAGTTGATTCCAACTGTCTATGTTACATATAAAATTATGAAATCATCTATAAACATGAGATCATGAACCTTGAATCCATAATCCAATTCAAGGAAATTTAAGATCAAAGTCAAAGAAGTTAACGGTCAAGTCTAGAAATTCAGAAACAAGTCAAAGCAAGGTCTTTAAGGTTTTCCAAAGTCTTAATTAATGTTTTAACATTGTTTTTGATAATCAAGTTTCAAGTTAAGTAAGGATTAAAGAGTTGACTTCATTTCTCAAAATTTATAAGAGAACTAAGTATTCCCTAACATTTGAGCTAAGTAATGAGTAAAGAGTAGAGTTCATTTCTCAAAAATTTATAAGCAAATTAAGTATTTCCTAAGAGTTTATAAAAGTTTTGCACATTTAAGATAAGAGAAATTATGATTTCCCAAAAGATTCATGAGCAAGAAAAGGGAACATTGATTCAAACAAAGCTTTTAAATCTAAGTTAGAGCGGATATCTCAACCCAAAGAAAGAAGTTGTTTTAAAAATACATAAGGTAAGTATCATTTTGGGATTAGTATTGAGCACTGATATGGAGATGTGAGTTCATAATAACTAAAATCTTCATGAACTATGTAATCATCATGAGCATTAATGAATCACACTTTTTAGATGATCACTTAAGTTAAGCTATTTGATCCACTAAGTTAAGTAAAGTTCTTTACCGATGGCAAGGTACAAGATGGTCCTCGGCAGCGTGAGGTAAAACATTGTACCATCACTTAGGCTTATAGTGATGGTTGTCGGTTAGAGAATCTCCCAAATAAGTTATATTACTTTAAATGAGCAATGTTATGTTTTTTATTTCTTTATCTTTAATTAAATAAGATTGTTTTCATTTGAATATAACGCCACGTTGTCGGAATAGCCAATCTCAAGAATGAACCTTTAATGGCTATCTTCGTCATGCCACGACATTAAATAAGGTATTTATTGGGAGGAAATCCAAGTTTTGATGTCTTTAATATTACTTTTGAATAACGAGTGTTGAATGTGTAGGTTGAAAAGTTTTGAAATTTCAGGAAGAAGATTACTAGATGAGACATATATCCAGTTGGTGACTTACAATAGAGGTTAGTAAGCATGACTTGGATCACAATTTGACCTCCTATTTTGCTGGAGGTTCTGTATTAGTGGTTTAATGTACCATTTGGCGCATCGCTAAGTTGGTCGGTGACGTAAGGATGGTTGCCGATAGAATGGAAACTGAAGAACAAAAGGTCCAAACAATTTTTAAATTCAAAATATCCCCCATTTCATACTTTTTTACTTCCAAAGATTCAAAACCACTCATTTTATAACTTTTGTATTCGTTTTTTTTCTTTTGGATCGTTAAGTTGGGGTAGATTGTTGGATACATTGCTAATCAAGATTTACAAATCTTCTCTATGTGTTAGGATGGTTATTTGAAGCCTTTATTTAGATTCTAATAAATCTATTTTATGATCATTGTGCAGTTTTTCTCATTGCATAATTGTAACTTGATAAAATTTTATTGTTGATTCTATCCGTATTTTATGTTGAATGATGTTAATAGGTGTTAAATCGTGAAATCCTTGTCTTGTTTGTGTTTAATTCATTTTGGTTCTAGTTTGGGTGAGTCGGCATAACCCCAAATTGTACTGATTATCATATTTTTCCCAATGATAGAGCGAGACATCTTTCTTAAGGGCAAAAGACGTCAATTGGCCAATTGTGGCCAAATCAAGAGAAGTGTGAGTATCCCTAGGGAATGTGAAGTATGGTTATAAGCCTTATTCAGTAGCATAATGGTTTAATTTTGATTTCATGGGCTGCGGGTAAGATTTTGAAGGTCGGGGTATGATTTGATAGGTTGGACTATATGGCAAGATAGAGCTCACCAAGTGGTTTGAAGGTTCGTCTAAATACCCCTTGATCACCTTTTAATTCTATTTGATTGAGGTCTAATTTTTAAACTTTGAGCGATATTCCTGAGCTCGACGAGTTCACTAAGGGACTAGCCGAAAGTCCCTTTTAATAACCCTTCTACTTTTCCAATCCTTAAAATTACTCTGTAACTTTTGGAAAACTATTTCTAATGTGCTGAATGGAGTAGGTGATCCACCAAACGTACTTGAAATTAACTGAATTGTGCTTACATTTGCATGATTTCAGTAGGGAACTTTTGGAAAGCCTGAATTGGCTCATCGATTGGATTCGGCGAGTCTTTTTGCACACTTTTGTAACTTAAAGATTTTCTTTTTGAATTGCATCTAACATGTGTAGTTTTGTTTTGCGAAAATGGCTAGAAAATATATTATTGACAAAAATCAACTTCCACAAAAGCGAGCAAGAGGTATTATAATAAGTGACTAGGCTCTAGACTACCAAAATGCACTGGCAAGACATCCTACGACTGGGGAAAAGGAAAATGAAAAGGGCATGCCGTGTCCACCCCAGTTGAGTGTTCGGATAGTGAGGGTATCTTATCCTTGCACCTCACTACTTCTAAATAGGGTAAATCTAAGCACAGTACTCTGACATTCATTTCACAGCAAGAAGATGACCAAATCCTACGGGCTGGAGAGCAAAGCTACACTCCAAAGCAATAAATGAGTAAGATTGGATCTTTATGCCTCTTACGCCTCCTCCACCTCCAATTCATATAGTCATGCAGAATGCCTCTCCTTCTCAGGTTCCTCTACCCCAGTCACTCAATAGATTAAAGGTCGACGGTTAGAGGACCATTCTTGAGGAGAAACATTTTTCTATGGATGGCTTGGTAGACCGGTACCTAGAAGCATGGAGCACCTTCAAGTTCTACCAGTTTGAAATACTCATGAATCCCCAATTCCCTTACATTCGCACTTGGGCCCTGGAGTTTTAATCAATATATAGGGAGCTGGTACAAAAGGGGAAAAGAAGATCAACGCGTTTAAACTGGTAGAACATGTGATGGTCTAGGCCGAAATTTGAAGTGTAGCAGCTCGGATATTAATGCAATATTCGGTTGTTCATGGAAATTCATGCACTATTATGTTGAAAAAGTCTGGAAGAAGACCCTCAATTATTTGAAGGGTTGTCTAGCATCTCTGATCTCCAATGTTATCTTGAGATGGATTGAGGTGAGTGTGCTGATTGAGAAAACGTTCCTGAATATGGCTGTTAGATATGGTTACGAGTTTATTAGCAGCACCATTATGCCTTCAGATAACAATTTGATCTCTCTAAAATCTAAATACAACATGTTTAAGTTGTATCATGGATAAGAAGAAACTTAACTTGGCTCTACTCATTAGGCAAGAGATGGCTATGTAGGACAAGTAGAGACAAACCACTCTTCCCTTTCTGATGCTGATCACCGATCTGTGAAGGCGAGTCTATGTCCCTATGAATGAGAATAAAGATGTGAGGTGACCCCACTATTTTACTCACATTATATGGATCAAGGTTGAGCACATGAGGGATGAGGTCGACCGAATTAGAGATGCGATGGTGGATACGTATTGGTAGTTGATGTTGATGCATTGCTGACAGAGGTAATACATCGTCCTTATACTAAGACCGGGGATGTTGGTAGAGAGGACATGGATGTTGAGTTTGAGATTGAGATTGATAAGGAGGATTTGGGTGTCCATGATGAGGCTATGTACGATAATTTGAAGGACCTTGAGGGGTCCATAGTTCATAAAGTGGTTGATGCATGACTCAGGGAGAAGTCGATGGTGCACTAAAGTGGAGCCAAAGATGTTGATGAGTTGGGCATTGATGCACGGGAAGATGGAGTCACTGACATGCAGAATTCACCCAAACTTAGCCTTGTAGGATTACCATTTCGACTCCCTTTCTTTTATTTCAGACTTCTTCACTATTTTTGCACATTTGAGGACAGTCTCTAGATTAGTTTTGTAACACCCCGTAGCCAAAACAGACCAAAAATTACTTTTTCAGAAAAATCTGCAGGTGATACCAACGGTGGCATCGATGGACCGTATCCTAAGACACGGTCCGTCCTGCACAACCGTTGATGGGATCAGAAACTCCCAAAAGTTTCACCCTAGAAAAATTGGTTAAGTCTTGGACGACGGACGGACTTAAGATCCGTAGGCCAAACGACGGTCCTTAGTTCATGACCGTCGATCAAGACTCCCTTCAACCACTCTCTGACAAGAGATATGGATGACCAGCACGGTTCTTAGGTGGATTTACGGTCTGAAGGTCTGACCGTAGGTGAACATTTGCATCCAGTTAAAGGGAAATGCATTTGGATCAACTTAAAATTATCATTACTCTTATAACAAAATGAATTAGGTCTCTAATGACCTACCCACATATAGATAATTTAATTATCTTTCCATGTCCACCAACCATGCTAAAATCAGATCTCTGAGTAAAAAGTTATGCCCATTTTAGTAAAGGCCTGTCAAACAGGACCTCACGACGGACCAACCGACGGGGGTCGGGCACACGACGAACCGTCAGTCCTTGCCGTCGTGAGGCCCGAGGGGTCTTTTTGACCTTTCCCACTCTGTTTAAACCCTAAGTTACGTTGTTTTGATTCTAAAATCATTATATTTTAGTCTGTTTAAGCCTAGAAACATAACTAAAACATATCCAAGTCAAATCATTAAATAAAAACTTGAGAAAATTAGAAGCAAGAGAGGAGAAAAAGGCTCAAGAACCCTAGTTCAACAACGCCACAAGCTCCATCAGTTTCAGCCCCAAAACTTAAATATTTTTCCGTGGATTTAATCACCAGGTATGTGGGATTTCACTAGTGGGTTCCTTTCACCCATTGGGTCCTTAGTTTAAGTCAGTTCTTGATTCTCTTATCATGATTAAACCTAGGGTTTCTAGAACTTTGATATAACTTCATGAATTTATTAAATATATGTTCCAAATCAGATTATCATGTTATTACTCAAATTATCGCATGAATTTTAGAACCCTAGCTTTGTATTTCTTTAGTCTTCAATTATACATGCTAGGTGAGATATTTCAGACACTTCAGATATACATGCCTCAGTTATAAATGCATAATTACAAGATTAATTGTTGCATTCTCCGTTTGCATGTTAAGTTTTGAGCTATCCAGTATTTAAAGAAACTCTGACATAATCGGTAAATTTACATAATTCATGGGAGTAGCATAATACCAAGTTGGACAAAGGTGTAGCGTACCCAATAGTCTCAGAACTACCAGCCAACTAGGTTGTAAGTCCCCTCTGTGGGCAATCAGTTTAGAGATCACGCCAGCATGCCTTTATACCTTTAGAAGGGTATATTGGGTCGTCTCGATGGGGTGTATACATCGGACTCCACATTTAGATCATATAGTTTATCATCAATTATTAGTATCTCCCATAGTTCAATCAGACTCTCTACATTGACCATTTGTCAGTATATTCAGTATTCAATTTCAGCATGTTATAAATTGGTCATTTCATCCAGTTAGCTCAGAAAATCAGCACATCAAGTTCAGATTATTATACTTGTTTTTGTGCTTGGTCATTTATGTTTTATTTCAGCTTTAGTCTATCCTACATGCTTAGTACCTTTAAAGTACTGACGCATATGTGCGCTACATCTTCTCGTGATGTAGGTTCAGGTTCTCAGCATCCAGATCACGCATAGATCGATTTCTCGATCTCCAGTTTAGTAGATTTAGTAATGAGTACTCATTCTCCGAGAACACTAGTCATGAGTTTCATTTCAGTCTTTAGTCATTTAGTTTTAGTTTTTGTTAGATTTAGCTTGGGCTTGTCCCATTATTTGTAGTCTAGTTTAGTGGCTATTTTCAGACAAAGTTAGATTCATCTTAGTATTTAGTTAATATTTCTTTTGTATTAAACTCATTATTTTCAAATGTCTCAATATAGAATATGGTTATTCCCCGTATTTTCATTTTAAGTATGATTTAGCTTCCGCAACAGTTTATTAACTTTAGTATGCTCATGATCATTCAAGGAGGATTAGCTTGGGATCACTTATGGTCCTAGGTTCCGTGTCCGCGTCTCGGGGTAGCTTAGAGAGTGACAAAACTTGGTATCAAAGCACTAGGTTCAAGAGTCCTAGGATGTCTGAAAAAAGTCGCACTAAGTAGAGTCGTTTTCAGGGGTATGAAGTGCACCACATCTATTGAGAGGGAGGCTATGAAGTGTTTTAGGAAAGACTTCACCTTCTTGTTACTCTTATCGTGCATAATGTATCATCTAATTCCATTCTAAATCGACGTTGAGCGCTTAAGATCATGCCTTCTCGTAGAGCTTAGGCATGGAATGCTAATGCACGTAATGATAACACAGTTCCTCTAGAACTAGATAAGGAAGTTCAAATGCAGAATTTCAAAAAGCTAGTTCAGCTTTTGGCTAAGAGTATGACCAATAATCAGCAAGTTCTAGTTCCTACTAATAGAAATGATCGATCAATGGCAGCCAGAGTACGTGATTTTGTTAGATGAATCCGTCTAAGTTTTTAGGGTCGCATGTTGGTAAGGAACCACAGAAGTTAATTGATGAAGTCAAGAAAATATTTGGTGTGATGTCAATAACTGGTAGTGATAGGTGAGATTGGCATCCTACAAACTCAAGGAAGTGACTCACATATGGTTCACTCAGTGGAAAGACAACAGAGATGACTTTGTCTTTTGTAACTCAGTATAGCAATCCAATTCAATGTCATTCCAGAAACTCTCTCAGAACCCTTCTCAATCTCTACTCCAGTCAGTGACCCAGTTATAGCTAGACGTGTATACAAAAATTGCCCTGTCATAGTCTCTCAGAAAGTCACCTCAGCAGATCTAGTAGAGTTAGAAATGGTAGTCTTCGGTGTCATTCTAGGCATGGATTGATTACACTCATGTTATGCCTCAGTGGATTGTAGAACTAGGATTGTTCATTTTCAGTTTCCAGACAAACCAATCTTAGAAAGGAAAGGTAGTAGCCTAATGCCTATGGGTCGATTTATTTCTTACTTTAAGTCCCGAAAGATGATATCTAAGGGTTATCTCTATCATCTACTTCGGGCTAAGGATTTTATCCTTGAAACCCCATCTCTTGAGTCAGTTCCAGTAGTTTGTGAATTTCAAGAAATATTTCCAAAAGATCTTCCTGGGGTCCCTCCCAAAAGGGAAATCGACTTTGTAATTGATCTCCTTCCAGATACGCAGCCTATTTCTATTCCTCCTTACAGAATGGCTCCAGCAGAGCTTAATTAATTGAAAGAGCAGTTGAAAGACCTTCTAGATAAGGGTTTCATCAGACCTAGTATTTCACCATGGGGTGTACCAGTATTGTTCGTAAAGAAGAAAGATGGTTCTCTCCGGATGTGCATTGACTATAGATAGTTGAACAAGGTCACAATCAAGAATAAGGATCTCATCCCCAGGATTGATGACTTGTTCGACCAACTTCAGGGTGCTAGTCATTTCTCAAAGATAGACCTCAGATCGGGTTATCATCATCTCAGAGTCAGAGATAGTGACATTCCGAAAATAACCTACACAACTCGGTATGGTCATTATGAATTTGTAGTTATGTCATTTGGATTAACCAATGCTCCTGCAGCTTTCATGGATTTGATGAATAGAGTGTTCAAACAGTACTTAGACGTGTTCGTTATCGTCTTCATTGATGATATCCTCATTTACTCTAGGAGTGAGGAAGAATATGCAAGTCATTTGAGAGTTGTTCTACATACTCTGAAAGATCGCTAGTTATTCGCTAAGTTTAGTAAATGTGAGTTTTTGTTGCAATCCCTTTCTTTACTTGGTCACATTGTATCTAGCGAAGGGATCCGTGTAGATTCAAAAAAGATAGAAGCAGTGAAACAATGGCCCAGACCTACCTCTGCTAGAGTGTGGATTATCATCCTGGAAAGTCGAATGTAGTGGCCAATGCTCTTAGTAGATTATCTATGGGTAGTGTAGCTCATGTTGAGGAAAAAAGAAAGGAGCTAGTGAAGGATGTTCACAGGCTTGCTCGCTTGAGTGTTTGCCTTATGAGCATATCAGATAGCGGTGTAACAGTTCAGAATGGGGAAGAATCGTCTTTAGTAGTGGAGGTTAAGGAAAAGCAGGAGAGTGATCCGATCTTCCTTGAACTAAAGGTGCAGTCAACAATAAGAGAGTGGAGGTTTTCTCCCAAGGGGGAGATGATGTACTTCGCTACCAAGGTAGATTGTGTGTTCCTGATGTGGGAGAGTTGAGGCAGCATATTCTTGCAGAAGCTCATAACTCCAGGTATTCTATTCATCCAAGTGCCACTAAGATGTACCGCAATCTGCGGGAAGTATATTGGTGGAATGGCCTAAAGAGGGATATAGCAGACTTTGTGAGTAAGTTCCCCAATTGTCAGCAAGTCAAGGTAGAACACCAGAAACCAGGAGGTATGACTCAAGAGATCGATATTCCTACTTGGAAGTGGGATGCGATCAATATGGATTTCATCACAGGGTTACCTCGTACTCGCAGACAGCATGACTCAATTTGGGTGATAGTTGATAGGATGACTAAGTCTTCTCTCTTTTTGGCGCTCAAGACTACATATTCGGCAGAGGACTATGTCAAGCTTTACCTTACTGAAATTGTGAGGTTGTATGGGGTTCCTTTGTGTATCATCTCAGATAGAGGTCCTCATTTTACCTCTCATTTCTGGAAGTCATTTCAAAAAGGTCTTGGTACTTAAGTTAACCTTAGTATAGCGTTTCATCCACAGATGGATGGGCAGGTAGAGCGTACCATTCAGACCTTAGAGGATATGTTGAGAGTTTGTGTGATCGATTCAAAGGTATTTGCGACGATCACCTTCCTTTTATTGAGTTTGCCTACAATAATAGCTACCATTCCAGCATTCAGATGGCCCCTTATGAGGTTTTATATGGACGTAGATGTAGATCTCATGTTGGTTGGTTTGAAGTAGGTGAAGCAGCTTTGATAGGGACAGATTCTGTCATTTATGCAATGGAGAAAGTGCAACTCATTAGAGATAGACTTAAGACAGCCCAAAGTCGTCAGAAATCTTATGTAGATGTAAGTAGAAGGGAACTAGAGTTCCAAGTTGATGATTGGGTTTTTCTGAAAGTCTCACCTATGAAATGGGTGATGAGATTTGGAAAGAAAGGGAAGCTCAGTCCTAGATATGTAGGCCCTTTCAAGATCTTGAAAAGGATTGGCAAGGTGGCATATGAGTTAGAGTTGCCAGCAAAATTAGCAGCTGTGCATCCGGTCTTCCACATCTCACTATTGAAGAAGTGCGTGGGTGACCCAGCCTCTATAGTGTCATTAAAGAGTGTGGCAGTGAAAGATATTCTTTCTTATGAGGATGTACCAGTTGAGATTCTTGACCGTCAGGTTAGAAGGTTGAGAAACAAAGAAGTCGCTTCAGTCAAGCTTTGGTGGAGGAGTCAATCCGTAAAGGGAGCTACTTGGGAAGCAGAAGCAGCCATGAAATCCAAGTATCCTTACCTTTTTCCTTCGGATTCCATTCCAGCTTGAGGTAATAGTTCCTATTCAATTTTACAGTCATTCATGCGTAAATTAAGTTCTAGAATTATGTTCCCTCAGTATGTACTTTCATATTTATCGTAATTGCATGTACTCGGAACTCAATTCAGTCAGAACTCAGTTCTCAGTGTTTAGTAGTGGGGTTTGCATCTCTCTACCTCTACTTCAGCTAGTTTAGTCTTCATTCGAGGCAAATGTTCTCAAGGGGGGAGATAATGTAACACCCCGTAGCCAAAACATAAATTAGTTTTTTAGAAAAATGTGCAGGTGCTACCAACGGTGGCATCGATGGACCATAGCCTGAACCACAATCCGTCCTGCACAACCATTGATGGGATCAGAAACTCCCCAAAATTTCAGCCTAGAAAAATTGGTTAAGTCTTGGATGACGGACGAACTTACGGTCTGTAGGTCAAACAACGGTCCGTAGTCCGTGACCATCGATCAAGACTCCCTTCAACCACTCTCTGACAATAGTTATGGATGACCAGCATGGTTCGTAGGTGGATCTACGGTCCGTAGGTGGAAATTTTTCGTCCAATTAAAGGGAAATGCAGTTGGATCAAATTAAAATGATCATGACTCTTAGCACAAAATCAATTAGGTCTTCCATGACCTACCCACAAATAGATAATTGAATTATCTTTCCATAGCTACCAATATTGATAAACTTAGACCGCCGAGTAAAAAGTTCTGCCCATTTTAGTAAAGGCTTGACGAACTGGCCCTCACGACGGGGCGTCAGGCGCACGACGGCCCGTAAGTCCTGGCCGTCGTGAGGCCTGACAGCAACCTTCCCAGGGGTCTTTTTAACCTTTCTCACTCTGTTTAAACCCCAAGTTACGTCATTTTGATCCTAAATCATCAGATTTTAGTCAGTTTAAGCCTAGAAACATAATTAAAACATATCCAAGTCAAATCATTCCATCAAAACTTAGAAAATTAGAAGCAAGAGAGGAGAAAAAAGCTCAAGAACCCTAGTTCAAGAACGCCAAAAGCTCCAACACTTTCAGCCCTGAAACTTGAGTATTTTTCGTAGATTTCATCACCGGGTATGTGAAATTTCACTTGTGGGTTCCTTTCACCCATTGGGTCCTTAGTTTCAGTCAGTTCTTGATTATCTTTTCATGATTAAACCTAGAGTTTCAAGAACTTTGATATAACTTCATGAATTTATCAAATATATGTTCCAAATCAGATTATCATGTTATTACTCAGATTATCGCATGAATTTCACAACCCTAGATTTGTATTTCCTTAGTTCTTTAATTACACATGCTAGATCAGATATTTCAGACACTTCAGATATACATGCCTCAGTTATAAATGCATAATTACTAGATTAAATGTTGCATTCTCAGTTTGCATGTTCAGTTTCGAGTTATCCAGTATTTACAGAAACTCAGACATAATCAGTAAATTTACAAAATTCATGGGAGTAGCATAATACCGAGTTGGACTAGGGTTTAGCGTACCCAATAGTCCTTGAACAACCAGCCAAGTAGGTTGTAAGTCCCCTCTATGGGCAATCAGTTTAGTGATCACGCAAGCATGTCTTTATACCTTTGGCAGGGTATATTGGGTCCTCTCGATGGGGCATATACATCGGACTCCACATATAGCGCATGTGGTTTTATTATAGGTTATTAGTAGCTCCCATAGTTCAGTCAGACTCTCTGCATTGACCATTTATCAGTATATTCAGTATTCAGTTTCAGCATGTTATAAATTGGTCATTTCATCAAGTTAGCTCAGAAATCAGCACATCACATTCAGATTAATATACTTGTTCTTGTGCTTGTTCAGTTATGTTTTATTTCAGCTTTACTCTATCATACATACTCAGTACCTTTCAAGTACTAACGCATACGTGCGCTACATATTCTCGTGATGTAGGTTCATGTTCTCAGCATCCAGATCACGCATAGATCAATTTCCCGATCTCCAATTCAGCAGATTCAGTGGTGAGTACTCATTCTCCGAGGACAACAGTCATGAGTTTCATTTCAGTCTTTAGTCATTTGGTTTCAGTTTTTGCTAGATTTAGTTGGGGCTTGTCCCATTATTTCTAGTCTAGTTCAGAGGCTATTTTCAGACATAGTTAGGTTCAACTTAGTATTGTGTTAATATTTTTTTTGTATTAAACTCATTGTTTTCAAATATATCAGTTATAGAATATGGGTATTCTCCATCTTTTCATTTTAAGTATGATTTAGCTTCCACAACAGTTTATTATCTTTAGTATGTCCATGATCATGCTAGCAGGGTTAGCTTGTGATCACTTGTGGTCCTACGTTCTGTGTCCGCATCTCGGGGGTAGCTCGGGGCATGACAAGTTTGGTAGCGTGAGGTATTTCTATACCTACCTCTTTTGGGATGTTTTGTGAATATTAATTTTGTGTTTTATTTTTGTGAATGAATGATTATGATCTTTGTTAATATGTATGTTGGTTTTTGATTTGTTGTACTTAAATGTGATTGTGGTTACCATCCATTGTTTTTAATGTGAATGTAGTTTTGACCCATTTTATAAATTTTCCACCTCTTAATGTGTGTGAATGTGGTTATTCTTTTGCAATTTTGAGTATCTATTGTGATCGGTACCAGTTACTTGAATAGTGCTCTTATTCGAACAATATTTGGGTTCGAATCCGATGAGGTGAATTGAGTTGCATAAGTCATATGTGAACTCGTAGCATCTCATTATGACTATGCTAGTTGTTTAACGGAACTCTTGTGATGATCATTGCACGCTAGTGAAAAATGGTAAAGTCTTGTTTGATGATTGTGTCGAATATCGTGTGTGGTGAAGTTATCTTAAAGTGAATACTTGATAATACCGAGAACTTTCTCTGTTTGGCCAATTGACTAATGTGAGATAATGATAGAATAAGGCAATTTGTGGAGAGTGAGCCAAGTTTTCCATTAAACCTCTTTGTGACCACATTGTGAGAGTGAACTTAGCTTGACACTATTGTGCTAATTTTCTTAGGTTGAACCTTGAACATAAATGACCCTTTCTTTCCCACCTAAAATCTTCAGGGAGCATTGGTTGCGTTGAATAACCATTGGGGTATGTGGTGAAAAAGGAGGAAAATCAAGAAACTTGAGAAATCCACCCTTGAAAGATCTTGTTGAAAAAGATAGACCCCCTGCATGTAAAAAAATAGAAACGAAAAGGAGAAAAAGATTGAAAAAAAAAAGAACAAAAGATTGAAAAAGAGAAGAATGGTTAAAGTTTGAAATAAAATGTGAGTAATGAGGAAATGTAATGGGGTATCAATAAGGTTTGATTGAAATATTAGGGTGTGAATTTTGAGAATCGACAGTGTGATAGAAAAGGTGAAAGAATGAAGTGCATGCCATACTTAATGAAGTTACTAGTCACTATGCCTAAATTATCATACCTTAACCTTCAGCCCTGATATGAACCTTAAAAGACATTTGGGATCTTGATTGATTTTAACATCGTGTTGATTGGAAAATAAGGGCAAACATATGGGAAAGATCTTGCATGTGTTTTCTTTTGAAAGGGTGAGAGTTGTTTGTGGTTCCTACATTCTGAAAAAAAAATTGATCTTTGTGTGAAGAAGGAAGCGTTTTTGTTGTGAGGGAATTCGAATACTCCTGTTGAGATTAAACTTGCATTTGAAGTAATGAGAGCTTGAGTCTATTTGATGATGGTTAGTCACTAATTGAAAATAAGAGTGCACAATTGAACATTGTATGAGTAGTTTGACCCTATTGTGTGCATTCATGTTGAGTCTTGAGTAGCACTCTTTTAGACATATTTGTTGAACTAATTTATCTTGATTTTTTACTTGAGGACAAGCAAAAGTTTAAGTTGAGGTTGCCTATGTGTCTTAGATTTGGAGTCATTTAGGGATTTTTCATGTTTTTAGTGTCCTCAATGCCTAATTTATTATCTATAGTGATGTTAAAATATTGATTTACAGTATAGAAGGCAAAAGAACAAATCAAGAACATTGTTGTGCAAAAAGAAGCGGAAAAGCTGAAGAAGTGGAAGAAAGACAATCCTTGTGATCACCAAGACACTTCGACGAACCGACGAGTGGATCTTTAGATCACCTAAAGTCCCAGCATGCCAGCCCTGGGGAACAAGCCAACTTGGCAATGAAAAAAGGCATTCATTAGAACGCAGAATGGATCGGCGACCTCGATGAAGTGTAAGGTTGAAGAGACAAGGCAAGAAGGCGATGCATGGTGACTATTGAGAGATAATATTCAGGGATTCCTTCTTTCCAAGATGATGGAATTGAGTGAAAAAATTTATGAAACGTGATTACTGTTCCAGGAGTTGCTACTTCAATGTCTAACTCATGGACTCCCGAACAACATGTTATTATAACATTTCTATGAGCGTCTAGATTCAGTCTACAAAGGTGTGGATGATCAAGTTGTTCAAGGAGGAATTATGAAGCAACCCTTTAAAATAACATCTACTCTCCTTGATGGGATGACTAAGATTAACCGTGCTAGGTATACTAGGGTAGATAAAGTGTCTTCTTGGACTTTTAGGACGACAAAAGATCAAACTAAAAAGGACCGGAAAAAAGTTGAAAACATGGCCAAAATAATGATCCAAGTAAATTTGTTGTCAAAACATGTAATGGCCAGTGGTTCTAAAGTTGTGAATGCAGTTGGAGTTAGTGGGATGAAACCCGATGATGCACAGTGTGAGGCTTTGTATAATAAGGAAGTGCATTTTATGGCAAATCAAGCAGGAGGTTTCCGTACGAACTATCCAAGGTCGGGTTGGAACCAAGGTTTCAATAGAGAGTGTGATGAAGGTTGGAGAGACTGTGATAGGGAATGGCGTGATCGTGGTAGTATAGGAAGAATGTTTGTGAGAAAATGAAGTCAGGTATATATTGACATAGGGAAATCACATTAAAAGTGTTTGTGTGGTTTCAATTTAGCGAAATGATAGCATAGTTTGTCATGATCATCAAAACTAGGGAAAATATTATAATGTTGAAATGACGATGTTGATGATTGACAAACTTGATGAAGGGACATAGTACCTACAACATTTTTTGCCAATGTCAACAGCCTTATTATCAAGGGCACCTTGTCTGTGCAGTGTGTTAGAGCCGTACGACAGGGCAACAGCAGGAAAATAGCGTCCTTGTACACCTCGAGTAACAAGAAGAAGCTAAGGTTTTTGCCTTTGCCCATATCTCATTGATAAGAAGAACTGACAAAGATCAAAACACAGATTTTTTAACATTGAAGAATATTACTTTAGTCTCAAGCGTACGTCGTCTTAGCTCTCTTATCACGGAGGCCTAGACCACAAGGGACCTGCTCTTATTATTGGAGTTGTTTTTTCATCCCTTCTTGTTGAGTCTTTTTTTGTGCTAATATTGTAAACTTACTTTACTTAATGAAGCTTATCTAGGAATTGTGTCTTTTCTTATCTTTTAGATTCGAGTTGTTGGCTAGTGTTAGCCATAGTTTACATGGGGGTGGGATTAGGAGTTTAATTCCTACATTGCATGAGTTAGTAATTCGATAACTTGCTCGTTTTTGGTGAAAATATTGATGAAATCCTACTTGGTAGGTCGTGATTTTTCCTTCCTTGAGCAAGATGATTTTTACGTCAACATCTGGCTTTCCTTTACTCTCTCTTATGTAGATTGTTCTGTTTTTGTTCAAAGTTGTTTTCAGTTAATGATCTGGTCTTTTTATCCAGGCTGATTCCTATGAGCTAAAAATCAGCTAACCAGTTGTAGCTTCTCTAAGTTGGTATGTTTTGTAAGTAAATCCCAATGATACATTCATTAATCATATCGTAAGAATATACTCAAGCTGGCCATGTTACAAATATACTAAAACCAAAGTTCCTTTTTGAGGAAAAGATGTTGAATAAAGTTAAAAATCGATCTACATATGTTTGGTGCGGGAGTGAAACACCGGGTTAGCGGTAAGATAGGTCTCACTAAAATTATGACACCAAAAGAATGATATGAAACAAGAAGAAAAGACCAATTTCTTTCAACAATAGACTAATCCATTGAATTTTATTGGTGAAAGCAGCGAGAGAGATATTCGGCCTCATTATTAGAGAGCGAGAGAATATTTGTTGTTTGCAAGAACAACAAGAAACAAGCACTGGACATAAGAATATTTCAAAACCAATAGCAGAATTCCTATCATCTATACTTCCTCCCAAATCGGCATCACAATATCCTTGTAATTGGTGATACTTAAGGTTTGGAAAGAAAATACCATGAGAAGAAATTGATTTCAGATATCGCATGAACCAACAAACATTATTAACAGAGGAGATATAAATTATATTGCTTTCCCAGTATGTTTGAATTACGATGGAAATTTATATATACAAATATTCACAAGAGATAAGTAAGGCAATAATAGATTGAGGAACCATTATGAAATGAATCTTGATTGAACGAAATTTGAACCATAGTTGTAGTCCTTTCCTTAGTTATAGGTTGAATATCATCTTCCTTGTTGAGTTCTTGATAGCATATCATGCCCATATATATATATTCCGATTTCACATACTGAACCACTTAGTTTAACTTTACGCATAACTTATTGCTATATAGACTTCCCCGACTTCATTTTTAAAGTACGCATATCCCAACTTCCTTTTTAAAGTACGCATATCCCAACTTCCTTTTATGAGTTGCCTTTGTGTTTTCAAGATTTGGGACTATGAAATCTGCCTTGTGATTGCTTTAAAACTATGACCATACTGGTATAGTGCTCTTCAATGCGATAGGTCTAGATTTCTAAACATGTGACACCTTTAGGTTAACTTTGACCATTTATTTATTTTGAAAACTGTATTCTTTTGATTACATTAAAGTTACTCCATCAGTCACATTTTATATGAAGTAGTTTAACTCGATACTAAGTTTAAAAAAAATGAAGAATTTTAAAATTTACGGTTCAAAATGAATGATAAAAATTTGTGTGACTGTAAATTATTTTAATAAGGGTAAAATAGACATTTTATAATTAACTTGTTACTTAATATAAAAATGTAACATTCTTTTTTTGTACTGACTAAAAAGTAAAATAAATCACATAAATTGGGACAGAAAGAGCACATAATTACGATCATGGACCCACACCTATAGGGTATATTTGACATTTCTTTGACGGTCGTTTCTTAATACTTTTGCTCCTCCACTGCACTATGTGAACTTCTATAGGTTTAGTAAATCTCCAGATTGTGTTATGCCATCTCTCTGATAGACACGTCATATTTGGTCGCTATTCCTTTTAAACCTGTTAAATTATTACTTCATATTTTTTATACATTAATTCTTTGAAAAAAATTCTTCCCATTATTAGCTTTATACCGAATTGTATCAATGCAACGTTGAAAACTCATATTTTTACTAAGGCAATCATTATATTAATCGTGAACAGAATTCCTTTAGTAATTAAATTGAAAAATTCCAATGGATAGACGAGAATAAAATAAAACATGTAATTTTAGAAATATATTTTTTTAATTACATAAAAAATTTAAATAAAAAACTTACCATGTAATTTATTTTTAGTAAAAATTATAGGCCTCCCAAAATTGAGGGTCTAAGTCATATGTCTTATCTTTTATTGCATAGAGTCGATCTTGCCTGTCATTACTGCAAACACCTCCCCCTCCCCCCTACATAGTTTTGAAACAAAATTACATCTCTGATGCACTCTAAGTAGGTGTTTGGTCATGTCATATCATATCTTGATATGAAATCGTTAGATGGAGTCACCGTTTAGACGTGTTATTTCATACTAATTTCAATTTATGATTTAATATCATATGATGAAATCACATATTCTCAAAATATCATGATTTTTAATTTTTTTAAATACAAAAATTGACCCACAAGTGCATATTTTATTAAAAAACCCCATATTTATATCTACAAACCATTTATTTCATATGTAAATAAAATCTTATAATAACATCATTACTTTTAAAAATTTATTATTCTCAATGTTGGAATTATGACCCAAAATTTGCCTAAGAAACAAGAACATTATATATGTTCCTTTGCAAATTACAGCAGTTACGTTTTGTAAAGCAAATGAAATAATGGCACAATATTTTATCGAGGAAAACCCCGGCTCATCAAGAGAAAAAACACCACGACCTACACTCTATAGATTTTAAATCCTCTTCATTAAATTTTGAGCCTCGATAACAGATTACAAACCTATGTAACCTAAGAAATTATAAACTCTAAATCCTAGCTAAGAAATTATAAAATCTAATTCTTAGTTACCTAAGACAAAAACCCTCAAGTTTAAGTCTTCTACCGTCTGTCAAGTTACTCAAACTTGTTAGACAAATCCTACACACACTTTATTGTAATCAAAACTCTTAATTACAATCTTACAACTTTTTCCTCACAAATTGACAACACTCCCCAGTAAATCTCAAACTATTGATTGTGTTTTGATCTTCTCTCTATGTAAGTGCACAATTTTCTCCAGCAAAACTATCGCCCTATTTATAGATTTTGACTTGAATCTAAACCCTATTTCAACTAAAAATCCTACTTGTGCTCTGCTTTCTTTTTCTCTTGAAACTTAAAAGCTCATGTGTAGGAGTCCTACTTCGTATGGAGCTCCTAGTTAGACTCGAACTTGTTTTCAGTTTTCAAGACTTCACTTTGATTTATTTCTTTCTTGAACTCTTTATTAACACCTTTTATTTCCTTCTTTGATCATGATTCCTACTTCTCTTAGGATTTGTACCTATGTTTACACTTTGACTTAAAATTTGCTCCATTTTATTTGTAGGACTCCTTTATAAAAAGAAACTTTCTATATTGGTTGCTTTTTGAAAAAGCAATCCTTTCACTTCTTAATAACTTCTAATTCGCGTGGTTGACATTGTACTTATCCCAGTCGAATTTGGTTTGAAAGAAACATGTTAATGCAACTGGTTCCTTTCATTTGTTCCTCTATTTGTCAATTATCAAAATCTTTTTCATTTTAACAAATACCCTTTTTGATAATGAAAAACCCTTGCTTGTTGGGTGAATAGATCAATCTATATTATGTCAGTTTCTTAAAACTCAATACACAAAGCAAACACAGTAGAGGATCAAGTTAGACCAATTAGGTTATAAATATTACACAGGTATGCACTTCCCCCTTTTGACATCGTAAAAACAGTGGGAAGGCATACATCACACTAAGACAAGAAAATTCGATACTCATGGCCACTCGGACTATCACCTAAACAAACACTTAGAAATCAACAAAGTATGTTAGCTATATCAAAGCATTTGCTCAAAATAGGAGATAGACATGAACCAGAAACTCAAAATCAACATTAGCATTCCTCATAAAGCATATAAACTACAAATAGAGTCAAAATTAAAGAAAGAATCAAGCACTTGTGATGAGAAAAAAATTTGGGAAGTCAAAGGCTAGAGTGGCTAGGTAATATCAAGAGATTGGGCATGAGAGGGTAAATAAAAGTCATTTTTCAACAGTAAAAAAAATCTTTTCGATTGACAAAATTGACAGCCTTCTCAATTTCAAAGGTAGCCTTGGTCTATGGAAGCTCTATTTTTTTAATATCACCTTTATGGAACTTATTCAATCAATCGTGTGCCCTCTGGAGAAAAAATAGTTCACTCATCTTTATTTCAATGGAATCAATAAAAGGAACAAATTTTCTTGAACATCATTTGTATAGGAACATGCTCTCTCAATTTGTTACCTAGACGTGGTACTATCAAGTGCAACACCAACTATAATACTTTTCGTCAATCCTAAATCCCACTTTATATAATTCTCAATAGAAGAACTAGGTTCGACAGATGGGTATCCTACTGATTCCCTTTCACTAGATGCACCCAAGTTGAACCTAACAACTAATCTTTGCTCAACTGTAGGATCCCCAAAAATATTCCCCCTCACAAGGTACATCCTCAAAAAATTCCTCAATAATTTTAAACACACCCAATACGTATTCCCTCAAGAACCAGCACAATCTACTTTCTACACCACAATCTATATTTTATAAGGCATCAAATTAGAGGTGTCATCCACCGAAGTCATCTAAACCATAGACCATCATACTAGGATAAGGCTTTTTAAGAAGATACTTGTTTAGTAGTATTGAGGGAATGAATATATCTTTTGGTAAAAGCGGAAGAAATAAGTTCAAGTGCATTCATTTTATATTTAATTATGAATAATTGTAGTGCACATACATTAGATCTCTGCATGATGCTAAATCTTGCTCCAATTTTACTTAGAGTATCTTTCGCGACTGATGCAAATACTTATAGTGCATGAGTAGCTTGGATTTTAAGGTGGTATAGAGACATACAACCAAATGTACAAGACTAAACATAAAATTCATGATTATAAGGCAGTATGTGAAATGTTCATTAGCCACTAAGGGATACTTATGTGATTTTAATCATCCCTAAGTTTCAACATGTTCGTTTAAAAGTCCTTCTTTGTCATGCCTACTTTTCCACCTCATTTTATTTGACCAAAAAGAATTTTTACCACAAAAACTACTATTCCATCCTTTTCTTCTACAAGCGGCAAAAATTTCTTCTAGTTTCAATCATGTGTCTCGAGCAACAACTGTTCATATAGAATGTTGATTTATTCCTCTCACTTTTCATGCAAATTCAAAGTCTAGATTTAGAATCTCATACTAGCTTGAGTACTTTGAATTGATAAAAAGGATGAATCAGATCTCTGTTAATTCATATTGGTAAAACATTTCCTTCTTTTAATAAGGTTGGTTTTTCTATTTGAGATAGTCTTGAAGTTGTTATTCATGTGAGTTATAACTATTAGAAAGGTACACCTTGATTGACTATCACTACCACAATTTGAGCACCAGTAAGAGGTTTTCTTAGGGACTTCTTTAACAAACCACATTCCACCTTTAGTGTTATGTGTTCTATTACTGAGCTGAGTCGCAATCATTAAGGACTTAGTCCATTTTTTTGCCCTCTCAAGCTCATACTTACTTCTAGCCAAGTCATGATTTATTCTTCTAGATTTTTCTTTCTCAGAAGATAGTTCACTTTTTAATCTCATTAGATCTTGGTCACATCTGATTTTGTCACCTCTAATTTTTCTTTCTCATTCCCATAAAACTTTGTTTCAAAATTTTAAATTTGAGAGCCAAAGTGCAGGAATCAAGTTATTGTACCTGGTTCTTTAAGAGTTGATTTTTTTTCTTGAGATCAAAATTAAGTTTTTCAAGATCAATATATTCAAATTTTAAACTGGTCAAGGAAGTCAATTACTGATTTCTATTTTCATTCATCTCTTAAAAATTATCTATGAGAGTTAGAATAAAGGAACATAAAATTTTCTTTGAAAAACATTTTAGTTTATTTTTAAGGTAAAAAAGATTTACCTCTGTTTTCTCAATGTGTGATCCAGATTCTAGTTCAAAGTCCTCCATGGCCACCAAAACAACACCTAATGTATCATCTTCAAATGAATTGTCTGAATGTGTTCCTCAAGCAGCATACATAGCAATGTCAAATTCTTTTTCTTTGCTCGGGAAAGAAATTCTCATGGTTTCCACCTTTCTTGAGAAGCTTACTGAGGCTTTTGTCGATCACGACTATGTCCTCATCATCCAGATGAGATTCATCACTCTCAGTTGCTTTGAAGGAACAAATAATATCTTTGCTTCTTTTACTCATTTTTTTGTTATCAACATTCATCTCATAAGTCTTTAGATTTCATGCAAGTTCATCCAACCTCATTCTTGTCAAATCTTTTGCTTCTCTAATTGTAGTGACTTTGATATCTTGTGACTTAGGTAGAGTCCTCAGAATCTTATCAACAAGTTCCTCAGGAGTGTATATTTATTCTAACGACACCACTTCATTTACAATAGTAGTAAATCTAGTAATTATATCTTTTAAGAGATTGACGACTCTACATATCAAATTCTTCATATTCGGTGCATAGTTTGGCAATTCTAACTTTTCTTACTTGGGGAGTTCTTTCATGTGCATTGACCAATGTATCCCAAATTTGTTTCAGCTATATTACAACTAGAGGTGTGTTTAAACTCATCTTGTCCAAGTCCACATACAAGGATGTACTTAGCTTTAGCATTCTTTGAGAGCAATATATAATCAACTTCTCCATATTGTGCCTTGGGCTTTGGAATGACTTTTCCTTCATCATCCTTCATCATAGGAATAAGAGGACCATTAGTAACTCTAATATGTGATTCATAGTATTGGGTTTGTAGAAAATCTTCCATTTTCTCCTTCCACCATGCATAGTAATGTTCATTGAATAGTTGTGGTATGTTGACGAGTTGACATTCACGTGTACAAGAGGAGGTGAAGAATTCATAGTGATATTATCTTGAGTTATTAGAGTCTATAAAGATAACGTGCTCTGATACCAATTGTTGAAATTTTTACCCCAAATTTGCCTAAAAAACATATAGATTCTATATGTTCCTTTGCAGATTACAGCAATTACCTTTTGTAAAGTAAATAAAATAATGACACAATATTTTATCTGAAAAACCCCATTTCATAGAGGGAAAAAATGCACGACCTACACCTTTGTAGCTTTTAACTCATCTTCATTAAAATTTTGAGCGTCAATAACAGATTACAAACCTATATGACCGAAGGAATTATAAACTCTAATTCCTAGCTAAGAAATTATCAACACTAATTTCTAGCTACCCAAGACAAAGCCCCGGGTTTAAGTCTTCTACCGTCAAATTTTTCAAACTTGTTAGACGAATCCTGCACACACATTATTTTGTAATCATAACACTTAATTACAATTTTACAACTTTTTCCTCACAACTGGAAACACTCCCAAGTAAATCTCAAAACTCTCTAAAACTCTTGATCGTGTTTTGATCTTCTCTCTAAGTAAGCGCGCAATTTCTCCGGCAAAACTCTTGCCAGATTTATAGATTTAGACTTGAATCCAAAACATATTGAAACTAAAAATCCTACTTGTGCTATGGTTAATTTTTCTCTTGAAATTAGAAGCTCACGTGTAGGATTCCTACTTCGTATGAAACTCCTAGTTCAACTCGAAATTGTCTTCAATTTTCTTTCTTGACTTTACTTTGATTTATTTCCTTCTTGAACTGTTTATTTGCGCCCATTATTTCCTTCTTTGGTCATGCTTCCTACTTCTCTTAGGGCATACCTATGTTTATACTTTGACTTAATATGCGCTCTCTTTTCTTTGTAGGACCCTTTATAAAAAGGGAACTTTCTGCATTGCTTGCTTGTCTAAAAAGCAATCCTTCAACTGTTTAATACTTCTAATTCGCGTGGTTGATGTTTTCTTTATGCCAATCGGATTTTATCTGAAAGGAACATGTTGACGCAATCAATTCCTTCCTATTTTTTAATTATCAAAATCTTTCTCGTTCTGACACTGACCGACAAGAAAAGTTATTTTAACTTGTATTTGGTGATAAAAAAGATAAAGTCGGAATGATTTGGTGAATATAAATAAGAACAGCTGGAGTAATATTTTGTTTATTTTTTCATAATGAAAAAAATTATCTTTCGGCTACATATGAAAATGTTTAAAGTAATTTAATATAAAAAAGGACAAAATTGATGATGCATGTTTCATAATCACTACTTCCAATATGTTTGATTTTGGCACAAAATTAATGAATGAAAAATGTGTAATTGAACATAAGTGAAACAAAGCATTAAACATTATGGTATTAACATAAATATAAAAAATTTTAGAACTTGTGCATGTGAGGCGTATCCAGGATTTTGAGATGATGGATGCATTACTATAAAAGGTTGATTTAGGATATAAATTTGATTTGTTCGACATTTAGGTTTTTACTACGAAAAACGTTAAAATTTTAAAATTATAGGTCTATATGTATTGAATTAATTAACATGCCAAAAGTTCTACCAATTCCACTTATAGAAGTGTTATCTAATTTTAAAAAGAAAAATAAAACAAGATAAATATAAATTTCAAATTTCTAATCTCGCGGAGAGAAGTGCACCCAGTCATAATCGCATCATGTGATACTCAGAGTGTGGTTAACACATCTATATTTCAATATTTTTTTATAAAAAATATAACACTACTATATATGATCTTGGGAGGGAACCATTGGTCCAAGTGAACTAGGTGACCCCCCTAGATACGCCTCTGTGCAGTATTACATAATTATTTTTGAGAATATCAAAGTAGTGATGAAATATTTATGGTTTATGACCATAAAAATATTGTTATAGATGATATTGACCAAAAAATGGCTCAAAGTAACCATGTTGATTCGTTTTCTTAGACCATTTCCAACCCCACTCTATTTTACTCTCCATTCTTTATATTTGGAGGGTAAAATAGAGAATTGGATCTCCAATTACACTCTAAAAAAAACTCTCTATTCTCTATTTATAGAGAGTTGAATAGTAGTTCTCCAAATTTGAAAAAGTACTATTCACCTCTATATTTTATTTTTCGCGAAGGTCTGACATTGACTATGAGGAGAAATATTCTCCTATGGTAGATCTAATTACCTTCAGATATCTAATAAATATGACAGTTCATGAAAAGCTTGAAATGCATCTAATAGACGTTGTTACATTTTTTATTTTAATATTATTTCTATTATTTGTAACTAAAATATTATTTTTTATATAAGACTATTATAAAATTTCTAGTATTCGTAATTCTTTTTAAATATAATATAACATTTTAAAAAATATATATTATTTAGTATATACTATTTTCATCCTGAATTAACTATATTTTAACTATAGTTTATTCAATTTTCGTCACTGTAAGAGAATATTTGATATTCTTATTGATTTTTACTACGAAGAATGCACAAAATTTAAATGACAAAATGAAATTTTTAAATTTGTAAAAATAATACATGACATAATAATTTAAATACAATTTAACAATATAATACATACCATAATGATTTTTATAGTCACAACAATAATTTAGTAATTCGGTAGGTTGTTTTAAGATTTGACCATATTCGAAATAAAGATAGTTTATGATCTAGAGAGTTGTTGTGTTTGCGATTGCGGTTATGCTTGATGATATCTTTTTTCAATTTTTTCGTAGTTATTCTTTAAAATTTAGAATAAAACATCATTTTATACTAAATAAAGAATTTTATAAATAATAATAATTTTATATCACATGAAAATTATATAAGGTGATTATTTTGAAAAAAATAAAAGAACGGGTTTAGTTATGAAATAAGAAAATGAAATTATAGAAATAGAAATAGAAATAATAATATAATATTAAGAAAAGAGAAGAAGATTCTTTTTACGAGTAAAATAGAGAATTAGGTTGGAGTCGGTTGTCTGAAAAAATAAAGAACTCTATAATTGGAGAGTAAAAATTGAGATTAGAGTTGGAGATGCCCTTAGTCATATGATCGAGATATGTAAATTCAACATGAGGAGATTGTTTGTACTATGTCGGAAGATTATATTAAAGATTAGTGCAACTTAATCAAGGTTCAATTTTTTCATTGAATTAAAGTTAGATGAAACAGTTATTTATGTGGAGAATAAATAGTTCTATACTAATTTATTAAACTATTTTAGAATTTTATTTTATCTGGTAAAGTTTATACAATTGAGAATATTTTAATAGTCTCACAACTTATGAGATTCTTATGTTTATGAGAAAATATACGACACAAAAATTTCATATCACATGTTCAAATAAAACTTCAATTTCATCTCATAATTTGAAATTATGATAACATATCATGATTTCATATCGCATGATCAAACATGTCATAAGATTATCATGCTACCCTGAAACATTTGATAATTTTTTTTATTTGCAGTTAATTAAGGATAAATACATACGTTAATCTTTCCCACTATATTGATTTCTAAGTGTTCCTTTCCAGAGGATAAGTTCTACTATGCATACAACCCGCCCAAGTGTGTTACAACCATAGTACAATATAGGCGAAATGGTGTAAAGGACCATTTTACTTGTACCATTTGTATTATAATACCTTCTATTTCATAATTTATCAACTGAACTCTTACACTCAATCAAAAGAAGATTTGTAAGCCCTCTTATTATGTGTGTAGTTCACGTATTTGTCCTTAAATAATGAGAAAATACATCAAATCTCTCGTAAAATTGGCAACATATCTTACTTTATGTCACGACCCAAAACCGAGCCGCGACTGGCACCCACACTTAACCTACTATGTGAGCAAACCAACCAATCTAAACCCTAACATTTTAAACATAATTAACAAAATACAATGCGGAAGACTTAAACTCATTAATAAATCAATTCAAAAACTATTATTATCCCCAAATCTGGAAGTCATCATCACAAGAACATCTATCCTCAAATTACTAAACTAAAGTATCTAAGAAAACAAAACAAGTAAAAAGCTAGTCCATGCCGGAAGTTCAAGGCATCAAGACTTGAAGAAGAAGATCCAGTCCAAGCTAGAAGCATTAGCTCACCCTGAGATCCGGTGTGACGAAGACTGGCTAGAATTACTGTTGAGTTGAAGACGACGACACTTTTGCTGCACTCCACAATTACAAAGAAAGAAACATACAAGTAGGGGTCAGTACAAACACAAGTACTGAGTAGATATCATCGGCCAACTCAAAATAGAAAACAGTATATATCAGTTAATATCATAAATCAACTATAATACTCAACATGTAGCAACAACAAGTACTATAATCATCAATAAGTACCACCAAGTTCATCCATGAGGACTCAAGCCTCAATATCATAATCATTTGGGAATTAGGTTCATTAGATTGAGTATATTACCATCATCTTTCAAGATTCATTATCTTTCTTCCTCTTGTGTCGGTACGTGACACTCCGATCCCTTACTTCTATGTGTCGGAACGTGACACTCCGATCCCCTAATTCTACGTGTCGGTTCGTGACACCCGATCCCATAATACTATGTATCGGTACGTGACACTCCGATCCCCTACTTCTACGTGTCGGTTCGTGACACCTGATCCCCTAATACTATGTGTCGGTACATGACACTCCGATCCCCTACTTCTACGTGTCGGTTCGTGACACCCGATCCCTTAATTCTATGTGTCGAAACGTGACACTCCGATCCACTAATTCTATGTGTCGGAACGTGACACTCCTATCCACTAATCTCATTCTATCAATTCATCAAGCCTTCTCTTATACCAAGGCATCATCATTAACATAGTATATTAGGGTTTCTTTCAAGATTTAGGATTCAATAGCTTCATCATGCTTATTTTATCAAAATCATAACATCACAATCATGCAAGCATACAATTAAGCACATAGAAGGGTTTACAATACCACCAATACATATCATTCGCTATTAAGAGTTTACTACGAATAGCATAAAAACCATAACCTACCTCCACCGAAGAATTTGATCAAGCAAGCAATTTCCCCATAGCTTTGTTCTCCTTCTCGTTTCTATCTCTCGATCGATCAATCCTCTCTCTCTTTGTTCTTTCTATTTTTCTTATTCAAACCCTCTTTCTTTTACCCTAATTAGTATATAATTAAGTTTAAAAGATGGCAATAATACCCACTAATTAACTCAAGGTTACCTCTTTTAACCCCTAAGTAATTAGACTTATTAACATTAACCCACTAACTTTATAATTATAGCAGGAATAGTCCAAAACGCCCCTTTAAAACTTAACCAGAAATCCGACTCCGCCTGGGATTACTCAACCTCTGACGGCCCATCGTGCCTCCGACGGTCCGTCCTGCAGGTTGTCACAAAGTCAGAGACTCAATTTTCACTAAAGAGTCTGTGACGGTCCGTCCTGCACTTCCGTCACGACGTTCAGAGAATTGTTCCCAGTACCAATTTCTCAAGAGTTGAAGTGTTTTGGAACGGAACCTCACAATGGTCCGTCGTGTCTGTGACGGTCCGTCGTGTCTGTGACGGTCCGTCCTGCAGGTCCGTCACAGAGTTAAGAGAGTCGATTTCAGCACCCATTTTCTAATTTCTAATGTTTTGGAACAAGACCCCCTCGATGGTCCGTCGTGCCCATGACGGTCCGTCGTGGGGTCCGTCGTATCAGCCAGTTTTTCCAGAAATAAAATCTGCTGCTCAAAACGACTAACAGGTCGTTACAATAGATACCAATTTACCCATCGTTCGTCCCGAACGATCACAAGAAGGAAAACAAGGGCAAAAAGGAGTACCTGAATCCGTAAACAGGTGTGGGTATCTTTCTTGCATATCTGCCTCCTTCTCCCAAGTGGCTTCTTCAACTGGTCGATTCTTCCATTGAACTTTGATGGATGCAATCTCCCTTCACTTCAACTTGCGGACTTCTCTATCTAAAATAGCAACAGGTTCCTCCTCATAAGACAAATTCTCATCAAGCAGAACCTAATCCCAACGGATGATGTAGTTTCCATCCCCATGGTATCTTTTCAACATAGACACATGAAATACCGGATGCACTCCGGACAGCCCTGGAGGCAAGGCTAATTCGTAAGCTACCTCCCCTACTCGCTTAAGTACTTCAAAGGGTCCAATATACCTTGGACTAAGCTTACCCCTTTTTCCAAACCGCATCACCCCTTTCATGGGCGAAACCTTCAACAAGACTTGTTCACCCTCCATGAACTCCAAGTCTCTAACCTTTCGATATGCATATTCTTTTTGCCTACTTTGAGCCGCTAGAAGCTTTTCTTGAATAGATTTCACCTTCTCCATTGAATCCCTCAACAGATCAGTACCCCAAGGTCTAACCTCAAATGCATCAAACCAACCAATGGGAGACCTACATCTCCTCCCATACAATGCTTCAAATGGAGCCATATCAATACTGGAGTGATAGCTATTATTGTATGAAAACTCCGCTAAGTAAGAAGTTATCCCAATGACCACCAAAGTCTATCACACATGCACGAAGCATATCCTCCAACACTTGAATCGTTCGCTCAGACTGACCATCAGCCTGAGGGTGAAACGTAGTACTAAAGTCCAACCTAGTACCTAATTCTGCATGCAATGTTCTCCAAAACTTAGAAGTAAACTGTGTATCTCTATCTGATATGATGGAAAATGGAACTCCATGCAATCGGACGATTTCTGAGATGTAGATCTTGGCTAACTTCTCTGCATTGTAGGTCACCTTGACCGGAATAAAGTGAGCGGACTTAGTTAATCTGTCCACAATTACCCAAATGGAATCAAACTTACCCAATGTCTTTGGAAGACCAACCACGAAGTCCATTGCAATTCTCTCCCACTTCCATTCAGGAATGGGCATCCTCTGAAGTGTTCCTCCGGGCCTCTGGTGTTCATACTTCACTTGCTGACAATTTGGACATTTGGCAACAAAGTCCACAATGTCACGCTTCATTCTACTCCACCAAAAGTGTTGTTTTAGGTCGCTGTAAGGTTGCACCAGGATGTATGGAATATCCGGAACTATGAGCCTCGGTAAGAATAGTGTGGATCAACTCATCAACACGGGGCACACATACCCTTCCCTTAATCCTCAAAACACCTTTTTCATCAATTATTGCTTCTTTGGCCTCTCCTCGCAACACCATATCCCGAATTCGGCTTAGTTTCTCATCATCAAACTGCTTTCCCTTGATCTTGTCAAGAAAAGAAGATCTCGCCTCCACACAAGCCAAAAGTCCTCCCTTCTCGTTTACTTCTAGCCTCATAAAGTCATTAGCCAAGTTTTGGATTTGTCTAGCTATTGGGCGTCTAGAAATTTGCAAATAAGCTAGACTTCCCATGCTTCCTGCCTTTCTACTTAAGGCGTCTGCCACCACATTAGCCTTTCCCGGATGATACAGAATAGTGATATCGTAGTCCTTCAGTAGTTCCATCCATCTCCTCTGTCTCAAATTCAAATCCTTCTAAGTGAAGACATACTGTAGGCTACGATGGTCCGTATAGACTTCACACTTAACCCCATACAAATAGTGTCTCCATTGCTTTAGTGCAAATACTACCGCGGCCAACTCCAAATCATGGGTCGAATAGTTACGTTCATGCACCTATAATTGCCTCGAAGCATAAGCAATCACATTCTTCTCTTGCATTAGCACTGCACCCAACCCAGAATAGGATGCATCACAATAAACAATGAAGTTCTTACCCTCTACTGGCAAGGTAAGAATCGTGCAGTAGTCAACAAAGTCTTGAGTTTCTGAAAGCTTTCCTCACACACTCATCCGACCATACAATGGAACATTGTGCTCAGTCAAGTTCGTTAATTGGGAAGCAATAGAAGAGAATCCCTTGACAAATCGGCGGTAGTAGCTAGCTAAACCAATAAAGCTCCTTATTTCTGACACGTTAGTAGGTCTTACCCAATTCTTCACTGTCTCAATCTTAGATGGATCCACCATCACTCCATCCTTAGAAACCACGTGTCCCAAGAAGGACACTGAATCTAGCCAAAACTCACACTTGGAGAATTTGGCATAAAGCTTTTTCTTCCTCAACAACTCTAATACCATTCTCAAATGATCCTCATGTTCCTTCTTACGCTTTGAGTATATCAGTATATCATCAATAAATACGATCACAAAGAGATCCAGATATGGCTTAAAAATCCCATTCATCAAGCTCATGAAAGCAGCAGGGGCATTCGTAAGACCAAAAGACATCACTACAAATTCGTAATGTCCATACCTGGTTCGAAAAGCAGTCTTTGGCACATCCGTTGCCCGTATTTTCAATTGATGATAACCGGATCTCAAGTCAATTTTAGAGAAGACACAAGCACCTTGTAACTGATCGAACAAGTCATCAATGCGGGGAATGGGATACTTGTTCTTAATAGTCACCTTATTCAGTTGTCTGTAGTCTATGAACATCCGAAAGCTCCCATCCTTCTTTTTCACAAATAACACCAGAGCACCCCAAGGAGATGCACTTGGTCTAATGAAACCTTTCCTCAACAACTCTTTAAGTTTGGCCTTTAATTCTCTTAACTCCACGGGAGCCATTCTATAAGGGGGTATAGAAATGGGGCGAGTACCCGGTTCCAGATCAATGCAGAAATCAATATCTCTATACGGTGGCATACTAGGAAGATCTGCAGGAAACACATTCAGAAACTCACGGACCACCGAAACCGACTCAATTGGAGGTACTTTGTGTAGTGTCATCCTTGAGATGTGCCAAGAAAGCTAAACACCCTTTACTAACCATTCTCTTCGCACGAAGAAAGGAGATGATACGAACCGGAATGGAAGTGTAGTCGCCCTCCCACACAAACACAGTTTAGCGTTACAATCCAAGATTGCAAAATTTGGAGAAAGCCAAGTCATACACAGAATTACATCGAAGTCAACCATTTCTAAGATAACCAAATCTATATAAGTGTTGCTCCCCACAAAAGTCACCAAGCAAGACCTATATACTCTTTCTACTATCACAGACTCACCCACCGGAGTAGACACACGAATAGGTATGTCAAGCAATTCACAAGGTAAATTAAGACCAGTAGCAAATGAAGAAGATACATAGGAAAACATGGAGCCAGGAACAAATTTGTTCTTATTCTTTCTTAGTTGAAGTTCCCCTTTTCCGGGAACTAGTTTAATGGTTTCTAAGTTGGACGACTAATTTGATTGATGTACCTTACATTACTGACATTGCACTATGTTTTCACACTGTTTTGTATCTACAACCATCTCTTGAAAACTCTGGTACTTGTGATAATAATTGATTACAGTGAAAATTGTATGTAATGGCAAACTAATAAATCAAATTAAATATTATAATCACACTTTGATTTAATTTTGCCCTATACTGTAAGGACCTGTTTAGTCGTTTTGAGTAGCAGATTTTATTTCTGTAAAAACTGTCTGAGTCGACGGAACCCACGACGGACCGTCGAGGGGGTCTCGTTCCAAAACACTTAGAATTCTGAAATTTGGGTACTGAAATCGACTCTCTGAACTTCACGACAGAATGACAGGACGGACCATCGTGGGCACGACGGACCGTCACACATTTTCCAAAGAAAATTAGTCTCTGAACTTTGTGATGGACCTGCAGGACAGACCGTCGCAGGCACGACGGGCCGTCACAGGTTGCGTAATCCCAGGCTGGGTCGGATTTCTGTTAAGTAATTTAAGGGGCGTTTTGGACTATTCCTGCCTTAATTATAAAGTTAGTGGGTTAATGTTAATAGTTTAATTACTTGGGGGTTAAAGGAGGTAACCTTGAAATAATTAGTGGGTTAATTCCTCATCTTTTATAATTAATTATATGCTAATTAAAAAAAAATTATATGCTAATTAGGGTAAAAGAAAGAGGGTTTGAATAAGAAAAATAGAAAAAACAAGGAGAGGGAAAGAGAAACGATCGAGAGAGATACGAACGAAGAGGAAACACAAAGCTTTGGGAAATTGCTTGATCACGAATCTTCGGTGGAGGTAGGTTATGGTTTTTATGCTATTCGTAGTAAACTCTTAATAGCGAGTGATATCTATTGGGTAGTATTGTAAACCCTTCTATATAATTGTATGCTTGCATGAATGTGATTATATAATTGTGATAAAATAAGCAAGATGAAGCTATTGAATCCTAAATCTTGAAAGAAACCCTAATCTACTTTGTTAATGATGATGCATTGGCATAAAAGAAGGCTTGATGAACTAAATTATGAGATTGATGATGCCTTGGTATAAGAGAAGGCTTGATGAACTAAAGTAATGAGATTGATGATGCCTTAGTATAAAAGAAGGATTGATGAATTGATAGAATGAGATTAGTGGATCGGAGTGTCACGTTCTGACACATAGTATTAGGGGATCGGGTGTCACGAACTGACACGTAGAATTAGGGGATCGGGTGTCATGAACCGACACGTAGAATTAGGGGATCGGGTGTCACGAACCGACACGTAAATTAGGGGATCGGAGTTTCACGTTCCGACCCATAATATTAGGGATCG
The DNA here is from genome assembly GCA_027704805.1 of Solanum corneliomulleri. Classification (NCBI taxonomy): domain Eukaryota; kingdom Viridiplantae; phylum Streptophyta; class Magnoliopsida; order Solanales; family Solanaceae; genus Solanum; species Solanum corneliomulleri. Next base: position 50,529,975 of record JAKWIY010003052.1, on the reverse strand, counting down.
GGTGTCACGAACCGACACTAGAATTTAGGGATCGGAGTGTCACGTTCCGACACATAGTAGTAGGGGACGGAGTGTCACGTACCGACACAAGAGGAATAGATGATGAATCTTGAAATATGATAATATACTCAATTTAATGAACCTAATTCCCAAATGAGTATGGTATTGAGGCTTGAGTCCTCATGGGTGAACTTGGCGGTACTTATTAATGATTATAGTACTTGTTGTTGCTACATGTTGAGTTATTGTAGTTGATTTATGATATTATCTGATATATACTGTTTTCTATTTTGAGTTGGCCGATCATACCTACTCAGTACTTGTGTTCTGTACTGACCCTACTTGTATGTTTCTTTCTTGTTATTTGTGGAGTGCAGCAAACGTGCCGTCGTCTTCAACTCACCGCAACTCTACCAGTCTTCACTACACCAAATTTAGGGTGAGCTAATGCTTCTGGCTGGACTGGATCTTCTTGTCTTCAAGTCTTGATGCCTGAGATTCGCCATGCACTAGCTTTTACTAATTTTAGATTTCTTAGATACTCTTAGTTTAGTAATTGAGGATAGATGTTCTTGTGATGATGACTTCCAGATTTTGGGGAATATAGATGTTGAGTTAGAAGTTTATTGAATTGATTTTCATTAATGAGTTTAAGTCTTCGCATTACTTTCTGTTGATATTATATTGAATGTTGGGGTTTAGTTGGGTTGGGTCGCTCACATAGTAGGATAAGTGTGGGTGCCACTCGCGGCTCGGTTTTGGGTCGTGCAAACTTGGTATCAGAGCATTAGGTTTGTTGGTCCTCATCACCAAGAACTAGTCTAGTAGAGTCTTAAGGAACGGTAGGGGGACGCCTTTACTTTCTTTGAGAGGCTATAAGACTTTAGGAAATTCCATTCTAACCTTTTTCTTCGTGCTATTACTTGGATTCATTGGTATCTAGGTGATACAAATTGGTATCTGACCATCTTCCTCTAATTCGCAGATGGTTAGAACTAGAGCAACGACTGCACCACACCAACACCGCAAGACCAGAAACGTCTGAGGCAGCCACTGGGGCTGTAGCTCGAAGAGGAGTAGTGGCGAGGCCGTGGAAGAGGTCATGGAGGACGTCCTCTAGAGGAAGAGGACAAGCACCTAGCCCAACTAGTACTAGGGCGGTGACTCCCCCACCAACTGAGGAAGTGGTAAGAGAGGGTGAGAAGGGGAGAATGAACAAGTACAGAATGAGGAATTGCCACCCTTACCTACCCCAAAGATGATCAATCAGGTTCTTTCTTATCTTAGCGGTTTATCTGATCAAGGCCAGACACCTCCAGTGTTTTCTGCACCAGCACCTCAGGTTCCGGAGGTACAACATGCAGCTACTGCTATGTGGCTCCCCGCATGGATGCCTCATTGGAAATAGGCATGTTTCCTCGTCTGACTACAGGGCCTATAATGATAAATGATCAGTATGAAATTTTCAGTAAGTTTCTTGAAATGAAACCTCCAGTCTTCAAGGTGCTGAATCTGAGGATGCTACGATTTTCTAGACTGTCATGGCGCACTACAAAAGATGGGTATAGTAGAACGGTTTGGTGTTGAGTTTGTGACTTATCAGTTTCAAGTGAACGCCAAAATGTGGTGGCGGTCACATGTTGAGTGTCAACCAATAGAGGCACCACCTATGACTTGGGCATAATTCTCTAGCTTGTTTATGGAGAAGTATATCACCCAGACTTTGAGGGATAGGAAACGAGATGAGTTCTTGAGCCTAGAGCAAGGTAGGATGTCGCTTACTGCATATGAGGCTAAGTTTCGTGCATTATCCAGGTATGCCACCCAACTTTGTTTTAGTCCACAAGAGCGGATTCGCCGTTTTGTGAAGGGGTTGAGGTCAGAATTGCGGATTTCAGCCTTACAGGTAGCGGCTACGACAAAATCCTTTCAAGAAGTGGTAGACTTCGTGATAGAGGTGGAAGAGTGAAGCCAGATGACTTCACCATGGCATCGACATCAAAAAGTTTTCGAAAGGGAGGTTGAGTTTAATGGTTCTTACTCTAGAGGACAGGTTCAGGAGGTTACTCATTCCGACCAATTCAGTCTTCACTACAGACTGTAGTTGGGGGGTCCACCTCAGACCGGTCAACACTTCTCTAAGAGACCTTGCTTGACTCCAGAGAGTGTTATGGATGTGGGGGAGACTGGACATATTACAGGAATTGTCCAAAACAGAGTTATAGACCCCCAATAGCTAGAGGTAGAGGTGGTCATGGTAGAGGCCGTTATTCTGGAGGACGTGGTGGCCGAGGTAATGGTGGTCACCAAAATGGCCGGGGTGATGGGAAAACTGTAGCCACTACAGCACAACAAGGTAGGGGCAACGGGCAGACAGGCGATAGGGCCCATTGTTATGCTTTCCCTGGGAGATCTGAAGCGGAGACGTCTGATGCTGTTATCACAGGTAATCTTTTGGTTTGTGATTGCATGGATTCTGTATTATTTGATCCTGGCTCCACATTTTCATATGTATCTTCCTCATTTGCTACTGGTCTTAATTTACATTGTGAATTGCTTGACATGCCTATATCTGTTTCTACTCTGGTGGGTGAGTCTGTGATAGTTGAAAAAAGTATGTAGGTCTTGTCTGGTGACTTTTGTGGGGAGCAATACTTATGTAGACTTGTTATCTTAGAAATGGTTGATTTTGATGTATCTGGGTATGACTGGCTTTCTCCGAATTTCGCGATCTTGGATTGTAATGCTAAACTATGACGTTAGCCAAGCCTGGGACAGATCCGTTAGTGCGGGAGGGCGACTACACTTCCACTCTGGTTCGTATCATCCCTTTCTTTCGTCGCTAAGAGAATGGTTAGTAAGGGTGTTTAGCTTTCTAGGCAATCTCAGGGATGACACTACCCACCCAAGTACCTTCAATTGAGTCGGTTTCGGTAGTCCGCGTGATTTTCTGGATGTGTTCCGTGCAGATCTTCCTGGTATGCCCACCGGATAGAGACATTGATTTTTGCATTGATCTGGAACCGGGTACTCGCCCTATTTCTATACCCTCTTAAAGAATGGCTCCCGCGAGTTTAAGAGAGGTTAAAGGCCCAACTTCAAGAGTTGTTGAGCAAAGGCTTCATTAGACCAAGGCATCTCCTTGGGGTGCTCCGGTGTTATTTGTGAAGAAGAAGGATGGGAGTTTTCGGATGTGCATAGACTATATACCGGCAGTTGACAAGGTAACTAATAAGAACAAGTATCCCATTCCTCGCATTGATGACTTGTTTCGAATCAGTTCAAGTGCTTGTGTCTTCTCTAAGATTGACTTGAGATCGGGTTATCACCAATTGAAAATACGGGCAATGGATGTGCCAAAGACTGCTTTTCGAACAGGTATGGGCATTACGAATTTGTACTGATGTCTTTTGGTCTTAAGAATGCCCTGCCCCTGCTGCTTTCATGAGCTTGATGAACGGGATTTTTAAGCCATATCTGGATCTCTTTGTGATCGATTCATTGATGATATACTGATATAATCCAGAGCAAGAAGGAACATG
>JAKWIY010003052.1:50481735-50526333 GCA_027704805.1 Solanum corneliomulleri | reverse complement strand
GTGCATTCTTTCAATAGTTTTTTTGTGCATATGCCTATACTTAGTACAATTAATGTACTAACCCATGTATCTATGCTTATCACAAAATGTAGCTTCCGTCCGTTGTTCTTTTAGAGGGCCATTGAAGAAGACTTGGATTCTCTTCCCCCAAGTTCGTTAGGTTCTCATCTTGCGAGGACGATGCAAGTATCTAGTTGTTGATGTTGTTTAGTCTTACAGACAATTTAGTTCATTCTCTTTCATTTGAAGACTAAGACTATTATTGTATATGCCTATATGTGAATTTTATTGTGATGAAGTAAGGGCTATGCCTGGATGTTCTATTCGATTTACATATTTTAATATAAGATTTATCCTGGACTTTCAATGAGATTATATTGCTATATTATGTATTTGAAATAAAAGTAGAAGCCTATGTAGTGATTCCTATGTGAAGACTCTATGTAAACTTCCTAGGTATATATTATGTGTAAGCGAGAGGTCTATGTAAACCTCAATGTAGGAGTAGCTGAAAATTTTTAAATTTTCTGCAATTTAACATATGATATGTTATGAAGAATGCTAAGAGGCTAGTCTAAATACTCTTCGAGGAAGAAGCTGCCTATTACGTCAAGGGGGTGCTCCCCGGATGTGACAAACTTTGTATCACAGCATGAGGTTGAATATCTTTAGGATCGATGTCTCACTAAACCACGTCTATGTAGATTCTTATTCATAATTGTGAAGCGTGGCACACTTATGAATGAGAGATGATTGATGCTTAGTAAATCCTCATCTTTTTGTAATTTTATGACATGCCTCCAAAGTCTACTTTATGTGTTCTTTTAACCTAAGCCTTTTATTGTGGTTATATGTATGTACTCGAAGAGCATCTACATGAAGGATCGATGGAGGGATTGCTAATGCGGGAGCTCATGACAATCAAGATCCTCTACAAGACAATCATGTCCCTCCACTTGAACAAGTTTCTATGGATGATCAAGTTCCGATTTCTCCTCCACCGATGACTGATGGAGAGATAAGATCAACTTTTCTCAATTTGGACCAAGCCATGACTTCACAAACTAATGTCGTCACTTGTCAAGTCCAAGCCACGACACCCAAGTAAATTGGGAAGTTGGACCCCGTGTGCCTCATCATGCTAGCACTATGATATCTCATTTGAGAGACTTTACTAGGATGAACCCTTCTTTATTTTTTGGGTAGAAAGTTAATGAAGACTCTCAAGATTCCTAGATGAGGTGTATAAGATCCTATTTGCTATGGGTGTGGCTATGGGTGAAAAGGCCAAGTTGGCCTCCTATCAACTCAAAGATGTGGTAAATACTTGGTACACCAAATAGAGAGACAATAGGGTGCTAAGAGGTGGTTCGGTTACTTGGCAGATCTTCAAGAAAGTTTTTCTTGATCCGTTCTTTCCTAGAGAGTTGGGGAAGCTAAGGTTTAAGAATTTATCAACATTCGTTAAGGAGGTTTGAGTGTGCATGATTACTCCTCAAAGTTTACAAATTGTCTAGGTATGATCCATCTTTGGTGTCTAACCCAAGGGATGAGATGAGTCATTTTCTCACAAGAGTGTCCGGTGACTTGGTGGAAGAATTTCGTTCGGATAGGCTTCATGATGATATGAATATTTACCGTCTTATGGTTCATGCTCAACAAGTGGAAGAGACTAGACTAAGGAGAAAGAATAGAGAGGCCAAGAGGGCCAAGTCTTTTGAAAATGGTTCTTCAAAAAGGAGATTGGAAATTCAAGACAAGACTAGATTCAAAAAGATATTCTCCAACCAAGTTCCATCTAAGTTTCCTAAGGCTCTTGGTGATAGGGTGCCTAAGCCTAGGACCAAAAAGGGAAAGAGTGGAAACTCATCTAGTGAAAATCCTACCTGTTCCAAGTGTTGTATTAGTCATGTGGGCAAATGCTTAGTTGGAACAGGTAATTGCTTTAGTTGGGGAAAGAATAGTCACAAGGTTAGAAATTGTCCTAATTTGAAGGGGAAAGACAAGGGGAGTGGACACGCAAGTGTTTGTAATGTTGATGCTCCAATAAAGAATCGTTTTTATGCTCTCTGCTATAGGGGTGAAGAAGAGAGTTCTCCCGATGTGGTGACCGATATGTTACAATGCTTCTCTATAAATGTTTATGCTTTACTTGATATAGGTGCTACCTTATCATTTCTTACTCCTTTGGTAGCTAGAAAGTTTGATATTTTGCCCGATATTTAAATGAACCTTTTATGGTGACTAGCCCGCTAGGTGATTCGGTGGTTGCAAAAGAGTATATAGAAATCGTCCCATAATTTTGCCCAATAGAGTTACTCTTGTTGAATTAGTAAAACTTTATATGGTTGATTTTGATGTTATTTTGCGGATGGATTGGTTTCATGCTTTTTTTGCTTCCATTGATTGTAGGACATGAGTTATCAGGTGTAACTTTCCTAATGAAACCGTCTTAGAGTGGAAGGGGGAAAATTCTATTCCTAGAGGTCGTATCATCTATTTTCTAAAATCTTGTAACATAATCTCTAAAGTGTGTTTATACCATAATGAAAGAGTCAAAGATTTAGACTCCAAAGTTCCTCCTATTGAGTTTGTCCCCGTAGTGGGGAATTTTCGGAGGTCTTCCAAATGATGTTCCTAGACTCCTTCCTGAAGGGGAAAGTGATTTTGGTATTGACTTGCTACTGGATACAAAACCCATTTCAATTCCTCCTTATCGGATGGCTCCGGATGAATGGGAAGATCTTAAGGCTCTACTCAAGGATTTACTAGACAAAGGCTTCATCCAATCTAGTAATTCCCCATGGGGTGATTCGGTTTTATTTGTGAAGAAGAAGGATGGTCCCCTTAGGATGTGTATCGATTACGAGCAACTTAACAAGGTGACCATTAAAAATAAGTATCCTCTCCCTTGGATTGATGACTTGTTTGATCAACTACAATGGGCAAGCTACTTTTCCAAAATTGACTTAAGGTCGGGATATCATCAACTTAGATAAGAGATGAAGATATTCCCAAAATGGCCTTTTGGATAATATATGATCACTTTGAGTTTAGAGTGATGTCTTTTGGGTTTACTAATGCCCTGATGACATTTATGGACGTAATGAATAAGGTGGTCCGAAACTACCTAGATTCCTTTGGATTGTTTTAATAGATGACATTTTAGTATATTCAAAAAATGAGGTGATAATATGGGTCATTTGAGAGTGGTGTTAAAAGTATTGAAGGAACACCAATTATTTGCCAAGTATAGTGATTGTGAGTTTTGTTTAAGATATGTGGTGTTTCTTGGTCATGTCATCTCTAGTGAGGGTGTAGATATTGATCCAAAGAAAATCAAGGTGGTTAGAAATTGGTCTAGACCTTTGGCTTCGACTGACATTAGAAGTTTCGTAGGTCTAGATGGGTACAATAGGAGGTTTGTGGATGAATTGGCGTTAATTTCTTCTCCTTTGACTACCTTGACCCAAAAGTATGTGAAATTTGGATGGTCGGAGGCTTGTGAAAGAAGATTTCGAATGCTTAACGATAGGCTTACCTCCCTCCGGTGTTAACTTTACTGGCGGCTACCAAGGGTTTTATGGTATATTGTTATGCATCCCGAGTGTGATTGGGTTGTGTCCTTTTGCAACACAGGAAGGTTATAGCCTATGCATCTAGACAACTTAAGATTCATGAGAAAAAACTACCTAACTCATGATCTTGAGTTTTGTGTTTGACTTGAAAATATGGAGGCATTAACTATATGGTGTTCATATTGATGTGTATACTGCCATAAGAGTCTTAAATATCTGTTTACTCAAAAGGAGTTGAATCTCCGACAATGAAGATGGTTGGAATTTTTGAAATATTACGACTTGAGTGTTCTCTATCATTCAACAAGGCCGACGTGGTTGCAGATGCTCTAAGTCATATGACCATCAGTAGTGTGTATCATGTTGAGGATAGCAAGAAAGACCTAGTGAAAGATGTCTATAGGTTTGGTCGTTTGGGTGTTCTACTGGAAGATTCTCCTAATGGCGGTTTTATGGTGCATCGTAACTCTGAATCGTCTTTGATGGTTGAGGTGAAGTATAAACAACACCTTCATCTATCATTGATGGAGTTACTGGAATCGATTCTTGGTAAGCTTAATGAGTCATTCTCCTTAGGAGGGGATGGTGGTTTTAGGTACTAAAATGGGTTGTGTGTACCCAATATTGATGATTGAGTAAGAGGATCCTAGAGGAAGCTCACGATTCCCATTACTCAATTCATACGGGTTCTACTAAGATGTATCCTGACCTTAGAGAAGTATTTTGGTGGGATTGATTAAAAAAGACATAGAGCAATTTGTTGCAAAGTGTCCAAATTGCGAATAAATGAAAGTCGAGCACCTAAAGCCGAGTGGTTTACTTCAAGAAATTCAAGTTTGCGCTTGGAAGTGGGAAGACATTAATATAGACTTTATATTGGGTTTGTCTCGGACACAAAGGAAAATGACTCTATATGGTGGTGGTGGATAGATTAAATAAGTCCGGTCACTTTATTCCATTACGTCAACTTACTCTACAGAGTATTACGTAAAGATCTATATAAATTAGATTGTGAGTCTTCATCGTATTCCGTTATCCATCATATCGGATAAGGGCACACAATTCACATCTAGATTTTGGAGGTCATTTCAAAAAGGGTTGGGTACAAGTGTAAAGTTAAGCACCACTTTTTATGCTCAAACGGATGGTCAATAGGCATATACCATTCAAACTCTTGAGGATATTCTTAGATCTTAGGTCATTGACTTCAAGGGAATTTGGGATGAGCACTTGCCTTTGGTGGAGTTCTCCTATAACAATAGCTACCATTCATTTATATCCATGGATCCTTTTGATGATTTGAATGGTAGGATATGTAGATATCCACTGGATGGGTTGAGGTTGGAGAGTCTCCACTTTTTGGTCCCTAATTGGTGTATGATGCTTTGGAAAGAGTTCATACGATGAGGGAACGCTTGAAAACAACCTTTAGCCGAAAAAGTCTTAAGCTGATAATAGGAGAAGAGAGGGGGTGATAAGGTGTATTTGAAAATTTCACCCATGAAAGGGGGACGATATTTGGCAAGAAGGGGAAATTAAGTCCTTGTTATGTGGGTCCCTATGAACTTTTGAAAAGGGTTGGTAAGTTTGCATATGAGTTGGGATTACCTCGTGAGGTAGCTTCGGTTCACCTGGAATTTCAGGTATCCATGCTTAAGAAGTGCGTTGTGACCCCGAGTCCACATTCCTATTGGGGGTCTAGGAGTTAATGTGAACCTTTCATATGAAGAGGTTCCAGTGGAAATCCTTGATAGACAAGTGAAGGAGTTGAGAAACAAAGAGGTGGCCTTCGTAAAGGTGTTATGGAGAAACCACCTATTTGAAGGGGGGCAATATGGGAGGCCAAGGTCGATACAAAGTACCGTTATCCTCATCTCTTTGGTAATTAAGGTTAGCGGTTCCTATTAATAATGAAAATAATGAGCTAATTAGACTTTTTCTTGTTTTGCAAAGATATGCATAATTTTGGTAAAAGTTAATGTGAAATGAATTTTATGGAAAGATGTTCTTTTTCTTGATTTGCACTTATTTGGGTATTTGTTATGTTTTTACTTCATGAAGTGATATTGAGCATGTAGATGTGTTTTATATGGAATTTTGGGCATAAGTGACTCTTGGATGTTATCTTGAGCTCTTGTTGATGTCGAGAAGGAAATTCCTCATGGTGTGATGTTAGAGCTCTTATATGAAGTAAAGGATGTATTGCGTTCCTATAAGTAAATGCCATTTTTACTGTTAATTTGAGTTGTAACTCATGTTGATTATGTATATTGTTGGTTGGGCTTCTAGTATTGAGTCAATCCTTTCCCTTCAAAAAGATTTAAGTGTCATTTGGGGATGAATGTTCATATAGGGGGATAATGTAACACTTCGAAAGTCCAACACCTAATCTAGAGCCTCCCATGTTGAAATAGGTTTTGTGACACTGTTTCTAAGCCTTAAATAATGTTTATAAACCATTTGGTATGTGTTAGAGTCTAGACGTCAATAAACGTCCGGAAGCTAGTGTAACTGAACTAGTGAAACATCCTTAGGATTCGTGAAGGTTTGGAGGTGTTTAATGAGGTCTAAACCTTTTTAAATGACTTTAGATAGGAAAAATTATATATATAGGGTGAAAACGTCCAGGTCCAACCCCTAAGGGTCGCCCTAGGGGTGCACTAAGGGACTCTAAACTTGACCAAGCAAGCTGCCCAAAGTAGAAGCCAAAATGCACATGGGAGAAATGGGTCCGCGTCGCGGACTTGGTGTTTCCTTCGCCAAAATCAAGACTGTGTCGCGGGCACGTCGCAGACTGTACTATCTCAAAAATTAATTTAGTAAATCTTGCGGGAGAAGCTCTACTTTTCACACTTGTTCCTTAAGGAAAATAAAATTTTTTGAATTCAAGTCTGACTTCACTAAAGAGTCAAATTAAGTGAGGGGTGTTTTGGGTATTTCATGGGAGGTCTATATATTAATTCTAAATCAGTTTTACCTCACATTCACTCACTCAAATCAAATCCTCAAATCAAAACCAAAAATCTTTTACCTCTCTCTACTTTCTCTGTGTATTCAACCTCCATTTAAGAAAGAAGAAAGCTTGAAGAAGAAGACCAATTTCTCAAGTATTTCACTTGAATTTCGTTTATTAAGCTTCATTCACGTAATTTCCCTCCTTTTTTTCCTCGCTCAAAAGCCCACGATGAAGGAAGTACAAATAGAATAGTGAGTTGTGTCTTTATTATGTACAGTTCTTCACTCTTGGGATTCCTTTACTAAGAGGTCTTTTCAACGTTGATTTCTAAATCTCCAAATTTCAAGAAGTTTCTCCTTCTAATGAGTTTTCTTCCAAACCTGAAATTGATGATTAATTATGACAAATTGTGATTAACCATGGCTAATTGAGTTTAAAATGTTGAGTAATTTATGTCAATTGAGGCGTTTTCGTGTTGATAATGTTCCTTCCCCCAATTTCCCCAAATCTTGGATCTTGCTTATGAATTCATGGATATGAAGAATGTATTGATTTTTAGACTTTTTTTTTATCTATTCTAATTAATTTATGTATTGCCTAGGGTAATGTATTGTTGGGATTGTATCTTATTCTTGATGAACCTTAATCCCCCTAACCGTAGGTTACGAAATTGAAGTGAAATGGGATAATGATTATGTAGTTGACTTAGTGCTTGTGATTAATTACTATTATATGATGTTATTAAACCTATTGATGGATTATATTATATTTGTTGAGGGTAAGACCTATGATGATGTCTTTTGAAGAAGAAATTGGTAAGACTTTGTGATCTTGAACCTTTACTTCAATTGTGATGGCTTGCACTTAGTGACGAAGTTAAATTGGAGAATGTCTTGTGATTGGATTTAGTAGGTGTTGGTATGATGATGAAATTAAAATGTCTTGACTATATGATTATGAGATCATGCATATGATGTAATTATATAATGTTAGTTATTGTATTGGAAGGATGTTCTCATGCAATTCCTATTGATCTAATGATGATGATATGCAAAGGTTAGTCTCCTACGACCTAAAATAAGCTATGATGATTAATGAAGGCTTAAAGACATTTCAAAAAGGAACTTTAGCTTATCTATGAGTGAACTTGACAATGAGAGGTGTTGACTTCCCATGGAGGAAGATTCATCCTATTGTTCTTCATGAGATGAGGGCTCCAATGCTAATGAGCATGTAGATGGTTCAAGAAGTATCTCCTAGTTCCTTAACAATGTTTCCCCCATAGGAAGACCAGCTAGTGTATCCACCTAGAAAGGTATGTTAATGTTTTAGTTCTACCTTGGCAAGTAGTGTACCTTCTTTCGGTTTAAGAACATCACACCGGATTCAATATTTAGCTCACATGGTCTATGTCGGTTAATACAATTGTTCCCAAAAGTAAAATGAAGTAATAAAGTGAACACTAACTAGGCTGACTTAAAGGGTTTCACTTAGTCTAGGTAGGGTCATGGGACTCTACCTATACATTGCACTAGTTGTCCTTGAGGGAAGTCCTAGAAGGTTGTTCTTATGTGTATAAAGTAAATGTTATGCATATGTTGACTTTTCATCTTGATGGTTCTATATGATATTAGTTTCCCTTATGAAGATGTTATTGGTGTATATTACTAAATGTGATGATAACTACTCTTGATGCTATACTGTGTGAAGATACACATTGCTTGTGATCCTTTGTTTTGTTTACTTGGTTGAGTAAGGTTATGGAGATTTTCTTGGTCATTGCTTATGTATAATTGATGATGGGTTATGAGCAAGGGTTTTGTAAGTGATGTAGTGTTATAAACTCTTACACATTTGTTATAACATGATGTTGAAGTTGTTTGTTTATGTAGTTAAGAATGCTATTACATACGTTGAATTGATTATACTTGATGATGTTGTTGTTGTGTAGATATGATTTTCTATTAATGAATATGTGATTATTGGATTATATGGGTTCTTGAATGTGCATTAAAGACTTTTAAATGACTTAGCATGTTTTCTAAAGTAAATGTTCCTTTCTCATGTATTAGTCAAAATGTTTTATGTGCATATGACTATAATTTATACAAGTGATGTACTAACCCATGTTTCTATGTTTACTACAAAATGTAGGTACTTGCCGTTGAGCTTTTAGAGGGAGTAGTAGAAGAAAACTTGGATTCTCATCCTCCAAGTTTTGTAGATGTAATACTCCGAAAGTCTAAATCCTAATAAAGAGCCTAACATGAGAGTAAAGAGTTGTAACATAGTTTAAAGGTTAATTATAATATATATATATATAATATATTATATATATATATATATATATATATATATATATAATATATTATATATATATATTATCTAGATATATATATATATATATATAAGTCATTTAGGAAGTTTAAGAATCAAAACATTAAGGAACATCCACGACATCTAGGAACTAGTTCAAGAGGTTCTAGTGTGCCGTGGCCTATTTTGACTGAGTTTTAAGAGTTGTAAAAATGATGAAATTTGGTGATAAGTTATCTAAAACGTATTAGAATTAGTTTTTAGTTGAAACGTCTGGGTATGAATCCCCAAGGACCCTTGAGGAGGACCCTTGCATTTTGAAAAAAAGCTGCCAAAAAGCAATGTCTAGCCACGAGTTGCAGGCAACGCGAAGGGGCGTCGATGCCTCTGTCGACCAACACTTAGCCATTTTGTCTAATGGTCCATTAGACCAGTAACTAACACCAAAGACGGTTGTGTAGGACGGAGGGGCACATAGGCGTCGAGTGACCTCCACCCGATAGTCGGAGTGTCGTAAGGTCCCTGTGTTGCTAACTTGTTTAGCTTAATTTTTTAATTAGTTAGTTTAGTTAAGAGGTTAATTATTGATTAGGTGGTGGTTAATTAAATTCGTTAAATCCCTATGTAATTACCATAATCTTAAAACCCCACTTAACTCTCATAATCTCCAAAAATCCAATTGCTCTTCCTTCTCTGTTCATTTTCTCTCACAAAGAAACTCCATAAAAGAACAAGTAAAGGAGGGTTCTAGGGATGCAAAGGATCAGGTTTTCTTCATAATTCTACATCAATTAGTAAGGTATGAGATTCATTTAACTTTTTGTATCACTTTCCACAAAGGGTTCCTCCAAGTTGATTTCAAAAATATGAAATTCAAGTGGGTTTTCTTCCAACACGAAATTGATCTTGTGATTTGCTTTTTTTATGATTCCTTTTGGTTATTATGAGTATATTAACATATATTATGATTCCATTGTACAACTTCTTGATGAATTGACCAAGTTTGAGGAAGATGACCTTTTCCCCTTAACCCTAGGTTGTGATCTAGAATTGAATTCTATAATATTGAAATAATTAGCTTTGTTAATGTGTGAATTACTATTCTATGTTGTTAATATGACAATTAATGAGTAGTATGTGATGTATAGCAATCCAATTATTCTAGTTATTGACTAAATGACCTAGGTTGTGAAGTAGATCATGAATTTGACCTAAGTCTCTAACTCTAGGCTATGAACTAGTGATGAATTGTTGTGTAGTGATTCAATTGACTTCAATATTATGTTGATTACTATTGTGTGATGATATTACACCCATTCTTGGGTTTAATTGGATGGTTGATGGTAAGACCTTGATGATGGCATGGTGAAAGAGATTGGGCAAGTCTTGTAATCTCAATTCTTTACTTCAATTATGGTTACTTGTGATTATGTGATGAAGTTGTATTGAAGTATACCTTACGTTAAGATTGAAAGGGATGGTATGATTTTGAATTCAAATGTCTTGAATTATGGTTTGTGAGTTGTTGGCCAAGATGTAAATGTTATAAGGATGGGGATAGCTTACCAATATGCCTTATTGTAATGTGACTATTTAAATGTGCTAACCTCACATGTATGAATTGTAATGAAAGGAAAATACTCATGAAATTCTTATTGAGCTATGATGATGAAATATAAGGGATATACCGTATGACCTACATTAAACTATGATGGTTAATAAAGGCATTAAAGACATTTCAAAAGGAACTCTAGCTTAGCACTGAGTGAACTAGAATGAGAAGTGTCCCTTCCCACAAAGGGAAGGTACATCACTAATGTAGTCATGATATTCGAGACTATAATGCATGTATTAAAAAGAGGGTCCCAACTACATCTCCTAGTTCTTGAACTATGTTGCCCCCATAGAAATACTAGGTAGGGGATCCACATTAATGCTATGTTCAGGTTTTTGTACTAACTTTGCAAGTAGTCCTCCTTCTTTTGGTGTAGGGTCCATAACACCGAATTCCACATTAGCTCCTGTTGTATGTGTCGGTTAAGGAAAGATGTTCCCAAAAGGTAAAATAAAGTAATGAAGGAACTCTAACTATGATGACCTAAGGGGTTTAGCTTAGTCTAGGTAGGGGTATGGGACCGTACCTATACATGACACTAGTTAGACTTGACGAAGTCTTAGAAGGATGTTCTTATATATGTATATCCTTATAAATTTAAATGATATGTATATGATGATCTTACAGGTTGGTGACACTATATGATGTTTGTTTAACTTATGAACATGTGTTTGGTCTCTATTGCTAAAGTATAATGTTATGTACTCTTAATGATATGGTATGTGAAGGTGGACATTGCTTATGGTTCTTGTTAGGTTTACTTGATAGAGTGAGGTTATGGGACTTTGCTTAGTCATTGCACTAATGGACTGAATGAGGGTTCATGAGTAAAGATATTACTTTTGTTATGATTTTATTAACTCTTACATATGATTGTTGAAGTTATAACTTGATGATAGAATTGTATTGATTATAGGGAAAATGCACAAGTAACCCCTCAACCTATGACCGAAATCCCAGAGACACACTTATACTATACTAAGGTCCTATTACCCCCCTGAACTTATTTTATAAGTAATTTTCTACCCCTTTTTAGCCTACGTGGCACTAGTTAAAAAAAAAGTCAACCATCGTTAGGCCCACAAGATTGTGCCACGTAGACTAAAAAGGGGTAAAATATTATTAATAAAATAAGTTCAGGGGGGTAATAGGACCTTAGTATAGTATAAGTGTGTCTCTGAGATTTCGGGAATAGGTTGAGGGGGTACTTGGGCATTATCCCTTGATTATATGTTCAATTATCTTTATAAGCATGTGTACTTGACTAGGCTTAATATTGTTGATCTTGTAATGTAGATGTTATTTGACTTAATGAATATGTATGATTGAATTGTATTGCTTCTTGAATGTGCATAACAATTTTCAAAGTAAGTTGCATTAAAAGTAAATTGCATACTTTAATGAAATGTCCCTTTTTAGCATGATTTTGTGTTGAGTGTGCATATGGTCTCATACTTATTACAAGTGATGTGCTAACCCCATTTTCTCCCTTTTCCCCCAACATTTTGTGTTCTAGTCTTTGAAGGGCTTGTGACGACTTTTGAAGGAAGACTTGGATTCTCATTCTCCGAGTTGGATAGGTTCTCACCACTTCGAGGGAAATGCCACTTTCTAGCATTGGATGTTGATTATTCTTAAAGACATTATGTTCATTTCCTTTTATTTTAGTACTAAAGATTGTATAGCCTATATGTGGCTTTTATTATATTGATGTATGGTCTATGCCCAATTTTTATACTCTTGTTAGATGGTTATGAGATGAGACATTCGTTTTAAGACTATGTTATATCTTATATATATTAGATAACCATAAAAGTAGAAGACTATTTCATCTTCTTATACGAAGGGTGTATGTATACTCGATATGACTATACTATGTGTATGTGATAGGTCTATGTAAACTTCATGATAGATAAAAGAAAAGTTTTAAATTTTCCTCATTTTTAAGCGATGAGTGTAATGATGTTAGCTAAGAGGCTAGTCTTAGTCATCTTCGAGGATGACAACACAAGTTGCATCTGGGGGTGCTCCCCGAATGTGACAAATATGGTATCATAGCATGAGGTTGAATATCTTTAGGATCGATGTCTCACTAAACCACGTCTATGTAGATTTTTATTTATAATTGTGAAGCGCGCCACACTTATGTATAAGAGAAGATGTGATTCTTAGTAAATCCTCGTCTTCTTGTAATTTTATGACGTACGTCTAGAGTCAACCTTATGTGTTCTTTTCACCTAAGCTGTTTATTGTGGATATATGTATGAATACTTGAAGAGTAGCTACATGAATGGTCGATGGAGGGATTGCAAATGCGGGTGCTCATGAAAATCAAGATCCTCCGTAAGACAATCAAGTCCCTCCACTTGAAAAAGTTGATATGGATGATCAAGTTCTAGTTTCTCCTCCGCAAATGACTGATGGAAAGATAAGGGAAGCTTTTCTCAATTTGTCCCAAGCTATGAATTCAGAAACTAATGTCGTCACTTCTGAAGTACAAACCACGACGACTCAAGTAAATCGACAAGTTGGACCACGTGTGCCTCATCATGCTAGCACTATGGCATCTCGTTTGCGAGACTTAATAGGATGAAACCTCCTTTGTTCTTCGAGTCAAAAGCGGATGCAAACCCTTAAGATTTCGTAGATGAGGTCTATAAGATCATCTTTTCTATGGGTGTGACTATGAGTGAAAAGCCTGAGTTGGCTGCCTATCAACTCAAAGATGTGGCTTTGGTACAATGAATAGAGATACAATAGGGTTTTAAGAGGTTGACCAATTACTTGGAAGATCTTCAAGAAAGTTTTGCTTGATGAGTTCTTTCCTAGAGAGTTGGGAAAGCTAAGGTGTAAGAATTCATCAGCATTCGTCAAGGAGGTATGAGTGTACTTGATTACTCCTTAAAGTTAAGAAAATTATGTAGGTATGGTCCATCATTGGTGTCTAACCCAACCAATGAGATGAGTCATTTTCTCATGCAAGTGTGAGATGACTTGGTGGAATTATTTCGTTTGGCTATGCTTCGTGGTCCCATCTAATGGTTCAGTCTCAACAAGTGGAAAAGAGTAGACTAAGGAGAAAAAATAGAGAGGCCAATAGGGCCAAGTCTTTTGAAAGTGGTTCTTTAAAACGGAAATTAGAAATTCAAGAAAAGCCTAGATTAAAAAATATATTCTCCAAGCAAGTTCCACCTACGTTTCCTAAGATTGTGATGATAGGGTGCCTAACCCTAATACCTAAAAGGGAAAGAGTGGAAACTCATCTAGTGAAAGTCCTACTTGTACCAAGTGTGGTAAGGGTCATGTGGGCAAATCTTAGTTGGAACAGGTAATTGCTTTAGTTTTGGAAAGAATGGTCACAAGGTTAGAGATTTTCCTAATTTGAAGGGGAAAGACAAGGGGAGTGGACACACAAGTGTTTGTAATGTTGATACTCCAAGAAAGAATCAATTTTATGATTTTCGCTATAGGGGTGAACAAGAGAGTTCACTCGATGTGGTGACCGATATATTACAATGCTTCTCTATAAATGTTTATGTTTTACTTGATCCGGGTGCTACCTTGTCATTTGTTACTCCTTTGTTAGCTAGAAAAATTTATATTTTTCTTGATATCTTAAATGAACCTTTTATGGTGACTAGCACGGTAAGTGATTCGATGGTTGCAAAAGAGTACATAGAAATTGTCCCATAATGTTTCCCAATAGAGTTACTCTTGATGAATTAGTAGAATTTGATATGGTTGATTTTGATGTTATTTAAGGGATGGATTGGTTGCATGTTTGTTTTGCTTCCATTGATTGTAGGAAATGAGTTGTAAAATTTAACTTTCCTAATGAACCCGTCTTAGAATTGAAGGGGAAAAATTTTGTTCGTAGAAGTCATATAATTTCATTTCTAAAAATTTGTAATATAAGCCCTAAAGGGTGTTTATACCATATTAAAAGAGTCAATCATTTAGACTACAAAGTTCCTCTTATTGAGTTAGTCCTTGTGGTGAGGGAATTTTCAGAGGTCTTTTCTGATGATCTTCTCTAAACCCCTCGCTAAGGGGAAATTGATTTTTGTATTGACTTGATACCATATACAAATTCCATTTAAATTCCTCCTTATCGGATGGCTCAGGCCGAATTGAAAGATCTGATGGCTCAACTCATGGATAAACTAGATAAAGGCTTTATACAACCTAGTATTTCCCCATGGGATGCTCTGGTTTTATTTATGAAGAAGAAAGATAGGTCCCTTAGGATGTGTATCGATTACGGGAAACTTAACAAGGTGACCATTAAGAATAAGTATCCTTTACCTTGGATTGACGACTTGTTTGAACAACTCCAAGGGGCAAGCTACTTTTCCAAAACTGACTTAAGGTTGGAATATCACCAACTTAGGGTAAGAGATGAAGATATTCCCAAAATGGCCTTTTAGATAAGATATGGTCACAATGAGTTTAGAGTGATGTATTTTGGGTTGACAAATTCCTCGACGATATTTGTGGACCTAATGAATAAAATGGTCCGAAACTACCTAGATTACTTTGTTATTGTTTTCATAGATGACATTTTTGTATATTCAAAGAATGAGGGTGATCATATGGGTCATTTGAGAGAAGTGTTAAAAGTGTTGAAGGAACACCAATTATTTGCCAAGTATAGCAAATGTGAGTTTTGGTTAATATCTGTGGCGCTTCTTAGTCATGTAATATCTAGTGAGGGTGTAGAGGTTAATCCAAAGAAAATCGAGGTGGTTAGAAATTGGACTAGACCTTTGAATTCGACTGAAATCAGAAGTCTCATGGGTCTAAATAGGTACTATAGGAGGTTTGTGGATTGGTTTGCGTTAATTTCTTCTCCTTTGACTACCTTGACCCAAAAGTATGTGAAATTTTGATGGTCGGAGGCTTGTGAAAGAAGCTTTCGCATATTTAAAGATAGGCTTACCTACCTCCGGTGTTAACTTTACCGTCGGCTATTAAGGGGTTTGTGCTATATTGTTATGCATCCCGAGTGGGATTGGGTTGTGTCCTTTTGCAACACGGGAAGGTTATAGCCTATGCATCTAGACAACTTAAGATTCATGAGAAGAACTACCCAACTCATGATCTTGAGTTAGCGGTCGTGGTGTTTGCCTTGAAAATATAGAGGCATTACCTTTATTGTGTTCATATTGTTGTGTATACCAACCATAAGAGTCTTTAATATCTGTTTACTTAAAAGGAGCTGAATCTTTAACAATGAAGATTGTTGGAATTGTTGAAAGATTACGACATGAGTGTTCTCTACCACCCGACAAGGCCAACATGGTTGCTGATGCTCTAAGTCATATGACCATTGGTGTGTATCATGTTGACAATAGAAAGAAATACCTAGTGAAAGATGTCTATAGGTTGGCTCGTTTGGGTATTCTATTAGAAGATTCTCCTACTGGCGGTTTTATAATTCATTGTAACTCCGAATCGTCTTTGGTGGTTGAGGTGAAGTCTAAGCAACACTTTGATCTATCATAGATGGAGTTACTCAAATCGGTTCTTGGTAAGCTTAATGAGTCATTCTGCTTAGGAGGGGATGGTGTTTTGAGGTACTAAAATGGGTTATGTAAACCCAATATTGATGATTGAGAAAACGGATCTTTGAGAAAGCTCATAGTTCCCGTTACTCAATTCATCCGGGTTTAACTAAGATGTATCCTGACCTTAGAGAAGTATTTTGGTGGGATTGCTTAAAAAGATACATAGGGGAATTTGTTGCAAAGTGTTCAAATTGCGAAAAAATGAAAGTGGAGCACCTAAAGGCGAGTGATTTACTTCAAGAAAACTAATTTCTCTCTTGGAAATGTTAATACATTAATATGGACTTTATAGTGGGTTTGCCTCAGACTTGAAGGAAAAGGACTCTATAAGGGTGGTGGTGGATAGATTAAATAAATCCACTTACTTTATTACCATTAAGTGCACTTACTTGGCCGAGGATTATATAGATCTATATATATGAGATTGTGAGTCTTCATGGTATTCCGTTATCCATCATATTGGATATGGGCGCACAATTCACATCTAGATTTTAAAGGTTGTTTCAAAAAGGGTTGGGTATAAGTGTAAAGTTAAGCATCTACTTTTATCCTCAAACGGATGGTCAAGAGGAGTGTACAATTCAAACAATTGTGGATATTCTTAGAGCTTGTGTCATTGACTTCGGGGGAATTTGGGATGAGCACTTGCCTTTGGTGGAGTTCTTTTATCACAATATCTACCATTTGTCTATATCCATGGCTCCTTTTGAAGGTTCGTATGGTAGGAGATGTAGATCTCCACTGGGAGGGTTTGAGGTTGGAAAGTCATCACTTTTTGGTCCCTAATTGGTCTATGATGCTTTGGAGAGAGTTCATACGATAAAGGATCGCTTGAAACATACTTTAGCTGGCAAAAGTCTTATGCTGACAATAGGAGAAGAGACTTAAGAATTTGAAGAAGGTGATAAGGTGTATTTGAAAATTTCACCCATGAAAGGGGTGATGAGATTTGGAAAGAAGGGGAAAATAATTTTTTTAATGTGGGTTGCTATGAAATTTTGCAAAGGGTTGGTAAGTTTGCTTATGAGTTGAGATTACCTCGTGAGCTAGTTTCAGTTCAACCAGTATTTCATGTAACATGCTTAAGAATTGCATTTGTGACTCGAGTCCATCATTGTTATTGAGGGTCTAGGAGTGGATGTGAACCTTTCATATGAAGAGGTTCTGCTGGAAATCCTTGATCGATAAGTGAAGGAGTTGAGGAACAAAGAGGTGGCCTCCGTAAAGGTGTTATGGATAAACCACCTAGTTGAAGGGGCAACATGGGAGTCCTAGGCCGACATGAAGTCCCGTAATCCTCATCTCTTTCATAATTAAGGTTAGTTGTTCCTATTAATAATTAAAATAATGATTTAATTTGTATTTGACTTGTTTTGCAAAGAATGCATAATTATGGTAAAACTTTATGCTAAAATGAATTTTTATGGAAAGATGTTCTTTTGCTTGATTTATACTTATTTGGGTATTTCTTATGTTTTGCCTTCATGAAGTGATATTGAGCATGTTGATGTGTTTTGAAAGGAATTTTGGCATAAGTTACTCTTGGATGTTATGTTGAGCTCTTGTTAATATTGAGAAGGAAATTCCGCACTTATATAAAGTAAATGATGTATTGAGTTCCTATGAGTAAATTCCATTTTTATATTTATTTGAGTTTTAACTCATGTTGAATACGCATATTGGTGGTTGAACTGCTAGTATTGACTCTATCCTTTTCCTTCAAAAAGATTTAAGTGTCATTCGGGGATGAATGTTCCTATGGGGGGATAGTGTAACACTTCGAAAGTACAAGACCTAATCTAGAGCCTCCCATATTGAACTAAGGTTGGTAACACTATTTCTAAGCCTAAAATGATGTTCATAAACCATTTGCGAAGTGTTAGAGTCAAGATGTCAATAAACGTCTATAACGTTCGAAAGCTAGTGTAATTGAACTAGTGAAACGTCCTTAGTATCGTGAAGGTTTGAAGGTGTTTTATTAGGTGTAAAACTTGTAAAATTACTTTAAATAGAAAATCATGTATATAGGGTGAAAACAACAAGGTCCGACTCCCAAGGGGTGCCCTAGGGGTCCACGAAGGGACCCCAAACTTGGCCAAGCAAGCTGCCAAAGTAGCAGGCAAAATGCACATGGGAGAAATATGCATCACGGACTTGGTGTGACCTTGGCAAAAAATCAAGTCTGCGTCGGGGGCACGTCGCGGACTCTACTGTCTCAAAAATTAATTTAGTAAATCTTGCGAGAGTAGCTCCGCAGCGCAGACTTGTTCCCTGACGAAAATTTAAAATTTGGAATTCAAGTTTGACTTCATTAAATGGTAAACATAAGTAAGGGGTATTTTGGGTATTTCATGGGAGGTCAATATATTGGTTTTAAATCAGTTTTACCTCACAGTCACTCACTCAAATAAAATACCAAAATCAAAACGTAAAAGCTCTCACCTCTCTCTACTTTCTCTCTCTATTCAACCTCAATTGAAGGAAGAAGAAAGCTTTAAGAAGAAGACCAATTTCTCTAGTATTTCACTTGAATTTCATGGATTAAGCTTCATTAAGGTATGAGTTGTTCACTCTTGGGATTCCTTTCCCAAGAAGTTCTTTCAAAGTTTATTGCTAAATCTCCCAATTCCATGAATTTTCTCCTTCTAATGAGTTTTCTTCCAAACTTGAAATTGATGATTTATTATGACTAATTGTGATTAACCATGGCTAATTGAGTGTAGAATGTGGAGTAATTTATTTCAATTGAGGGGATTTCGTGTGGCTAATGTTCCTTCTTCCAATTTTCCCAAATCTTGGATCTTGCTTGTGAATTGATGGGATTTGAAGAATGTATTAATTGTTAGACCTTTTTTATCTATTCTAATTGATTTATGGACTTCCTAGGGTAATGTGTTAATGGTATTGTATCTAATTCTTTATAAATTCATGAGAAATCCTAATCCCCCTTACCCTAGGTTATGAAATTGAAGTTAAATGGGATAGTGATGATGTAGTTGACTTAGTGCATGCGATTAATTACTATTGTATGATGTTATTACACCTATTGACGGATTAACTTTGCTTGGTTGAGGGTAAGACCAACGATGATTTCTTTTGAAGAAGGAATCGGTAGGACTTTGTGATCTAGAACCTTTACTTCAATTGTGATGGCTTGCACTTGGTGACAAAGTTCAATTGGAGTATGTATTGTGATTGGATTAAGTAGGTGTTGGGATTATATTTTTGTGACATAATGCTTATGATGTAATGATATAATGCTAGTTATAAATTGTCTATGTGCCTTATTATGACATGATGTTGATGATATGCTAATCTCACATATGAGGGTTGTATTGAAAGGATGATCTCATGCAATTCCTATTGAGATAATGATGATGATATACTAGGGGTTGGTCTCCTACGACCTAAAATAAGCTATGAAGAATAATGAAGGCTTAAAGACATTTAAAAAAGGGACTTTAGCTTAGCTACAAGTGAACTTGACAATGAGAGGTGTTGACTTCCCATGGAGGAAGATTCATCCTATAGTTGCAGATGAGGTGTTAACTCCCCTTGGAGGGAGATTCACACTATTGTTTCTCATGAGATTATGGCTCCAATGCTAATGAGCATGTAGATGGTTCAAGGCATATATCTTATTCCCTTAATTATTTTTTCCCTATTGGAAGATCAGCTAGTGTATCCACATAGAAAGCTATGTTAATGTTTTACTTTTTCCTCGGCAAGTAGAACACCTTCTTTCGGTGTAAGGTCATCACACCGGATTCCATGTTTAGCTCACATGTTCTATGTCGGTTAAGACAATTGTTACCAAAAGTAAAATGAAGTAATAAAGTGAGCACTAACTAGGGTGACTTAAAGGGTTTGGCTTAGTCTAGGTAGGGGTATGGGACTCTACCTATACATTGCACTAGTTGGCCGTGAAGGAATACCTAGAAGGTTGTTATTACGTATATAAAGTATATGTTATGCATATCTTAACTTTACATGTAGATGATTCTATATGATGTTAGTTTCCCTTATGAACATGTTATTGGTCTATATTGCTAAATGTGATGATAACTACTCTTGATGCTATGTTATGTGAAGATAGACATTGCTTGTGAACCTTTGTTTGGTTTACCTAGTTGAGTAAGGTTATGGGGCTTTTCTTTGTCATTGATTATATAGACTTGATGTTGGGTTATGAGTAGGGTCTTGCAAATAATATAATGTTATAAACTCTTATGTATGCTTTGTTTTTATAACATGATATTGAAGTTGTTTATTTATGTACTTAAGAATACTATTGCATAAGTTGAATTTATTATACATGATGATGTTGTTCTTCTGGTAGATATGATCTTGTCTTAATGAATACGTGATTATTGGATTATATGGGTTCTTGAATGTCCATTAAAGACTTATAAATGACTTAGCATATTTTCTAAAGTAAATGTCCCTTTCTCGTGTATTAGTTCAAATATATTATGTTAATATGCCTATACTTAATAAAAGTGATGTACTAACCCATGTTTCTATGTTTACTACAAAATGTAGGTTCCGGACGTTGAGCTTTTAGAGGGCCATTACTAAAGACTTGGATTCTCATCCTCCAAGTTCGGTAGATGTAATAATCTGAAAGTCTAATGACTAATCTAGAGCCTAACATGAGAGTCTAAGAGTTGTAATACAGTTTTCAGGTCAATTAATATATATATATATTTATATATATATAAAGTCATTTAGGATGTTTTGGAATCAAAACGTCAAAAAAACGTCCATGATGTTCGGGAACTAGTTCAAGATGTTCTACTGTGCCTTGATCTATTTGACTGTGTTTTAGAGTTCGAAAATGATGAAAATTTGTGCTAAGGTTTCTAACACATATTAGAATTAGTTTGTAGTCGAAACATCCGGGTATGAATCCCTAAGGACCTATGAGGTGGACCCTTGCAATTTGGCAAAAAGCTGCCAAAAGGCAGTGTCTACCCACGAGTTGCAGGAGGCGAGACATCGCTGGAAAGACGGGGAGTCGATGAATATGTGGACAAACACTAATCCATTTTGGATAATGGTCCATTTGGACCAATATCTGACACCAACGAAGGTTGTGCAGGACGGAGTGGCGCATAGGCGTCGAGCGACCTCCACCCGATAGTCGGAGTGTCGTTAAGGTCCCTGTGTTGCTAACTTGTTTAACTTAATTTATTTAATTATTTTGTTTAGTTAGGAGGTTAATTATTGATTAGGTGGGGGTTAATTAAATTATTTAAATCCCTATGTAAACTACCGTAAGCCTAAAACCTCACTTAACTCTCATAATTTCCCAAAATCCAATTGCTCTTTCTTCTCTGTTCTTTCTCTATCCCAAATAAACTCCACAAAAGAACAATCAAAGGAGGGTTCTAGTGATGCAAAGGGTCAAATTTTCTCCATAATTCTCCATCAATTAGTAAGGTATGAGATTCGTTTAACTTTTTGTATCTCTTTCCACAAAGGGTTCCTCCAAGTTGATTTCAAAAATATGAAATTCAAGTGGGTTTTCTTCCAACACGAAATGATCTTGTGAATTTCTTTTTTTTTTTATGATTATTATGAGTATATTAACATATATTATATTCCATTGTACAACTTCTTGATGAATTGACCAAGTTTGAGGAAAATGACCTTTTCCCCTTAACCCTAAGTTGTGATCTTGAATTGAATTCTATAATATTGAGATAATTAACTTGGTTAATGTGTGAATTACTATTCTATGTTGTTATTATGACAATTAATGAGTATATTGTGATGTATAGCAATCCAATTATGCTAGTTCTTGACTAATTGACCTAGGTTGTGAAGTAGATCATGAATTTGACCTAAGTCTCTAACTCTTGGCTATGAACTAGTGATGAATTGTTGTGTAGTGATTCAATTGACTTCATTATTATGTTGATTACTATTGTGTGATGATATTACACCCATTTTTGGGTTTAATTGGATGGTTTATGGTAAGACCTTGATGATGGCATGGTGAAAGAGATTGGGCAAGTCTTGTAATCTCAATTCTTTACTTCATTTATGATTACTTGTGATTATGTGATGAAGTTGTATTGAAGTATACCTTACGTTAAGATTGATAGGGATGGCATAATGTTGAATTCAAATGTCTTGAATTATGGTTGTGAGTTTTTGGCTAAGATGTAAATGTTATAAGGATGGTGATAGCTTACCAATATGCCTTATTATAATGTGACTATGTAAATGTGCTAACCTCACATGTATGAATTGTAATGAAAGGAAAATACTCATGCAATTCTTATTGAGCTATGATGATGAATATATAAGAGATATACCGTATGAGCTACATTAAACAATGATGGTTAATAAAGGCATTAAAGAAATTTCAAAAGGAACTCTAGCTTAGCACTGAGTGAACTAGAATGAGAAGTGTTCCTTCCCTCAAAGGGAAGGTACATCACTAATGTACTCATGATATTGGAGACTATAATGCATGTATTATAAAGAGGGTCCCAACTACATCTCCTAGTTCTTGAACTATGTTGCCCCCATAGAAATACTAGCTAGTGGATCCACATTAATGCTATGTTTATGTTTTTATACTAACTTGGCAAGTATTCCTCCTTCTTTTGGTGTAGGGTCCATAACACCGGATTCCACATTAGCTCCTGTTGTATATGTCGGTTAAGGAAAGATGTTCCCAAAAGGTAAAATAAAGTTATGAATGAACTCTAACTATGATGACCTAAGGGGTTTAGCTTAGTCTAGGTAGGGGTATGGGACCCTACCTATAGATTACACTAGTTAGACTTGAGTAAGTCTTAGAAGGATGTTCTTAGATATGTATATACTTATAAATTTAAATGATATGTATATGATGATCTTACAGGTTGGTGACACTATATGATGTTTGTTTAACTTATGAACATGTGTTTGGTCTCTATTGCTAAAGTATAATGTTATGTACTCTTAATGATATGCTATGTGAAGGTGGACATTGCTTATGGTTCTTGTTAGGTTTACTTGATAGAGTGAGGTTATGGGACTTTGCTTAGTCATTGCACTAATGGACTAAATGAGGGTTAATGAGTAATGGTATTACTTTTGTTATGATGTTATGAACTCTTATATATGCTTGTTGAAGTAATAACTTGATGATAGATATGTATTGATTATATGTTCAATTATGTTGATAAGCATGTGTACTTGACTAGGCTTAATATTGTTGGTCTTGTAATGTAGATGTTATTTGGCTTAATGAATATGTATGATTAAATTGTATTACTTCTTGAATGCACATAACGATTTTCAAAGTAAATTGCATACTTTAATGAAATGTCCCTTTTTAGCATGATTTTTTGTTGTGTGTGCATATGGTCTCATACTTATTACAAGTGATGTGCTAACCCCATTTTCTCTCTTTTTCCCCACTATTTTTATGTTCTAGTCGTTGAAGGTCTTGTGAAGACTTTTGAAGGAAGACTTGGATTCTCATTCTCCAAGTTGGGTAGGTCCTCACAACTTTGACGGAAATTCCACTTTCTAGCATTGGATATTGGTTAGTCTTAAAGACATTATGTTCATTTCCTTTCATTTTAATACTAAAGATTGTATACCTTACATGTGGCTTTTTGTTGTATTGATGTATGGACTATGCCCAATTGTTATAGTCTTGTTTAGATGGTTATGAGATGAGAGATTCGTTTTAAGACTGTTATTTCTTATATATTAGATGACCATAAAAGTAGAAGACTAAGTAATCTTCTTATATGTATGGTCTATGTATACTGGATATGTAACATTCTAGAAAAACGTACATGACTAGTGAAGAGTCTATTAGGTTTTACGAATACGTATTGGGCATGTTAGAGAAAAATTGGCATAAGGGTGTTATCCAATTTCTATGTATTAATACATACTTTGATTTCCAAATGCCCCAATCCAAGCTTGTTTTGTAAATTGTACCTGCAATGAAGACCCTAAGCTAAAATTGATTGGCAAACCTTCACACAACTAGGTACGAAGAATCCAAGTGTCAAGCCTAGGTACCATAAAACATGACCACTTAAAATGATCATGTATAATAAGCAGTGCCCAAGGATATAGTGAGGATCCTTGGGAAAATAAAAAATGAGCAGCAACACATGTGCAAGAATTCGATTAAGGTGGTTAGGGAGGTTAGGGGCAGCCGCACATGTGGGGGTCAATCCATGTGAAATGAGATTCCTAACAAACTCTAGGCTCTAACTAACTTAAATAACTATCTAACTAACCAATGACTAACCGAAATAAACTAACTAGTGCACCCGAAAACCTAAGACCTAACCGGGTGACACTAACCTAGTAACTAACTCAAGAAACATCCTAGACCAAACCTAGGATGGTACAAAGGGTTTGTTGTGTCCCTAAAAACTAATTACCCTAGTTAACCTAATTAATTAAATTATCAACTCAATTAGTTAATTAAATGGTCAAACTGAACTCCTTGCACTAGACAAGTAACTAACTAAGAAACATCCAAGTACCTAACCTACGATGATCCAAAGGGTTGGTTATGGTCCTAACGACTTAAGGGAAATTTAGTAATTACCCTAGGTAACCTAATTAATTCAATTAGAAACTTAATTAATTAATTTAAATGGTCAAAACCGAAATCCTCACACTAGACCAGCAACTAACTAAGAAAACATCCTAGTATCTAACCTAGGATGGTCCAAAAGGTTGGTTATGGTCCTAAGGACTTAGGGGTGCTTTAGTGATTACCCTAGGTCACCTAATTAATTAAATTAGAAACTTAATTAATTAATTTAAATGGGAAAAACCTAAACCTTTAAGCAATTTCCAGATTTTGGTTAAGTCAAGTGTTTTTCCAATTCTAGTCAATTTAGGAAGGGCGTTTTACCAATTAACTAATAATTTATATTATTAAATTGATTAGCCTAAGTATAATTATTCAATATTAGTTCCTAATACTTAGAATCACGTTCAAACACTAGGAATTCAGGACTCAAAACAGTAAGCAAACCTAAGGAAAAACAAAAAATTCTCTTAGACGATTTCAAGGCTTGTCTTCAAGGTTTTTCGTGCAAAGTTCAAGGTGATCTTTGAAGATTCAATTCTACAATAAGGTATGTGTTTTATATATTTGTTTCCTTTCCCTAGGAGGGATTTCAAACGTTTTATGAATTCAAGAACTTCGAAACTAGGGCTGTTCCCCAATAACGTTGTTGAACGCCCATCTCTTTAGTTATCCTTGTTTTTGATCCTATAGTATGTAGATGTAATCTCGAACATGTTGTTGGTATGTGTTGCTAACTGAACATTCTGTGTAGGTTTATTGAGTTATTAAATTCGATGGATACCTATATATTTGATTCGTATAAATTAGAGTATTGTTTACATGACATAAGGAATGTGTAATGCCTAATTGTGTTCAAGAAATATGAATTTGTTATGAGTTGTTTATGAAGTTGAATTTAATGTTATAAGCTGTTCATTGAATTAAACTAATAAGTTATTTAATTGTAAAAAGGTTGGCTTTTTTAATATGAAGGTTTAGATTACCACAAGATGTGAAAGTTTGGCTTATGCCAATAATTTTGCTAATAAATTGGCTAGAAAAATATTCTCCAAATTGTTCAATAAAACTGGATTACAATGTTATTTAAAAAATATTATGAAAATTTGGCTAATGACTAATATATACCAAATTAAGCATGACCAATATAACTTTGAATTCATAACCAAGGGTATGCGAATCAATAGGACAAGTCCCAACATACCCTTTCAAAATTAACTATGAATATAAGTAAGTACATTGAACAAAGTTTATAATGTTCATAAAGAGTGGTATAAAGCTACCAAATGTCATTGAACAAGATAAGGTGAATAATAACATAATTAAAAGCTTAAGAATTATGAAACTGACCAGAATGACATGTTAAAAGAAGTGAGACAAGTCTCACTCACACCTACACAATTATGCTAAAGATACTCACATAAAAGGGTGTTAATAATTGTGAGCAAGTCTCATTAACACCAAGATGATAATGTAAGGTTAAATTCACATTTCATCAAGTAAATAAAGGGATGACCAGTTATCCAAAGAGTTAAGTAAACCTCATAACTATAAGAAAGCTTCCATAATGTTTGAGTAAACTCTAAAATATGTAAAGAAAATAAAGTTGAGCAAAGCAGCGATAGTCTAGCAGTGAGCTTGTGCCAGCAGATGTAAGCCTCATGAGATGAGGCTACCACCAAGGTGGATAAGTAGTCTCCGTATGTCTCCTAGTCTTTGAACTATATTAACAACATAGGAACTAGCATGTGGATTCCACCTAAGCGATCTAGTATGATGCAGTTTATATCACATGATCTATGGTGGTTAAATTCTCAAATAAAGTATTTGGTTCAATTTAGCCGTGAACCACCTCTTTTTGGTGTGGGGAAGACACTGGACTTGGTTTCACTTAAGCCGGTGAACCACCCCATTTCGGTGTGGGGAAGACACTGGATTACATGTTAGCTCACATAATATAGGTTCACTTTGATAGGTAACCACCCCTTTTTGGTGTGGTACAGACACTTGATATCATGTTAGTTCGCATGATCTTAATGCTAAAGATTTATTTAAGAAAGTACCAAAGAAAGAAGAAGAAATGTATGTTCAAAGTGCGCTAAACAAGTAAGAGCTTAAGTATATCAAATCATTAGTGGTTGATAAGAATGAAGTTTTAACAAGTTATTGGCCTATGCCAAATCAAGATATATGCGCCAATATCTTTACATTATGCAAATGGTCAAATAATGGGCATAGCCAAATAAAAATTGGCCTATAATGACTTTTTCTATTATGCCAATAATGGGGAGTAAAAAATAATGGCTAATCAATGCCCCATAATCTTCATAATATGAAAATGTTGAAATAAGTGGCCTAACCAATAAATATTGGCTTATAATGACTTCTTATATTATGCCAATAAAGGGGAGTAAAGCATAATGGCTAATCAATGTTCCATAATCTTCATAATATGAAAATGATGAAATAAGTGGCCTAGAAAATAAAGATTTGCTTATAATAACTTCTTATATTATGCCAATAAACGGAGCAAAACATAATGGCTAATCAATGCCCCATAATCTTTATAGTATGCAAATGATCCAATAATGGGCATAGCCAATAATCAATTCTTGTATCATGCAAATGATCAAATAATGGGCATATCCAATAATGACTTCTTATATTATGAAAATTATCATAGCCAATAAATATTGGCTTATAATGACTTTTCATATTATGCACATGATCGAATAATAGGCATAGCCAATAAAGATTGGCTTATAAAGACTTCATGCCCGAAGTAAGCAAGATCATAAGCTTTAATTATATGCCCAAGATCTACATATCATGCAAATAATCAAAGAATGGGCATAGTCAATAAATATTGGCTTAATACATTCATGCCCAATTTAACAAGAATTAGAAATATAAGTTGCGAGTAAGATAGTCAAATCATTTCCTTAGTCTCTTGGATTACTTACTTGAGTCATTGTAGGTATGGGACTATAATAAATCATTTCACTTGTAACTAAACCATAGGATTAAAGAGAATTGTTGAACTACAAAACAAAAAGAAGAAAACACTGAAAAATAAACTATGGCTGAAACTTAGAGCTCAAGGCCTAGAGGGAGCAAACTTATAATTTTGCATTCCAGTTGTTCTAAAATTATGTTCATGATTCTAAGATCTTATTTTCATATATAAAATGATTTGTGTGCTTTGAATGCATTAAAATATATCATATTCATACCATAATTCAGAAATAACGAATTAAGAAAGTCTAATGACTTAAAATTCTAGAAACGACATATTGCTATAGGAAGAGATTTCCTTAATCATGAATAGTACTTTTGTGTATATGTGCGTACACCCATACTTAGTACAAGTGTGTACTAACCCTATACTATTACTATTTTATAGGCGCAGGTCAGAGAGAAGATTGAAGACTTATTGAAGCGGTTTGCATTAGTGATCTCCAGACTTTAGTAAGTCCTCTTCGGATCGAGGATACTACATTCATTTTTCTAGCCTAGTACATTCGACATAGCTAGTGGATATTTTCCCTACAATTTTATTTCATACATTTATTTTAAGCTTTGTATTAAAACTGTTTGGTAAACTATTATGATATATTGATTCTTACATTTGAATTGTTTAATCTATTATAGATGGTTGTTAATTGAGCTATGTAGAATATCACTCCTTTGTAGTTAATATATGAAGTATAAGTACACTTCATGATGTTTTAAAAAGTTTTAAATTTTCTGCAAATTTAACTATTTGATTGTGATGAAAGCCAAGAAGAGGCTTGTCTACGACCTCCGAGAGGTTAATGATGTCGTTTGCAATCGGATTCCAGAGTCAAGGTGTGACAGAACTTTTTATCAGATCATGAGGTTAAATTACCTTGGAACTAAGTCTCAAAACAACCACGTAATGTAATTTCTACCCTATCGTTGTGAGTGCACCACAATAATGACTTAGAGACTTAGTGATGTTAGGAATCTTCCCTTCTTCTAATCTTTATCGTGTTGTCTAGATCTTTGTCAGTTTGTGTCATTGTAGCATCTTACTTCCTTCTTATGTGTGTTAACACAAGAAGAAACGAAGGCAAGAGAGTTGGAGAAGCAGCTGCTGTGGGAATACAAGCTCCTTTTTAAGCTAGTTGCTGGAATGTGCAGTAAGTGTGGTCGTTTGCATGGAGGTGAGTGCATGGTAGGTTCTAATGCCTACTATGGGTGTTAATGAAGAGGAGAAGGCTGAGGTTGCTGCATACCAGCTCAAGGATGTGGCTCAGGTATGGAACAAGATATATGTCAGGATGGCCAAGTGGTTTAAGGCGCCAAACTCAAGTTTTTGTCTTTGCAAGATGATACAACGTTAGAGCTAAAAGAGTACATAGAGATTGCCCAATAACTATTATTGATAAAGTCACCTATGATGAAATAATAGAATTAACCATGCTTGATTTTGATAAATTAGCTATGGAGTGGCTTCATAAGTATTATGCTACCATAGACTATTGAAACGGGGTAGTAAGGTTTCAGTAACCAAATAAGTTAGAGTTGAAATGGGAAGGGCGTGGTTCAAATCAAACAAGACATATAGTTTCCAATCTTAAAGCCAACAAGATGTTCTCTAAGGGTTTAGGAGCCGATGAGAACCTTTTTTACGAATAGGTTTCCGTTTAAATTTTAGATCACCAAGTGAAACGGTTGAGGAACAAGGAAGTTGCCACCGTAAAGGTGTAATGAAGGAACCACCTTGTTGAGGGAGCAACATGGGAGGCCGAGGCCGATATGAGTTCCCGTTACCCTCACTTATTCAGTTTTTGAGTGTAGATATACTCTTCCATAGTCCGATTTCGTTACTAAGACTCAAAATCTTAGTGCATTAGGCGATTTTTGTGTTCTAAGTCCATAACCGTGTATTTTATTATTGCACTATATGAGTGAATATGAGTTCATTCTTGCATTAATGTTGCTGTTTTTGCATAGAGTTTGCGTGATGTATGTGCTGCATGAGTGTGATGTCCATTAAGCTAAAGTAGGATTGAGAAGGAAGTTCCTCAATCTAAGATATGAAGCTTCAGATAAGCTTTTAGTGATGTGCATCATCAATAGTATGTTGTGAATCAGATATTCACAAAGAGTAAAGTTTCAAGTATGTTGATGTGTTTCTCGAAAATACCCTCTTTGATTCAAAATGATGTGTAGTGTCATTCGGGGACGAATGTTCCTAGGGGGGATAATGTAACATTCCAGAAAAATCTACATGACTAGTGAAGATCCTACTAGGTTTTAAGAATACGTATTGGGGTACATAGACATCCCAATGCCTAGTATTGAGTAATATTGGGCATGTTAGAGAAAAATTGGCTAAAGGGTTGTCACGAACTAGATTCTAGAATCCAAATTGCTTTGACGTCGCTAACCTCTCAGAGGTCGCGGACAAGCCTCTTCTTAGCATTCATCACATTCATATTGTTAAATTTGTGGAAAAATTAAATTTTTTAAAACTTAATTAAGTGTACATTGAATTAATATAATCTTTGCATAAATTTATATATACTATAAGCTCAACTAAACAACCAACTACAAATGATTATGCAATTCAAATGAAAAAATCAATATATCATAATAAGTCTGCCTAAACGGCCTAAATACAAAAACATCGAAATGAAAACATCGTGTAGCTATGTCTAAATACTAGGTTATGAAGATATAAGTAGCATCCTTGAACTATAGAAGACCTACCAAATGGTCTGGAGATCGTTGAGTTCAAACCTCTCCAATGAGTCTTCAATATGCTCTCTGGCCTTAATCTATAATAATATTAAATGTATAGGGTTAGTACAAACTTGTTCTATGTATGGGTGTATGCACACATACATAAAAGGCTATGCATGATAAAGGAAAGCTTTTCCAATACAACATGCCATTTCCGGAAAGTGAAGTCACTAGACTTTCCTAATTCGTTAGTTGTGAATTGTGGTATGAATATGATGTATTTTGATGCATTCAAAGCACACAACTGATTTTCTGTATAATCAAAAGACATTAGAATCATCAACATAATTTTAGAACAACTCGAGCTAAGATTTGAAAATTTGAACAAGCCAAACCCGAGAGATATATCTTTTGTACTTAGTTTTATTTTTAGTCTTTTTCTCTTTGTTGTTTTATAGTTAAATAATTCCTTTAAACCTATGTTTTACTTACAAGTGCAATGATTCATTGTAGTCCCATACCCACAGTGAATCAAATAAGCAACCCAATGATTAAGGGAATGATTTCACTATCCTTACATCAAGTCATTCATTACATAATGTATTTGTTGGGCAGGAACACTTCATAAGCCAGTCTCTATTGGCTATGCCACTTATTTACTCATTTTCATATTATGGAAGTTATGAAGCATTGATTAGCTATTACATTTTACTCTCCTCTATTGTCATACTATAAGAAGTCATTATAAGCCAATTTTATTTGGCTTTGCCCATTATTTGCTTAAATTTCATTGGTATCAACACTGACGATTGATATTCATAAGCTCTTACTTTCATATATCACTTTGAACATACCTTCCTTCTTATTTCTTTCTTGATTACTTGGAGACATCTTTAGAATTAATATCATGCGAACCCCACACCTGAAAGAGGTGATTCACCAATCAAAATGAATCAATATCATGTGAGCTAACATGAAATCCAGTGTCTGTCCTACACCTAAAAGGGGTGATTCGCTGGCTAAGGTTAATCCATGTCAAGTGTTTACCCACACAGAAAGGGGTGGCTCACAACTATAGTTAACCAAGAACATGTTTTTAAGCATTAACCTACATAGATCATGTGAGATAAGGATGAAATCCGGTGTCTTTCCCACACCGAAAAGAGGTGATTTCACTGGTTAAGGTGAGATCAAAACATACCTAGCTCTCTTAGATGGAATCCACAGGCTAGTACCCATGTTAGCTAGACATAGTTCGAACACAAGGAGACATATGGATAGTACTTATCCACCTTGGTGGTAGCCTCATCTCATAAGACCTACACGTGCAAGCACAAGCACAAGCTCATAGCTAGTCTATTGGTGCTTTGCTCACTTTTTTTTATCTTCTTATGTTTTAGAGTTTACTCAAACATTATGGAAGCTTGCTTATATATTGAGGTTTACTTACTCTATTTATGAATTTTCATCCCTTTATTTATGTTGATGAAAGTAAATTATCCTTACATAACATCTTTGGTGTTAATGATACTTGTCTCACACGTTCGAAAACCCCTTTTTGTGAGTGTCTTAACAAAGTAGCTTAGGTGTAAGTGAGGCTTGTCTAACTTCCTTTAACACCTCATTCTGGTCACTTTTATAACATAGACATATTTAATTATGTTAATACTCACTTTCCTTTCTTACGTTCATTTGGTAGCTTCATATCATTGTTTATGGACGATGAGAACTTCATTCAATGAGTTAAATATGTTCATAGTTCATTTGGTTACGGCATGTTGGGACTTTTCCCAATGATTGCCATGACCTTGGAAATGAATTCATTGAATTACCTTAGATGTGCCTAAGTTGTAATTTCAATATTCCGGTTATATGTGATTGGTATAAAATTAGTATTGGCCTAGAAAATTTGAAAATGACTTCATAACCAATTTATTTGCACAAGCCAAAGTTACATTCATTCATGTTTAATTTGGTATACACTAGTAATTAGCCAATCATTTAATTATTTAAAGATAACATTATAAGCCAATTCCTTCAACTTACTGGACAATATATTGTTAGCCATTTTATTGGCATAAGCCAAACATTAATTCAAGTATAATTTCATGAAATCATTATAAATCAATCTTATATCATAGTTAAGGCATAACATTATTAACCATTTTATTGGCATAAGCCAAACATTCCTTCAAGTATAATTTCATGAAATCATTATAAATCAATCTTATATCATAGTTTAGGCATAATGTTATAAGCTATTTTATTGAAATTATCAAATTCACTCAAGTATGATTTCATGGAGATCTTTTTAGCCAACCTTATAACATAGATTAAACATCACATTAGTAGCCATTTCGGACAACCTCATATTAAAACTTTAATCAACATAACATTTAATAAAGTCACGCTTAACAGTAAGTATACACTTCACAACCGTAACATATCAATTCTAGCATTTTTGGACAGAAGTTGATGCAACATAGTTCTTTATATCACTTAAGGAACACTTAACATCATACGAGTACAATTCATAGGTTCATTCGACATCTACAAATCAATAACCTTACACATTAATATCATCCAGCACCACATACCAACAACATGATCAAGACTAATCTATATATCATTGAAATCGTAAGCAAGGATACTAGGAAAAAAGGACGTTCCACAAGAATCTTGGGAAACACCCTAGTTTCGAGATTTCATAGATTCAAGACTATTGAAAGTACTCTTAGAGAAAGAATTCCAGGAGATAAACCCATACCTTATGCATAACTTAATCTACGAAGACCACATTGAACGAAATCTTGAAAAACACCTTGAATTCGCCTAAGAACGTCGATGAACTTTCTGCATTTTTGCTTACTGTTTTAGCATTGACTTTCCTAAGTGTTTGATCATGAGTTTTTAGGTTTAGGAACTGATATTGACTCATCAATTTGAGTATTAATAATTTAATTAAGTTAATTAGTTAATTAATTACTAAAAAGCCCCTCCTAGATTAACTAGAAATAAGAAAACACAACACTTAGTTAAATCTGAAATTTTTCCTAAAATTTTCGTTTTTCACCTATAAATTATTAAATTAAATGGATAATTTTATTAATTAAGGGACCTAGGTTATTAATAATGTACCCCTAAGACATTGGAACCATAACTAACCCTTTTGGACCATCCATGGTTAAGTACTAGGATGTTTCTTGAGTTATACAAGGTTAGTGTGAGAATTTCGGTTTGATCCCTTTTATTTAATAATTAAGTTTATAATTTAATTAATTATATGACTTAGGAAAATTATTAAAATACCCTCAAGTCTTTAGTACCATAACTAACCCTTTGGACCATCCTAGGTTAAGTACTAGGTTGTCTTTTTCTTGTCTTAACCGAAATCTTGAAATTGCTTTGTGATTTCGGTTTTATCCTTTTAAATTAATTAATTAATTTTCTAAATTAATTAAGTAACCTAGGATAATTACAAAAGTATCCCTAAGTTGTTAGGACCATAGTCAACCCTTTGGACAATCCTAGGTTATGTACTAGGTTGTCACCCAATTAAGTCTTAGGTTTTCGGATGTACTAGATAATTAAATTTTGTTTGTCCTAGGTTATTTAGTTAGTTAGGGAAGTAGTTTAGAGTCTAGAATTAGTTATAGATCTAGGACCTACATGGGTTAACCCATGTGCAATCTCCCTAACTACCCTAACCAAATTTTGTTAAGGTGGTCCCCTCTTGGCCGTTTCTACCATGTGCTTGCACATGCTTTTGCACATGGGTAGCTTGTACTTTCCTAACTAAACTATTATTTATGGTTTTTTTGGATTTGAACCACGCCCTACCCATTTCAGCTCTAACTCATTTGGAAACTTACACCTCACTACCCTATTTCGACAGTCTATTGTAACATAACACTTATGGAACCAATCCATACCCAAGACTATAACAAAATCACTCATGGTTAATTCTATAAGTTCAATATGGGTGACTCTATCAAGACTAATTATCGGGAAATCTCTCTATTCTCTTTAAGCTCTAATGATGTCTCCTCTTGCAAATACCAGAACTTGAGTCTGACGGCTTAGACCACTCGGCCATCTTGACCTATATCTTGTACCATACCTGAGACACATCCTTGAGCGGGTATGCACCCAACTCAGCCTTATCCTCTTCATTAGCACGTATATCAGGCATTAGAACCTACCATGCACTCACCTCTATGCAAACGACCACACTTACCGCAAACTCCAACAGCTCGGGCTTGAGGAGGAGCTTGGTTTCACCCAATAGATGCTTCTCCAATTCTCTTGCCTTCGTTTCTTCTTGTGTTAACACACATAAGAAGGAAGTTAGATGCTAGAATGACACAAAATGTCAACGCTCTAGACCGCACGATAAAGTGTAGAAGAAGGGAATTTCCTAAAATCAGATAGTCTATAAGTTATGATTGTGGCGCGCTTCACAACTATAAGTTAGAAACTACATAACGTGCTTTTTTTGATATTTAGTTCCTAGATAATTTAACCTCCTACTTTGATACCAAGTTTTTCACAACCCGAATTCTGGAATCCGTCGCAACCGGCGTCGTTAACCTCTTAGAGGTCGCAGACAAGCCTCTTCTTAGGATTCATCACATCCATATGGTTAAATTTACATAAAATTTAGAACTTTTAAAACTTAATGAAGTGTACATATACTTCATATAATCTTTGCATAAATTCATATACTATAAGCTCAACTAAACAAACTACAAATGATTGCGCAATTCAAAAGTGCAAATCAATATATCATAATAAATATTCCAAAACGGCCTTAATACGAAAACATTGAAATGATAACATCTCAAAGAAATGCTAGGGACAACATCCTCTAGCTATGTCTAAATACTAGGCTATGAAGATAGAAGAAGCATCCTCGAACTAGAGAGGACCTACCAAATGGTCTGGAGATCGCTGAGTCGAAGCCGCTGCAATGAGTCTTAATCTGCTTTCTGACCTGAAACTATAAAAATAGAAAATGTATAGGGTTATTACAGACTTGTACTAAGTATGGGTGTATACACATACACACAAGGCATTGCATGATCAAGGAAAGCATGTGCAATCTCTCTAACTACCCTAACCAAATTCGGTTAGGGTGGTCCCCTCTTGGCCGTTTTTACCCATGTGCTTGAACATGGTTTTGTACATGGGTATCTTGTACTTTTCTAACTATACTATTATTTATGGTTCTTTTGGGAATGTTTACTTATTGTCCCAATGAATCTCACTATATCTTGTACACTGCTTAATTTACGTGATCATTTTAAATGGTCATGTGCTATGGTACTACGCGTGAAACTTGGATGCCTAGTACTTAATGTGTTACTATTGTGCGACTCGCTTTTTAGCTTATGGCATTTATTGCAGGTACATTTCCCAAACAAGCTTACTAATGTTAGAAAATTGTCTAACACCATTTTAAGCCAATATTTTCTAATATGGCCATTATTTTCTAATATGCCCAATATTTATAAATATTGGGCATTGAGGATGCCCATTTTTCCTCCAATACCTATTCTTAGAACTTAATAGGCCATTCACTTGACGGGTATATTTTCTTGAATGTTACAAGGGTGTTAGCCAATATGTATGTATTAAGATATACTTCGATTTTCAAATGCTCCAATCCAATTTTGTTTAGGAAATTATTCCAGCAATTAAGACCCTAAGCTAAAATTGATAGGCCAACCTTCACACAATTAGGTACGAGGTATCCAAGTGTCAAGCCAAGAGACCATAGCACATGACCATAAAATGATCATGAAGAGTAAGCAATGCCCAAGGATATAGTGAGGATCCTTGGGAAAATAAGAAATGAGC
Source organism: Solanum corneliomulleri (assembly GCA_027704805.1). Taxonomy (NCBI): domain Eukaryota; kingdom Viridiplantae; phylum Streptophyta; class Magnoliopsida; order Solanales; family Solanaceae; genus Solanum; species Solanum corneliomulleri. The sequence goes on along the minus strand of JAKWIY010003052.1, from coordinate 50,490,164 downwards.
AGCAACCCATGTGCAAACCATGTGCAAGCACAAGTGCAAGAATTCGGTTAGAGTGGTTAGGGTGGTTAGGGGCAGGCGCAGATGTCAGGGTCAAGCCATGTGGGGATGAGATTACTAAAAAAATCTAGGCTCTAACTAACTTACGTAACTAGATAAATAACATAGGACTAATCAAAATAAGCTAACTAGTGCACTAGACAACCTGAGACCTAACCGGGTGACACTAACCTAGTAACTAACTCAAGAAACATCATACTACCTAACCTAGGATGGTCCAAAGGATTTTTTATGGTCTGAACAACTTAGGGGTACTTTAGTAATTACCCTAGGTAACTTAATTAATTAAATTACCAACTTAGTTGATTAATTTAAATGGTCAATCTGAAATCCTTACACTAGACAAGTAACTAACTAAGAAACATCCTAGTACCTAACCTAGGATTGTCCAAAGGGTTGGTTATGGTACTAACGACATAAGGGTAATTTAGTAATTACACTAGGTAACCTAATTAATTAAATTAGTAACTTAATTAATTAATTTAAATGGTAACACTGAAATCCTTACACTAGACAAGCAACTAACTAAGAAACATCCTAGTACCTAACCTAGGATAGTCCAAAAGGTTGGTTATGGTCCTAACGACTTAAGGGTGATTTAGTTATTATCCTAGGTCACCTAATTAATTAAATTAGAAACATAATTAATTAATTCAAATAGTCAAAACCAAAACCATTAAGCAATTTACAGATTTCGGTTAAGTCAAGTGTTCCTCCAATTTTAGTCAATTTAGGAAGGGAGTATGAGTAATTAACTAATTAATTTATTTAATTAAATAAATTATCCTAAGTTGAATTAGTCAATATCACTTCCTAATACTTAGACTCGCGTTAAAACACTAGGAATACAAGACTCAATACATTAAGCAAACGTAAGGAAAAACTGAAAATTCTCTTAGGCTATTCAAAGGCTTTTCTTGAAGGTTTTTTGTGCAAAGTTCAAGATGATCTTCATAGATTCAATTCAAAAAATAATGAATGGTTTTTATCTTTTGGTTTCATTTACCCAAGAGTCTTTTGAGATATTTTATGAATTCAAGAACTTCAAAACTAGGGTTGTTCCGCAATAACGTTGTTGAACGCCCATCTCCTTAGTTATCCTTGTTTTCGATCCTATATTATGTAAATGTAATATCTAACATGTTGTTGTATATGGTGCTAACTTATAATTATGTATGAGTTTCTTGAGTTATTGAAGTCGAAGAAGACCTATAGATTGATTCATATAAATAAGAGTATTGTTTACATGAGATAAGGAATGGGTAATGCCTAATTGTGTTCGAGAAAGATTAATTTGTTATGAGTTTTTTATGAAGTTGAATTTACTGTTATAAGCTGTTCATTAAATTGTACTTATAAGTTAATTAATTGTAAAAAGGTTGGCTGAATTAAAATGAAGGATTAGATTACCACATGATGTGAAAGTTTGGCTTATGCAAATAATTTGGCTGATAAATTGGCTTGTAAATATTCTCCAAATTGTTCAATAGAATTGGCTCACAATGTTCTTTCAAAGATATGATGAAAAATTGGTTAATGACTAATTTAAACTAAAGCCAGCATGACCAATGAAACTTTTAATTCATAACCAAGGGTATGCCAATCATTAGGACAAGTCCCAACATTCCCTTTCCAAATGAACTATGAATATAAGTAAGTACATTGAACAAATTTTTTTTTAACATTCATAAAGAGTGGTATAAAGCTACCACATTTCGTTGAACAAGATAATGTGAGTAATAACATAATTAAAAGTTTAAGAATTAGGAAAGTGACCAGAATGAGGTGTTAAAATAAGTGAGACAAGTCTCACTCACACCTAGACAATTATGTTAAAGATACTCACATAAAGGGTGTTAATAATCGTGAGACAAGTCTCATTAACACCAAAATGATACTGTAAGTTAAAATTCACATATCATAAAGTAAAGTAAGGGATGACCAGTTATCCATAGAGTTTAGTAAACCCCAAAACTAGAAGCAAGTATCCATAATGTTTGAGTAAACTCTAAATGATGTAAGGAAAAAGTAGTTGAGAAAAGCACCATAGACTAGCAATGAGCTTGTGCCAGCAAATGTAAGCCTCATGAGATGAGGCTACCACCCAGGTGGATAAGTAGTCTCTGTATGTCTCCTAGTCTTCGAACTATATTGCAGCATAGGAACTAGCAAGTGGATTCCACCTAAGAGAGCTAGGTACGATGTGGTTTCACTTTGGCCGGTGAAACCACCCCTTTTCGGTGTGGTGCAGACACTTAATTTCATGCTTATATCACATGATCTATGTCAGTTAAATGCTCAAAGAAAGTATTCGGTTCACTTTAGCCGTGAACTACTTCTTTTCAGTGTGAGGAAGACATTGGACTTGGTTTCAGTTTAGCCGGTGAACCACCCCTTTCAGTGTGGGGAATACACTAGATTACATGTTAGCTCACATGATCTAGGTTCACTTTGATAGGTGAACCACCCCTTTTCGGTGTGGGTCACACACTGGATTTCATGTTAGCTCGCATGATCTTAATGCTAAAGATTCCTTTAGGAAAGGAAGAAAGAAATAATAAGAAATGTAAGTTCAAAGTGAGCTAAGAAAGTAAGAGCTTAAGTATATCAAATCATCAGTGGTTGATAAAAATGAAGTTCTTACAAGTTATTGTCCTATGTCAAATCAAGATATATGCTCCAATATTTTCACATTATGCAAATGGTTAAATAATGGGCATAGCCAAATAAAATTTGGCTTATAATGAATTCTTATATTATGCCAATAAAGGGGTTTAAACCATAATGGCTAATCAATGCCCCATAATCTTCATAATATGAAAATGATGAAATAAGTGGCCTAGCAAATAAAGATTCCCTTATAATGATATTTTATATTATGTCAATAAAGGAGAGTAAAACATAATGGCTAATCAATGCCCCATAATCTTCATAATATGAAAATTGATTTAATAAGTGGCCTAGCCAATAAATATTGGCTTATAATGACTTCTTATATTATGCGAATAAGCAGAACAAAACATAATGGCTAATCAATGCCCCATAATCTTTATATTAAGCAAATGATCCAAATATGGGCATAGCCAATAATGACTTCTTATATTATACAAATGATCATAGACAGTGAAGATTGGCTTATAATGACTTCTTACATTATGCAAATGATCAAATAATATGCATAGCCAATAAAGATTGGCTTATAAAGACTTCATGCCCAAAGTAAGCAAGATCATAAGTTTTATATATGCCCCAAGATCTATATCTCATCCAAATAATCAAAGAATGATCATAGCCAATAAAGATTGGATTATAAATGCATTCATTCCCAAATTAACTAGAATGAGATATATAACTTGTGAGTAAGGTAGTCAAATCATTTCCTTAGTCTCTTGGTTTTCTTGCTTGATTCATTGTAGATATGGGACTATAATGAATCATTGCACTTGTAAGTAAAACATAGGTTAAAAGGGGATCATTGGGATACGAAACAAAAAGAAGAAAAGACTAAAACTAAACTAAGTCTGGAATTTAGAGTTCTCGGCATAGAGGGAGCAAATTTATAATTTTTCGGTTGAGTTGTTCTAAAATTATGTTCATGATTCTAAGGTCTTATGTTAATATATAAAATGATTTGTATTCTTTTAATGCATTAAAATATGTCATATTTATGCCATAATTCACAAAGAACGAAATTAAGAAAGTCTAGTGACTTAACTTTCCAGATTCGGCATGTTGCTATAGAAAGAGCTTTCCTTAATCATGCATAGTCCTTATGTGTATATGTGTCTACACCCATAACCATACATAGAAATATCCAAACTTTGGTAGGTACTCTTGAGATCGAGGATGCTACATTTATTATTCTTGCTTAGTACATTAGACATAACTAGTGGATGTGCTCCCTAGCGTTTCATTTTAGACATTTATTCTAAGCTTTGTATTAAGGCTGTTTGGCAAACTATTATGATATATTGATTCTTATATTTGAATTGTTTAATTTATCATATATGGTGTTTATTTTGAGCCGTACCATATTACTTTTACGCAGTAATTATATGAAGTCTAAGTATACTTCATTAAGTTTTAAAAAGTTTTAAATTCTCTGCAAATTTAACTGCATGATTGTGATGAAAGCTAAGAAGGGGCTTGTATGCGACCTTTGAGAGGTTAACGACGCCAGTTGCATTCGGATTCAAGAATCCACGTGTAACACAATATCACGTACTATGTGTATGCGAGAGGTCTATGTGAAATTCAAGATAGATAGAAGAATAGTTTTAAAATATTCCGCATTTTTAACCTATGAATGTAATGATGTAAGCTAAGAGGATAGTCTTAGTCCTCTTCGAGGATGACAATGCCAGTTGCATCAAGGGGGTGTTCCTCCGTATGTGAAAACTTTGTATGAAAGCATGATGTTGAATATTTTTAGAGTTGATATTTCACTTAACCACGTCAATGTAGCTTCTTTATCATAATTGAGAAGCGCGCCAAACTTATGAATAGTAAACCATATGATGCTAAGGAAATTCTCCTTTTCTTGGAAATCCAATATCGTACCTCAACAGTCTTGATTAGATGGGCCCTTAGCATATAATCCTCTTATCAAAAGTGTAGGCAACGAGTACTTGAAGAAAATATACTCGAAGACTAGATGAAGAGATTTCCAATGCGGGAGTTCCTCCCCGAGGCAATCAAGTCCCTCCTCTTGAACGCTAATGATGCTCAAGCTCTAGTTAATCCTCCACCTTTGACGGATGGGGACATAAGGGAATCCTTTCTCCAAATGGCACAAGCCATTACTACTCAAGCACAAGACATGACGGCCCAAGCTAATCGTGAGGTTGTACCTCGAAGAAACCAACATGTTGGCACCATGGCCTCCCATTTGAGGGATTTTGCAAGGATGAATCCCCCTACTTTCTGTGGGTCCAAATAAAGGAAGACCCCCAAGAGTTCATTGATAAAACCTACAAGATTCTCAATGCTATGGGGTTGTCTACCAGTGAGAAGGTCGATACCAACTCAAAGATGTGGCCCAAACTTGGTACGTCCAATGGAGAGACAATATGCCTTTAAGGGATGGACCGGTGCCATTGGAGATTCTCAAGAAGGCTTTTCTTGATAGGTTCTTTCCTCATGAGAAGAAGGAAGCCAAAGTGGAAGAATTCATCAACCTTCGTCGATGAGGTATGAGTGTACATGACTACTATTTGAAATTTAATAAATTTTCAAAGTATGCTCCTTCTTTGGTTTCCGACCCTAGGGATGAAATGAGCCGCTTTCTGGTGGGATTTTTGGATGACTTGATGAAGAATGTCCTTCGGCTATACTACATGATAATGTGAACATTTATTGTCTCATGCTTCATGATCAACAAGTGGAAGAGACAAGGGTTAAGAGGAAGAGTAGGGATGCCAAGAGGGCAAGGTCTTATGATGGTGGTTCTTCAAAGGGTTGGCTTGATATCCAAGACAATCCTAGGTTCAAGAAGAGGTTTTCTAACCAATTTCGTACCAAATTTCCTAAGGCTCGTGAAGATAGGGTGTCTAACCCTAATTCACAAAAGGGAAGAGGTACTAGCTCACTAAACAAGAAGCCAACTTGTGAAAAGTGTTGCAAGAAGTATTATGGTGATTGCCTTGTTGGGACAGATGATTTCTTTGGGTGTGGCAAGAGTGGCAACAGGATTAGGGATTGCCCAAATTTGATGGGGCAAGACAAAGGTAGCGGGCAAGCTCAAGCTAATGGTTCTAATGTAGATCCTCCAAAGAAGAATTACTTTTATGCACTTCGCTCTAGGGGTGAAGAAGAGAATTCTCCCATGGTGGTGACCGGTTTTATCTATTGATGTATATGCTTTACTTGATCCTTGTGTTACATCATCTTTTGTTACTCCCTTTATAGCTAGGAATTTTGATATTTTACCCAATATTCTAAAACCCTTCATGGTAACTACCCTGGTAAGTGAGTCAATGGTTGCAAAGAGGGTATATAGATGTTGTCCTATTGTGTTTCCGAATAGATCTACTCATGATGAATTAGTAGAAGTTGATATGGTCGATTTTGATGTAGTTTTGGGGATGGATTGGTTGCATGATTGTTTTGCTTCCACTGTTTGTAGAAATAGAATTGTCAAGTTCAATTTTCCAAATGAACTCGTTTAAAAGTGGAAGAGGGGAATTCTATTCCTAGAGGTCGTATTATATCTTGTCTCGCTTGTAAAATGATCTCAAAAGGGTGTAGATATCACATTATAAGAGTCAAAAATTTGGACTCCAAAAATCCTCCTATTGAGTTAGTCCCCATAGTAAGGGTATTTCCAAAGGTCTTTCCTAATGATCTTCCCGGATCCCTCCCGAATGGGAAATTGATTTTTGTATTGACTTGCTACCGGATACAAATCCCATTTTAATTCCTCCATATCGGATGGCTCCGGCCGAATCGAAAGAGTTGAACGATCAACTCAAGGACTTACTAGACAAAGGCTTCATCACACCTAGTATTTCTCCATGGGGAGCTCTAGTTTTGTTTGTGATAAAGTAGGATGGGTCCCATACGATGTGCATCGATTATCTCAAACTCAATAAAGTCATTATTAAGAATAAGTGTTCTCTCCCTCAGATTGACGACTTGTTTGATCAACTGCAAGGGGCAATTCTACTTTTCTAAGATTAACTTGAGATCACGGTATCACCAACTTAGTCTGATATGAGGATATACCAAAGACGGAATTTCGGAGAAAATATTGTCACTATGAGTTCTTAGTAATTTCCCCTTTGTTCTCATAATGCCTTGGCGGCATTTATAGATCTCATGAATAGGGTGTTTTGAAGCTACCTAGATTCATTTGTCATTTTCTTCATTGATGACATCTTGGTATATTCAAAAAATTAGGGTGAACATATTGATCACTTAAGGGTGGTGTTACAAGTGCTTAAGGAGAATCAATTATTTACCAAGTATAGAAAATGTGAGTTTTGGCTGAGGTCAGTGAGTTTATTAGACATATCATCTCTAGTGAGGGAGTTGAGATTGATCTAAGGAAAATCGAGGTGGTGAAAAATTTGCCTAGGCCATTGACTCCAATCGACATTAGGAGTTTCTTTGGTCTATTGGGTTATTATAGGAGGTTTGTGGATGGTTTTGTGTCTGTTGCATCTCTGTTGACTACTTTGATCCAAAAGAGAATGAATTTGAGTGGTCGGAGGCATGTGAAAGAAGTTTCCAAATCTTAAAATATAGGAGTACATTCGCTCTGGTGTTGAATTTACCGGAGGTTACCAAGGGCCTCATAATATACTGTGATGCATCCTGAGTGGGCTTGGGGTGTGCGCTTATGCAATGTGGGAAAGTAGTAGCCCAAGCTTCTAGACAACTTAAGGTGCATGAGGAGAATTATCCAACTCATGATCTTGAGTTAGAGGTCGTGATATTTGCCTTAAAATTATGGAGGAATTACTTTTGTAGGGTCCATGGTGATATGTATACCGACCAAAAGATTCTTCAATTTGTGTTTACTCAAAAGGAGTAGAATCTTCGACAAAGAAGGTGGTTGGAATTGTTGAAAGATTACGACATGAGTGTTCTATACCACCCTGTCAAGGACAATATGGTTGTGGATGCTCTAATTCATATGATCATGGTTAGTGTGTCTCATGTAGAAGAATCCAAGAAAAACCTAGTGAAAGATGTGCATAGGTTGGATCCTTTGTGTGTTAGATTGATAGATGCTCCAAATGGTGGTTTTAATGGTACATCATAACTCCAAATCATCTTTGGTTGTTGAGGTGAAGTCAAAGAAATACCTTTATTAACAATTGATGGAGTTGAAGGAGTCGGTTATTGGTAAGCTTAATGAGTCATTCTCCTTTGAATTGATGTTGTCTTGAAATATCAAGGAAGGTTGTATGTGTTCCCAATGAGAAAGCTCATGGTCCCGTTAATCCATTCATTTGGGTTCTAAAAACATGTATCATGACCTTATAGAAATGTTTAGGTGGTAAGGCTCAAAGAAGAACATAGTGGAACTTGTTGCAAAGTGTCTAAATTGCCAACAAATGAAAGCCGAAAACCAAAACCCGGGTGGTTTGCTTCATGAAATCCAAGTTCCTACCACGAAGTGGGAAGATATTAATATGGATTTTGTGGTAGGCTTACCTTGGACACAAAAGCAATATGACTCCATATGGGTGGTTGTGGATAGGTTGACCAAATCCACTTATTTTATTCTCGTCAAGTCTACTTACTCAGAGGAGGAGTATGAAAGGATATTCATAGATAGGATTGTTCGTCGCCATGGTATTCCATTATCCATTCATATCAAATAGGGGTGCAAAATTCACATCTAGGTTTTAAAGGTCATTCCAAAA
>JAKWIY010003052.1:50442803-50481635 GCA_027704805.1 Solanum corneliomulleri | reverse complement strand
TTGGATCACATCCTGATGTCATTTCACAGAAAAAACACCCAAGCCCTTGCATCCGCTCCACAACGAATTAGTGGTGAGTCTTTATTCCCTCAGGACAGTACTTATGAGTTTCTTTTTAGTATTTTTATTGCTTTAGTTTCAGTTTTGCTAAACTAAGTTAGGGCCTGTCCTAGAATTCGTAGTAAGTTAGAGGCTTATTTCAGACAGTTAGATTCATCTTACTGTTGAGTTAATATCTTTTTTGTATTGAACTCATATGTATTTCATTTATCTTAGTTATAGTATATGGGTGTATCCCATATTCCTTTTATTTATCAATTTTGCTTCTGCACAAGTTTATTATCTTTATTATGCTCATGAAAATGCCAGTAGGGATATCTTGGGATTAGATGTGGTCCTAGGTATCGTTTCCATGTTTTGAGGTAGCTCAGGGTATGAAAATGTGGTGTCAGAGTGTTTGGTTTATGTTTCTTAGGATGTTTGAAAAGATTCACTAGGAGGGTCCTTTTCATGGGTGTGTAGTGTGCACCACATCTAATGAGAGGGTGTCTACAAAGTGTATTAGGAATATCCTCATTCTCTTGTTACTCTTCTTGTGCTTAAGGTATGATCTAATTATATTCTAATTCCATATTCTACAGTTAAGATCATGCCTTGTCTTAGAGTTAACTATGGAATGCTCATGCAATGGTAGTTTCTCTAGTCCTAGATCTAGAGGTTTTGAATGTTGAGTTTTGAAATGCCAATTAAACTTTGGCTTAGAGAATGAACAACTAGAAAAATCAATAGTTTCAAGTTCATACTAATAATAAAGTTGGATCAGGGCAACTAGAATTTGAGATTTTGGTAGGCTCAATCTGCCAATGTTTTAAAGGTCATATGTTGGTGAGGAATAACAAAAATTTATTGATGAGGTTAAGAAAATCTTTGGAGTGATTCAGGTGATTGGTAATGGTAGGGTTGAGTTGGTATCCTACCAGCTTAAGGATGTGGCTCACACATGGTACAATCATTGGTAAGACCCAAGAGCTACTCTTACCTATATAACTCCTTATGTAGCAATCAAGTTTGTTGTCAACCCACAAACTCTCTCAAAACCTTTCTCAGTCTCTACTCCAGTTGGTTACCCAGTTATAGCTAGACAGGTATATAGAAATTGCCCTATCACCTTCTCTCAAAAAAATCACCTCAAAATTTTTTGTAAAGTTAGAAATGATAGACTTCAATGTCATTCTAGGCATGGATTTCGTACATTCCGGTTGTACCTCAGTTGATTGTAAAATGAGGGTGGTTTGTTTTTAGTTTCCAAATGAACAAATCTTAAATTGCATGGGTAGTATCTTAGAAGCTTAGCACATATGGAACAATCCATTTCATACCTTAAGGCTAGAAACATGATCTTTATGGGTTATCTCTATCATCTAGTTTGGGTCAAGGATTCTAACACCGAAACCCCAACTGTTGAATCAGTTACAGTAGTTAATGAGTTTCCAAAAATGTTTCAGAAGATATTCTTGAAGTCGCTCTCAAAAGGTAAATAGACCAATGCTCGTGCAGCTTTCATGGATTTGATTAAGAGAGTGTTCAAACAGTACTTGGACTTGGTTGGTATCATATTTATTGATGATATCCTCATTTACTCTAGCAATGAGAAAGAACATGTGAGTCATTTAAGAGTTGTTCTACATACTCTCAAAGATCACGAATCATTCGCTAAGAATCTTCTTGGGTAGTAGAGGTTAAGGAATAGCAATATAGTGATCCAATCATTCTTGAACTTCATGGTGTAGGCCAAAACCAAAGAGTGAAGGTTTTCTCACGTGGGGGAGATGGTATACTTTAGCGACCCTTTACGATAGATAGACATTTAAATGAGATTAACATAGGGCATACTAATTTTAATCTAGTTGAGGGATTAGGTTCATAACAAATAATTTAGATAAGGATGTGAATCTTGACCATTTTAAACATTAATTTGAGGTCAAAATTAATATGGCATAAATTTTGAACTTATGACCAAAAAGATCATAACAAATAATTCAGATAAGGATGTGAATCTTGACCATTTTAAAAATTAATTTGAGGTCAAAATTGATATGGCATATAATTTTAACTTATGACCAAAAAGCCTCCCAAAATCTGTAAAGCAATTAACAGACAAGTTTTTGATGCATATATTGTCCTCACACTTAAGTAAAAAATAACAATAACATTACCAACTCCGTGTAGAGAAATTAATATGTTCATCTCTCACACAAACTTACAGAACATATGGCAAATTAGTGTGTTACAAGACTTGGGCTTACACACCCCAAAAAGATTAAAACGTATATGTCATACATATATTACAACCCATGGTTACATGAGAAAGTAAGCCCTCAAAATCTCATGCAAATATACAAAACATATATCTTGTACAAGTCCCAAGGTTTATTTAATATATATTTTCCTATATACAAGTGTGATCTTCCTTTAGGTTTTCGAAATCTCCATCTTCAATGGAAAACTTCAATCGTCCTCTCGAACATTCACAATAATAGAAACAACTATCGCTAAACATATAGCTTAGTGGTGTAAAAAGTACAACTCCCGAGCCCTAATATTCACCATCTTGTCATTGTCAAGTCAAGGGAAGCAAAATTGAAGCAAATTAGTAAATCAAGTAAACAATATACAAGGAGCATCAAGTCGAATATTTAAAGCTCCAAATGTCAATAGCGCTCACAAAACCATTTTCTAAGAGGTTCAATAGGAAGACTTGCCCAATACATACATCATGTCTCACACCAAGCACGGCCAAGTATCAAGAAAGAGTCGACACCGTGTATCAAGAAGGTTCAAAGCCCAATAATCAAGAGAACCAAGAACCATATTAAAAATGGCTTTCTAGTTTGTACTTAATATGAATAACTCCCATACATAAGACGAACTAAAAATACATTAGTCAAGATAGCAAATGATACAAATCAAGAGGCATGCTAATAGTGACAAATTCACATCCACAAGAAGCACAAGGTCCCAACAAAAGTGCCAATTGTTAAAAAAAATCCATACAAGTGGGTAAGTTACACAAGAATCTTCAACATCTCAAATGACAACAACACGACGACGCAAAGTGACAAGAGGTTACAATTATCAAGATAATCTTTCATATATACTAGTAGGTAAAAATAGTAAGAGGACAAGTTTATACAGAAAACTTAATTCTTTAGACAAGAAACAGTCCAACACAACTTCAAGAGTTCAAACTATACAACAACCAACGTATGAAGGTCCTCAACTTAATCAGGAGTTTACAAGCCTTATAAATACAATTAATTAACTTCTTCAATTCCTATAAGCTCAATAATGTTTATGTAAAACATTATTATTATCACAAGTATGCTTAGCCTTTATAAATACGACTATGCTCCCAGAACAGTGATTCTGGCCAGCCTAATATCTTATGTCACAACTAAGATTTGAAAAGGAAAATGATAATACTGGACTTTATAAAATTCATGAAAGATGGATATATATCTCTTAATATTTAAATTAATCAAGAATAATTATAAGATACGTTTTGTGCAAAATTATATAATAAAAACACTAACCGCTGAACATACAGGATTTCTAATTCCAGAATCTGGACAAAATTTGTCAAATATTAAGCCCCAAATTTTGAATTCACAAAATAAAAATTAGAGATTAAAATACACATAGGAGTCGTAGCTATATTCATTAGATTCCCAAATCATATTTATTCACTTAAACTAGGTTCTATAGAACGCGATATCCTTGAAATACCAAACACTACACATCATAGAAATAGATTTTGTCACTTACCAAGGCGGAGTGTGTGTGTCGAATTCAAACCAAAAGAAGCTATTTTTTCTCTTGATTTTTGAATATAAACTCTTTAGTTAATGTTCTAAGGTTCCTATACTTCAAGTGAGACTAAATCCACTGGAATAGGTGTAAAAATATAGCCTCAAAAGTGAGGCTAGTTACATGTACAACTATCACCAAAAGGGTGTTGCCCAATTATTGTGTTCTCCACATAATGCATTCCTACAGACCTATATGTATATACTTGATACAAATTCTCTTAACTTATATTAAATTCTAACTATTCAAATTACGCAAATATCCTCATAGAATACCTTATATTATGATAACACTTATGTTAAGCAAGGTTGTAAGAATCGCAAAAATTCAAGTCCCGAAAATAAGAATAAAACATACTATACTAATTAAGCAATGATGTATCAACATGTGAATCTTGGTCTAGTATTTTAGGGGTGTCACAACTCTCTCCCCCTTAAAGAAATTTTGTCTCGAAGATTACCTTAGACTAGTCCCAAAACAAGTGCGGATATTGGGTCCTCATGTCTTCATCTCTCTCCCAGATGGCTTCTTTTCCAGAATGGTTTATCTAAAGTACCTTTACTAAGGGATTCTCTTGTTCCTAGCCTGCTTTAATTCCCGATCTTGAATTAGGATAGGTTCTTCATTATACGTCCATTCTTGATTAACTTCAATAAGAACATGAGATGGATCAAAACGGTATCTTTTGAGGATAGAAACATGGAGATATTATGGATCTTGTATAACTCAGGTGGTAAAGTAAACTTATATGCAAAAGCTCCAACCCTTTTAAGTATCTCATTAGGCCCGATAAATCGGGGACTAAGTTTACCTGTTTGGACTAATCTCAAAATCTTTTTCCATGGAGACACCTTTAAGAATATTTTATAACCCACTTGATATTGAATGTCACGCCTTTTTTTAACAGCGTACGACTTTTGTCTATCCGAAGAAATCTTTAAATGATTCTTGATATTTTTTACCTTGTCCTCTATTTGTTGCACTATGTTCAAGACCAATTAACTTTCTTTCGCTAATTTCACTCCAACAAAGAGGGGTCCGACATTTTATTTTGTATAAGGCTTCATAGGGAGACATTCCAATTCTTGATTGGTAGCTATTATCGTAAGGGAATTCTATCAAAGCCAATTGTTATTGCAGGCTCGAAGCATATCCTCCAAGATTAATATCTCTCTTTCCGACTGGACAGCTATCTGATGATGGAACGAAATCCTAAATTTCAACTTAGTTCCCAAAGCTTCCTGCAAGTTGCCCCAAAATCTAGATGTAAACTTGAGTCTCAATCGAATACAATAGACACAGGGATCCCATGTAGTCTTACAATCTCATTATTGTAGAACTCGGCTAAATGTATATGTAAGTACTCCATTCTATTTCCTAAGAAGTTAGAACTCTTGGTTAGCCTATCAACAATCACCCATATTGCATCATGATTTCTCTGAGTGCGAGGAAGTCCAAAAACAAAGTCCATAGTTATTCTCTCCTGTTTCCATTACGACATTGACAAGGGCTATGTAAACCAATTGGGACTTGATGTTCAGCCTTTACTTGTTGACCAACCAAATATTTTGAAATGAACTCCGCAATGTCTCTCTTCATACCATCTCTCTAATAATATTCTCTAATGGTCTGGTACATCGTTGTACCTCCAGGATGCATTGCATATGGTGAATTATGTTCTTTGTTCAATATTTCTCTCCTCAAATTTTCATTATTAGGGACACATTACATGTTTTTATAAAGTAAGAAACCATCCTTTGTTAATGTAAAATCAAACTTTTCTACATTTTGGACATCTCTAGTCAATTTTACTAGTTTATCATCTAACTTTTGTGCTTCTTTCACTTGTTCAAGTAATATTGGTTTCACTTGCAAATTAGTAATAACTTAACCATTTGAATCATGTGTAAAACAAAAATCATTTGAATCATGTGTAAAACAAAAATTCATGATCTTAACTCAAAGAGCAATGTCAAAGGACTCAAAGAAATGCTTGCAAAGGATTTATGACTAAGGCATCGACAACCACATTAGCTTTACCTGGATGATAATCAATTGTGCAGGCTAATCCTTGATGATTTCAAGCCATCTACTCTACCTTAGATTCAGCTCCTTTTAAGTATCTAATTACTTTATGCTCTTGTGATTAGTGAATATATGACATTTCTCTCCATACAAATAATGTCGTGTTATTTTTAAGCAACACTATAGCAGCAAGTTCAGGATCATGAGTAGGATAATTCAATTCAAGCAATTTCAATTTTTGAGAGGCAAAAGATATTACCTTCCTTTCTTGCATCAAAACGCATCCTAGACCATTGTGAGAAGCATCATTGTATACTACATATTTCTTCTCTTCAATTGGTAGAGTAAGTATAGGCGCTTAAGTCAGCAAGGATTTGAGAGTTTCAAAGATCTCTTGAAATTTTTCATCCCAAATAAACTTTATTTCCTTATTCAAGAGCTTAAGTCAAAGGGAAGGCGATAATGGAGAAGCCTTTCACAAATCTTCTATAGTATCCTGCTTAGCCTAAGAAACTTCTTACCTCATTCAGACTTTGGGAGGTCTCTATTATGCAACTACTTATATCTTACTAGGATCCACCTTCACGCTGTAACTTCATACAATATATACCAAAAAAGATACTTCATCAAATCAATATTCATACTTAGAAAGTTTAGCATAAAGTTCATTCTCCTTCAAAATCTGCAAAATAATCCTGAGCTATTTCTCATGGTCTTCACTACTTCTAAAAAAAAGTATAAAAATATCAACTATAAAAACAGCCACAAACTGATACATATATTGCTTGAATACTCTATTCATTAGATCCATAAATACCGCAAGAACATTTGTCAATCCGAATGGCATCACCGAAAAATCATAACAACCATACCGAGTTCTAAAAGAAGTTTTATGAACATCATTTTCTCTTACACTTGTTGGTGATATCTAGACCTTAAATCAATCTTTAAGAATACTTTAGCACACTTGAATTTGTCAAACAAATCATCAATCCATGTTAGTGGATATCTATTCTTTATTGTTATTATGTCCAATTTTCTAAAGTCAATACAAAGCCTAATAGTTCCACCTTTCTTCTTTACAAATAAAACACGAGTTCCCCAAGGAGAAATAATAGATGGAATAAAACCTTTCACAAAAGTTCATGCAATTCATATTTCAATTCTTTTAATTAATGTTGGAGACATTCTATAAGAAGTGATGGAAATAGGGGTATATCCAGGAATAAACTCGATTAGAAATTCAACCTCTCTTTTCGGGGGCAATCCAGGAAGGTTTTCTGGGAAGACTTCTGCAAAATCACATACAACAAGTATGTCCTTGGTACAAGGACTCTCCAACTGTGTATCAACTATGTGAGCAAGGTATGCCCCAAAACCTTGACGCATCAACTATCTTGCCAATACCGCAAAAATAATACTAAAAGTCAATGATCTTTCACCTTGTATAGTGATGTGTGAATGTGTAGGATCTTTAAAATTCACATTCTTTGACTTACAATCTACGACTGCATGATATTTATAAATCCAATCCATCCCAATATAAACATCAAAATCCTGGAAGGGCATTTCAATCAAATAAGCAAAGAAGACTAGGTTTTGAATCATGAAGGGACAATCACGATAAATTTTCTCAACCTGATAACCTAATGGACTTTCAACCAACACATCATAATTAAGTCTCACGTATTTCACTTTTTCAGGAAGAACAAGTAATGAAACAATTTAAGAATGTGTATAATCAAGACCAAATAATGTAAACACACACAAGCCAAATAAGTGAAATTCATCGACAACCACGTCTTGTCCATCTTGATCATCCCTCTGCCTCAAAGCATAAGTGCATACAGTACCCCTTTGTCACTAGCTTGATTAGCTCCACTTGTACCTATTGATTCGGTGTTCTTAGGTATTGCACCTTTATAAGTTTGATGATAATTAGTAGAAGGCTAATGAACCAAGCCTTCAGTTCTCAAGGAAGGAGAATTATTAGGATTAGGAAAGTCCTTCACTTTATAATTGAAGCTCCCACAATTAAAACACGCACCAGAAGCTCTCCTGCAAGTACCAAAATGATTCTTTCCACGTTGTGGACAAGTGGGAACGCAAGGCTTGCTTGGCCATAATTTGGAGTACTAGTTGTAGAAAAGTCTGATATGTTTTGCTTTTGTTGTGGTGGCCGGTTACCACTACCAGCCTTAGAATTATCAAACCTTCCGCTTTTTGATGGACCCCAAAAATCGGTCTAGGCTTTCAAAATCGATTTTTATTTCTACTTTATCAAGTCGCTCACAAGTAAAAGCAACAGACTCTAACTTACAAAAGTTCTCATGTTGGAGGATCACCACATTTTTCCTAATGGAATCATTTAAACAATCTTGAAATTTCCTACACTTATCTTTTTCCTCTTTAATACTACCTCCAGCATAAGAAGAGAGCCTTAGAAACATTTGTACATATTCAGCAATAGACATGCCTCGTTGCCTTAGATTCAATAATTCTTTTTTCTTTGCATCACAATAATCAGGTGGTACATACTTCATATGAAATTCCTTAAGAAAATCGTCCCAAGTAAGAATAGAAGGTTTTACCTTGGCATTTGGAATACTTACCACCAATAATAATCATCCTTTTCTAATAGTGAAATAGAATAGTTAAATTTTGCAACTACGGAACAATCAAACTGCTCAAACACCATCTCCACGCAATCTAGCGATTGTCTTGCATCAGTGGGATCAATAGTGCATTCAAACACCACTCCACCTATTTTCCTCATTTTCTCAAAGTTAATCCCATTGGGAACACGCATCGATTCAACCATGCGGTGGAAGAATTCAGCCATTTGTTAAAAAGGTGGATTCGTGGCTTGAGTACAATGAATCATTTGAGGATGTGAACCAGCTCTTACATGCAGATTGTGTTAAACTTCAGACCCACTAGTGTTGACAACATACTCATTCAAGATATGTTTTCCAAGACATTCTAATGCATGAGGTTGGGAAACAGAGGTACCTGAACCTTCATGTAGAGCTTCCATAAGTCGGTCAGAAGAAGAGGCCATAATGTAATACCTTCAAAAGGGAAGATCACATTGCATTAGGCATATGTACATGATGCATGTGCAATCTACATTCAATAGAATATAGCTAACCATGAAAGTGAACATGTACTCTAAATAGAACCTTTTTGAAAGCAAACAACTATACAAGTAATTCACAACAGAAGTTCTGGAACCATAAGCCTAGGCTCAGATTCTGATACCAAACCCTTGTAGAAACCCTTTCCGACAGATACTAAAACTTGATAATAAACCTAATTTAATACTTGCAACATTTAAAAGACATTAACTTAGGGCATACTAATTTTAATCTAGTTGAGGGATTAGGTTCATAACGAATAATTTAGATAAGGATGTGCATCTTGCCTATTTTAAACATTTTTTTGAATTCAAAATAGATATGGCACATAATTTTAACCTTCTGACAAAGAAGCCTCCCAAAATATATTAAGCAAATAATACCCAAACTTTTCATGCCTATATTTTCCTCACACTAAAGAATGAAATAACAATAATATACCATCTTCCGTGTAGTGAAATCCATTTGTTAATGTCTTGTGCAAACATACAAAACATATAGTAAATTAGTATATTACAAGACTTGGCTTTACACAGACCAAAAATATTAAAACGTATATTTCAATACTTATATTACAACCCATTGTGACATGACCAAATCAGCCCTCAAAATCTCATGTAAATATAAAACGCATAGATCATGTACAAGTCCCAAGGTTTATACAAAATATATATAACTATATGCAAGTGTGATATTTCTTAAGGCTTTCAAATATCCATCATTAATTGCCAACTTCAATCGTCCTCTCGAACATTCCCTACAATAGAAACAACTATCGCTACACATATAGCTTAGTGGTGTAAAAACTATAGATCTGGAGCCCTCATATTCACCAAGTTATCATTCTCAAGTCAAGGTCAGCAAAATTGAAACATAATTAGTAAATGAAGTAAACAATATATAAGGAGTATCAAGTCAGATATTTAAAGTTCCAAACTTTAATAACGCTCATAGCACCATTTTCCATCAGGTTCAATAACAAGACTCACCAATTACATACATCATGTTTTCACACCAAGCATGAGCAAGTATCAAGAAGGGTCGACGCTCTATATCTAGAAGTGTCAAAGCCGAAAAATCAAGAGAAACAAGAACCATATTAAAAATGACTTTCTAGTTTGTACTTAAAATGGACAAGTCCTATACATAATACGAACTAAAATATAGAATCAAGATGAAAAATGATTCGAATCAAGAGGCATTTAAATAGTGACAAAGTCACATCCACAAGAAGGACAAGGTCCCAACAAGAGTTCCAAGTGATGAAACGATCCGTACAAGTGGGCTAGTAACACAAGAGTCTTCAATGTCTTAAATGACAACAACACAACCAATGCAAATTTAAAAGAGGTAACAAAGGTACCGAGATAATATTTCATATATACCAGCAGGTAAATATAGTAAGATTACAAGTTTATACACAAACCTCAGTTCTTTAGACAAGAAACAGTCAAACACCACTTAAAGTGTTCACACCGTAGACCAACTAGCGTATGAAGGTCCTCAACCGATTCACGAGTATATACAACCTTAAAAATACAATTAAATATCTTTTTATTTCCTATAAGCTCAATAGTGTTGATGAAAAATAGGATAATCATCAAAAGTATGCTTAGCATTTACAAATACGACTATGGTCCTAGAACAGTTATTCTAGCCAGCCTAATATCTCTTGTCGCAACTATGATTTTAAAAGGAAAATGGCAAAGACGGACTTTATAAATTTCATGAAAGATGTAGATACATCTCTTAATCTTGAAAAATCAAGAATAGCCATAAAAGTATGTTTTGTACAAAAAGGTGTAATCAAAACTCTAATTTGTGAATAGATAGGATTTCTATTTCCCGAATTTGGAAAAAACCTGTCAAATGTTACACCACATATTTCGAATCCATAGCATCAAAATTAGAGTTTCGCATAAACATCAAAGTTGTAAATAGTTTCTATAGAACGAGATATACTGAAAATACCAAACACTACACAACATTGAAATAACTGTTTTCATTTACGAGAGGGAGTGTGTGTGTGTGTCAGATTTATGCTAAAAGAAGCTAGTTTTCTCTTGATTTTTGAATAACAACTCTTTATCTAATTTTATAATATTACTATACTTCAAGTGAAACGAAATTAACTAGAAGAAGTGTCAAAATATAGTCTCAAAGATGAGGCTAGTCACATGTACAGCTGCCACTAAAAGGGTGTTGCCCAAATTATTGTGTTTTGCCCAAAATGCATACATATACACCAATATATGTATATAATTGATACAAATACTCTATATATATATGAAATTCTAAATAGTCAAATTACACAAATACCCCCATATATTATGAAAACACTTATAGTAAGCAAGGTTGTAAGTATCGCAAAATTCAAGTCCCCAAAATAAGAATAAAACACAGTATAGTAATTAAGCAATGATGTATTGACATTTCAATATTGGTCTAGTATTTTAGGGGTGTTAAATTTACTCCACTACCAAGGTAGATTGTGTGTTCCTTATGCGACTGAGGAGACAACATATTGTTCCAGAAGCCACAAACTACAGATATTCTATCCATCAAGATGCCACTAAGATGTAACGCCATCTACGGGAAGTCTATTGATGAAATGTCATGAAGTGGGATATCGTTGATTTTGTGAGTACGTGTCCCAACTGCCAGATAGTCGAGGTAGATCATCAGAAACCAGGGGGTATGACTCAATAGATCAACATTCGTACTTGGAAGTTGGAAGTGACCAATGTATATTTTATCACAATGTTACCTCGTACTAGCAGACAACGTTACTCCATTAGGGTGATAGTTGACTGCATGTCTAAGTCTTCTTATTTGTTGGCAGTCAAGACTGCATATTCAGCGGAGGACTATGCCAAACTTTACATTGATGAAATTATGAGGTTGCAAGGGATTACTTTGTCTATAATCTTAGATGTAGGTCCTTAGTTTACCTTTCATTTGAGGAAGTTATTTCAAAAAGGTCTTCGTACTTGGGTTAACCTTATCACAACATATCCGCAATAGATAGACAGGTAGAGTGTACCATTCACACCCTATAGGATACGTTGAGAGCTTGTGTGATCAATTTCAAGGCTAATTAGGATGATCACTTTCATCTTATTGATTTTTCCTAAAACAATCTATCTTTCCAGTATTCAGATGGACCCTTATAAGGCACTCTATGGGTATAGATGTAGATCTCCTATTAAGCAAATGTAAGGAGAAGGGAACTAGAGTTCCAAGATAATGATTCGGTTTTCTTGAAAGTGTCACCTATGAAGGGGATAATGAGGTTTTGAAAGAAAGAGAATATAAGTGCTAGATATATAGGCCTTTACAAGTGTCACGGCCGGAGTCTAGACCCTAGTCGAGACGGGTGTCATTGACCTCTCAGAGGTCACAAACAAGCCTACACAGGTCATCGTTACTTCACCTAGGTTAATTTTAAGCAGAAATTTGAACTTTTGTTTAATTAGACTTTTTAGTAAAAAACATTGAATTCGTATAAGACTATCTACATAAACACATAAGCGTTTACAACAACCATCTAATACCAAGATAATCAAATGAAAGACATATTCAATATATGTATAAAATATAGAGTTTCCAAATGGCACCAATACAATATCTGAAAATAACTAGGAAATAAACACTAGAGAAACATACTCCACTAGCGAATGTCTACGTCTAATGCTAGAATAAAATACTAAGCATCCTCGAAAGCATGAGGTCCTACCAAATCCGGATGAAATCTCCACGTCTGGATAACTTCAGCGTCGATTCGTAAGTTCTAGCGTCCAGCTGCACGTGCACCTAAACGTAAAGAGTTGTATGGGATTAGTACACACTTGCTTTAAGTATGGGTATATGCAACCACACACCAAGGACATGCCTAACTAAGAAGAGTTGTCTCCTAACGATAAGAATTATGGAAAGTCAAGTTTGTGGACTTGCCAAAATAGGATTAGGAAAGTCATGCTATGAGAATAACATACATCATCATAAATAACATATTGCACACAGCACATAACATATTACTTATTAGCACATAACATATTTCATATTATTCGTCCATATGCCATGAGACCTTGGAATCATGGACTTTGACATTAGGATTTCCCAAAATGAGCGCTCAACATGTGGGACCTCAATTAGGGAGCCTTCTTTAGCAAATGTTAGGATCAAATCCACACACACACACTTGATGAATGAAGAACACAAGAAATTTCAAGAGAAAGAGACGATAGATCTGGAGAGAGAAAGAGAGAAACCAATATTTCATGGTAACACTCCGTGACTAAACTTCCACGGGCGATGGGGTATATATATTAAATATTCAAAGTATTTTTGGTCACAGAGAATAAATGGAGAATAAATCAGGTTCCACAACCTAACAATTCTCCCACTTGGATACTGATTCAGTCATCCAAAAAATACATTCTCAACAAAAAATCTCTTCATCATCAATATCTTTGCCGCACCGCAATATCTGTAACAACAACTATAGAAGACATCAATACATTTCGTCAACATGTTTGTCTGGTTCTTTGCACCCTCTATCTTCTCCAAACACATATCACCATCCTCCACTGCCCTGCGAGTGAAATGGTACGGCCTTCCGATGTTCTTTGTCTACGAATGATAGACTAGATTTTTTCACTAACTATATAGCACTCTGGCTATCTGAGTAAAGAATATTTTCGCTCTTTTTCTTTCCCAAATCCTCCAGATAATCAGCCAGCCATATCATCTCTTTCCTAGTTTCAGCTATTGCCACATACTCAGCTTCAGTAGATGAAAGAGAAACAACTTTCTGAAGCCTGGACATCCAACTCATTATTGTTCCACCTATGGTGTAAATGTACCCGGATGTAATCTTGCTCGATTCCACATCCCCACCAAGATCAGCATCCACAAAACCGTGCAGAGTCACCTTTCCTTTACCAAAACAAAGTGAAATACTGGATGTACCTCTCATATATCTCAGAAGCCACTTCACAGCTTCCCAATGCTCTTTATCCGGGTTTGCCATGTACCTGCTAACAACTCCCACTGCATGTGCTATATAAGGTATAGTGTAGACCATGGCATACATCAAACTCCCAACTGCTGAAGCATATGGAACAAGTGTCATATGCTCACGCTCCTCACTGTCTTGGGTGACTGATCCTTTGACAACTTAAAGTGATTTTCCAATGGAGTAGTCCTGGGTTTAGCATCATTAACCCTTAATCTGCTCAACACCTTCTCAATATACAATTCCTGAGATAGATTTAAAGTGCCAGCAGATATATCCCGAGAAATCCTCATCCCCAAAATCTGCTTCGTTGGACCCAAATATTTCATCTCAAACGCTGCAGACAACCTTGTCTTCAAATTATTAATCTCCCTCATACTAGGTCCTGCAATCAACATATCATCCACATACAAGAGTAGAAAGACATATGAAACAGCTTATTTTTTGAAGTTACAACACAAATCCTTTTCAGCTTTGCAGAATCCACTGTTAGTCATGAAGGAGTTAACTTCTTGTACCACTGCCTTGGTGCTTGTTTAGTCCATACAAGCTCTTGGTAAGCTTGCACACCATGTGTTCCTTTCCTGGAACCACAAATCCTTCCGGTTGCTGCATATAGATCTCTTTGTCCAGATCTCCATGTAAAATTGTTGTTTTTACATCCATTTGCTCTAGATGCAAATTCTCCGATGCAATAATACCCAACAGAATTCGAATAGAGGTTAATTTCACAACAGGAGAAAATATTTCAGCATAATCAAAATCTTTCCTTTGTGAATATTCTTTAACCACTAAACGGGCCTTGAACCTTCTTTTGCCATCTGGTTCAGTCTTGATTCTTAACACCCACTTAATCAGCAAAGCTCTCTTCCCTACAGGTAACTCAGTCAATACCCATATGTCATTCTTCTCAAGTGACCTCATCTAATCATCCATGGATTGATCCCACTTTATCAAATCCTCCACCTGTAGGGCCTCGTCAAAAGACTCTAGTTCCCCCTCATCAGTCAGCAATAGATAGTGTAATGAAGGTGAATACCTATATGGTGCCTTGATGGTTCTGGATGATCTCGTTAAAACCTGCTCAGGTGTAACTTGCTCCACTTCAGATACTTCAGTAGGAGTTGGTTGAGTATCTACTTAGACATCTCTGGGGTTACTCTTCTCCAACTCAACCTCAACTCTCACTTGTTGTGTAATCTCTAGAACCTTTTGCTCTCTATCCTTGTACAAGACAGAATCATCAAATATCACGGCACAATGTCTCTGGATCTTTCTGTTCTTGTCATCCCAAAACCTGTAACCAAAAAATCAGAATCATAGCCTATGAAGTAACACTTCACAGCCTTGGCATCAAGCTTGTCTCTCTTTTCTGGATCAACATGAACATAACCAATGCAATCAAAAGTCCTCAAGTGTGAGTAATTGAGTTCTTTTCCTGTCCACACCTCCTTTGCAATCATGAGCCCTAAAGGAACCGATGGTCCCCTGTTGATCAAGTATGCAACTGTGCTCACAGCATCCGCCCAAAATGTTTTGGGCAGCCCACAGTGTATCCTCATACTCCTTGCACGCTCATTCAATGTTATGTTCATCCTCTCAGCAATTTCATTCTGCCTAGCCTTACCAGGAAGTGTTCTCATTAATTTGATTCCCTCAGCTGCACACAATGCCTTGAACTCTGATTTGTCATACTCTCCTCCATTATCAGACCTTAGGCATTTGACTTTCAAACCGGTCTAATTCTCAACTTCAGCTTTCCACTTTTTGAAAGTTGCAAACACATCTGAATTATGCTTCAAGAAGTAAACCCATACCTTCCTGCTGGAATCATCAATGAAGGTAACATAGAATATGGATCCTCCAAGTGATGATACTAGAGATGGTCCCCAAACATTTGTATGGACCATTTCTAACCGCACTTTCTTTGGCTCTCTAGGAGTCTTTGTGAAGCTTACTCTTTTTTGTTTGCCCATAACACAGCTCTCGCAAAGACCCATATCAACAGACTTCAAACCCTCTAATGCTCCTTTTGCAACCTTCATCTTCATTCCTTTAGCGCTCATGTGTCCAAGTTTGTTGTGCCACAAACATGAACCGGAAGAACCTTCAGAACAGCGGCCATATTAATAAACCCTGCAGTGGTGTACAAGGTTCCAAATTTGGTGCCACAAGCTACTACCATAGCACATTTCATAATCTTCCACGAACCTTACCCAAACTCTGTTTGCATATCCCGTGCTATCCAACTGACCAACAGAGATCAGATTTTTCTTGAGCCCAGGAATATATCTAACATCCTCCAATGTCCACTGGTTTCCCGAGGTGGTCTTTATGCAAAAATTTCCCTTTCCTTGAATCTCTAAGGCTCTATTGTCAGCAAGATACACCTTTCCAAAATTTCCAAATTTGAAATTTTTGAACAACTCCTTGCTTGGAGACGAATGGAAGATGCACCAGAATCCAAAATCCATGATTCAACTGGTTTGTTCACACTAAATATTAGAGCATCCCCAATGTTCTCTCCTGAATATACAGAATCATTGTCATCTCCATATTTCTGATTCTGTTTCTTCTTTGGCTTTGTAAAGCTCGTCTAAAAGTGCCCTTTTTCTCCACATTTCCAACAAGTCATGTTTGATCTGTTCAGAGATTTTCCTTGATTCATTGATTTTGATCGACCATGTTGATTTTGGCCTTTTGTCTTACTTCTCCCCCTTCGTTCAACGCTGAGAGCACTGCCCATGAATCACCCACTTCTCGTTTGAAAATGCTTTTGTTAAGGACAACATCAGAAATTTCATCAAACTTAAGTTTCATAGATCCACGGGAACTGCTAATCGCAGCAACAACAGTATCCCAAGACTCGGGCAGAGATGGCATCAAAATCAATGCCTTAATTTCATCTTTGAAATTAATATCCACATAAGTGAGTTGACTCAAAATCATATTGAACTCATTTATATGATCAGAAACAGATCCATTCTCAGACATCTGTAAATTGAACATTCTGCGCATCAAATATACCTTGTTCATCGCCGATGTTTTTTCATACCTGTTTGACAGTACCTTCAACAGATCGGCCGTAGTCTTCTCCTTCACGATGTTGAAAGCCCTGTTTCTTGACAAAGTCAAACGGATCAACCCTAGATCCTGGCGATCCTTGAGCTTCCACTTCTCCTCCGTCATGGATTCCGGCTTCAAGCCAGTCAATGGTTCGTGAAGATATTTCTGGTATAGATAATTTTTCACCTGCATCTTCCAGAAACTGAAATCGGATCCAACAAACTTCTCGATTCAAATCTTCGAACTATCCATCTTCAGTGATCGTGTTGAATCTCCTTAGCTCTAATGCCAGTTGTTAGGAGTAAATCCACACAAACACACTTGATGAATGAAGAACACAAGAACTTTCAAGAGAAAGAGATTAAGAGATCTAGAGAGAGAAAGAGAGAAACCAATATTTTTGGTAACACCCCGTAAGTAAACTTCCACGCTGGTGGGGTATATATTAATTATTCAGAGTATTTTTGGTTACAGAGAGAAAATGAGAATAAATATATGACAATACGTCAAATATTAATCAAGCTCCACTACCTAACAGCAAAATCAGAGTCTGCTTCATTCATTCATACGTACTTCATTTTATTCGTTCTTAAGCTAGTGTAAACACCAATCATACTAGGATATAGTTTAAGACTTTATTGAGTTCGGTGTGTGATGACCAAGAATGACCTAGTGTCATTACTTAAGTCTAGATTACCTCTTGATTATCCTATCCTAACACCTATGGTATCATTTACTTCATTATGTGCATTACTTGAGGCTGGCCTCATTCTTTCTTTGGGAACTTTAACCTTAACCGACATAGATTATGCGAGCATAAAGAAATGCGGTGTTTAACCCCATACCGAAAAGAGGTGGAATTACTGGCCAAAGTGAACCATAACATACTCGTGTATATAGGAAATCAAACCCTGCTAGAACCTTATATTGGCAGTATAGGTTCAAAAACTAAGATATATAAGGAGACCCATACCCGTCTGGACAGAAAGTTTCATCTCATGAGAATTACACGAACCTCCTCCTTCCCAAAAAAAGGAATCGCAACTCATAGCTAGCCTATTGGTGCTCAGTATAAAGTTTCATTACATTCATCTCATACATCATAGAAGATGGCTTCTAGAAGGAATGCATCATAGCTCATTAGATGATTTCTCATCTCATCATTAGTATTAAGTATGCATTGACTTCAATACTTTCAATAGAATGTTCATAGATACTGGTCTCTTCATTAACTTTACACTTTCATAGGTGATTACATCTTGGTAACATTTACTTAGGCTCATTTGAGGTTCCTCTCACCTTTCGCTTTAGCCTCTTATCATGTTCTCACCACATTCTTTAACTTTAGCACATTAACTCTTCATAATTACTCACCGCTTTACGTGAATGTTCATTTCATCGTATGCCAATGCACTTGCCCCTTTAATGTGTGTCACACTCTTACTTAACCCCTCTGGGGTTTTATTATCTCATCACCTAACATCTTAGGTTCACTTACTTTTAAACGTATGCTAGACTTATGAGTCCACACATAGAATCCATGAGGCTTCATTCATAGTTTTCTAAGTGATTCATATTTACCCAAGATTATGTGGTACAATACTTATGCATCATGTAGATAAGCCAAGATATTGATTTCGATCATTGGAGGCAGCATTCATTAAATTTTTATTCACGTATGACTTATGTATCAATACGGAATTGGGCAAGGGAATCGGATTTCGAATCCCTTGAGAAACACTTAGTCTTATATTAAACTTGATGATTGCATTTTGTCAGATTTGGGGGACCCTAGTTCGTTCCCCATCACTCCCATAATATTTCCTTTCTTTTCCTCTTCTTTTTTTAGATTAAGGCAAGGAGGTTGTGGAATCAATCCCCCACAAGCTCATTTTTTTTCTCTTAATTTGTCTCTTAACTTTCTCACCTATTCAAGAGGTTGTGGGTTCAATCCCCCCCTCTTCACATTTATTTTTCTCCTTTATTTTTCTCCTAACTCTCTCATCCCTTCAAGAGGTCGTGTGTTCAATCCCCACTCTCCACATTTATTTTTCTCCTTTATTTTTATCCTAACTCTCTCATATATTCAAGAGAATGTGAGTTCAATCCCCACTCACCTCATTTTATTTTTCTCCTTTATTTTTCTCCTAACTCTCTCATCTATTCAAAAGGTTGTTGGTTCAATCCCCACTCACCTCATTTTATTTTTCTCCTTTATTTTTCTCCTAACTCTCTCATCTATTCAAAAGGTTGTGGGTGCAATCCCCACTCACCACATTTATTTTCCTTTTGTTTTTCTCATGAAATTATTTTGTAATTTGCATTTGGTGAGGTCTTGGGTTCGATCCCCAATGACCTCACCATTTTTAAAAGTTTTTAAAACATAGCTACATTTTCAAATTTTTGGTCGAGACCAACATATCCAGCAAGCTGGAAATTTGGTCTCTTCCAATCCATCTTTCTCAAGTTTTTGTGTTGATTCTTGGAATAATTCGGTGACATCTTTCAAGCAACATTACCCATATATGAACATCACACGTTTAACATTTTTGATAAGCTCAAACTTACTTCTCAAATAAGAAGTGAAGTGGTCGTATCAAGTAAAGAACAAAACTATAAGGTTGGGATCGTTCCCACGAGGAAAATAGTTTAGACTTAACTTCAATCTATTATTATTACTATTTAGTCAATTATTTCCTTGGAAAACAAAGACAATAAAAAAGGGGTTTTCTATTTCTAAATAAATGAGAACAACTAGCAAAATTAAAGGAGACAATTTACAGCTTCAAATGTTGGAGTTTAATCAATTAATAAAAGTAACTAGGGTTTACGTGTTACCCACAGATTCATAACTTGATAATTCTAACTATAACAATTCTTTCCTACTATCTTGCATGCAAAGTGATAAGTTATGTATTTCTAAATCCTTGGTGTGGCATCTAGAAAATTTCACTCCGTACCTTGGTCCAGCTACGTGTGTTGCTATACTAACCCTTACCTTTACCTCATATTAAGCATCGTGTTCGATATTTGACTAAGTTATTACCTCGTACCAATCAATACTAACCAATTATATAGTATACACTAAATCTATGTTGATAATTCTTTTCCTATTATCTACCTCCTTGGTCTGGCAAGTAGCATTAAGGCGAGTTCTAACGTTGGTCATCCGTTAAAAAGACTTCTAAGTGAAAGAATTATCAATACATGCATGACACTATTCTAGAATTGTTATTTTAGTTAGGTTTTACCTCATTATTCGCCTATGGTTCCCACAACCCTAGTTATGGAGTTTAGTTACCCATAGTCATAATCACAATATTCAAAAATGTAATATAAGAATTCATGTACATACTTGATACGCTCAAACTTACTTCTCAAATAAGAAGTAAAACGATCGTGTCAAGTAAATAACCCAACTAGTGAGGTTGGGATCATTCCCACGAGGAAAATAGTTTAGACTTAACTTTAACCTATTATTACCATTGTTCGGTCAATGACTTCTTTGGAAAGTAAAAACAATAAAAGTGGGGTTTCTATTTCTAAATGAATGAAAATAACTAACGAAATTGAAAGAGACACTTAACAGCTTTGAATGTTGGAGTTTAATAAATTAATCGAAGTAACTAGGGTTTACTTGTTCCCCACAGGTTCATAACTTGATAATTCTAACTATAACAATTCTTTCCTGGTATCTTGCATGCAAAGTGATAAGTTATGTATTTCTAAATCCTTGGTCCGTCATCTAGAAAATCTCACTCCGCACCTTGGTCCGGCTACGTGTGTTTCTATCCTAACCCTTATCTTTACCTCATATTAAGCATCGTATTCGATATTTTACTAAGTTATTACCTCGTACCAATCAATACTAGCATATTAGATAGTATACACTAAATCTATGTTGATAATTCTTTTCCTATTATCTACCTCCTTGGTCCGGCAAGTAGCATTAAGGCGAGTTCTAACGTTGGCCATCCGTTAAAAAGACTTCTAAGCAAAAGAATTATTAATACATGCAAGACACTATTCTAGAATTGTTATTTTAGTTAGGTTTTATCTCATTATTTGCCTATGGTTCCCACAACCGTAGTTATGGAGTTTAGTTACCCATCGTCATAATCACAATATTCAAATATATGATATAAGAATTCATGTACTTACTTTAATGAGAAAGAGTAAAATCCGAAAGTTTGTTTGATTAATCACCAAAAATCACCAACAATCACTTGCAAGAATCTCAAAGTAATCAATAATCTCACAAAAAGTCTAATGATAATCAAAAGATCTAACACTATTACACAGAGTCTAATAATTATCCAGAGTCTAACCTCAAAAACGAGGTTTTTCGAACTATTTATAGAAAATAAAAACCTAATTAAACAAGAACTCTATTTGCTGGAAATCTGTCAAAATGCGGCTGGGTCGACGGAACCCGCGACGGATCGTCGTGGTCACGACGGAACGTCATGGACTCCGTCGTCCCATACCTCTGCAATTTCTTTTGCTGCTCTCTTCATAACCTCAACGACAAGTATGACGGACCGTCACAGACACGACGGTACGTCGAGGGTCTCGTTCCAAAATACTTTAACTCTTGGAATATGGGTACTGGGATTACTTCTCTGAACTTCATGACAAACCTACAGGACGGACCGTCATAGACACGAAGGACCGTCATGGACTCCGTAACCCCACACTTGGTCAGACTTCCCCATCTTCCTTCAGCAGCTGCACTACGCTGCCACCTACAGACCATCACAAGCACGACGGACAGTCATAAGCACCGTAGGTGGTCTCTTCTGCATTTCTTCGATCAAAATCCCCGCATTCATCTTTGGACAGATTTCCTACAAAATAAAGAGAAACTTATATAAAAATTAGCACAAAAAGGCTTTTGGACACACTAAGCTTAAGGAAAAGGTATTAATAATACCGTGAAACCACGGTATATCAGCACCCTCAACTTAAATTCGTTGTTTGTCCTCAAGCGACACACTATGACTCAATACAAAATCTTTGTAAAATAGTATCCATGTTTTATCCTTTGCAATCATTTGGCTATCAATCCCGATTAATCTCATCAAATCTATGCATGCTATCACTATTAGACTTGAAGTATGTGTGATCAGACCATGACACAAACTCACCATGTACTAACACCTATCCTCTTCAATTTCTCACCGAGGTGCTAACAATTCCGGTATTGCAACTAGTGTCCTCACTTTAAAACAAAATCCTCATTTTTCACACAATGATTTCAGTTTGAGTATAAGGATTACTTTTCAACACTCGCTCTCACGATAGGACTTTCTTAGCTTGTAACATAGGCTCAGGGTCATGTAGGGTATATTTAGGTATACTTAGTGACTTTTTGCCCTCCTTGACTTATCGGCTAAACCTTCCACTATCTATCATTTTATCTCGCCCAGTTTCTCATATTCTTTCACCTTGCAATTTTCTCTTCTTTCTTCATTTGTGTAAGTGACTCTCTTCTTTTCTTGCTTGTATTTCTTGTATATTTTTCTTTTTCTTTACTTTTCTTTCAACTAATTCTCGAGTCACTTTACTTTTGTTCTTTCTCTCTCTATGTTCTTTCAACCCCACTTTCCAGAGCATTCCTCATAATAGCCACCCTCAGCTCATGGCTTTGCCATGAGTCAAGGTACACAATACCCAAAGTTGGGTCAGGCCCATAAAGAAGGTTGTTTACTGCATTAGCCACCCTCAACTTATGCTTTTGGCATAAGCTGTGGTGTACATGTCCAAGGAGGGACAAGGGCCAACACATTATTCCGATAATGGATTGGTTGGGGTGAAAAAGAAAGGTCTAATTTAAGCTCAGATCATTTGGATCAAAGAAGGATGAATTTCATTTGGTTTTCTTTTATTTAGGCTAAAAATGGGCTATATTGAATAAGGGCCTATGATCCTTTCCTAATTGTCTGTTACAGCTTACTTTTAGCAGGACTAACCAGCAAGTTCTAGCTCAGTAGAAATAGTGGACTATTCAAATCTTCCTCACACTCACTTGATATCTCATCACTATACCAGATTATCAGACACCTAGTTCGAGTTTTAGACTTAGGGTAATGCAATGGTGTACCTCTATGTCATGATTAGAGCCACACAATTATCAGTTACTATGCCTAGTCATGCATAATTTTCCAATTTAAAGGATATCATTTTAGCCATCATGCTCCAGAATTAAACTATGTACAAAATATATAGACATGCCGGTTCAACAGAAAAAGTAATTAGTCTTTTGGGGAAAAAGAACACAGGCAAGAAAACCCCGAAAGAGGATAGTGAATTGGGCTACTCAGATTTAACACTCACTTTCCATTTACCCCACCCCCAACAAAAAAAAATGCAATTGTCCCCAATGCATAAAAAATTTAAATACTAGAGTGGTAGGTGAAGCAAACCTGTGGCGCAAAGCGCCGTCGATCAGCAAGCTGGTGGGTCCGGTTCCCCGGAACCCATGTCCTCTGCAATCTGGACACCCTCAGTGGTGTCCTTAGCAACAACCTCACAATCAGCAGTGCCTCCCGCTATCTCCACAGTTCGGGAACTAGACGCCCCAGCCGCTAACTCTCCTGCTCTCATTTGGTGCACCGCCTCCTCAGCAAGTGAGGCTCTTCTCACAGCCTCCATCTCACGGCTCTCCTTCTTCCGTGCTCGCGCCTCGTCCTCTGCTCGACCCCTACGCCTCTTGGCATGCTCTCGAGGAAGAGGTGGTGGAATCTATGAGGTGGCGAATAGAGCTGCCAACACTGTGTCCTCAGCAGGCTTGACAGAAGGGGACTCAGACTCCGGCACCCTAGCCTCTAAGATCGTGTCGATATCTGCACGAAGACTGTCGACCGCAGCCTGAAGAGTCAACACATCCACCGAGGGGCTGACCAGGCTAGCATCAACAGAGAGAAAAGATCATGCACGGGAAACGGTAAGTAGTTGTGACCTTGAAAGCCCTCTCGTGCATGACTGCCTGTAGAAGCCACGTGAAATCCACCTCGAACCCAGCTATCATCGCCGCCATCAACACTGCTCGATCCCATGTAACGATATTATCAGCGGCTGTGGGGGAAATGCAGTGGCGGACAATCAGCCACAAGAACTTCACCTTGAAAGTTAGGTTGGCCTTCTTGATGGCCCCCTTTGGCTCGGTCACCCAGTCGGCACCCTCTCCATTAACTGACATGTGCAGGGCCATCCACCTCTTGGTGGTCTCTCTCAGCGATGGCTCACGTAGGAACTGGCCATCTTTAACAAGCTACGGTCGGTAGTCAAACTCGGCAGTGAGAGGGGTCCGAGTAGCATCAACACCCTCGCCGTATAGAAACCGGCGGATGGCAGGCAGGGAAATGTCGACTTGAACGCCCTGTACTCGGACCTGCTCCAGTGGGGCCTGTTTGGCGGGGGCAGCCCGCCTATCAATCTGTGATCAGAGAGTCGCTACGTAGGATGCGTAGAACTCTCAGACCTTCACTGTAACGTCCCAACGGACATGCTGTCCACTCTAGGCGATGACTGGTGAAGAGATTGTGGATCTCAGGCATCGTCGGGAGACTCCCTGTAAGGACCCGCCGCTCCAATGTGAGCGTTCGAGTCATAAATCCTTTGTCAATTAGGAACTTGGCGTCGGAGTAGACTTGAAATTGCCTGTCGACACACCACCGGTTGGGCTGGTCAGTAGTCGGGGTGGGGGCATGAGCTGGTGATCCTGGTGTGGATTCCGAACTGTAAGCCTCATCAGACGAGGCCGACGCTGCAGCAGTGGCGGGTGCGGGAAACTCAGCAGAGCCGGAGGCTTCCTCAGACCACGATACTCCTAAGGAGCAAGACGTTCCTTCTTCGTTGGTGGCTGACCCAGAAGGTGTGCCGGTCAGTGTGCGCTCCTCATCAGACTGGGAGGCAGTGACTACGCCGGAAGCCACCTTTGTGGGTGTGGCTCTGGTGGCACATGAAGCACGGGAAGGGGTGGAAGTGCCTGGGGGCACGTACTCGGGGTCACGCTCATCATCAGAGCCAATGACCATGCAGGCAGACAGACTTCGATCACCCACGTGCATAGATTCGATCTTGTTTGGGTGCCACAGTAGGTAGTACATGTAAAGGATCAATATTAGTACGAGTAGTGGCAAATAAGACAAGCAAAACCACACAAAAAAAGTTAAAATAATATGACATTTCTATAGTAATAGTGACACACGACGGTCCTGGTGACGGCTCGTCGTGACTATGAAGGACCGTCATGACGGTATGTGCAGGACGGACCGTCACAGGTACGACGGTCCGTCGTAGGTGTCTGTCAGAGGATACTTGAAAAAAAAGTGGAGACCCTTAGGAGAGGGGTCTCTGACAGTCATACCGGTCATGCAGGACGGACCGTCGTGGGTATGACGGTCCGTCGTACTTGACCGTTTGAGGACACTTAGAAAAAAATGAGTGACCCTCAGGAACAGGGTCTCTGACAATATGAACGGTTGTGTAGGACGGACCGTCGTGAAGACGACGGTCCGTCACATGTGTCCGTTGGAGGACACTTAGAAAAAAATGAGAGACCCTCAGGAACAGGGTCTTTGACAACCAGAACGGTATATGTCCGTAAGAGGACACTTAGAAAAAATTGCAGTGGGGTGTTTAGGGCTTTTGGAACGGACCCTACGACGGTCCGTCGTGGGTACGACGGTCCGTCATCGGGGTCTCATTCTGTAGATCAATGACAGAACTGGTGTACCCCATTCATCCCCGATGAACCCAAATCGAAATTGTAGTGTTTTGAACCTACATTTGTCTAACCCAACTACCTAGGAAACTAGCAATGCAAAAGCACCTATGTCTAGGGTTGTAAACACGGCAATTTCGAACATTTTTAACCTAGGTTAGTCAGAATCTTATATAAAAGAAACAAACCTATCACGAAGAACTAAGCTAATACTAATTAATAAACAAAAATGCAAGATAAATGAGCAGAAATTAGAGACACATACCTTAGAATTTGAGAAAAACAAGATGGACAAGTACTCGGTGACCAGGAAGACATCCATAGCAGCAACTCCGACTAGTAGATGATAACTTTTAGGGCTTTGGAGAATTTTGGGGGACAATGATCGGTTGATAGAGGGAGAGATTGTGGAAGTTGAAAAGAGAGGGCAATGGGAGGAATAATGAAGGAATGGGGGTGAAATGAGGGGTTGGGGAGTTTAAATGGTGACATTTTATAAAAAAAACTCCAACCGGGTCGGGTCGGGTACGCCTCATTAATGACGCGATGATTCCCCGACGACGGTCCATCTCAGTTGTGACGACCCGTCGTGTGTGCCCTAGTTTGAAAATAATAGAAAGACGTACCAGGTACGACGGAGGCATACGACGGTCCGTCGCACGCACAACGGTCCGTCGATGTATCCGTTAGTGGCTGCTGTAGAGTAATTTTCTGCAGAATTTCCAGGTGATGTGCTTGCAAATTTAAAAACCCAGTAGTAGAAAAATGCTACCATTACTAAAAAGACTATAAGTATTGGGTTGCCTCCCAATAAGCGCCTGATTTAATGTCGCGGCACGACTGGGGACACTTGATTACTCAGACTTCATCAAGATGGTATGCCTCGATCACTTCATTCGCCCATTCAGCATGCCCGAAATAGATTTTTATGCATTGTCCATTCACCTTGAACCGCACACCCTCCTTAGTTTCCAACTCAACTGCCCATGAGGGAATAGTTGGGTAACCAAGTAAGGACCAGTCCATTTGGACTTGAGCTTGCCTGGAAACAAGCGCAACCTGGAATTGAATAAAAGCACCAAATCCCCGACCATAAACTCTCGTTTTTCAATTTTGTTGTCATGGTACTTCTTCATCTTTTCTTTGTATAGGGCTGAGCTTTCATAGGCTTTCAGGCAAAATTCATCGAGTTCATTCAACCCATTTAACCGTTGTTCTGCAGCTTCGCTCCAATCCATTTTAAACTTATTTATAGCCCACATGGCTTTATGCTCTAACTCAACCGGAAGATGACAAGCTTTCCCATATACAAGTTGGTATGGAGACATACCTATGGGAGTCTTATATGCTGTTCGGTAGGCCCAAAGAGCATCATCAAGCCTCCTTGACCAATCTGATCTACTAGCGTTCACTGTTTTTTGACAATATCTGTTTGATCTCCCAATTCGACACTTCAACTTGCCCACTAGTTTGAGGGTGGTAAGGAGTGGCCACATTATGGCGAACCCCATATTTCTCCAATAACCCCTTGAACAATCTGTTGCAGAAGTGGGAGCCCCCATCACTAATAATTTCCCTTGGGGTGCCAAAACGAGAGAATATATTCTTTTTCAAGAGTGCAGTGACATTCTTCCCTTCATTGTTTGAGAGGGCGATGGCTTCGACCCATTTAGATACATAATCAACTGCTACTAGAATGTACTTCATTCCATGAGAACTCACAAAAGGGCCCATAAAGTCAATACCCCAAACATCAAATAACTTAATCACAATAATGGGGTTTAGAGGGAGCTCTTGTTTTCTTGAAATTCCGCCATCTCGTTGGCATCTGTCACATGCTTTAGAAAACTCATGAGCATCTTGATGAAGAGTTGGCCAATAGTAACCACATTGTAATATCTTATGAGAGGTTCGAATACCGCTGTGATATCCACCAACGGGTGAGGAATGGCATTCCTCCAACACACTCAACATCTCACATTCTGGCACACAACGCCGAATAATCATGTCGACACAACTCCTATATAAGTATGGCTCATCCCAAAAGAACTTCTTCACATCGTACATGAACTTTTTTCTTTGATGAAAGTACAAGTCTGATGAAACAATATCATTAGTCAGATAGTTCGCAAAATCTGCGAATCATGGGATCAAGTCTTGTGAAGCAGCCAATACATGCTCATCGGGGAAAGTATCATCAATATCAGTCTTATCCCCTAACTCTCTCATAGCTTCATCCTCTAGACGAGACAAGTGATCAGCAACTTGATTTTCAGTTACTTTTCTATCCATCACTTCAAAGTCAAATTCTTGTAGTAGTAATACCCAACAAATCAGCCTAGGTTTCGCATCCTTCTTTGCCATCAAATATTTCAATGTTGAGTGGTCAGTATGCACTATAACTCTAGTACCTAGCAAATAGGAGTGAAATTTCTCAAAAGCAAAGACTACTGCAAGGAGTTCTTGCTCGGTTACTGTGTAGTTCTTCTGAGCTTCATTTAGGGCTTTACTAGCATAGTAAATGGGGTGAAGGATTTTGTTTTTTCTCTGTCCCAATACTACACCAAGAGCCACCCCACTAGCATCGCACATCACCTCAAATGGACTGTTCCAATCCGGAGAAATAATGATAGGCGCAGACACCAATTTTTCTTTTAGCTCACTGAATGCTTTAAGAGATTATTCATCAAAACAAAATTTACAATCTTTCTCCAGCAGTTTGCACAATGGATGTGCAATCTTTGAAAAGTCTTTGATGAATATCCGGTAAAAACCTGCATGTCCAAGAAAGCTTCTCGCACCTTTCACAAAGATCGGTGGGGGAAGTCTCTCTATTACCTTGACTTTAGCTCGATCAACCTCTATACCCTTTTTCTGAAATGCGATGACCCAAAACAATACCCTCTTTCACCATGAAATGACATTTTTCCCAATTAAGTACTAAATTGCAATCTTCACATCTATTAAGGTCCTCAGATAAATTGGTCAAACACCGCTCGAATGAATCACCAACCACAGAAAAATCATCCATAAAAACTTCTATAGTATCCTCCACCATGTCAGAAAATATCGACATCATACATCTCTAAAATGTGGCAGGTGCAATGCACAACCCAAATGGCATTCTTTTGAACGCAAAGGTCCCATATGGACAAGTAAAAGTGGTTTTCTCTTGATCTTCTGGTGCAATAGAAATATGATTATTTCCCCGAATACCCATCAAGAAAACAGTACCACCCTTTTCCGGCAAGTCTATCCAACATCTAATCCATGAAGGGCATAAGAAAGTAGTATTTTTCAGTCCATGAATTTAGTTTGCGGTAATCCATACACACCCTCCATCCAGTAACCGGTCTCATTGGAACAAGTTCATTTTTTTCGTTGGGCACCACAGTCATTCCCCTTTACTTAGGTACACACTAAACCGGGCATACCCAACTACTATCGGTGATTGGATAGATTACTCTGGCATCCAACCACTTAATGATTTCCTTCTTCACGACCTCTTGCATAGGAGGATTTAAGCATCTCTAGTGCTCAATAATTGGCTTATGATCAGGCATGAGTTGGATTTTATGAGATCAAATACCAGGAGAGATCCCAATAATGTCCGCAATAGTCCACCCAATAGCTTTTTTGAACCTTTTTAGCACCTTCACCAAACTCTCAACTTTTTGTTCATTCAGGTCTGATGCAATGATTACTGGCAAAGTGTCACCATTTCCTAAGAATTCATACCTGAGATGAGGTGGGAGATCTTTTAGTTCTAATTTTGGAGCGTCCTTTATAGATGGTTTCGCGGGTGGGGACTCGCGATTCTTCATATCAAGCTCATATTTCTTTGGTTTAAACCGAAGATCACCTCGGTCAAGAGCCGCGACTAATGACTCATACTCTTCAATGAAATCCCTATCAAAATTCATTATCACTGCCGCTAATGCTTCTACACCTAGACGTTCCTCTATTTGTGTCTCAGATGTCTCACCCATGTTGTAGGATATAGCAGATACCGATTGTAGTTCACCACTATGCCTCATGGACCTACAAATGTTAAAGGTCACTTCCTCATTGTTCAACCGAAATTTTATCTGCTCCTTTTCCATGTCAACTAAGGCTCTTCCTGTAGCAAGGAATGGCCTCCCAAGAATAATGGGCACTTCAAAATCGACTTAAAAATCAAGAATAACAAAATCTGCCAGAAATATGAATGATTCCACTTTTACTATCACATCGTGGAGTATCCCTATAGGCCTTTTTACAGTTCGATCAGCCATTAGTAGCCACATCGCAGTGGGCTTTGGATCACCCAAACCCAACTTCTTATAAATTGTGAGGGGCATGAGATTTATGCTTGCCCCCAGATCACATAATGCTTTTGAAAAATGTAATAGCCCGATTGTACAAGTATAGTGAACGCACCCAGATCTTCTTTCTTTTGTACCAAAGATCTTGTAGCAATAGCACTACAATGTTTCATTCTATCATCATCCTCAAAAGTGACCGATCTTTTCTTTGTGACCAGATTTTTCATAAACTTGGCGTAACCGGGCATTTGTTCTAAAGCTTCTACCAAAGGGACATTGATAGAAAGTTGCTTCAACATTGTTATAAAACACCAATATTTACCATCCTCGGTCTTTTTCAATAATATTTGAGGAAATGGGGGTGGTGGCCTAGGCATGGGAGTTACCTTTTTAGGCACTTCAGAATCTTTTACAGTGTTATCCTCTAATTCACCATCAACATCTACCACTTTATCAGTATCTTTTGTCACCTTTTTCTCATTAGACGTCATAGGTGGGTCAATGGTTTTCTTGACACGGCGAGTAGTAATTGCCATACAATGTCCATCATTTTTCAGATTTTGGACAGTGTTGCTAGGAAGAGTGCCCGGTTGCCATGTGTTCACAGTCGCAGATAATTGGGCCAATTGTAACTCAAGTTGCTTAATCGATATTGCATGTGTCGACTTTTTGCCCAATACCCGCTAAATCATTCCTCAACTTTTTATTGTGCTCATCACTAGCATCGAACCTCCTCATCATTATATGCAACATATCCTCAACTCATGACATACTACCTCCACCATCCCTACGAGTAACTTCACGATTTTGAGGAGGAACATAAGGTCCATTCCTGTCGTTTCTATTACCATAGCTACCCCTGTTGAAACTGTTGTCGCGGTTGTAGTTTCCATCTCAGACATAATGACCCTCATGATTGTAGTTACCATAGTTCCGACCTTGTTTCCCTTGACCTTGACGCCAATTCTCCTTATTAGAGCCTTGGTCACTTGGTCGGAAATCCCCCGTCTGTTCATTTTCTGCATAGGAATCCTCCTCATAATATCACTCATCGTTTTGTGGCGGTGGTTTCGACAAGTAGTTGACTGCATTTATCTTTTCTGCACCCCCAGTGACATGTTTTATTACCAACCCAAGCTCGATTCTCATCTGAGCCATTTTTTCGCGAATCTCATATGTGGCTGGGTTGTGAGTGGACTGCACTGCGAAGGTGTTTCTCCCTATATCAGATTTCCTAGTACTCCAAGCTTTATTATTCGGGGAGATTTTCTCTAATTTTTTGGCAATCTCAGCATAAGGACATTCCCCATAAGATCCACCTGCTATAGTGTCCAACACCGCTTTATTATTATCATCATGTCCCCGATAGAAGTATTCCTTTACTGACTCAACATCGATACGGTGATTTGGAACACTTCTCAAGAATGAGGTGAATCTATCCCAAGAACTACTAACTGACTCCCCTGGTAGTGCCACAAAGTTGTTCACTCTGTCTTTGTGGTTTAGTTTCTTTGAGACCGGATAGTAGCGTGCTAAGAAAACATCCCTTAGTTGGTTCCAAGTGAAGATTGAGTTGTATGGGAGCTCAGTGAACTATATAGCAGCCTCTCCCATTAGTGAGAAAGGAAACACTCTGAGCCCTATTACATCTAAATCCAAATCAGGACTCCCTACACATCTTTTACACACTGCCCTTACCTTAGCTATATGGGCATGTGGATCCTCAGAAGGTAGCCCTGAAAACAAACCTCTGGCAGTGAGCATTTGCATCAGGCTACTAGTTACCACAAAGGTGTGGCCTGTGGGTAGAGGAGGTAAGACAAGTGGACCATCGGAGTCTTCTATGTTATCATAGCCTCTGTAATATGCTTGAGGTCATGGAACGGGATTTTGCCCCCTCTGTTGGTGTTCACCCGGAGCATCGGGTAACAACTGACCATGATCATCAACCGGAGCAAGGATGTTCTGGTTCGGATCATCATCATTTATTCCAAATTTTCGATTCATATTTCGCAGTGTACGCTCTAATTCGTGATCATAGGGAAACAAGGGTTCTCTTCCTCTCCGTGTATTTGGCATACAAGGAGGATAGTTGTGAAAAAAAATCAAAAACAATAAAACAAAGTAAAATCAAGAAAATATCAACTAAACAATAGTAATAAGTTCAAGTTAATCTAAAAGCCATATTCCCCGGCAGCGGCGCAAAAATTTGATACGCTCAAACATACTTCTCAAATAAGAAGTAAAGCATTCGTGTCAAGTAAATAACCCAACTAGTGAGGTTGGGATCGTTCCCACGAGGAAAATAGTTTAGACTTAACTTTAACCTATTATTACTATTGTTCGGTCAACGACTTCCTTGGAAAGTAAATACAATAAAAGGGGGGTTTCTATTTCTAAATGAATGAAAATAACTAACGAAATTGAAAGAGACACTTAACAGCTTTAAACGTTGGAGTTTAATCAATTAATCGAAGTAACTAGGGTTTACATGTTCCCCACAGGTTCATAACTTGATAATTCTAACTATAACAATTCTTTCCTGGTATCTTGCATGCAAAGTGATAAGTTATGTATTTCTAAATTCTTGGTCCGGCATCTAGAAAATCTCACTCCGCACCTTGGTCCGGCTACGTGTGTTTCTATCCTAACACTTATCTTCACCTTATATTAAGCATCGTATTCGATATTTAACTAAGTTATTACCTCGTACCGATCAATACTAGCATATTAGATAGTATACACTAAATCTATGTTGATAATTCTTTTCCTATTATCTACCTCCTTGGTCCGGCAAGTAGCATTAAGGCGAGTTCTAATGTTGGTCATCCGTTAAAAAGACTTCTAAGAGAAAGAATTATTAATACATGCAGGACACTATTCCGAATTTTTATTTTAGTTAGGTTTTACCTCATTATTTGCCTATGGTTCCCACAACCCTAGTTATGGAATTTAGCTACCCATTGTCATAATCACAATATTCAAATATATGATATAATAATTCATGTACTTACTTCAATGAGAAAGAGTAAAATCCGAAAGTTTGTTTGATTAATCACCAAAAATCACCAACAATCACTTGCAAGAATCTCAAAGTAATCAATAATCTTACAAAAAGTCTAATGATAATCAAAAGGTCTAACACTATTACACAGAGTCTAATAATGATCCAGAGTCTAACCTCAAAAACGAGGTTTTTTGAACTATTTATAGAAAATAAAAACCAAATTAAACAAGGACTCTATTTGCTGGAAATCTATCAAAACGCGGCTGGGTCGACGGAACTCGCGACAGATCTTCGTGGTCACGACGGAACGTCATGGACTCCGTCGTCCCATACCTCTGCAATTTCTTCTGCTGCTCTCTTCATACCCTCAACGACAAGTATGACGGACCGTAACAGACACGACCGTCCGTCGAGGGTCTCGTTCAAAAATACTTTAAATCTTGGAATATGGGTACTGGGATTACTTCTCTGAACTTCATGACGAGCCTACAGGACGGACCGTCATAGACACGATGAACCGTCATGGACTACGTAACAACACACTTGGTCAGACTTCCCAATCTTCCTTCAGCAGCTGCACTACGCTGCCACCTACGGACCGTCACAAGCAAAACGGACCGTCATAAGCTCCGTAGGTGGTCTCTTCTGCATTTCTTCGCTCAAAATCCCCGCATTCATCTTTGGACAGATTTCCTGCAAAATAAAGAGAAACTTATATAAAAATTATCACAATATCATTACTTCAATGAGAAAGAATAAAATCCAAAAGTTCACTTGATTAATCAACAAAATTCACCAACAATCAATTACTGAAATTAATTGAAGACTAAAGATTCTCCAAAAGTGTAATAACAATCACAAAGTCTAAAATTCACAAAAGAAGCTCAAATAACCAAGAGTCTAACAAAGAGTCTAAAAATAATCAAGAGTCTAACCCCAAAAAATGAGGTTTTTCAAACTATTTATAAAAATAAAAACCTAATTAAATAAGGACACTATTTGCTAGAAATCTGTCAAAATGCGGATGGGTCGACGGACCTCGCGACGGATCGTCGTGGTCAGGACGGGCCATCATGGATTCTGTCATCCCATACTTGTGTAATTTCTTCTGCTGTTTTTTTATTACCCTCGACGGCAGGTATGACGGATCGTCACAGGCACAACGGTCCGTCGAGGGTCTCCGTTCTAAAACACTTGAACTCTTGGAATTTGGGTACTGGACTACTTCTCTGATCTTCATGACGAACCAGTAGGACGAACCGTAATGGCTATGACGGTCCGTCACGCACTCTGTAACCCCACACTTGGTCATAATTCCCCATCTTCCTTCAGCAGCTGCACTATGATGTCACCTACGGACCGTCACGAGCACGACAAACCGTCACAAGCTCCGCAGGTGGTAGTTTTCTGTATTTCTTGCTCAAAAACCTCCGCATTCATCTATTAGACAGATTTTCTGCAAATAAAGAGAAACTTACATAAAAATTAGTACAAAAAGGCTTTTGGACACACTAAACTTAAGGAAAAAGTATTAAAAATACCGTGAAACCACGGTATATCAATGCCCTCAACTTAAATTCGTTGGTTGTCCTCAAGCGACGCACTATGACTCAATATAAAATCTTTGAACAATAGTATCCATGTTTTATCTTTCGCAATCATTTGGCTGTCAATCCCGATCAGTCTCATCATGTTTATGCATGCTATCACTATTAGGCTTGAATTATGTGGAATCAGACCATGACACAGACTCACACTGCACTAACACCTATCCTCTTCAATTTCTCACCAACGTGCTAATATTTCCGGTATTGCAACTAGTGTCCTCACTTCAAAACAATATCCTCATTTTTCACACAATGATTTCAGTTTAGTAAAAGGATTAATTTATAACACTCACTCTCAGAACAAATTCACACTCACTCATACATATTTCCATAAGCTTTCTCTTATTTTCATGCTTTAAGTTCTCTATACAACTCTTAGGATCATGATAGGACTTTCTTAGATCGTAACATAGGCTCAGGGTTAGATAGGGTATATTTAGGTATATTTTAGTAACTTTTTTCCCTCCTTGACATATCGGCTAAACATACCACTTTTTATCATTTTATTTCGCCCAGTTTCTCATATT
Organism: Solanum corneliomulleri; assembly: GCA_027704805.1. Classification (NCBI taxonomy): domain Eukaryota; kingdom Viridiplantae; phylum Streptophyta; class Magnoliopsida; order Solanales; family Solanaceae; genus Solanum; species Solanum corneliomulleri. The sequence goes on along the minus strand of JAKWIY010003052.1, from coordinate 50,446,350 downwards.
CTTTCACCTTGCTATTTTCCTTTCTTTCTTCATTTATGTGAGTGACTCTATTCTTTTCTTGCTTGTATTTCTTGTATTTTATTTTATTTTATTTTATTTTTTTTTTTCCACTTTTCTTTCAACTAATTCTTGAGTCACTTTACTTTTGTTCTTTCTCTCTCTTTGTTCTTTCAACCCCACTTTCAAGAGCATTCCTCATAATAGTCACCCTCCACTCATGCCTTTGACATGAGTCAAAGTACACAATACCCAAAGTTGGGTCAGGGCCATAAGAAGGGTTGTTTACTGCATTAGACACCCTCAACTTATGCTTTTGGCATAAGCAGAGGTGCACATGTCCAAGGAGGGACCATGGCCAACACATTATTCCCAGAAAAGATCAGTTGGGGAGAAAAAGAAAGGTCTAATTTAAGATAAAATCATTTAGATCAAAGAAGGATTAATATCATTTGGTTTTCTTTTATTTAGGCTAAAAATGGGCTATATTGAACAAGCTCCTATGATCCTTTCCTAATTGTCTATTACAGCTTACTTTTAGCAAGACTAACCAGGCAGGTTCTAGCTAGTATAAATAGTGGACTATTCAAATCTTCCTCACACTCACTTGACATCTCATTACACTACCAGATTATCAGACACCTAGTTCAAATTGTAGACTTAGGGTCATGCAGTGGTGTACCTCTATGTCATGCTTAGAGCCACACATTTATCAATTACTATGCCTAGTCATGCATCATTTTCATTTTATCAAGATATAATTTTAGCCATCGTGCTTCAGAATTAAACTATGTACACAAGATATAGACATGCCGGTTTAACAGAAAAAATAATCAGTCTCTGGGGGAAAAAGAACACAAGCAAGAAAACCCCAAAAGAGGATCGTGAATTGGGTTACTTAGACTTCACCCTACCACTCACTTTCCATTTACCCCACCCCCAACAAAAAGACATGCAATTGTCCCCAATTTATAAAAACTTAAAACACAAGAGTGGTAGGTGAAGCAAACCTGGGGCATAAAGCGCCGACGATCAGCAAGTTGGTGGGTCCGGTTCCGCGGAACCCACAACCTCTATAATCTGGACACCCTCAGTAGTGTCCACAGCATCAACAGCACTATCAGCAGTGCCTCCCTCTATCTACACATTTCTGGAGCTAGATGTCGCAGGAGCTAACTCTACTACCCTCATCTGACGCGCCTCCTCATCAGCAAGCAAGGCTCTCCTCGCAGCCTCCATCTCACAGCGCTCCTTCTTCCGTGCTCGAGCCTCATCCTCATCTCTCCCCCTATGCCACTTGGCATGCTCTCGAGGGGGTTGGTGGTGGAATCTCAGAAGTGGCGAATAACGTCGCCATCACTGTGTCTTTAGCAGGATCTGCAGAAGGGGCCTCAGACTCAGGCACCCTAGCCTCTAAGACCATATCGATGTATGTGCGAAGACTGTCGACCGCAGCCTGAAGGGTCGACACATCCACCTGAGGGGCTGGCCGGGCTAGCACCCGCAACTCAAAAGCTTCCAAGCGCTGATGAAACTCAGTGATCTTCCGCTCTATGTGCTGGACCATTCTCCATTCCAAGCGCTCTTCTGCCTCACCAATAGACCTCTGCATCCAAGGCTGGATGTGATGCAAAAGTGTAGCCATCTGTGCCTCTAATTTCTGGACTCTAGCAAGCGGGACCAGAGCGGGGAAAGGGGCTGAGCGAGAGGAGCTCGGGGCAGTGCTACTACCCAGGATAGACTTGATCGGGGTAGTGTCAGTGGAAGCCACCTGCATAGCCGTGGGCCTGTGCTACCGTATCAGCAAGATTGTCACTTAGTGGAGGCAACTCTGGATGGGGCCCTTTACGTGGAGCCAACTCATTGGCCTCATCCCTGATGAGGACGATATCAACAGTGCCCAGCGGGGTCTTGAGCTGATCAACGTGCCATATAAGCGCACCTGCGGACCTGCATAGAGAAAATATCATGCACAGGAAAGGGTAAGTAGTTGTGACCTTAAAAGCCCTGTCGTGCATGACCGCCTGTAGAAGCCAAGCAAAGTCCACCTCAAACCCGGCTATCATCGCCGCCATCAGTACGACACGATCCCATGTGACTATATTATCAACGGTTGTGGGGGAAAGGCATTGGCGGACAATCAACCATAAAAACTTTGTCGTGAAGGTCAGGTTAGCCTTCTTGATCGCTCCCTTTGACTCAGTCACCAAGTTAGCACCCTCTCAATCAATAGACAAGTGCAGGGCCATCCATCTCTTGGTGGTCTCTCTAAGCTATGGCTCACGCAGGAATTGGCCATCTTTGACAATTTGCCACCGGTAGTCAAACTCGGCGGTGAGAGGGGTCCGGTTGGCATCAACATCCTCGCCATGTAGATACAGGCGGATGGAAGGCAGGGAGATATCAACTTGAATGACACGTACTCAGACATGCTCCAGTGGGGCCTGTTTGGCGGGGGCCGCCCACCTATCAATCTGTGATCTGAGAGTAGCCACATAAGAGGCGTGGAACTATCTGACCAATCTCTCCACCAGACGACGTTGTCCACTCCAGTCGATGTCCGGTGGAGAGATTGTGGATCTCTGCATAGTCGAGAGACTTCCCGTAAGGACCCGCCGCTCCAATGTAAGTGTCCGTGTCATGACTCATTTAACTATGTTTATGTGTAGAACCCTGAAGGAAAGTCTCTGACAAGTATGACGGTATATGCAGGATGGACCGTTGTGATTATGACAGTCCTCCATCGATGTCTGTTGTGGGACACTTGGAAAAAAAATGAGGAACCTTAGGAGGGGTCTCTGACCTTCATGACGGTTATGCAGGACAGGTCGTCGTGGGTATACGATCCGTCGTAGATGTCCGTTGGAGGACACTTAGAAAAAGTGATAGACCCTTAGGAACAGGGTCTCTGACAACCAGAACGGTTGTGCAGGAGAGATTGTGGATCTCTGCATAGTCGAGAGACTTCCCGTAAGGACCCGCCGCTCCAATGTAAGTGTCCGTGTCATGACTCATTTAACTATGTTTATGTGTAGAACCCTGAAGGAAAGTCTCTGACAAGTATGACGGTATATGCAGGATGGACCGTTGTGATTATGACAGTCCTCCATCGATGTCTGTTGTGGGACACTTGGAAAAAAATGAGGAACCTTAGGAGGGGTCTCTGACCTTCATGACGGTTATGCAGGACAGGTCGTCGAGGGTATACGATCCGTCGTAGATGTCCGTTGGAGGACACTTAGAAAAAGTGATAGACCCTTAGGAACAGGGTCTCTGACAACCAGAACGGTTGTGCAGGACGGATCGTCGTGGAATGACGGTCCGTCGCATGTGTCCGTTAGAGGACACTTAGAAAAAGTGAGAGACCCTTAGGAACAGACAAGTTTTCAAGAAGGATTTTTTTGATAGATTCTTTATTGGGGAGAAGATGGAGGCCAAATTGGTGGAGTTCATCAATCTTCGTCAAGGAGGTATGAGTGTGCTTGAATACTACTTGAAACTTACTAAGTTGTCAAAATATGTTTATTCTTTGGTTTCCGATACAAAGATA
>JAKWIY010003052.1:50358001-50442703 GCA_027704805.1 Solanum corneliomulleri | reverse complement strand
AATGAAATGGAAATTTATACTGAGCATTGATAGGCTAGCTATGAGCGGTAATGCCTTCTTTCGGGAAGGGAGGAGGTTCACGTAACTCTTATGAGATGAGACTGTCTGGCTTGCCGGGTATAGGTCTCCTTATATCTCCTAGTCTTTGAACCTATACAACCAATATAGGGATCTGGCGGGGTTAAATTCCTACGTAAGCTAGCATGTTGTGGGTCACTTTGGCCGGTGATTCCACCTCTTTTTGATGTGGGGGAGACACTGTATTTAATGATGCTCACATGATCTATGTCGGTTAAAGTTAAAGTTCCGAATGAAAGAATGAGGCCAGCCTCAAATGATGCACATAATGAAATGAATGATACCTAAAGTGTTAGGATAGGGTTATCAAAAGGTAAGTTAGATTCAAGTTATGACATTAGGTCATTCTTGGTCATTGCACAACGAACCTAATGAAAGTCTTAAACTACATACTAGGTATAGTTGGGGTTTATACTGGAATATGAATGAAATGAAATGGAGTACGTATGAATGAAAGAAGCAGACTCTATGTTTGCTAAAAAAGACTCTCTAGTTGAGATCCCATCTGTTGAGCCCTAATTTCAGGGATGTCTTAACGTTAAGTCCATGATCCCAAGGTCTCATGATATATGAATGAATGATATTAACGAAGTTATGTGCTTCATGGAAATTGTGATGTATGCTATATTATATGTGTTGTGTTTAAATGTTATCTGCTATGTGCAAAGGTTAAAAGTATGGCGATGTATGTTAATCTCATGGTATAAATTTCCTATTCCAAATCAGGAAAGCTCACTGACTTTCCTAATCCAAATTTTGAAATATCATTGACTTTCCTATTCCAAATTTGGAAACTTTCCTAATCTCAATTTGGCAAGTCCATTGACTTGACTTCCCAAAATCATGACGTTAGGAAAGAGCTATTCTTTATCATTCATGTCCATTGTGTGTGCTTTCATATACCCATACTTAGTACAAGTGTGTACTAACCCTATACAAACTTTACTATTTTTAGTTGCAGGCAAGGTGGACGATATAGCTACAGGATCATCGTTGCAATTATCCGGAACCTCCAACATTCATCCGGAGTTGGTAGGTCCTCATGCTTTCGAGGATGCTACTGTTTTATATTCTAGCTTAGTTTTGGAGTTGAGATTGTGGAGCATGTTCCACTAGCGTTTCTTTCCTATTTTTATCCAGACTATATATTGGTGCCAATTTGGCAATCATACACTTAATAAGAATCAAACTTATTTCTTTTAGTTGCATATCTATTAATGTTAGATGGTTGATGGTGAACAATTACGTACTAATGAGAATCTTTTTGTAAGTATTTTAATAAACAAAAAGTTTCAAATTTCCACTAAAATTAACCTATGTAAATTAAGAATGACGTAAGTGGGCTTGTCTGTGACCTCTCAGAGATCAACGACGCCGGTCTCATCTGGGGTCTAGATGCCGGCCGTGAAAAAAGTTGGTATCAGAGTACTAGGTTAAATTCCGAGGAATATAAGTTCACATCAACCACATTGAGTAGTTTCTATGTCATGGTAGTGAAGTGCACCACTATTCTAGATTAGAGACTGCATGATGCGTAAGAAAAATTTCCCTTTTTCTAATCTCATCGTTCTTTTCCTAATGTCTGAGTTCTTGGTTTTATGAGCGTGTCTAACATTGATCTTTGTTGTTTTTCAGAGAATGAACACTAGGAGAGATAATTGTCAGAAGAGAGAAGAAGCAGCTGCTGGGGGTAATCAAAATCCACGCCAAGCTCCAGCTGAAGGAGTGGCCATGCCAGTTAACCTAGCTGGATTGACTGATGTTGAGGTGAGGGCTTGTCTGGTTCAGATGGCATAGGCCATTACGATGCATGCTCAGGCTATGACTGCCCAAGTCAACCGGTAGAATGTTCAGAGAGAGAACACACTGGTTCAAAACATGGCTGATAGGCTGCCAGACTTCACGAGGATGAACCCTCCTATTTTCGTATGGTCTAAGACATCATAGGATCCTCAGGAGTTTGTGGATGAAGTACATAAAATTCTTGTGGCTATGGGGGCAAAGATACTGAGAAGGCTGAGTTGGCTTCCTATCAGCTCAAAGATGTTGCATAGACTTGGTGCAAGATGTGTCAAGATAGCGGTGTTTTGGGTGGGATGCCAGTTACTTGGGAGGTGTTCAAGACAACATTTTTGAGAGGTTCTTCCCAAGAGAGATGAGGGAATCCAAGGTTAAGGAGTTCATCAACGTTAAACAATGCTCTATGACGGTCAATGAATATTCCATGAAGTTTGTTAAGCTATAAAGGTATGTTACTTTCCTTAGAATTTAATAGCAAGAATGAGGAAAGCATTGTGCTTTGTTGAAATTATCCAGGTATGCTACTTCACTGGTTTCGAATAGCAGGGATGAGATGAGCAGGTTCCTCACAGGAATCAATGGAGACCTGGAGGGAGAGTGTTGGTCTATGATGCTCCATCATACTATGGACCTTTCAAGGTTGATGGTGATGTCCAATAGGTAGAGGATAACCGCAAGAAGAGAGGTGTTCGTGATGTTAGGAGAACTAGGCCTCAATATCAGACAGGTCCAAGCCATGGAGGCCACATAAACAATTTTGGCGTCCGTAAGCAGCCCAGGTTCAAGAAGGGGCAACAGAGTTTTGGGAATTATAACTCTCAGAGAAGTACAACACCTAGAGAAGGCAGACCTGAACCCAAAAGGGGCAATGGAGGTGAGATGCAACGTCCTAAGAAGAACTGCGCTAAGTGTGGCCGAGCTCACAGTGGAGAGTGCAGACAGGGCACTAATGCCTGCTTCGGTTGCGGTAAGAGTGGACACATGATCTGAGAATGTGCACAGAACAAAAGTCAGGCTGGAGGTAATTCTCAGCCTAGGCCTAACCCACAGAGTGCAGCAGCAGCCGAGCCTCACAATAGGATTAGATTCTATGTCCTGAAGGGAAGGGAGGAGCAGGAGAAGTCCGCAGATGTGGTCACAAGTATGCTGCAAGTATTCTCAACTTATGTTTATGCTTTACTTGATCCAGGGTCTACGCTTTCCTTTGTGACTCCTCTGCTGGCTCTTACATTTGAAATACTACCTGAAGTTTTGCATGATCCTGTAGTGGTTAGTACGCCTTTAAGAGAATGTGTAAGAACTGATAGAGTACACAAGGATTGCCCAATAGTTGTATGTGGTAGGACTATGTGTGCGAACTTGGTTGAACTACCCATGCATGATTTTGATGTTATTCTTGGCATGGACTGGCTTCACATTTGTTATGATTGCTTGGACTATCGTAGTAGAGTGGTGAGATTTTGGTTCCCTGCTGAAGAAGAGTTAGTTCGGGAGGGGTACAATTCGAGTAGTCCTAGTCCCTTGATTTCAAGTCTTAAGGTCAATAAAATGATGTCCAAGGGGTTACTATGTCATCTTGTGAGTGTTAATGATTTGGATCATGATATTCCTTTCGTAGACTCAGTGCCTCTAGCTAGTGAGTTCCTAGATGTGTTTCCTAAAGATTTGCCTAGAGTCCCTCCCCTTTGAGAGATTGACTTTGGTATCGACTTAGAACCCGATACTAAACAATCTCAATTCCTCCTTATAGAATGGTTCCAGCAGAACTCAAAGAGTTAAAGTTGCAGTTAAAAGATCTCACTGATAAGGGTTTCAATCACCCGAGCATATCCCGTTGGGTTACTCAGTGTTCATTGTAAAGAAGAAAGATGGGACCCTTAAAATGTGTATCGATTATCCGTACCTCAACAAAGTCACTATCAAGAACAAGTATCCACTTCCCAGAATAGATCACTTGTTTGACCAACTCCAAGGGTCTAGTTTTTTTTCGAAAATTGATCTTCGTTCAGGGTATCATCATCTTAAGGTTAGGGATTGATATGTCCCAAAGACGTCCTTTCGTACACGCTATGGTCACTATGTGTTTCTAGTCATGTAATTTGGTCTCACGAATTCACATGCTGCATTTATGGATCTCATGAACAGGGTCTTTCATAAATACCTTGAATCTTTCGTCATAGCATTCATTGATGACATTATCATCTACTCTAAGACCAATGAAGAGCATGAATAACATTTGAGACTAACCTTGCAGGTACTTAGACGGCATCAGTTGTATTCCAAATTCAGCAAGTGTGAATTCTGGCTGAGATCAGTAACCTTCCTGGGTCATGTTGTGTCAAATCAAGGTGTAGAGGTGGATCCTAGGAACACTGAAGCTATGAAGAACTAGCTAAAGCCCCCTACTCCCACTAACATCCGTAGATTTCTGGGATTGGCTGGTTACTACCGCAGGTTTGTGGAGGGTTTTTCTTCCATTGCTGCCCCACTGACAACTTTGATGAAGAATAAATCCAAATTTGTATGGACGGAGACTTGTGAGAAGAGTTTCCAGGAGCTCAAGGACAGACTCACTTCAGCCCTGGTGCTTACTCTGCCTAAGTGTGTGAGAATTACACTGTCTATTGTGATGCATCTAGGGTTGGTTTGGGTTGTGTTCTTATGCAGGCTGGTAAGGTGATAGCCTATGCTTCCAGACAGCTCAAGGTTCATGATAAGAATTATCCCACCCATGACCTGGAGTTGGCAGTTGTGGTGTTTGCACTGAAGTTGTGGAGGAACTATCTGTATGGAGTGTATGTGGATGTGTTCATAGACCATAGGAGTCTCTAGTATGTGTTCAAACAGAGGGAGTTGAATCTACGTCACGTAGATGGTTGGAGCTGTTGAATGATTATGACATGAATGTGTACTACCATCTAGGTAAGGCTAATGTTTTGGCTGATGCTTTGAGCAGTATGAGCATGGGGAGTACAACGCACGTTGAGGACGAGAAGAAGGAGTTGGCAAAAGATGTACACCTGTTGGCCAGACTGGGTGTGCGATTGGTTGACGCTACTAGTTGGGGTGTTTCAGTTCATCCTAGTTCTGAATCATCCTTGGTATTTGAAGTCAAGAAAGGTCAGCATCTTGATCCTGTGTTGATGGAGCTGAAGGACTTAGTGTTGTTAAAAATGAATGAGTCTTTCGCTTTTGGAGGTGATGACATACTTAGATACTAGGACATGCTGTGTTTACCAGATGTGGATGTTTTGAAGACTAGGATTGTGGCAGAGGCTCATGGTTCCATATATTCCATACATCCAGGTTCCACAAAAATGTATCATGATCTTAAGCAAATCTATTGGTGGGATGGCATGAAGAAGGACATTGTAGAATATGTGGCTAAGTTTCGTAATTGTTAGCAGGTTAAGGCAGAGCATATTAAGATTAGTGGTCTGAATCAGATTATTGACTTTCCGACTTAGAAGTGGGAGGCCATTAATATGGACTTTGTGGTTGGTCTTCCGAGGACTAGGAGGCAACATGACTCCATATGGGTTATTATGGACAGATTGAATAAGTCTGCTCACTTTATCCCTGTGAAGTCTACCTACAAAGCTGAGGATTATGCGAGACTCTACATTGATGAGATTGTGAGGTGGCATGGGATTACTTTGTCAATTATTTCAGTTAGAGGAGCTCAGTTTACTTCACGTTTTTGGAGATCTTTCCAGAAAATCTTAGGCACGCAGGTGAAGCTTAGTACTGCCTTTCATCTTAGACTGATGGGCAGGCAGAGCGCACCATTCAGACATTGGAGGACATGTTGAGAGAGTGTGTGATTGACTTAAGAGGTAGCTGGGATAACCATCTGCCTTTTATTGAGTTGTCGTATAATAATAGCAACCACTCTAGCATTAGGATGAAACCGTTTGAGGTATTGTATGGTAGGAGGTGTATATCTCTAGTTGGGTGGTTCGAGGTTGGAGAGTCATCCATTTTGGGTCCAGAGATCATTCATGAGACCTTAGACAAGGTTAGAGTGACTAGGGACAGGTTGTCTACTGCTTACAGCTGACAAAAGTCATATGCAGACAACAGAAAGTGACCCTTAGATTTTGAGATTGGTGACTAGGTTTACTTGAAGATATCACCTATGAAAGGGGTAATGTTGGAAGAAAAGGGAAGATGAGTTTCTGTCCATCCAGTCTTTCATGTCTCTATGTTGAAGAAGTGTCTAGGTGATCCAACATCGATTCTACCTATGGAAGGTTTCGGAGTTGATGAAAACTTGTCTTATGAGGAGGTACCTGTTAAGATCTTAGACAGAATGGTCAAGCGGCTCAGGAACAAGGAGATTGCCACAGTGAAGGTATTGTGGCGAAGTCATCTTGTTAAGGGTGCTACGTGGGAGACAAAGGCCGACATGAGATCCCACTACCCTCATCTTTTCGGCTCTTGAGGTTAGATTTCCTACTATTAAGTCTATGTTTTTTTTATTGCTCCGTACTTTGTTGCTATTGCTTGACAGTGCATAGTGATTATGTTATGATCTGTCTTGCATAACGATATATAGTGATAGTGTCATTCGGGGACAAATGTTCCTAGAGGGGGATAATGTAACAACCCTAAAAAAATGAATATGATAAATACTTAAGGTGTCAAGAATGCTTGCGATTAGACCAAGGTTCACACAGATTGATACGCATAGAACCAGACCTCAGAACCCTTTCTATGACCAATCCAACTAACTTGGGGAGTTAGTTGAGCTTGGAAAGGTTGTAACCAACCAAGTAAGGCTCTAAAAAACAAAGATTTAATCGAAGGAGTCTTTATCGGACTTAAAAATAAGAAATCTCAAGTTTTGAGGGTATAAGGGTAAAATGGTCTTTTCTAGGCCAATGGTAATTTCATAATTACCCTAATTAATTAATTAATTAATTCATTAATTTAGTTAAGAACCAATTAGGCTCAGGTTGACCCGAAATGGTCCATTTTGCAAAGGCCACTCTACCCGAGTTCGAGCCCCATTGGAAGCAACAAGTTGGTGATTTAATTAATGTTTATAATCTGATTTTTTAAGGGGATAATGGTCCTTTCACTATGATAAATAAATTAGGTTTTTATTTAAATTAATAAGGAGTCCTAGTTTGACGAATTCCCAAACTAAAACTCCTATTATTAGACTACTATCTCACGATCTCTCTCTCACGTTTCATCATTCTCTCTCACGTTGGTTTATGCCAAAAACAACAAAGTATAGAAGTAATATTAAGATTACTTTACACTTGAAGAACTCAGATGAAATTTTCAAAAAAAAACAAAGCTACCAAAAACGTTAAGGCAAAGAGAAGTTGTTCATTGAGTGGTGTGGACGTTGAGGTCGCTTGGACTGATTTTAGAGAGGGTTTTGGGCAGCCAATTCATCGTTTGAACATCAATTAAGTTATGCGATTCTTTCCTCTTGGACATTTTCCCAAGAGACCCCTGAAGATTCAAGATATTCATTCCAAAAACTAGGATTGTTCCCCTTTTACATGTCCCTGTCACTAGCTCGCATTGAACTTTAGGTGGGTATGTTTGCTGGTAGATAATAGGGATGAAATCTGTTTTCGTGATGTTTATGTTTAAGTATGCATGTTCAAAATAGTGAATAATGATTATGGTTTTCTAAATCATGTGAAAAAGGTGATGTGTGTGTGCAACGTGGGGCAGTGAAGTAGTCACAGTATTGGGACGTGTAAAGGCATGTTAATTCTTGTATTTTATGTGCTAAAGTTGTGAACAATGTGATGTTCATATGGTGAGTGATGTTACAAATTTTTAGTGAAAACGTTTGACTAATGTAACTACTAAACTACACCTAACAATGCACTAAAGGCTTGGCGAAATACCCTAATAAACTAACATGAAAAGGTTGATTAAAAGAAGATAAAAATTATGAATAAATTTCCATCTTAGTGTATATTAAATTTCGTTCAAAAAGAGGGTTGAAATATGGAAATTTAATACATTTAAAAGAGGTGAGGCCACCAGGATTCGAACCTGTGACCTAACCCTTTGGCTACTGGGTTTCGCGATAAAGGAAAAGAAAAATGGGGTTGGGGGATCGAAATTGGGCTTGTTGAGTAGTAGGAAGAGACCAAGAATTAAAATAAATTAATGAGAAGCATGGAAATCGAACCAACGACCTCCAGGTAGCGAGTGAAGGAAGAGAAAGTAAAGAAAAGAAAATGTGAGGCGTGCGAATTAAACCCACGACCTCAAGGTTGGGAAGGAGAATGAAAAACTTAAATAAGAAAACAAAGTGAGGTTGTGGAGGCTCGATCCCACAACCTCACTGCCAAAATGCCTAGCCTAATGAAGTTAATTAAATAAATAAAATAAGGAGGTTGTGGGGGTTCGAACCCACAACCTCCCAATGCTCTAGCGAAATTAAAAACAAAAATAAGGAGGCTGTGGGGGTTCGAACCCACAACCTCCCAATGCCTTAGCGAAAATTAAAGAATAAAAATGGAAGAGGTTGTGGGGGTTCGAACGCAGAACCCTTCGGCCAATTTAAGAGGGAAACCAACTACAAAATGAAAGGTAAAATGTTAATGTTGGGGTTCAATATTGAGTCCCAATGTCATGGAGATTCAAAATAAAATCAATGAAAAATGTAAATGCTATCCAAGTGATTCGAACTTGGGTTTCCTTGCCCAAACTTTCGTATTGATAAAGAAGTCATACGTGAACAAAATATCCAACAATAATGCCACCTACTTAGATCGAAATCAAGATCTTGGCATATATACAAGATACATAAGTCTTGTACTACATAATCTCAGGAAAGTATAATTCACTTAACGAACAATGAAAATGAAGCCCCATGGCTTGTATGTATAGATTCATAAGTGTAGCATACGTTCAAAAGTAAGTGAACCTAAGATGTATGTAGGGAAGTGATATATCCTAGAAGGGTTAAGTATGAGTGTAAGATACACTAAATGGCCAAGTGCATTGGTATATGATGAAATGAATAATGAAATGATGAAATGAATAATTAAATGATGCAATGATTAATTAAATGATGAAATGAACAATGAAATGATGAAACCCTAGAAGGGGTAAGTAAGGGTGTGAAACACACTAAATGGCCAAGTGCATTGGCATATGATGAAAGGAACATTCACGTTATAAGAGATGAGTTACTTTGAAAAGCAAAGGTGCTAATGATAAGGAATGTGGTGACAACATGATATGAGGCTAATGTAAATGTTTGAGAGTAATCTCAAATGAGCCTAAGTAAATGTTACCAAAACGTACTCGCAAATGAGAGTGTAAGATAATGAATAGACCAGTCTCTATAAACACTCTAATGAAAGTATTTAGCTTAACACACTTAATACTAATGGTGAGATGATAAATCATCTAATGAGCTATGATTTCCTCATACTAGAAGCCAACTTCCATTACTTATGAGATGAATGAAATGGAACTTTATACTGAGCACCAATAGGATAGCTATGAGCGGTGATGCCTTCTTTTGGGAAGGGCCGAGGTTCACATCACTCGCATGAAATGAGACTGTCCAGCTTTCCGGGTATGAGTCTCCTTATATCTCCTAGTCTTTGAACCTATACAACCAATATGGGGATCTGGCGGGGTTAAATTCCCATGTACGCTAGCATGTTTTGGGTCACTTTGGCCGGTGAATCCACCTCTTTTAGTTGTGGGGGATACACTGGATTTAATGATGATCACATGATCTATGTCGGTTAAAGTTGAAGTTCCCAATGAAAGAATGAGGCCAGCCTCAAATGATGCACATAATGAAATGAATGATACCAAAGGTGTTAGGATAGGGTAATCAAAAGGTAAGTTAGATTCAAGTAATGATATTAGGTCATTCTTGGTCATTGCACAACGAACATAATGAAAGTCTTAAACTACATCCTAGGTATCGTTGTTGTTTATACTGGAATATGAATGAAATGAAATGGAGTACGTATAAATGAATGAAGCAGACTCCGTGTTTGCTAAAAAAGACTCTCTAGTTGAGGTCCCATCTGTTGAGCCCTCATTTCTGTGATGTCTTAACGTTAAGTCCATGATCCCAAGGTCTCATGGTATATGAATGAATGAAATTAAAGAAGTTATGTGCTTCATGCAAATTGTGATGTATGCTATATGATATGTGCTATGTGTAAATGTTATGTGCTGTGTGCAAAGGTGAAAAGTATGATGATGTATATTAATCTCATGGCATAACTTTCCTATTCCAAATCAGGAAAGCTCACTGACTTTCCTTATCCAAATTTGGAAAGCTCGTTGACTTTCCTAATCCAAATTTGGAAACTTTCCTAATCTCAATTTTTCAAGTCCACCGACTTGACTTCCAAAAATCATGTTGTTAGGAAAGAGATATTCTTTCTCATGCATGTCCGTGGTGTGTGCTTGCATATACCCATACTTAGTATAAAAGTTTACTAACCCTATACAAACTCTACTATTTTTAGGTGTAGGCATAGGTGGACGATAAAGCTACATGATCATCGTTGCAGTTATCCGGACATTCAATATTGATCCCGAGTTGGTAGAGCCTCATGCTTTCGAGGATGCTACTGTTTTATATTCTAGCTTAGTTTTAGAGTTGAGCTATTGGAACATGTTCCACTAGCGTTTCTTTCCTGTTTTTATTCAGTCTATGTATTGGTGCCATTTTGGCAATTATACACTTCATAAGAATGGGACTATTTTATTTTAGTTGGTTATTAATTAATGTTATATGGTTGATGGTGCACAGTTACGTATTAATGAGAATCTTTTTATAAGTATGTTAATAAACAAAAAGTGTCAAATTTTCCGCTAAAATTAACCTATGTAAACTAAGAATGACGTAAGTAGGCTTGTCTGCAACCTCTAAGAGGTCAACGACGCCGGTCTCGTATGAGGTCTAGATATCGGTCGTGACACCGACTCAAGAATAGGGTTTTTTAAATCTACATCCCTTTTCATAACTAGTTGGTATATGCAACCCTTACAAATCATCTTTGTAGCTTCAAGAAAAGAGACAGATTGACTCTTAGGAATAAAATTTCCCCTTTTCAACTCTAGGTTAGGCTTATTTGGAATCTAAAACATGACTACGCAGGTTCTATAATCAATCGAGGAACAAAAAGAGTGCAACTAACCCATACCAAGAATAACATAAAAATTTAGCATATCAAGCTCTACCGAATCAGGAAGAGTAACTCTATGGGACAAGGAGAAGGGACATTTTCTATAGACCCTTTGAGCCAAAATATAATCACTAACATGAGTAGAGACATATAAAGGTTCTAACAACACATCTAGAAGAACATCAAACCTCATAGGCATCACAAAAGACAAGGTAGCACCGGGATCAAGTAAAGAATAAACATCATGTTGAGAATCAGTCAACATACCGGTAACCACATTAGGAGTACCCTTTAATTGACCATGAGTTTGAAGTGCATAAAACCTATTTTTCATAGGATAATTCGAAAGCGAACAGCTTGTACCGGATGAAATATAGAGTTGAGCCCTACAAAGATTATCTCTTTCATTGTTAGCAACATAAGGGAAATTTCTTATACCACGGTTAATCTTACCAAAACCAAAACAAGAATTGTTACACTTTAAACATTTGCCCTCATGTTTTTTTCCACACTTAGCACAAGTAGGCAATAGATATCCACTATCTCTCCCTCCTTGAGGCTTGGGCGTTAGAAACCCTATCTTTTTTGGATCATGGAAGAGTATTACAATAAACTTGATCGGAAATATTTTTTTGAAATATTGAACAACCACGTCCACCGGACCTAAAGTATCAATAGTTAGAATCATCAAATCATGCCCTCTTTAGTTACCCTAGACTTTTACTTGTACCTTTTGTCCTTAATTTGTTGACCATGAACATAAGGTGATAAATATCCATGTCAAAAAATCTTTCATAACCAATCATGACACTCATGAAACAAATTTTCTC
This sequence comes from Solanum corneliomulleri, assembly GCA_027704805.1. Lineage (NCBI taxonomy): Eukaryota > Viridiplantae > Streptophyta > Magnoliopsida > Solanales > Solanaceae > Solanum > Solanum corneliomulleri. The sequence continues at coordinate 50,430,849 of JAKWIY010003052.1, read as the reverse complement.
ATTCTAGCCCTAGAGTCTGCCACTATAGAAGGACATTAGCCTAAAAACTATGTGAACCTCAATGCATCTTCTTTCATACTCATGTTCCCTCATCGAAAAATGATATACTCAATTACTTTAGCCTCCGTCATCTAATGAAAAGTGAATTTACCAGGGAAAGCAGAATTGAACTCCGATCCATTTTACGAACTTGTTTCCTTCAATTGGTTGAACCAAATTTGAGAAACACCCTTAAGATAATAAGAGGCCCATTTCGCCTTTTGCTGTAGTGTCACTCCCATAATCAATGAATTCTTGAGGAGATTCCTCAACCTCATAACCATAGAACTTGAAGGATTCATTCTAGAACATTGCCTTTCTCTAGATGCCATTGTACCCACAATTGGATTTTCCGGGACCACAACCTCCCTATTAGTTTGGGCTATCACAACATGAGACAACACTTAAAAAGCAGTCCTAAACTCTGCATTAGTAACTTTCTCAGCCATAGGGTCAACTGGAGCTTTAGGATCCTGAGAGGAAGCTTCTTGACTTGCATTCCCTCCCTAATTCCTTTTAGCAAAAGTTTTTCAAGTATTCATTTAATGTAGACCATCGTGTAAGGATTAGGAGGGAAATATTATAGAGTCAAACTCTATTTCACGACTTAGAGTAAGAAATGAACTGTAGTTTCTTTAGTATTTTGTAGCTTCTCATTCATAAATGTGGTGCGCTTCACACTTATGAAACGACTCTACTTGACTTGGTTTTTATGACATTCTAGAACCATTTTAAACCTAGTGATCTAATTACCAAGTTTTTGACTATCTAGGGGTACCACCTATATGAAACATGGCGTACAAGACGTCGAGAATCCACATTCCAGACACTAAGCTTTTATCGTTAAGATAATAGAAATTCACAAGAAATTAAAATATTTCAACATAATAAATTTTTTATTTTAAAAGAGGAAGTCTGATTCACATGTGTCAAAACCATGCATTATAATAATATCTTGGGCCACAACCCATACAACAATGTTTAAAAACTAAAACTAAAGAACATAAGGAAAGATAATGCCAAATCCTGGAATACTGTGAGGACTCACCAATACTTAATCGATCCTCTACTATAGATCCGAGCCACGGGGATGAGAATCGAGATCGCCAGGCCCTACATTAGGATAAGAAATGTAGGCAACTGTATATGTTAGTACAAGAATTTACTATATATGATATATTGCATAAACATAATATAATACAAGAACTAGACAACATGAGTCATAAAGCATAATCAATGAACATAATACATCATCATAACATGTGAGAAGTACTTTACGAAGTAACCTGTTCATCCTTCGTTAGGACTTGGGTAACCTGTAAAAATCATGTATGCTAAATCTACAAAAACGCAGGTTTCATGAGTTATAGGTGGCACCGATGGGCACCTTCCACGGACTGTAAGGAGAACCATGGTCGGTTCTACTATTTAGTGGTTCTCAACATGCAATCCATACCCAAACCCCTAAGAAATTACTCTAAAGTCCCGACCCATCAAAAGTTTATAGTCTAGAGTCGTAGGTTTGATCCCAAAGTTGACCAACACTTACCATCAGACCATCCATGGTCCGTGGGTCTATTTCATTAGTTGGCCCTATCACCTATTAAGTAAAGGGACATATGGTCCTTTCCTTTAGCATTGGATACCTAAACTACGTCTTTTAACCCTTAAAGTATGTAGTTTTTGTCAGTTCATCAAAAAACATAGAAAACTTAGAACACAATGGAGAAAGACTCAGCAAGCCTTTGCAGAAGAAAGAAATAAGTTTTCATCAAGTTCAACCGTGAAACCAAAAGATTTCTCCGTGGAACTTTCCCTAGGTATATGGGATTTCACTAGTGGGTTCGTGTCACCAATTAGGTCCATAGATTTAAGTCAAAAAATTTGGATTCGATTAACATAATATAGACCTAAAGTTTCTTTAATGTTAATTATTTTTGTGTTTATATGTTATTAGAATGATCAAAATTGGAATATCATGTTATTGGTCAATTCCTTGCATAATATTCAGAAGCCTATTTGAATATGCTCATGTAGTTCATGAATTTACATGCTAGGTCAGATTTTTTAGATTATTAAAATATACACATGCTTCAGTTTACGAATGTCATATTGGTATTCATAATTGTTACTTTCTAACAGTTTGCATGTCAGTAATTGAGTTATCCAATACTTCAACATTTCAATCATAATATTGCTTGTTTACATTCTAATTAGGAATGGCAAAATACCAAGTGAAGTAGGGAAGTCGTCTTCAAGTACCAAAAATATGTGCCCCATAGGTCTTAAGTTCCCTCAGTGGGCATTATTTTATTAATCACGCTAGTCATGCCTCTATACCTTTGGCCAGGTATATTGGGTACTTTCGATGAGGAATATACATTAAAATCTACAGGTAGCTCATGTGGTTCTATGTTAGTTATTATTAACTCCCTTAAAATCATATTATACTACATTGACCATGTTGTCAACTTTAGTTTAGATTTAAGTTTAAGCATGTTATAAACTCGGTCATCGCATTATGTTATTTAATTCTAAGTATCCTCAATTTAGTATCATGCTTATCTCATATCATTTCTCATTATTATGCTTTGATTCATTTATTTTATGGTTCAACTTTATTTTATTTTACATGCTCAGTACCTTTCAAGTACTGACGCATACTCTGTGCTACATCTCCTCATGATGTAGGTTTATGTTCTCAGCTTCCAGATCACGCATAAGTCAGTTCCTAAACTTAAGTCCAGCATCATCACTTGTGAGTCCTCATTATTTAATGGTGGTGACATGATATCTTTCATGCTTTTTAGTTTTACTTTCACTTTTGATAGATTTAGTTTGGCATGTCCTAGAACTTCTAGTTAGCTAGAGGCTATTTTCTGACATAGACAGATTCTGCTATGGTGTTAGAGTTTTAGTTTTCAGTCATTGTTTAAATACTCATTTTTCATATTTTCAAATTTAGTATATGAGAATTTCTATTATTTCAGTTTATCTTATGATTTGTCTTTAGCACAGTATTTCGCTACTTCAGTTCATTTGGTATGCTTACAATATACCAAAGGATTAGCTTGGGGTCATCCATGATCCTAGGTCCCATGTACGCATCCTGGGGGTAGCTTCTGGGTATGATAAACTTGGTATCAAAGGATTAGGTTTAAGAGTCCTAGGACGTATGAAAAGCTTCACTAGTTAGAGTCCTTTTCATGGGTGTGAAGTGCACCACATCTAATGAAAGGAAGGCTACGAAGTGTTTTCAGATATTGTCACTTTCTTGTTACTCATACTGCGTGTAAGGTATGATCATATACCTTATTTCTAAGTCGGCGTTATGTATTTCAGATCATGCCTCCTCATAGATCTTATGGAAGGAACGTGAAAGCACGCAATGCTAACATACCTACTCCATTACTAGATCAGGAATATCTAATAGTGAGTTTTTGAAGGCTATCAAACGTTTGCTTTAGAGTATAACTAACCAGAACGACCAGAAGGCTCCAATTCATACAAATGGTAGTGGTTGATATGTGGTAGCTAAAGTTCAAGATTTTGTAAGGATGAATCCGCTAGAATTCTTTATATCCAGATTGGTTAGGATCCATAAAACTTCATAATGAGGTCAAGAAGACCTTTGTAGTTATACAGGTGACATTTATGATAGGGTGGAATTGGCATTGAGGGATGTAACTCAGATATTGTATACATACTGGAAAGAGAACAATGGTACTAATACGACTCCACTTGGGAATGCTTTAGCGAATCGTTTCTTGACAGGTTCTTCCCGAGGGAGTTAAGAGAGTCAAAGGCAAAAGAGTTCATGAATTTGTGGCAGGGTAGCATGATGTTGTAAGAGTATGGACTCAAGTTCACATAGCTCTACGGGTACGCTCCTCACATGTTTGCTGATTCTAGGGCTCAAATAAATAAGTTTTTGTATGGGGTATCCGATCTAGTGAAAATAAAGTGTAGAAATACTATGTTACTGGAAAATCTAAACATTTCTACACTCATGAGTCATGCTCAACAGGTTGATGGAGATAATATTAAGAAATGGGATAAGGATAATAAAAAGGCTAGAACAGGCCATACGCCTATGAGTATTCTCAACAAAATTTAGGTGGTAAAAATCAATAACAGTTTTATCAAATGTCTTCAGATCCAACACTTTCATAAACTAGTGTCCATCTTCCAAGTTCCAAAATTATTAGAAAGGTATGGAATTGGGATCTAATTTTCAAGAGAGTGCTTCAGGCACAAAAAACTACCAAAATTATCCAAAGTGTTGTAAGAACAATCTGTGCGAGTGTCATTAAGGAACCGAATGACGCTCTAGGAGTGGTTAGTCTGGTCACAGGTTAAAAGATTGTCTTTCTAAATAGGGTCAAGGAGGCAATAATGGTAGAGCTCATTCCACAACTTCAGCAGCACAAGCAGGTCACCGACTTAGCATGGAAACTCATCTAGTACAGGTGTTGGTTAGCGCAAAAATAGGTTGTATGCTCTCCAAGATCACCAGGATCAGGAAGGTTCTTCTGATTTAGTCATTGTTCTTTACGAGTCTTTGACTTAATGTTTATGCATTGTTATATTTAAGGGATACACTTTCCTTTGTAACTCCATATATAGTAGTCAACTTCAACTTTAGTCTAGAAACTCTTTCAGAACCCTTCTCTCTCTCTACTCCAGTTAGTGGACCATTTATATATTGATGGGTATACATAAATTGCCCTTTCATAGTGTCTTAAAAAGACACCTCAGTAGATCTTGTGGAGTTAGAAATTGTAGACATTTATATCTTTTGAGGCATGGATTTTTTACATTCCAGTTAGGCCTCAACTTATTGTAGAACTAATATAATTCATTTTATGTTTCCAGACGAACAAATCTTAGAATGGAAGGGTACTATTTTAGTGCCTATGGGTCGATTAGTTTCTTACCATAAGGACAGAATGATGATCTCAAAGGGTTATCTCTACCATCTTGTTCTTGTTAAGCATTCAAGCTCAGAAACCCCAACTTTTGAGTCAGTTCTAGTAGTCAATGAGTTTGCAGAAGTGTTTCTACAAGATCTTCCAAAAGTTCTTTCTGAAAGGGAAATCAACTTTGATATTGATCTTCTTCTAGATACCCAACCTATTTCTATTCCTCTTAACTAAATAGCTCCAACTAAGCTTATGGAATCAAAAGAGCAGTTGAAGTACCTTCTAGATAAGGCCTTCATTAGACCTAGTTTATTACCATGGGTGCACCAGTGTTGTTCGTGAAGAAGAAAGGTGGTTCTTTTGGAATATGCATTCGATATAGGCAGGTGTACACTGTCAAAAAAAGAAAAAGTATCCTATCCCAGAATTAATGACCTATTTGACCAATTTCAGGATTCTAGTGATTTTTCAAAGATAGACCTAAGATTAGGTTATCATTAGCTCAGAGTCTAAGATATTGACAACCCAAAGACAGCTTTTAAACTCGTTATGGTTATTATAGTCTAAGATATTAACAAACCTATTTCTTGAAACTTTCATGGATCTGAAGAACAGTGTTTTAAAGTAGTAATTGGACTTGTTTGTTATCGTCTTTATTGATGATGTACTCGTTTACTCTAAGAATGAGGATGAACATGTTGAATTATTTGAGTTTGTTATGAAAAATCTAAAGATCGCCAGTTATTCGCTAAGTTTAGAAAATGTGAGTTTTGGTTGAAATCCATCATTTCCTTTGGAATATTGTATCTAATGAATGGATCCGAGCGGATTCTTAGAAGATATAAATAGTGAAACAATGTCCTTTACATACCTCTCCTATAGATTTCATAAGTTTATGTGGTTTGGCAGGTTTTACAGAAGGTTCCTGGAAGGAATTTAATACATATACTCTTCATTGATTAAGTTGTCTTAGCAAAAGGTCATATTTTAGTGGATAGATAATTGTGAGAAAAGCGTTTCACAACTTAAACCTAGGTTTACTAGAAATCTCAATTTGACCCTGTTAGAGGGTTCAAACAGTTATGCGATCTATTGTGATATAGACAGATTAGGCCTAGGTTGTGTGTTGATGTAGAGAGGTAAGGTTATAGCTTATTCTTTTAAAAAACTTAAGGTGGATGAGAAGAAGTATCAAACACATGAGATCGAGCTTGCAGCAATGGAATTTCCACTTATAATTTGGAGACATTTTGTATGGTATCCATGTAGATGCGTTCACAGACCATAAGAGACTACAATATGTGTTCGCCCTGAGAAAATTTAATATTGGACACATGAGATGGCTTAAGTTTCTCAAGGACTATGACTTGAGTGTGCATTAACGTCTTTGTAAGGACAATGTAGTGGGAGATGCTCTTAGTAGACTATATATGGGTAGTGTAGCACATGCCTAGAAAAGGATGTTCACAGACTTGCTCGTTTAGGAGTTTGTCTTATGAACATATCAGATAGTGGGGTAACCTTTCAAAATGGGTCACAATCTTTATTTGTAGAGGCGGTTAAGGAAAATAAAGACAGTGATCTGATATTGCTTCAACTAAAGGATGCTATCTATCTGCAGAGGGTTGAGTTTTTCTCCAAAAGGAGAGATAGTGTGCTTCGCTATCAGGGTCAATTATGTGTTCCTACGGTAGGTGAGTTGATATAGCATATTCTTTAAGAAGCCCATAACTCAAGATATTATATTCATCTAGGCATAATTAAGAGGGATATAACAGGTTTTGTGGCGAAGAGCCCTAATTGTTTGCAGTTAAGGTAAAATATCAAAAAATTAGGGGTATGATTCAAGAGATTAACATTTATGCCTGGAATTTCAAACTGATCAGCATGGATTTCATTACATGTTTAACTTGTACTAGCAGACAACGTGACTCCATTTTTATGATAATTGCCAGATTCACTAAGTTTGCACGCTTTTTTGCTGTTACGACTACAAATTTTGTGTAGGACTATGCTAAGCTTTACAATAATAGATAGTAGGTTGGATAGAGTTTATTTGTCTATCATTTCAGATAGCGGTACTTAGCTTATCCGTTATTTATGGAAGTCATTTCAGAAAGGTCTTGATACTCATGTTAACCTTTTAACAACATTTCATCCAAAAATAGATTGTTAGGCAGAGCATACCATTAATACCTTAGAGGACATTTTGGGAGCTTGTATGATCGATTTCAAGGGTAGTTGGAATGATCACCTTCCTCTGATAGAGTTCTCCTACAATAATAGTCATCATACTAACATTCTGATGGCACCTTATGAAGTATTGTATGGGCATCGATGTAGGTCTTCAGTTTGTTGGTTTGACGTAGGTAAAGAAACTTTGGAAGGGCCAGATTCAGTTTATGATGCTATGGAGAAAGTGCAACTCATTAGAGATAGACTTATGACATCCCAGACTCAATTGTAATTCCAAGTTGATGATTGAGTTTTTTAAGAGAGTGTTAGATATGAAGGTGGTTATGGGATTTGCAAAGAAATAGAAGCTCTGTACTTTTCAATATCTTTAAAAAAGTTGGTAAAGTGGCTTATGAGTTAAAGTTGTCAACAGAACTGCAGCAGTACATCCAGTTTTTCAAATTTCATTGTTGAAGAAGTGTGTGGGTGATCTACCATTCTATCATACCTTAGTAAGTATGGTTGTGAAAAGCAGTCTCCCTTATAAAAAGGTACCGTTTGAAATCCTTGATCGTTAGGTTCAAAGTTTGAGAAACAAAGAAGTTGGTTCAGTTAAGGTTTTGTGGAGGAGTCAGTCTGTAGAGGGAGCTACTTTGAAAGTAGAAGTAGTCGTGAAGGCCAATTATCCTCATCTCTTTCATTCCAATTCCATTCCAACTTGAGGTAATAGTTTCTATGTAGTTTTTCAGTCGTTCATGCACAAATTAGGTCTTACTATCATGTTCCTTGAGTTTGTACTAGCACTTCAAGTATATTTGCATGTTCTAGGAATCTAGTCCACTCTGAGGTCAGTTTCCACTTTTAGTGTTGGGGTTTACATATATTTCCCTCTAGATTGAGAAAGCTTAGTCTTAATTTTAGGACGAATGATCCCAAAGGGCAGATAATATAACACAATATATGCTAGAACTACAAAAATTCAAGTTTCAGGAGTTGTAGGTGGCACCGATAGGCACCACCCACGAACCGTAGGAGGACCTACAATTCGTTTTGCTGGTTTGTGATTCTCAGCCTACATCCCATCCCCTGGACCCGATAGGAAATAATTCTAAGTTTTGAACCACGCCATGACCTACGGACAGTAAGTTTGACCATGGCCCGTGGTCGAGGGCTATTGGTCGGACCTAAGATCTCCACTCTCTAAAAGCCCGTCGATGGTTTACCATGATAGGTCATCGGTCCATCCACGATCCGTGGGTCTGATTTGTCGGTTTGCCCAGATAACAATTAAGTTAGGGGTCCTTTTGTCTATTTCTTAAGCGTTGGACCCCTAAACTATATCGTTTAGCCCCTAAACTATGTAGTTTTGGTTAGTTTTAGACTAGAAACTAAATTAGGATATATCTTAAGTAAACGATCAACCAAGACATAGAAAAATTATAATGCAAAGGAGAATGAGTTGACCAAGCCTTAACCTAGAACGCAGTAGGCTATTTTCAGTTTAAGACCCAAAATTGAAAGATTTCTCTATCAAATTCGTAACCATGTGTGGGATTTAACTAATGGGTTCCTTTCACCCGTTAGGTCCCTAGATTTCAATCAGAATCTTGATTCCCCTAATATTATCTAGACTTAGGGTTTCTGGAATGTTAGAATTTGTTGAGTTTTAACTGTTGGAATAATCCAAATCAGATTATCATGTTATTCCTTTGTTCCTTATACAATATTTACAACCCTAATTGTATATACATGTTTAGTTCATGAATTATACATGCTAGGTCTAGTTATTCATATTATTCAGATATACACATGCTTCTGTTTGCGAATGTTATATCTTCATTCATAATTCTTACATTTTTAGAGTTCAAATGTCAACAGTTGAGGTATATAATACTTCTAAGTCATAGCATTGATTGTTTACATTATGATTGGGAGTAGATTAATACCATGTGGATTAGCATCAGTCACCCTCAATTCACAGAACTAAGTGACCCGTATGTTGTAAGTCCCCTCTAAGGAAATTATTTTAGTGATCACACTAGTCAGGTCTCTATTCCTTTGTCGGGTATATTGTGTCATCTTTATGGGGTGAATACATCATGCTCTACATTTAGTTCATGTGGTTCTATGTCTATTATTATTAGCTCTCTTACAATCATATTCTACTACATTAGGTTATTTCATGATAAGTATCCCCCATTTAGTATTGTTCTTTCACATATCGTTGCTCAAATAATATACTTTAGTTCAATTATGTTATTTTTTAGCTTTATTCTATCATGCATGCTCAGTACCTTTCAAGTATTGACGCATACTCCACGCTACATCTCATGATGTAGGTTCAGATTCTTAGCTTCCGAATCACACATGGATTGCTTCTTGATCTTTAGTACAGAAACATCATTGGTGAGTCCTCATTCTTCGAGGGCGGTTGACATGATTTTTTTTGTTGAGTTTTAGTTTAAGTTTTGCTTGATTAAGCTCGGCCCTATCCTATAACTTCTTATCAGTTCAAGGATACTTGAAGACATAGACAAATTAAGTTATAGTGTAAGAGTTTGACTTTTCAGTGATTGTTTAAACTCTCAATTTTCATATATTATGATTTAGTATGTATTTATTACCCATCTAAAGTTTACTTATGATTTAACTTATCTATTATACTTATTTACTTTATTTTATTTAGTATACTTATGATATGCCAGCAAACATATCATAGGTCATCTATTATCCTAGGTCCCGTGCTTATTTCTTGGGGGTAGCTTCGTGGCGTGACATAACAACCTCTAGTATTTGTAATCATTTAAGGAAACTCTAGCAAAAATCCAAGATATTTATTGATCAAATTTTACATCTTAAGGTTATTTTTAAAGATGTAGGGAATCTCAACTTGACTAACTATAAAGGATCATGAGTACAAGCCTCTTTTCCTTACTAAAAGGATCATGGGTACTCGTCTCTTGTCCTTACTCTAAAATATAATGGATACTCGCCTCTTATCCTACTTACTTTGAATCCAGGGGTAGTTGCTCTTTTGTCCAATTCATGGTTAGGATTATAGGTAGTCGCGTATTGTCTAACTTGCATTCAAAGGACGTGGGTAGTCTCCTCCCACTCACATTTAGAGGTCATGGTTAATCGCCTCTGGTCTTATACACTTCACAGTTTTTTTAACTTACATTCATTTGAGGTCAGAAATCCTTTGAACCTATAATCATTCAATGTGAAAAAGCCTTTCGCTTTCATACATAAATTAATCATGTGCGCAAATCCTTTCCAAAAATCAGCTCAAATATCAACAATTAATCACATAAGCTTCACTCTCAAAACTATTCTTATGTAAATTATCACATATGCTTCATCTCAAAGATATTCATAATGTACCATAAAAATCATATAATAACACATCTAAATCTATAATATCTCAATTCATAGCATAAAATCAATTTACATCACTTCCTACTTGCAAACATAGGTTAGGCACATGTATATGGAATTCATCATAAAAACATAGAATCCTCTGAATTCATACATAATAAATCGTGATTCTCTCAATTCAATAAATATGAACAGATACCCACAACTGGAGAGACAACTGTTACTCAAATTGGCGAATTTCTACTTTTCAATTGCGTGAACTTGGAGGCTTAATGGATGCAAGTATTCCTTGGATGAAAAATGATCATACCCATATATTAAAGCCCACAAATGATTGAGGAAGGTTGAATTGGCCTTGAGCCCTACCTTAAACCAGGTTCAACTTGAAGTTAGAAACATTTTTTAGAGTGAAAACCCAATATCTGTTTATAAATTTAAGAGAAAGACTTGAATGGGTAAGCTTTGGAGGTTAACTCACTTATGTAGGGTTTATTAGGCATGGGTAAAAAGACGTAGTATTAGGCTAAACTAATTAGGAAAATACCCAACTGACCCTGAAAATAATTGTCGACGCATGATCTACCTTAATAGACGGAGCATGGTCTCACCGACCTTTTGTCCTGCACGTCAGTTGACTGATAATGCTTAATTACACTTCATCCAATTCTAAATATAGTGCTAAAAATCAAATATAAACCCAATGAAGAGTTTGGGTCGATCCCAGAGGGAGTGATATGAAATAAAATTCAGTTACAAAGTAAACAAAGTGGTCTAGTCAATTGTAGAAGTAAATATTATCAAAAATAAGTTGAAGTAAGTTTCAGGGGTTGATAATTAATGTCTTTTGGGGGGTTTAATGTGAAAAATTAACAATTTTTAAAACAGGTTCAGGCGAGTTCTCTCGAACCGCGACAAGAAAAACACTAAGATCAGTACAAGACCTTAATTAATCTACTCCCTTGAGATAGTTTGGTAGTCAAATTTAGATTATCTCTCTCAAGTTGAATAAACTATAACCCAATCACTACAATAATCAATCAACAATATTAATTCTAAAACTCATTCTTAAGCAAGCCTAGAATACAAAGCTAGACGTGCATTTGAAACTAACAATTGTAGATTACACACACAACAAATCAATCGAACCCGTTTAAAATAAAATTTGAAATAAGTAAATCAAAATACCATAAACTAATAAGAGCAATTAATCAAATAATCACACACAGGGGTTTTATAAACAAATCATAAAAAGGAAGAAAGTATTACCAAATAGATTTCCCAATAGTTGGGTAACAAAATTCAATACTTTACAATGCTAGGAATCCACTAGAAATCAAAACACAATTCACAATTTTACTTAAACACTACAAGGATCAAGATATAAAAAAAACTCGGAGTTAGAATGTGTCTAAACTCTCCAAACTAGAGGACTCCCTTAAAGCTCTTTTAAAAATCACATCTAAACTCTTCAAAATTATCAGGCTTTAGACCAATCGGCAAAATTAGTAGAGCATCTTCGTACAGGTTTGGAATGCATCAAGTTGTTTTTTCCCAACGCAACCATGCTGGAACTTTTGGTGAGGAAAAGGACCACTTGGTGGCTCTCCGAATGGTATTGGCAATAATACGACTTGCCATTCTTCAAAATATTGAGTTTTTTCGCTCATTTTTGCCCGATAATGTCTTTGTCTTTCTCGTTTACTTCATTTCTCAAATAATAAATTTAATATCAGTTTAGAGCATGAATAAGTCATCGAGGACAATAAAACTTATGAAAATGAATCCCCAAATGAGTTGAAATCCTCGGATAATCAACATTCCAAACTTCAGCTTTTGCTTGTTCTCAAGTAAAACACAAGATCAATTAGTTCAACAGAGATGTATACAAGTAGTGCTACTTTAGAAATAGCATGAATGCACATGAGTTTCAATCTACCCATGTACTGTTAAAATGTGCACTACATGTTTCAAACTATGACTAGCCATCATAAAAAAGAATTAAAGTTCACAATGATATCCTTAAATGAGAGTTCAAGCTCAACAAAAGTATTTGAACGCCCTACCAAGAAGAATTATTCCATACGCACACAAAGATCATTAAGTTTTCAAAACATAGGAATCAAAAGCATCTCTCACTCTGTGAAAGAGAAAAAAAATGTATGATTTCCCCCCATAGGCTTGCTTGTATTTTCTAACCAACATGATATTAAGCTTAGTGAAGATTACAAAAGTCTTTAAAGATTTGTAACAGTGTTGAGGTTAAAGTTATGGTCTTTTTGGTTTAGTGACTTCTACCTTCATGAAACATGGTCTGCATTTCATTCTTTTCCTTTTATTCCATTCCTTTCAATGTTCATAATCCACCCTACATATGTATAAGTACAGAAAATGGCCTAAAATACCTTTGAGGTATTGAAAATGGTACAAAATTACCCTTCATCCACCTATTGGCTCCAAAATGCCCTTTTCATACACCTATTGGCTCCAAAATACCTTGTCATCTATCTTTTGGTTCAAAATTGACCACTTCTTCAATTGTTTTAAAATTAAATTCTTTAAATATTTTTTAAAATACTTGGCGTTCAACTATTGATTATAATTTAATTTATTAATAAAATTTATAAATCAACCCACTACCCACTCATTACCAACTAAACCCCAACCAAGTAATAATCCACTTATAATTAAAAAATTGTCATAAACACTACTAAAACACGATGAAATCATAAATTCCTGAAAATGACATCCAAAATTATTTGAGTCCAAATTGAAGACCAAATAAATTTAGGTTGAGCCGCATATTTAGGAGGAAGCTTTCAATAGGATTCCCTTTCAAGATTGAATTAGAAATTTATGATTAAAGATAAAAAAAAAAAAAGTAATACATCCCGCATTAATTCATGTACTTTTTTTAAATACAATTTTATAAATATTTATGATTTGTTTTAAAACCTTTAATATATTATTTTGAAAAAAAGATACATGTGAAGTAACATCAAATAATTGAGATGTAACTATAATTAAGATGAACATAGTCTGACTTTTAAGTTTATCGGTAATTTTTATTTAGACACTTGAATGTATGATAATTTACTTTTAAATATATTTTAACCTCAAATTTTTGAAAACACTCAATTGGGAGTACCTTTTCTGTTGTTGCATTAATAATGTGACGGGTTTATTAATTTGGAATGGTTTAATTAGTAATGAGTGAGTAGTGGATTGATTTATAAATTATACTAATAAGTTAAATTATAACAAATAGTCGAGCGCCATGTATTTTTAAAAATATTTAAATATTTTAAAAATAAAACCATTAAATAAGAGGTCAATTTTTAACCAAAAGGTGGATGACAATGCTATTTTGGACCGAAGGGTATTTTGGACCCAATAGGTGGATGAAGGGTGATTTTGTACCATTTTCAATACTTTGAGGGTATTTTAGGATCTTTTCCGTTATAAGTATGATTCATTTGATACCCATTCAATTTAGTCATTGGACATACTTTAATTCAACACTTCTTTTATTTTTTGATCTTTTTCAAGTTTTAGTTTTCTCTATCTTTAGCTTTTACATGGAGGGTTTCCTCTTTTTTAACATGAACCTTCACGAGTGAACTTTTCAAACTTCTTGACTTTCCTCATTTTTAACCACACCCCAATTTAGGCTTTTAGCTTACCTTGGCTATTCACAACAGCCAATGCTCATGAATATTTTTTTTTGTGGGATAGAAAGGGGTCAAATGTTTTGCAGGTTCATCCAAATAAATGGATAGGCCCAAATGGTGCAAAGAAAGATTCAAACTCTCACAAAGTGGTCACAAAGAGGTATAATGGCAATTGTGCTTCACTCTCTACAAATGGTGCCTAAGATTTTATTTATCACATTCTTACATTAGTTGAATGAAAAAGTGGAGCAAGTTATCAGTATTATCAAACATACATTTTACGACAACCTCACCATACACGACATTAAGCACAATCATCAAACATTACTTTAATATTTTAGATGGTGTTGAACAATCATCACAAGATTCATTTAAACAACGGGGTGGTCACAATGAGATTCTATGAATTCACATATGACTTATGCAACTCAAGTTTCCCTCATCGGAATCACATACACATATTTTTTAATTAAGAGCACTATTGAATTAATGGGTATTGATCACAACCGATACTCAAATTTTCAAAAGAATAGACACATTTAAATGCATTAAGAGATGGAAAAGATAATATTAACATGACAATCAATGGCTCAAAGTAAACACAACACCTATAAAAAACCATTATATATATTAACAAGATCAAACATTCACACACATAAAACAACAATATTACAAAGACAACAGAAAAAGGTTGATATACACATTTCTTACCCAGCCAAACAAAATAAGCAATTGTCCTCGAATTTGAAAGAAAGAAAGTAAAAAAAATTAGACAGAACAATAAGAAAGAGTAAAAATCATCCCATGAGGTGAATTCTGCATGTCAGTGACTACCTTAGTCTGGGCATGTGTTCCTGGATCAATAACATATTTTACTCTATAGGAGCCCTCCATCGACGTATCTATCAAAAATGCCTCTACAGGTGCCTATACCATGGAACCCTCAAGGTCATACATATCACTTCTTTATGAACACCACTGCCTCGTCAACAGTCTTTGCTTGTAACTAAGCATCTGCTTCATCCATTGCAACATCTCCAATCGTAGTAGACTGAGGAATTTCAGAATAGTCCAGGACATCAACGATCCAAACCTCAGAGAGATCTACAGTGCCGAATAGAATCGTAATATAGGTTGATTTAAATTCATACACATCTTGCCATAGTCTAACAATATCCACCTTAAAGGTCGTCACATAAGCGAAGGCACCCTCTCCTTGCCCACAAACCTCAACTCTCACAATGAGGGAATGTAGTGAAAAACCATGAGCGTCGATCATCTCCTAGTGCCCCCTTAAGTTGGCCATGATCGAAACTAGAGAAGTTGCAATGTCCCTTTCAATTATCATAGGGTCAACAACCTCTACCGGAGAGGCACAAACACTTTTAGAGTGAGTGTGGTGTCCCATCTTGTATAGCATGGTCTAGGTCACGAAAGACAGGATGACATAGAGAAAGCAGTATGACAAGTAGTAAACCAAGAAGGAAAAAAATTGGAAGTTCTAGGGGTACCTATAGGCTCACCTAGGATAATTGAGCATGGTGATTGGTGTTTCCTTGGCCACAATTTTCAGTGAGATGGGGGACTATAGAGAGTTTATTGGTTTCCACATGCTTACATTGTATGTGTGTAATATGAGGGTAGAGGCTTCTAAGTAGGGCTTGAGTGATTCTGGTTATGTAACGGACTTGAAGTCCAATATTATTAGGTTGAGGAAGTAAGTAGACTAGATGAATTCCACAAACCTATTTATGTAATTCAGTACGGAGGAGATCCTGTGAGTTCCTGAGTCCATATTTCCCTTGCAGTTAGGGGTTCCTCCGGTTACTACAACCATATATGTTTATTGAGAGAAAGAAATTGCGGAGTGTGAGGCTGATATTGAGGGGGAGGAGTTGGGTGTGTATGATATGAGTAATAATGATGATCCATAGGACCTTAAGGGTTCCATGGTTAATAATCACAGAGAGAGATGTTTATGATAGACTCAAGTGGACCCAAGGATGCCGATGAACCATGAAGTGATGCCATAACAGATGAAGTCACTAATATGAAGACTTCACCTACGCTCAGCCTTAAAAGATGACCCGTTTCACTCCCTATATGTTATTTTCAGACTATTTAACTACTTTTGTGCATTTGAAGAAAATGATAGATTAGTTTTGTGTGGTGAGGTATTTCCATACCTACCTCTTTTGGGTTGTTTTGTGAATAGTTGGTCATTTTAGTTTTTGAAAGTTTGATTATGATCTTGTGTTGCTATATATGTTGGTTTCTTATTTTTTGTTCTAAAATGTGATTTTAGTTTTCTACCTCTTAATGTATGTGAATGTGGTTCTGTTATAATTTTGAGTGTCCTTGTGATCGGTACCAATGACTTGAATACTGATCTTGTTTTAATGATTTATGTGTGCAAATTCTATAACGCAAATGGAGTTGCATAAGTCATATGTGAACTCGTAGCATTTCATTGTAACTATGACAGTTGTTGAACGAAACTCGTGTGATGATTTTTGCATGCTAAAAACATTGTAATGTCTTGTTTGATGATTGTGTCGAATATCGTGTGTGGTGAAGTTTCCATAAAATGCATGTTTCATAATACCTAGAACATGCTCCATTGATCCAATTGAATAATGTGAGCGAATGATAGAGATGATCTAAGAAAATTTGTGGAGCATGAGTCAACATATCCATTATTCCTCTCTGTGACCACCTTGTGAGAGTTTGAACCTAGCTTAACAACATATGTGCCTATCCTTTTCATCGACTGAAATTTGAACATAAATGAGACTTTCGTTCCCATGTAAAATCTTCATGGAACCTTGGTTGAGTTGAATAGACAACTTAGGCTAGGAGCCTAAGTGGAGGTCGGGTAATAAAAGAGGAAAACAAAGAAACTTGAGAAATTCACCCTTGAAAGATCTTGTCTAAAAAGATGGAACCACTCCGTGTAAAAAAAGAGAAATGAAAAGAAGAAAAATATTGTAAAGGAAAAGAACAAAATATTGAAAAGAGAAGAATGGTTGAAATAAAGAGAGCAATGAGAAAATGAAATGGGGCATCCAATGAGGTTTGATTGAAGTAATAGGGTGTGTATTCTGAAAATCAATAGTGTGACAGAAAATGTGAAAGATAAGCCTAAATGACCATACCTTAACCCTCATTCCCGATATGAACCTTGAAAGATAATCGGGATCTTGATTGAGTTTAACATCATGTTTATTGGAAAATAATGACAAGCCTATGGGAAAGATCTTGCATGTGTTTTCTTTTTAAAAGGTGAGATTTGTCTGTGATTCCTACATTCTAAAATTTTTGTTGTTCTTTGTGTGCAGATAGAATCGTTTTGTTGTGAGGGCATTCTAATACTCTTGTAGAGTTTGAAATCTCATGTGAAGTAAGCATTGAGAGCTTGAGTCTATTTTATAATAGTTCGTCGCACTTTGAAAATTATAGTGCACAATTGAACGTTTGGATGAATAGTTTGACCCTCTTGTGTGCATTCATGTTGAGTATTGAGTAGCACTTTTTGTAGACATATTTATTTAACTAATTGATCTTGATTTCAACTTGATGAGCCTTACTTTTGGAATCCTTGTAGGGATTTATTTTAATGCTTTTATTTTCCTCAATGACCAACTTAAGCTCTATACTTGTGTTAAATAATTCAGTCGTAGTAAAAAATGCAAAAGAATAAAGAAAGGGCATTGCCAAGCAAAAAGGAGCGACAAAACTGAAGAAATTGATGAAAGACAATCCTTGTGATCGCCAAGACCCTTCGACGAACCGTCGACTGTCTCTTTAACTCTCCTGAAATTCCAGTATGCCAGCCTTGAGTAATAAGACAACTTGGCAATGAAAATGCACATTTGGCGGAACACCGAAGGTACCAAGACCTCGATCTTGATCGTCCAAAGAATAGATGTTTGGGATTGAATATTGTTACAATAAAAAAGGAGGAACTTCAGTCTAGAAGGTCTAAACAGTAGAAAATCGTAGTTATAAATTGCTACAGGAAATATGAAAGTGAAGAAGATAGATTAAGTTTATTTGAGTTAAATTATTTTTTCTTACATGATATTTCATTACATATAGTTTATTTATAGATAAATTGTGAGAATAACAACCATATAATAGGAAAAATATCTCACACCAAACTATGAACCTACATGGCTCACTAACCACCGCTCATTTTAAATCAGGTCCAACATATCTACTACAAAATATCTCCAACCTAGAAGTTTCTAGACAATTCTTACTTTTATAACATATCTAATACAAAATATCTCTAATTTAGAAGTTTCTAGAAAAACTTTAATTTTCTAACACTCCTACTTAACATTTTTCATTTAAACTCCTTGCAACAACCTTTGAAACCCAAACTACTTTGTGGAAAGAGCCTTGGTCAAAATATCGACCTATTGATTTTCACTAATGCAATGCACCAACTTAACTTCACCATTATTCTCAGAATATCTTAATGCATGAAACCTTATGTTGATATGCTTTGTTCTTCCATGATGCCCCAGATATTTAGTCATCGCAATGGCTGATTTATTGTCCACATAGATCATTGTTAGTTCTTTTGGCAACAAATTCAATTCCAACAAGATCTATCTTAACTAAATTTCTTGAATTGTAGCAGATGCAGCAGCGACATACTTGGCTTCTGCTGAAGATTGTGGGACAATATCTTGCTTCTTTGTGCTCCAAGAAAAAATGCTTTAACCAAACAAAAAACAATAACCAAAAGTGCTTTTGTAACCATTCAAACATCCACCACAATCACTATCTCAATAGCCAATAACAACTCAACTCTCTACATTTCTATACTAAATTCCATAATTAATCGTCCCTCAAATGAACCTTAACACCCTTTTAGCGTATCCAAAATGCTTAGCGCTACTATCGAGATAGCAAACTGACAGCGAACATTATCTCTGGCATAGAAGTTGTTAGATACAATAGACTTCCAATTAGACTTCTATAAACTTTTGGATCTTCCCTCTCTTTGACATCATCCTTCATTAATTTTTCATTCACAACAAGTGGAGTTGAAACAACTTTGCACTTGTCACGCTTGAACCTTTTTAAAAGATTCGAGTCATACCTCTTTTAGGACAAGAAAATTCCTTCACAAGATTGAGTTATCTCCATTCCTAGCAAAAAAACTCATTTCTCCAAGTTCAGTCATCTCAAAAACTTTTAGCATTTTATTTTTAACTTTTTGAACCGCACGAGGATTTTCACCTGTAATCATCAAATCATCGACATAATTTGATACTTTATTCAACATTCCATCCACTTGCCTTTTGAAGTACAAAGTAGGCTCATTTAGGCTTCTGTTGAAGCCTTGAGACAGCAAATTAGAATCCAGCCTACTATATCAAGATCTTGGGGCTTGTTTAAGACCATAGAGAGACCTTTTAAGCTTGTACACCTTTTCTACATCACCTGAAATTGTATAACCTTTAAGTTGTTCAACATATATGTCTTCCTCAGTCAATTCTTTTGAGAAATGCTGATTTTGTATTCAAATTGAAGATTTTCAACTTGTATTATGCTACGAGAGCGACTAGAAACCTTATTGTCTCATGCCGCGCAATAGGAGAAAATGCTTCTCCAAAGTCCACTCCAGGATGTTGAGAATAACCTTTAACTACAAGTCTAGCTTTATGCTTGAAGATTGAGCCATCTGAATGGAACTTTGTTCGATAAACAAATTTTACACCGATACATTCTTCACTTCTGGCCTATCAACCAACTCCCAAGTATCATTTCTATCAATCATTACCAGTGCCTCCTCCATTTCTAAAATCCACACTTTGTGCTCTTCTGCTTCATCAAATGAGGATGGTTCAACAAGAGCAAAATTGAATTGCTCATGAAGTTCTGGTAGCGATTTTTTCTTCAAAGTAGGAGAGCCTGTAGTCAATTAAACATTTGAATTATTTTTAGTTCCAGTAATAGGACTAGAGGGACTATCACCCTTTTGCTTATTAGGAGTTTCACCTGAAGTATTCCAACCTTGGTTCGTTATAACAGTATCCCGATCCCAATCATAGTGTCTAGACTCATCCACTACAACATCTCTACTAACAGTCACCTTCTTACTACTAACATTTTACACTTTGTATCCTTTTTCAAATGTAATATAGCCCAACAAGACACACAGTTATGCCACTCTGTCTAATTTGTCTCTAGTAGCGTCAGGAACATGTGCATGGCATACCAAACCAAATCCCTTCAAGTCTCGTGCAGACGACTTGGTACCCTTCAATGATTCAAATGGTGTTATGTCTTGGACTTCTCTAGTTGGTAATCTATTTTGCAAATAGACAGCGATATTGACTGTTTCAGCCCAAAAGTATTTAGGCATCTTCTTTTCTGCCAACATGTATCTTGCCATCTCCATCATAGTCCTGTTCTTCCTCTCAAAAACCCCTTTATGTTTTGGAGTGTATCAAAGAGTGAGTTGTTGTTAGATACCCAAATTTTTACAATACGTGTTGAACTGATATTAAGTATATTCAGTTCCGTTATTGTATCTAATATACTTCAATTTGCAGACACTCACCCTTTCACCATTGCTTTGAATTCTTTAAAAACATAAAATACTTGATATATTCTACTAAGAAAGTAGAACCAAGTCATTCTAGTCAGATCATCTTCAAAAAGAACAAAATACTTGTTTCCACTCAAAGAAGTCGTCCTCTTTGGTCCACATAAATATGTATGAGCCAACTCTAGCTTTTCCATAGCTCTACTAAGACTTCCTTTAGGAAAGGATCTTCTATGCATTTTACGAAATTGACATGACTCTCAAACATCTCTACACATGTCAATTTTCGCTACTTCATGCACCATACCCTTTGATTTCATATACACAGTGAGCTAAGATTATAATGACCAAACATATTGTTCCAAAGCCAAGTATCGCTTAATTCAACATTAAAAGAGCAAGTATCAATAGAATAGTATGAAATTGGAATAAAATTGTCAATCATGCTAATTGTAGCTACTTCACATGCTTTAGGATGATAAACTACACATGGTTTGTCCTTAAAATTAAGAGAATAATTTTTATGAAGCAATTGAGCAAAACTTAAAGTTTTGTGTCAAATTTGGCACATAAAGAACATCATTAATCATTTTTGTACCTTCGTTAGTAGAAAATTTTACTGACCCTCTTCGTGAGCTTTTACTAATGAGCCATTTCCAATCTTCACTTTGGTTCTATAAGATTTATCCAAGGTATCAATCGCCATGTTCCTTTTGCACACACTATCTATATAACATTTACATTAATCAATATGTGGTGTGTGCGAGGCCATAAAAATCTCCTCCTATGATTTTCCAACCTAGTGATCATATGGGAAATTCACTCGATGGGAAGACTGGCCACTTTGATTTTGCTTTTGCCTACAATACTTCTCAATGTGGCCATACGTCATACGATATTTACATTGAATTGGATAGCTCTTTGAAATTTTCCTTTTATCGACAAATCACCTTGGTTTCCACCAGATTTTACCTCTCCATATTTATCCAACTAAACTTTTCTGCTTTTTTTTTATGCTTGGATTTATGCATTGCATGAGATGTGTCTTATACTAACCCTTCACTTCTCATAGTGACCCGTTGCTCTTGTACTTGCAATTTGGAGATTAGCTCGGCTATTCTAAGAGAAGTCAAGTAACAAGACTCTTCAATAGCTGAGATTTTTTATTCAAACTTGTCTAAAAGACTGACCAAGATCTTCTCAACAACTCTTTAATTTGGAAAGTTTTCACCAAGTATTCTTATTTAACAAAACAATCTCTATCAGCTTTGAGAGTATTCTTTCACACTATTTGAGTCTTTCATCTTCAAAAGCTCCAACTCTCTCTTTAATACTAAGAGTCTAATAGACATTACTCTATTGTTGCCTTCAAACTCCTTATTAAACTTATCCCAAGACTCTTTGGCTATTTCACAAGTCATAATCCTCGTAAACATTACGTCCGTAAGACTTGAATGTATGAAAGTGAGAACTCGTGGAGATCTAGTCACCAACTCATCATACTTCTTAATTTCATTGAGTGTTGCATTGACTCTCAATGGCAGGACAGTAGGTTCTCAAAGCTTAACAACTTCCCATAAGTTTAGAACCTTTAGATAAGACTTCATTTTGATGGACCATATGTGATAATTCTCTCCGGTAAAAGTCGGAGGACCTGTCGTTGGTTGATTTTCAGGTGCCATATAATTTTTCAGCAAGCAATTTCAAGAAAGAACAGAAAGTAGATGAGCCTAACAAATAAAATTTGATTCAGATCCCTTAGGAAATAGGCTCTGATACCATATTACCATAAAAAGGAAGACATTCAAGTCTAGAAGGTGTAAACACTAGGAAATCGCAGCTGTAAATTGCTACAGGAACTCTAAAAGTAAAAAAGAAGGTTAAGTTTTGTTGAGTTAAATTATTTTTTCTTACATGATGTTTCATTACATATGATGTATTTATACATAAAGTGTGAGAATCACAACCACATAATAAGAAAAATATCTCACATCAAACTATGTATCTTTGTGGCTCACTAACCACCACTCACTTTAAATCAAGACTAACATATCCACTACAAAATATCTAACATAGGAGTTTCTAGACAATTCTTACTTTTCTAACATATCTAGTGCAAAATATATCTAATTTTGGAGTCTCTTACAAATCTTAATTTTCTAACAAAGATAAAAGGTAAGAAGGGGATAGATGGTGACTATTGAGAGATAACATTTAGGACTTCCCTCATTCGAGGATGATGGTACAGAGAGATAATATTCAGGGCTTCAAAAGAATGGATGGTGAAGCAATTCATGAAACGTGGTTATTGTACAAGAAGTTTCTAGTATAACGTCAAACTCATGGACTCCCAAACAATGTTTTGTTACAATATTTCTATTGAAGTCTAGATTGTGTCAACAAAGGTACGACTAATCAACTTTTCTATTGAGGAACTATGCAACAACCTTTATGGGTTAAGCTAGAGAGAGTGGTTCTTTATTTGGTCATACCTATCTATCTTGACAGAGAAGTTGAGTTGAGGTATGAGGTTTTTATATTGATATGCTTGTCGAGGTTCAAGAAAAACTGCTTCAATTGAAATAATTATTCGATAGAATTGCACCTATAATCTAGCCTACCCAGTGAGATTCAACAATTGTTGTTAAACTATAATTATTCATATACTGAAATTAGCATTCAATCGATCACATCCGCAAGAATACTTCCCTATTTAGCTAATCCCCCATATTCGTAACTATTGTAGTTAATAAGTGAGTTGCTTAAATGTCACATCTGTCATTTATCGTCAACCCCTTCATTAACATAAATTTTAAATGATAATGTTTACTCCTACCACAAATTTGAACACAATCTTTACTTCTCCACTTAATTCCATACCGTACCACTCCCTATGGGTTCCACCCCAACTTTTTTCGGGTTTATACTAGATTATAATCCACTACAAGAAAATCATGAATTACATGGAAATTTTTCTAAGATCAGTATGAAAATTTGAAGGAAACTAAGTTTCTTGCAAATTTTCATACTACTCCCCAGAAAAATCGCCATGTAATTCACAGTTTTTTGTAGTGATCGCCTACTCCTAGAATTGGATGAGGTGTAGTTTAGCGTTGTAAAAAATTGCAGCCGCTGCCGGGGAGTGGTTTCATTCTCCTGTGGAAGTTTGTTTATGATTTTACTCTATTATAGTTGAACCGATTTACCTTTTGTGTGTTGTTTTTTGCATTTCATCAGGTGACGAAATGAGTGTCTATGGAATCAACGCCAGACAACTAGGCCAAAATGATGACATTGGGAACTTGAATGATGTTGATGACGTGCTTCTCCATGAAGTGCATTTTGGGAAATGTAGGTCATATATGGTTGCCTTCAGTTGTGCCAAATGTATTGTTCCATGTAACAAGCATGATATTTAAACTCTTTCAAATGAAAGAGTTATTTGGAGGATTGCCTCATCAGGATGCCCATGAACATATTAAAAAATTTGTGACCATTATGGTTCTTTCTCGCTCAAGAATATATCCCAATGGTTAGTTCAACTCTGATTTTTTCCTTTTTCTCTGATGGCAAAGGCTACCAAGTGGTTAGATAACTTACGTAGGGTCTCAATCACCAGTTCAGATGAATATATTATGGCAATCTACATTAGATTCTTTCCTCCCCCGAAGATGATGTCACTAAGAGACAACATCAATGGTTTTAAACACTAAGAAAGTGAGCCAATTCATGATACTTAGCTATGATTCTATAATGTTCTGCTCCAGTGTCCTACTCAGTACTTCCAAAAAATTTCTTTCTATAGAACTTATATCATAGTCTAGACGGTTAACAAAGGTATAAATGAACTTCATGTTTGTGCAGTCATCATGCAACAACATTTTAAAATTGCATCTACTTTGCTTGATGAAATGACAAAGATAAATTTGGCTTGGTACACAAGAGAAGATCAGTTGTCTCCTTTGATATTTTCGATGATGAAGGAACAAATTGAGAAATATTAAGAACGAGGTTAAAACATGACCAAGATGATGACCCAAATGGATTTGTTGTAACAACATGTTACTGGTAATGTGTCTCATACTGTAAATATTGTTCGTATGCTGGGAAATTTCCAATTATGGACATTTTGAGGCTTTATATAATGAGGAAGTGATTTCCTTGCAAATCAAGGTGGTGGTTTCCGTCCAAACTATCAAAGGACGGGAGCGATTCAAGGTTGGAATAGAGAGAGTGATGGTGGTTGAATATTGTATAATAGGGAATGATGTGATCATGGACAATTTGGAAGGATAGATACGGGGACAAAGAGAGATATGCACTTTCCTATGAGCCATAAACCAAAAGAACCAAGTGTTGACCCAGTGAGTTTTGCATTGAAGATATGCTTTCAACACAGTCTCACCAAAATGAAAGGGTCATAAAAAGTTTTCAAATCATTGAAAGATGACGTCTACACTCTAGATCTGACTGTTAATTCTCATTCGGTGTCCATTAAACGGTTTGAGACACAATGGGTGAAATCTTGACTCATTGGAATACAAGGAAAAAAGGAGGGTTGTCGGCTTACAAAATGGCCAGTCACAAGAATGAACCTTGAATGGAAATCTTGGTCACGCACAAAGTTAAATAAGGAGATTCTTTTGAGGTAACCCAAGTTTTTGATGTCTTTAATATTTATTTTAATAGGTGTTGAATGTGCAAGTTTAAAATTTTGAAAATTTAGGAATGGAGTGGTAGGGGAGTGACATATTCTGTCAATAGCTCGCTGAAACTCCACCGGCTAAAGTACCATCTATTTCATCGCCACGTGGGTCGACAATCTAAGTGATGTTCGGCGATGGTGCGCAGACTAAAGAGTCATACGGTCCAAACCATTTTAAAATTCCAAATATCTTTCATTTCATAATTTTTTACTTAAAAACTTTCACAAACACACATTTCTTTACTTTTATCCTATTTATTTGTTTTTATTTATGATTGTTGACTCGAGGTGGATTGTTGGATACGTTTCTATCCTAGATTTAGAAATATTTTATGCACATACGTTGGTCATTTGAACCGTGTCTTTAGATTTTAATAGATCTATTGTATGATTATTGTGTAGTTGTTCTCATTGCATATCTACAACTTGATAAAAGTTTGTCGTTGCCCATTTCGTGTTGAATTATGTTAATAGACCTTAAATCATTAAATCCCTGTGGGTTGTGTTGAATTCATTATGAGTGAAGTAACACCATATTGTGTCAATTGTCATATTTTACCAAGTAATAGAGTGGTTGATGTATTTCTTTAAGTATGAAAGATGTCAATCGACAATTTTGACCAAATCGGGGGAACTCTGAGTACCCTGAGGGCATGGTTAGTATGGGTCTTCAACTGATTGGGTAGAATAATGGTTTCATTTTGTTTTCATTCGCTGAAGCTTATATTTTGGAGGTTTAGGTGAATATTTGGAAGGTAGGACTATTCGGCGAGATTCATCGAGCTAACTAAGTGGTTCAGGTATTAGCCTAAAGACCCCTCAATAAACTTTTAATTCTCTATGATTGAAGTCAAAGTCCTGTAAAATTTGAAGATATGCTTAAACTCACCAATTTTACCCGGAAACTCATTTTAAAGTCCCCTTTCATCGCTTTTCTTCTCTCCAAATCCTTAAAATTTTAAAGTCCATTTTAATCTCATTTCTGCACTAAAAATCCTTAAAATTCATCTATAATATTCAGCACCGAATAGTGTCAGCGATCCGCCAAAAGTCCTGAAATTCTCCGACCTATGCTTAGATTTGAATGATTTTTAGTGGAAGTTTCAACGAATCTATCATGGCTCACGAATTGTTCAACGAGTCAACTAGCTGTTTTGCGAGTCTTTTTCGACAGATTTATAACTTTATTTTTTGTTGTAATAACATCTAATGTTTGTACTTTTGTTTTGAAGAAATAGCAAGAAAAAAGATTTATTGAAGAAATCAACTGCCCTAAAAGAGAGCATGAGGTATTGTTATATATTAGGATGATGCAGCCTTCGAGAATGTGCTGGAAAAAGTTCCATTGACTAGGGGAAAAGAAAAAAGGAAAAGGGCTTGTGGTGGCCACCTCAGCTAACATTTCGGACAATGAGGACATCTATGCTATGCACCTCACCACTTTTGAGATTTAGGTCCAATGTAAGCAGAATACTCCATCATCCAGTTCTGACCTGGAATATGACTTTCTCCGCAAGGGTAGGAGAGCAAATCTACACAACAAAACAATAAATGATCCAACTCAGATCCCGGGTCCTCCTACTGTCTTCCATCTCCAATTTAGACAGTCATTTAGGATCCCTCTCCCACTAAGATTCCTCTATCTCTGCCACTCAACATATTTCATATTAATATTTTGAGGACCATTATAGAGGAAAACTGATTTTCTACGAATTTTTTGGTAGACCGATACCCATAAGTGTGGAGCATGTTGAAGTTCCACCAGTTTAAAATATTCACGAAGCCCCGATATCCGTAAATTCCCACTTATGTACGGGAGTTCTACTCAACATATGGGGATTTTTTTTACCAAAAGCAAAAATAAAGTCAGCGCGTTTAAATAGATAAAACATGTAATGATATGGGGCCGGCAAGTAAATCATAACAGCTAGAATAATAATTCAATACTTGAGTGTTCATAGAACATCATGCACTCTTGTGTTGAAAAAGTCAAGAATATAACCCTTGATGATTTGAAGGGTTGGATAGCACCTCTTATCTTTTATGTGACCTCCAAATGGATTAAGGCTGGTGTGCTAATTGAGAAGAAGTACCTGAACGTAACTATCAGATATTGGTTCCGTTTTACTAGAATCACCATTATGCCTTCCTATAAAGAATCAATCCTATGACATACCATGGCAACATGTTTGAGTTATGTCATGGATCAACATAACTTGGGTCTGCTTATTGAGCAAGAGATGGACATGAGGTCCAAATGGAGTCATACCTCTCTTCCTTTTCCAGTGCTTATCACCGAGCTGTGAAGGTGGACTCGTGTCCCTATGAATGATAAAAATCATTTAGATATGACCCCCACCTCTTATACTCACATATAATAAATAAAATTTGAGTAAATAAGGGATGAGGTCCACCGAACGATAGCTACACCGGTGGATACGTATTGATAGTGGATATTTATACATTGCCCACTAGGACAATACTTTCTCTTCAGGTAAGTGAGCTTACATGACCTCAGATACTTCTAATGCCTCTCTTGGTCAATCTAGTGCACCCCCTCATTCTACTATTATTGGTGTTGCGTCCACCCCACCCCTTATAACCCAGCCCATATTTACAAAATTGGTAATCTAGCTCATTCCGGTAATGTGCCTGCCTCATTTCTAAAGGCCGATGTGCCTAGAATAATAGAGTGTGGTGATTGTTGTTGAATTATCCCCAATTAGTGGCGCTATAGGGTAATACACAGAGATAATTGATGGCCACATGCTTAAATTGTATGCCCGTACTATGAGGGTAGAGGTTTGTGAGTAGGGTCGCAGGTGATTCTGCTGATATAACGGCCTTGAAGGCCTACATTATTTTGTTGAGGAAGGACACAGACCAAATGAAGTCCACAGACCTATTTATGTTGTTTAGTATGGTGAAGATCTCGTGAGACCCTAAGTGAAGATTTCCCTGCAACTTCAGAGGTTCTTTCGTTTACTACAATGGAATGTGTTGATTGATAGAAAGCAACTCCTTAGTCTGAGGCTGATACTGATGTGGAGGAGTTGTGTATGCATGATAAAACTATGTACAATGATCCGGAGAACCTTCAGGAGTACATGGTTCAGACAACCATTGAGGCATCACCTAGAGAGAAGTCAATGGTGAACTCAAGTGGAGCCAAGATGCATATGAGCCAGGCAATGATGCCCCGACAAATGAAGACTTTAGATAAGATCCGAACGAAAGGATGAAACATTTGACTCCCTATTTGTTATTATCATACTATTTAACAAGTTTTATGAATTTGAATACAATTCCTAGATTTGTTTGGTGTTGTCGTGTATTTTAGTACCTACCTGTTTTGGGTTGTTTTTAGAATATTTGGTATTTTTATTTTTGAATGACTGATTATAATCTTGTGTTTATATATATGTTGGGTTTGAGTTGTTTTTCTTAAATGTGATTGTTGATGTCATCCATTGTTTTATTCTTAATGTTTTTTTTGGCATGTTTTAAAAATTTTCCAACTCCTAATATGTGAGAATGTGGTTGTTTTCTCGTAATTTTGAGTTTCATTTGTGATCGGTACCGATGACTTTAATAGTTCTCTTAATTTAATGACATGTGTGTGAAATTTAATGAGATGAATTGAGTTGCATAAGTCATATGTGAAGTCGTAGCATTTAATTGTGACTATGCGAGTTGTTGAACGATACTCGTGTGATGATCGTTGCACGCTAGCAAAAATGGTACTGTTTTGTGTAATGATTGTGTCCAATATCCTGTGTGGTGAAGTTGCCTTAAAATGCATGCTTTATAATACCTAGAACATCCTCCGTTTTTCCAATTGACTTATGAGTGAATGATAGAGATGATCTAATTCAACTTGTGGAGAGTGAGCCAATATTTCCATTATACCTCTTTGTGACAACCTTGCGAGAGTGGGAACCTATCTTGACACCATTTGTGCCTATCCTTTTCTTCGAATAAAGGTGAGGTGAAAAAAAGACAAAAATAAAGAAACTTGAGAAACTCACCCTTGAAAGATCTTGTTTAAAAAGATATAACCACTCGGTGAAAAAAAAGGATGAGAAATGAAAAGAAGAAAAAGATTGACAACGAAAAGAACAAAAGATGAAAAGAGAAGAACGGTTAAAATAAAGTTTGAGCAATAAGAAAAATGAAAATGCGGTATCCAATGAGGTTATATTGAAATATTAGGGTGTGAATTTTAAAAATCGGAAGTGTAAGAGAAAAGTTGAAAGATATGCCTAAATGACTGTACCTTAACCCTAGTCCCCGATAAAAACATAGAAAGACATTTGGGATCTTGATTTAGTTTAACATCATGTTGATTGGAAAATAAGGGCAAACCTATAGGGAAAGATCTTGCATGAGTATCTTTTGAGAGGGTGACATTTGTTTGTGATACCTACATTCTGAAAATCTTGTTGTTCTTTGTGTAAAGATGGAATCCTTTTTTGTTGTAAAGGCATTCAAATACTCTTGTTGAGCTTGAACTCTCATTTGAAGCAAGCATTGTGTAAGATACCGTAAATTTTGTCTATTCTCGACTAATATATGTGGCGTAGTATGGCAAGGGTATATAAGGTGCATACTACTTTGTATAGTATATTGAAAATTAAGATTGAAAATAGGTGGAAAGATCAAGGAAATAAGCTAAAGATTTAGGTCAAAGGGACCCCTCAAACAAAGTCCTTTATTAAAGAAATGACTCAGGTAGTACTCGCATATTTAAAATGTTTAAATTGTCCCATACCTTGTGGATGAGACTATGAGTATTATAGTATCATAACGGTGATATGTAATTTTTGAGGCCAAGAAAATTAGTGAAACACAGTTCGGCAAAGTTATCAAAGTTTCTCTAGTAATATTTTCTTAACTTTGGGTCAAATATCTAGGATCCTTTCTCCAAATATATAAGGAGTTAGAAAGCCTACTACCCACTGATTCGAAGGCCTACGAGTCTAGTTTGCAACGCACAAAACTCCATGTCAAACCAAACTCAGAGTAAAGACTTACGTGGGTTTTACTAGGACTGCCGGGGCAGAATTCGGGTTGTGATATGGGTCGGGTAAAAAATATGGTTTGTCGGCCTACCTAAACATTTTAAGCCATGAAAACATTTTATTTTTTCTTCCGAACCAGAACGAATGCTTAAGAGAGGGTTCCTATGGAGTTCTTGCATGATGAAGGTTAGGTTTTGAAGATTTCTACCATTAAAAGTTGCCCGCGCATTGAAACATGATCTCTACATGTAACAAGCGTTTTCTCCTTTTATTAGCTTCGTTTGGAACTAATTATTGAAGATATAAATTTTCTGTAATTTGTGTTTCTTCAATTTTTAAACTTGGTTAACTAAGGTAATCATCTTGGGACTGTTTTATGATTGTTTCTATGAAGTTCTACGGACATTTAGTAAAGTGGTGGCTATTTGGAAAATCTGCCAATTTAAGAAAAATTATGAACTGTTTATAGGTGTTTACCAGCTGTGTATATATGCTGTTTGGGAAGGTTAGGGTGTAAGGAACAACGTTTGTTAAGGAGCTACAAACATTTGAGTGTTCATTGGAAAGGTATGTTAAAACCTAAGCTACGTTCCTCATTTTAGCACCCCTCCTCGCAAATTCCTAAAACGCCGAATGAGATATTTTGCTATTCTTTTGCTAGAAAAACCTTCAGTGAAAGGTTTTGGGATCTGTGCTGGACTATTTTCATGGTTCTTTTATTCTGATATTCCACTCGTTCAGATAAATAGAGTATTCGACATGTACATATTCTTTTATTGGTATCTTGATTATATGTCCACATGTATGAATTCTCATTCTTTTTTCGGGTGATGTGACTTAAAATTCATGTGAGGTCCTTATCATTCATAACTATCTCTCTTTCCCCCACTAAAGTTATTATGATTAAAAATTTATAACTCACGACCTTCAAAACTGTCTAATATAACTTTAAAAAATATTTAAATTATTAAAAGACTTGGTTTTTAGAGAACCTCTTTCACATCTAAGTAAGTCACCTGAAACTTCTTATGCGCAACTGTAAGGTTAGATTATCTTTCAAAAAAATTTAAGTTTACCTTTCAGTCTTTTTTTTTATTTGAAGAACATAGGAGGTTCCACGGTATTGTCATACAATATATGTGAGTTGTTATGAGGTCATGTGAATAGGACTACAAACGGGACAAGATTGGAAAAGTGACAACAGTAACTTACATGTGTTATACATTCATGAAATGACATGCTATGCATTTTACTTCCGAGCTATAATCGGGAGGTATGGGGCCTATTGCCTATATCTATATGTATGAGACACAGATGACCACAAGTTGGGGAATATGATGTCAGTTCGCTACCAGAAAGCACCACGATTGCTATCAGTTGGTTCGGTATGTCATGCATTTGAATTTACATATATATGTATTGACAACATACAATTATACGAGCATATCATGCATATACAAGTACTAGGTGGTCAAATGTCATCCATGGAGATTATTTGAGTATCATTTTTTAGGTGGTATCTCTATTACCCTTGTTTTACAATGAATATTTATGATTATATTTTTCCATTTTAAATACTAGCACATTTTAATTCGTATTCACATCCCTTTGCCTGGGGACGCTTCGTTTGTTTCGTTTTAGTAGGTACCGACAGGGACTATAACCAATCTGTCCACTAGGAATCAAGTTCAACTGTGAGTTGGTAAGCTCCATCTTATCCTGGGTATGCCAGAGGATGTTTCATTTTTCTGTATAGTTGGGTATCATCGGGGCCTTTTTTCGATAGTTCTTATGTCACTCATACAGGCCATTGTGGACACAATATTTTGGGTTTTATTTTGTATGTTTCAACCTCCAGCCAATAGTCTTGCCAGGTATATATGTGTATGTAAGCATGTCTTCACTTGTGACCTCGTCGACTAGATATTATAATTCTATTTTTTTTGTCCTTTCTACCATTGTTTTCACGGTTTGTTCTCTTTGTGGTCATGACCTTTCGGGTCCAGGCTTCAGTTTTTAAAGGTTGTGCTACCCAATTCTTATTTTTTTATGTCACTGTTTTGTTTAGCTAGTATGTTTAAGTAGTAACTCGGTCTTATAACGTATTGAGTTCCAGTTACTCCCATTTTTTTGGGCGTAATAAAATTGGTATCAAAGTAGGTCGTATCCCATGAATGATCCACAAGCGTGTCTAGTAGGGAATTATTTATTGGTGTGTTGTGTACCACACCTATATTCAAGAGGCTACATGGAATTTAGGAATGATTACATTTCATCAAAACTAATAAATCGTGCTATAATGGATAAGTATAAGACCATTTCAAATCTAAATCGTGCTTTATATTCTTCTCTAGAACGCTACTCTTGCACCAGATATGGACGATCAAGAGATAGATATGGATCCAAGGAAAGGTACTAGTCGTTCCCCACCGAGTCAAAGAGATAGGTTTCCCTCGGAGGAAAAGGGGAATCTCCATTACCCCTAGTACAAGCCTCCCCAACACCTATTGAAGCCCGAGGATATGCAATACCACCATTATCATTAGTCCAATTGGTTCCTTAGGAAGCTAGGGATACAAGACCTCCAGTACCTACTGTTCCTCGATCAGAGATTAGGGGGAAGGGGATAAGGGAGGAAGTTCAGTTGCAAACTAGGATGGTTTCTATTCATGACCGACAACTAGAGTCAAGAGTAGATATTGGGAGATACCGGACAGAAAGTTCAAAGGTACAAGAGTTTCTTCATTTGTCCCCTCCGTTATTTACATGATCTAGTCCTACTAAGTATACCCAAGACTTTATAGACCACATATATAGAGAATTAGGGTGATGCATGCCTCTATGACATAGGTTTTGGAGTTGGATTCTCTTCATCTACGTGATATAGCCATTCTTTGGTATGAAGCATAGGAGGGATCTAGAGGAACTAATGCTCCTCCAGCAGAGTGGGAGGACTTCACTAAGGCCTTTCTTGCCCACTATCTGCCACGTGAAGTTTGAGGGATCGTCTTTACTAGTTTATCAATCTAAAAAAAGGAACCATGAGTGTGTGGGATTATAACAACAAGTTTGATTCTTTGGCAAGATAGGAACCAGCTATTTTAAGTACCATAAGAGACAGAGTTCATCATTATGTTGATGGTTTGAAAAATCACTTGATGATTTATCGTAGGGTAGTATCTTTATGAGATGGTGCAGATATTTCCCGCATATAAGATCTCCTCAAACTACAGAGGAGCTTTATCAACAGATTATTGATACGTACAAGGATAGGGAGCATAGTAAGAGGGCCCATAGTATAGGGTCTTATAAGAAGACACATGGTAATTTTAGGTTCCCTTTCCATCAATATCCACCTTGTCCAGCAGGTAGTGTCTCACCACAAGTGCAGGGACCACAGTTTGATCATTATTGTCAGTCAAGACTAGGTCAGACTTTAGGTCATCATGAGGTTCATCGATAGGATCGTTCCATACAGATAAGACATCCCACTCCTTCTTGTACACAGTGCAGTTATCCACATAGTTGGTAGTGTAGACAATATTCACTTGCATGTTATCATTGTGGCAATCAGGACATTTTATTAGTTGATGCCCGGTGTGGAGCTAGTGTTCTAGATCACCCTTCAGGATCCACATCAGCATCTTCACCCTCAACCCGTGCCACAAAACCATGACCATAGTGTTCTCAAGGTCATAGTAGAGGGAGAGGTTAAGGTGATTCAGGTTCGAGCGGTGGTTAGAACAACTTTTATGCACACACAGGCCAACAGGATTCATAGGCATCCCCTGATGCTGTTACATGTATATTAACGATAGCTTCTCAAGCTATTTATACATTGATAGACCCCGACTCTACATTTTCATATATTACTCCATTTATGTCTAGTAAGATTGACATGAAATATGAGTTGTTTCCAAAACCAGTTAAGGTGTCTACACCAATTGGCGACTGTATTTGAGCTAGTCATGTTTGTCGAGGTTTCACGGTGTTAATTAATGATCGTCAACCCCTGCTGATTTGATTGAGTTGATTATGATATATTTTGATGTTATAATACGTATGGCATGGTTGGCATCTTGCTATACTAATATTGATTGTCATGCCATGATATTCATATTTTACTTTCTAGGTGATCCAGTCCTTGAGTGGAGCGGTAATCCAGCCACACCTAAGGGTAAGTTTATGTCATACCTTAGGGATCGAAAGTTGATTGCTAAAGGTTTTATATACCATATGGTCCATGTACAAGATACTAATAAGGATACCATGACTTTTCAATTAATTCCTATCGTGAATGAGTATCCAATGGTATTCCCTGATGATCTTCCAAGAATACCCCCAAAAGGAAATTGATTTTGCTATAGACTTGCTTCCTGATACGCAACCTATATCGATTCCTCCCTAAAAAATAGAACCAGCAGAGCTAAGATAATTTAAGGAACAATTGAAGGACTTGCTCGATAAAGAATTTATTAGATCAAGTACTTCCCCATGGAGTGCCCTAGTGCTGTTTGTTAAAAATAAAGATGGATCTTTACGGATGTGTATTGATTATAGAAAACTAAACAAAGTCACTTTTAAAAAAATATCCCCTTCCATGGATTGATAACTAATTTTATCAGTTACAAGGTGTCAAATGTTTTTCCAAGATTGACTTGTGATCGGGTTACCATCAATTACGAGTCAGGGAAGTTGATATCCCAAAAAACGCATTTAGGACAAGGTATGACCTTTTTGAATTCCTTCTAATGTCTTTCAGACTTACAAATGCCCAAGATGCCTATATGGATCTTATGAATTGAGTCTTCAAACCATTCTTGGATGAATTTGTGATTGTGTTTATGATGATATTCTTATATATTCACAATCGAAAGTTGAGCATGCACACCAGTTACAAGCTGTATTACAGACTTTCAAAAATTACAGATTATATTATATATTCTCTAAATGTTATTTTTGGTTTACTTTTGTTGCTTTTCTAGGTCATGTTATTATGAGTGAGGGCATTAAGGTTGATGGATAAATGATTTAAGTAGTGATGACTTGGTTGAGGTCCTTGAGTCTAACGGAGGTTCGCAACTTTTTAGTCTTGGCAATGTATTACTGAAGGTTTGTGGACGTATTTTCTCCTATCTCAGCACCAACGATAAAATTGACACATAAGGGAACTAAGTTTCAACAGACCAAGGCATGCGAACTTATTGAGTTTTGAAGGAAGTTGGGATGAACATCTACCTCATGTTGAGTTTGCTTGTATTCACAGCTTTCAAGCTAGTATTCAGATGGCCCCTTGTGAAGCACTATATGGGTGGAAGAGTAGGTCCCCAAAGGATTGGTTTGAGATCCAGAACGCATATTTGCTAGGTCCCAATCTTGTCCAACAAGATATTGAAAAGGTTATGCTTATTAGAGATCGACTTCATACAACACAGTGTCGACAAAAGTCTTATGCAGATGTTCGCCGACACAACTTAGAGTTTGATGTAGAAGATTGGGTTTTCTTGAAAGTATCACCTATAAAAGGCATCATGCAATTTGGTAAAAAAGGAAAGCTCATACTAGGTACATTGAATGGTGTAAGATTATTTGGAAGATCAGTTTGGTGGCATACGATCTTGATTTGCCTTCAGAATTGCAATCAGTTCATCCAATATTTAATTTTTCTATGTAGTGAAAGTGTATTGGAGATCCTCCATGTAACACCCCATACCTAGAACATACAAGAAATATGCTTTCCATAAATCATTAGGTGCAATCGACGGTTACCATCTACGGACCGTATCCTGACCCACGGCCCATACTGCACATCCGTCGTTTGTGACTGAAACTCCCCCAAAACGCAGCCTAGAAAATTTGACTATGTCAAATGACGGATAGAACTACGGTTCATAGTCTGTGTCCGTCGATCAATATCCCATTTACCCACTTTCGAACAAGAATCACTACTGACCAGTATGGTCCGTAGATGGACCTAAGGACCATAGGTGAAAATTAGCAGACAGTTAGGTGGAAGATGCAGTTGGGTCAACTTCAATTTATCATAACTCATAGCATAAAATGAATTAGGTGTCCCATTACCTATGAAATTATAGATAATTGAATTATCATTTCATAGCCACTGACCTTGCTAAAATCAGACCCCCGAGTAAAAAGTTATACCCGTTTTAGTAAATGCTTGTCGAATAGACCCAACATACGGACCCAATATCGGACCGTTGATTGAACGACGACCTATCAGTACAAGTCGTCGTTTAGTCTGACATCAATTAACTCAGGTTTTTTTTGTCTTTTCCCACTTCGTTCAAACCCTAAGATACATCGTTTTGAACCTAAGATTTTTGTCAGTTTATGCCTAGAAACATAACTAAAACTTATTTAAGTCAAATCATTATTCAAAAACTTAGAAAATTAGAAGCAAGAAAGGAGAAAAGGTCATGAACCCTAGTTCAAGAACGCAGCAAGGTTCTAGAAGTTCCAACCGCAAAATCTAATCTCTTTGAATTTCATCACAAAGTATATGGGATTTCACTAGTGGGTTCCTTTCACCCATTGAATCCCTAGTTTTCAGTCAGATTTATGATTCCCATTTCGTGATTAGATTTAGGGTTTCTAGAACTTACATAGAGCTTCATGAATTAATTAGTTATATGTTCCAAATCAGATTATCATGTTATTACTCAGATTATTACATGAATTTTTAGAACCTAGCTATGTATTTCTTTATATCTTGAATTACATATGCTAGGCCATATATTTCACTTACTTTAGACATGCATGCCTATGTTATAAATGCATCATTATGGGATTAGTTGTTGCATTCTCAGTTTGCATGTTCAGTTTTGAGCTATCAAGTATTTACAAAAACTCAGTCATAATCAGTTAATTACATAATTCATTGGGAGTAGCATTAATAACGAGTTGGAATAGGGTTCAGCATACCCAATAGTTCTAAAATTACTAGCCAAGTAGGTTATAAGTCCCCTTTGTGGGCATCATTTTAGTGATCACGCCACCATGCCTTTAGACTTCTTGCAGGGTATATTGGGTTCTCTCGATGGGGCGTATACATCAAACTCCACATTTAGTTCATCTAGTTTTATTATCAGTTATTAGTAGCTCTCATAGATCGGTCAGATTACACTGCATTGACCATTTATCAGTATATCCATTACTCAGTTTCAGCATGTTATAAATTGGTCATTTCATTCTTTTATCTCAGCATTCAAAATCTATATCATCTTCAGATTATATACTTGATTTTGTGCTTGTTCAATTATGTATTATTCAGCCTTACTCCATCCTACATGCTCAATACGTTCAAGTATTGACGCGTACGTGCACTACATCTTCTCGTGATGTAGGTTTAGGTTCTCAGTATCAAGATCACGCTTAGGTCGATTGCACCTACATACTACAGTTTAGCAGATTCAGTGGTGAGTCCTCATTCTGCAAGGACAATAGTCATGTGTTCATTTCACTTTTTTAGTCATTTAGTTTAAGTTTTTTCTAGACTTAGCTGGGGCTTGTCCCAGTATTTCTAGTCAGTTAGAGGCTTATTTCATACATAGTTAGTTTCGGATACATAGTTTCAGCTTACTATTGATTTAATTTTTTCTTTGTATTAAACTCATCAGTATTTCATTAATATCAGTTATAAAATATGGGTATTCCCCCATCTTTTCAGTTTAAATTATGATTTAGATTTCGCATTTTTTTTATTATCTTTAGTATGCTCATGATCATAAAAGTAGGGTTAGATTGGGATCACTTGTGGTCCTAGGTTTTGTGTCCGCGTCTCGGGGGTAGCTTGGGGCTTGACAAAACTTAGCATCAAAACAATAGGTTTAAGTGTCCTAGAATAACTGAAAAGCCGCACTAAGTAGAGTCCTTTTCAAGGGTCTGAAGTGCACCACATCTAATGAAAGGGAGGCTACAAAGTGTTTTTAGAAAACTTCACTTTCTTGTTACTCTTATCATGCGTAAGGTATATCTTATTCCACTCTCACTTGACGTTATACATTTCAGATCATTCCTCCTCTTAGGGATAACGCTAGGAATGTGAATGTCATCAATACAAACGTAGCTCCTCCTCCGGTCCCAGATCAGGAAATCTCCAATGCTTAGTTCAAAAATGCTATGCAGATGTTGGCTTAGAGTATGACCAACCATAACAATCGGGTTCATGCTCCAGTGAATGCGAATGGTGGATCAGCAGCAGTAAGGGTACGTCATTTTGTTAGGATGAATTCTCCTGAGTTCTTAGGATTACAAACAAATGATGATCCTCAGAATTTCATGGATGAGATCAAGAAGATCTTTGAGGTAATGAAAATCACTGGAATGATCGGGTTGACTTGTCATCATACAAGTTGAAGGATGTTTCTCATATATGGTACACTCAGTGGTAGAAAAATAGAGGTACAAATGCATCTCCTGTTACTTGGGATTG
This sequence comes from Solanum corneliomulleri, assembly GCA_027704805.1. Classification (NCBI taxonomy): domain Eukaryota; kingdom Viridiplantae; phylum Streptophyta; class Magnoliopsida; order Solanales; family Solanaceae; genus Solanum; species Solanum corneliomulleri. Next base: position 50,391,924 of record JAKWIY010003052.1, on the reverse strand, counting down.
CTTTAGTGTGACCTTTCTGGACAGGTTTCTCCCAATAGAGTTGAGAGAAGCAAAGGTTCAGGAATTTATGAAATTGAGGCAGGGAAATATGACAATACAAGAGTATGGTCTCAAGTTTAACCAACTCTCCAGGTATGCTCCTCACATTGTTGCGGACTCCACCGATCAGATGAATAAGTTCTTGTATGGACTGTAGGATTTGGTGAAAACTGAGTGCAGAAATGCTATATTAATGGGAGATATAAGCATCTCTAGGATTATGACTCATGATCATTAGGTTGAAGGTGATAAGCTTAGGAAAATTGCCAAGGAGAATAATAAGTCTAGGATTGGGAACTATGACTATTCTCAGCAGAAAGCGGGTTGTGGAAATCTCTCGCAGAGTCAGCAAAAGTTTTTAACTCCAGACCCTTCATCAACTACTGTTCCATCCTTCAAGAACAGGTATGACCTGAAGGTTAAAGCACCAGGCTCGAAGTCTCAGGGAAGTTTTTTAGGCACCAAGACTTACCCACTTGCCCTAAGTGTGGTAAGAACCATCTGAGTGAGTTTCTCGTAGGAAAACAAGGATGTTTTGGGTGAGGTCAATATGGTCACAAGTTGAGGAATTGTCCTTCTTGACAGGTTCAACGAGGTGGTAATGGTAGATATCCCTTTATAGCTTTAGAAGCACCAATAAATCTCCTGACTCAGCAGTGTAACTCATCTGGTATAGGTTGTAGTCATCGCTAGAACAGGTTGTAGGTTCTTCAGGCTCGTCATGATTAGGAAGGTTTTCCTGATGTAGTCATTAGTAAGTTACGAGTCTTTGACCTTCATGTTTATGCATTGTTCAATCCAGGAAATACTCTCTCTTTTGTAACTCATTATATATCAGTCCAATTTAGTATTAGTCCAGAAACATTATCAAAACCTTTCTCGGTCTCTACTGCAGTCGGTGACCCAGTTATAGCAAGAAGTGTATACAAAAATTGCCCTGTCACAGTCTCTCAGAAAGTCACCTTAACAGATCTTGTAGAGTTAGAAATGGTAGACTTCGATATCCTTCTAGGAGTGGATTGCTCACATTCATGTTATGCCTCAATCGATTGTAGAACAATTATTGTTCGCTTTCAGTTTCCAAACAAACAAATCTTATAAAGGAAGGGTGGTGGCTTAGCGCCTATGGGTCGATTCATTTCTTACCTTAAGGATAGAAAGATGATTCTAAGGTTTATCTCGATTCCTGTTTGGGTTAAGGATTTTAGCTCTGAAATCCCAACTCTTGAGTCAGTTTCAGTAGACTGTGAGTTTCCAAAAGTATTTCAAAATGATCTTCCCAGAGTCCCTCCCGAAAGGGAAATCGACTTTGGAATTGATCTCCTTCCAAATACTCAGCCTATTTCTATTCCTCCTTACAGAATGACTCCATCATCGTTTAAGGAATCGCAAGAGCAGTTCAAATAACTTCTAGATAAGGGCTTCATCATACCTAGTATTTCACCATGAGGTGCACCAGTGTTGTTCGTAAAAAAGAAAGATGGCTTTCTTAGAATGTGAATTAACAATAGACAGTTAAAAAAGGTCACAATCAAGAATAAGTATCCCATCCCCAGGATTGATGACTTGTTTGACCAACATCAGGGTGTTAGTCACTTCTAAAGATAGACCTCAGAGCGGGTTATCATCTACTTAGAGTCATAGATTGTGAAATTTCAAAAACAATCTTCAGAACTCGGTATGCTTACTAATAATTTGTAGTTAGGTCATCTGGACTAACCAATGCTCCTGAAACTTTCATGGATTTGATGAACATATTGTTCAAACAGTACTTGGACTTGTTCATTATCGTCTTTATTGATGATATCCTTATTTACTCTAGGAATGAGGAAGAACATGGGAGTCATTTGAGAATAGTTCTACATACTCTCAAGGATCCCCAGTTATTCGCTAAGTTTAGCAAATGTGAGTTCTTGTTGCAATCCATTGGTTTCCTTGGTCACACTGTATCTAGCGAAGGGATTCGAGTGGATTCACAGAAGTTAGAAGCAGTGAAACAATGGCCCAGACCTACCTCTGCTACAGATATCAGAAGTTTCTTAGGTCTAGAGGGTTATTACAGAAGGTTCTTGGAAGAATTCTCATCCATATCCTCACCATTGACTAGATTAACTCAAAAGATAGTCAAGTTTCAATGGTCAGATGATTGTGATAAAAGCTTTGAAGAATTGAAAATAAGATTGACTACAACTCCTGTTTTGACTGTACCAGAGGTTTCAGATGGTTACGTGACCTATTGTGATGCATCTACAGTTGGCCTAGGTTGTGTATTGGTGTAGCGAGATAAGGTTATAGCATATGCTTCTAGATAATTTAGGTGCATGAGAAGAACTATTCAACTAATGACCTTGATCTTGCAACAGTGGTGTTTGCACTCAAGATCTAGAGACACTACTTGTATGGTGTTCATGTAGATGTGCTCACTGATCATAAGATCCTTCAGTTTGTGTTCACCCAAAAAGAGTTGAGTCTTCGCCAGAGGAGATTACTTGAGTTCCTTAAAGATTATGATATGAGTGTGCATTATCATCCTGGTAAGGCAAATGTAGTAGCAGATGCTCTTAGCATATTATCTATGGGTAGTGTAGCTCATTTTGAGGAAGAATTGAAGGATCTAGTGAGGGATGTTCATATGCTTGCTCGCTTAGGAGTTCGCCTTATGAGCATATCGGAAAAATGCGTAACACTTCAGAATGGGGTAGAATCTTCTGTGGTAGTGGAGGTTAAGAATAAGCAAGATAGTGATTCAATCTTGTTTGAGCTTAAGGGTTCACTCCACAATCAGAGAGTGGAGGTTTCCTCACAAGGGGAAGATGAAGTACTTCGCTACCAAGGTATATTGTGTGTTCAAGATGTGGGTGAGTTGAGAAAGCATATACTTGCAAAATCCTATAACTCCAGATGTTCTATTCACCCAGGTGTCACAATTATGCACTGTGATCTACGGGAAGTCTATTGGTGGATTGGCATGAAGAGGTATATAGCAAATTTTGTGAGTAAGTGCCCCAATTGATAGCAAGGCAAGGTAGAACATCAGAAACCAGGAGGTATGACTCAAGAGATCGATATTCCTACTTGGAAGTTGGAAGTGATCAATATGCATTTCATCAAAGGGTTACCTCGTACTCGCAGATTACATGACTCTATTTGGGTGATAGTTGACAGGATGACTAAGTCTTCTCGCTTTTTGGTGGTTAAGACTATAGATTCCGCAGAGGACTATGCCAAGATTTACATCAATGAAATTGTGAGGTTACATGGGGTTCCATTTTCTATCATCTCAGATAGAGGTCCTCAGTTTACCTCTCATTTCTGGAAGTCATTTTATAGGGGTCTTGGTACTCAAGTTAGCCTTAGCAAATCCAAAGACGGATGGACAGGCAGAGCGTACCATTCAAACCTTAGATTGAGAGATTGAGTGAACGATTTCAAGGATACTTTGGATGATTAGCTTCCTCTTATTGAGTTTGCCTACAAAAATAGCTACCATTCCAGCATTCAGACGGCCCTTTATGAGGCATTATATGGGCGTACATGTAGATTACGTGTTGGTTGGTTTGAAGTAGGTGAAGCATCTTTGATAGGGCCAGATTCAGTCCTTTATGCTAGGGAGAAAGTGCAACTCATTAGAGATTGACTTAAGTCAGCCTAGAGTCGTTAGAAATGTTATGTAGATGTAAGGAGAAGGGAACTAAAGTCCAGGTTAATGATTGGGCTTTCCTCAAGGTGTCACCTATGATAGGAATGATGAGATTTGACAAGAAATGGAACTCATTACTATATATATAGGCCCTTAAAAGAATTTCAAAAGGGTTGGGAAGGTGGCATATGAGTTAGAGTTTCCAACAGAATTAGCAACAGTGCATCCAGTCTTCCACATCTTACTCTTGAAAAAGTGTGTGGATGATCAAGCCTCTGTAGTGTCATTAGAGAGTATGGCGGTGAGAGATAGTCTTTCTTATGAGGATGTACCAGTTGAGATTCTTGATCGTCATGTTAGAAGGTTGAGAAATCAAGAAGTCGCTTCAGTCAAGGTTTTGTGAAGAGGTCAGTCCGTAGAGGGAGCTAATTGGGAAGAAGAACCAACCATGAAAGCAAGTATCATCACCTCTTACCTTCGATTGGTCTCCAGCTTGAGGTAATAGTCTCTCTTCAGTTTTTTAGTCATTCATGCGTGAATTAAGCCTTCGAATCATGTTCCCTCAGTTTGTTATTGCATTTTCAGCATATTTTTATATTCTCTAACTCAATTCAGTCAGAAACTCAGTTCTTAGTGTGTAGCAGTAGGGTATTGCGCCTCTCTCCCTCCATTTACGATAGTTTATTCTTCATTCGAGGATGAATTTCCCAAGGGGGAGATAATGTAACACCCCATATCTAGAACAGACCAAAAAATCTACTTTTAAGAAATCTGCAGGCGCAATCGACGGTTACCATCGATGGACTGTATCTTGACCCACGGCCCGTACTGCACATCCATTGTTTGTCTAAGTGTCAAATGACGGACGGAACTAAGGTCCATAGTCTTGGTCCGTAGATCAACACCCTATTTACCCACTCTTTGACACGAACAACGATGGACCTACAGACCATATGTATGATTGTAGGTATGACCGTATGTGGAAATTAGCAGACAGTTAGGGGGAAAATGCAGTTGATCAACTTCAATTGATCATAACTCTTAGCACAAAATGATTTAGGTGTCCCATGACCTATGAAATGATCGATAATTGAATAAGCTTTTCATAGCCACTGACCTTGCAAACCATACCTCTGAGTAAAAATTTATGCCCATTTTAGTAAAGGTGTGTCGAATTACCCAAACAACGGACCATCGATTAAGCGATGGCCCATCAGTCCAGGTCGTCGTTTGGACCCATAACAAGTAACTGAAGGGTCTGTTGGTCTTTCCCCACTTCATTTAAACCCTAAGATGCGTCGTTTTGACCCTAAATCATCAAATTTTTGTTAGTTTAAGCCTAGAAACATAACTAAAAACTTACCTAAGTGAAAATTAGATGAAAGAAAGGAGAAAAAGGTCAAGAACCCTAGTTTAAGAATGCAGCAAGATTCCAGCAGTTCCAGCCCCGAAATTTAAATATTTCTCTATGAATTTCATCACCAGATATGTGGGATTTCACTAATGGGTTCCTTTCACCCATTGGGTCCGTAGTTTTCAGTCAGATTCTTGATTCGCATATCATTATTAGACCTAGGATTTTTAGAACTTCAACAGAGTTTCATGAAGTAATTAGTTATATGTTCCAAATAAGATTATCATGTTATTACTCAGTTTATTGCGTGAATTTTAGAAACCTAGTTATGTGTTTCTTTTGTTCTTGCATTACACATGCTAGGCCATATATTTTAGTTACTTCAGATGTACATGCCTCAGTTGTAAATGCATAATTATCAGATTAATTGTTGCATTCTCAGTTTGCATGTTCATTTTTAGCTATCAAGTTTTTACAGAAACTCAATCATAATAAGTTTATTACATAATTCATTGGGAGTAGAATAAAAACAGAGTTGGACTAGGGTTCAGCGTACCCAATAGTCCCAAAACTACTAGCCAAGTAGGTTGTAAGTCCCCTTTGTGCCATCAGTTTAGTGATCACGCCATCATGCCTTTCTACCTCTAATAGGGTATGTTGGGTCCTCTCTATGGGGCGTATACATTAGACTCCACATTTAGCTCATGTGGTTTTATTATTGGTTATTAGTAGCTCCCATAGATCAATCAGATTCCACTACATTGACCATATATTAGTATATCCAGTATTCAGTTTTAGCATGTTATAAATTGGTCATTGCATTTAGTTATCTCATTATTCAAAATCTATATCATATTCAGATTATAAACTTGCTTTTGTGCTTGTTCAGGTATGTATTATTGCAGCTTTACTCTATCCTACATGCTTAGTACCTTCAAGTACTGACACATATGTGCGCTTCATCTTCTCATGATGTAGGTTCAGGTTCTCAGCATCCAGATCATGCTTAGATCGATTTTCAATCTCCAGTTTAGCAGATTCAGTGGTGAGTCCTCATTCTCTGAGGACAATATTCATGAGTTTGTTTCAGTCTTTTAGTAAATTAGTTTCAATTTTTACTAGACTTTCAGACATAATTAGTTTCATCTTAGTATTGAGTTAATATTTTCTTTGTATTAAAATCATCAGTATTTCATTAATCTTAGTTATAGAATATGAGTAGTCACCCATCTTTTCATTTTAAATTATGATTTAGCTTTCGCATTCAGTTTATTAACTTTAGTATGCTCATGATCACGCCAACAGGGTTAGCTTGGATTACTTGTTGTCCTAGGAACCGTATCCACGTTTCGGGGGTAGCTCGGGTTGTGACTCTTCACCTATTATGCCCATGGAAATTATTTGCATCACTGAAGATTTATATTATACATAGGTACATATAGAAATTTTAGATCGACAAGTAAGCAAGCTTCGAACTAAAGATGTAGCTTCTGTGAAAGTGTTATGGAGAAACAACAACGTTAAGGAAATGACTTGGGAAGCGGATGAGGAAATGAGGAAGGACTACCCCCATAAGTTTAGTACTTAAGGTGTATCAAATTTCAATGATTTCCATTTATTTCTTTGCAATGACTTAGTTAGATTTTAAGTATCTTGAAGGTGCAATTTATATGTCATCTTACGAAATAGATATGCAAAGCTTAGTAGTTACAATTTTAAGAATTTGACTTAAAGTTTATGACTCTCCTTTGATAAAAAAAACACAACTAAGGTATTTTCTAGATCCATTCGCAGGCGAATGTTCATAGGGGTGGAGAGAACGTAAGATCCTACAAATTTTCTCTGTTCTCGCCTAATATATGTGTTGTAGTGTGTCATGGGTATATGAGGTGTATACAACTTTGTAGCATACATCAAAGATTAATATTGAAAATAGGTTGAAATATCAAGGAAATAAGCTAAAGATTTAGGTCATAGGGACCCTAAAACAAAGTCCTTGATTAAAGAAATGTCTCGGGTAGTACTTCACACGTTTAAAATGTTTAGATTGTCCCTTACCTTGGGGATGAGCTTCTGATTATTATAGTAGCACGAGGTTGTATGTAAGTTTTGAGGTTAACAAAATTAGCGAAACTCAATTCGGCAAAAGTTATCAAAGTTTCTCTAGTAATATTTTCTTAACTTTGGGTCAAATGTCTTGGATGTTTTCTACCTATCTATAAGAAGTTAGAAGGCCCACTACACACTGGATACATGTCCTACGAGTCAAGTTTGCAATTCACAAAACCCCGTGTCAAACTTACATCGGAGTAAAGAGTTATGAGGGTTTTACTATGGAATGTCGTGGAGAATCCGGATTGCGATCCAGGTTGGGTCAAAAATATGGTATGTCGGCCTACCTCAACGTTTTAAGCCGTGAAAATTTCATTTCTCTTCAAAACCAGAAAAAAAGCTTAAGAGAGGGTTCCTATGGAGTTCTTGCATGATGAAGGTTAGGCTTTGACCACTTCTACCATTAAAAGTTGTCCCGCACCTATAAACATGATCTCTACACGTTGCAATCGTTTCCCCTTCTATTTATTGTGTTTGGAGCTAGTTATTGAAGATATGAATTTGCAGTTATTGGTGTTTATTCAAGTTCTACACTTGGTTAACTAAGGTAATCATAAGGAGACTGTTTTGATGAGTGTTTTTATGAACTTCTACGGACATATCTTAAAGTTGAGGCCATTTGGAAAATCTGCCAATTTAAGAAAAATTATGAACTATTTATAGGTGTTTAATAGCTGTGTATATATATTATTTCAAAGCTTAGGACGTAAGGAAAAATGTTTGTGAAGAAGCTACGGTCATTTGAGCGTTCATTTGAAAGGTATGTTAAAGCTAAGCTACTTTCCTCATTTTAGCACCCCTCCTTGGAAACTTCTAAAACTCCGAATGCGATCTTTTGCTATTCTCTATCTAGAAAGATCTTCAGTGAAAGGTTTTGAGATTTGTGCTGGATTATTTTCATGGTTCTGTTATTCTAATATTCCACTCGTTCGGATAAATAGAATATTTGACATCTACATGTCCTTTTATCGGTATCCTTTATTATATGTCCACATGTATGAATTTCTTTATTTTTTTTGGTGATGTGACTTAAAATATCATGTGAGGTCCTTATAATTCATAACCATCCCTCTTTCTCCACTAAAGTTATTATAAAAAAAATCATTAAAGTAATTCAAGGCCTTCAAAACTGTCTAATATAACTTAAATGTTTAAACTATTAAACACTTGGTTTTTGGAACACCTTTTTTACGAATTATCTAGGAACTAAGTAAGCCACCTTAAACTTGTTATGCACATCTTTAAGGTTAGATTATCTTTCATAAAATTTAAGTTTACCTTTCAATCTTTTTTTGGGAAAAACATACGAGGTTCCATGTCATTGTTATACAATATACGCGAGTTGTTATGAGGTTGTGAGAATAGGACTACAAATGGGCCAAAACTGGAAACATGACAATAGTAACTTATATGTGTTATAAATTCATGACATGGCATGTTATGCATTTTACTCCCAAGCTATAATCGAGCGGTATGGAGTCTATATCCTATAGTGATAAGTATGAAACACAAATGGCCATAAGTTGTAAAATGTTATTCCGATTTGCTACCGGAAAGCACCACCATTGCTAGCGGTTGGTTGGGTATGTCATGCATTTGTATTTACATAAATATGTATTCACGACATACTATTATACAAGAATATCATGCATAAATAAGTACTAGGTGGCCAAATGTCATCCATGGAGATTATTTGAGTTTCAGTTTCACGTGGTATCTTTATTACCTTTTTTTATGGTAAATATTTATTATTCTTATTTTTCGCTTTATGTAACAATAGATTTTTATTCGTACTGACGTTTGTTTGCTTGGGGACGCTGCTTTTGTTTTGTTTGAGAAGGTACAAGCAGAGACTGTAATCGACCCACCCGCTAGGATTAAGTTTTAACTATGAGTTAGTAAGCTCCATCTTATCTTGGGGCTACCAGAGGATGTTTACTTTTGTGGTACAGTTGGGTATAGTCGGGGCCTTGTCCCAACAATGCTTATGCCACTCATAGAGTCTATTGTCGACACAATATTCTGGGTTCTCTTTTGTATGTTTCACTCTCCAGCCAATAGTCTTGGCAGGTATATATGTGTGTATAAGTAAGAATGTCTTTAGTTGTGGCCTCATCGACTAGATAGTAGTTTGCTAGTCTTTTGTCTTCTCAACAGTTGTTTGCGTGGTTTGTTCACTTTCACATCATGACCTTTAGGGTCCAGGCATCACTTTTTATAGGTTGTGCTGCCCAATTTTCATTTTTTTTCTCACTGTTTTGTTTAGCTAGTATGATTAAGTTGTAACTCAGTCTTATAGGGTATCGAGTGTCAGTTACACCCCTTTTTCTGGGTGTAACACATTGAGAGATTGAGTTTATAAGATAAATATTGGTCACAATTTGATAATTATAGTGCACGACTGAACATTGCATAAATAGATTGACCCTCTGTCTGCATTCATGTTGAGTATTGAGTTGAATTTTTTTGTAGACATCCTTGTGGAAATAATTGATCTTTGACTTTTACTTGATGAGTCTGAGATTTGAACTCATTTTAGGGCTTTTTTGATCCTTTTATTATCCTCAATGCCTAATTTATACTCTATACTTATGATAACATATTAATATGTTGTTAATAAGGCGAAAGAAAAAAGCAAGGACATTATCGAGCAAAAAGGAGCGAAAAACTGAAGAAGTTGAAGATAGGCAATCCTTGTGAATGACAAGACACTTCGACAAACAGCCGAGTGTCTCTTTAGCTTTCCTGAATTTCCATTATGCCAGCCCTTAGGAACAAGACAACTTGGTGACAAAAATGGACATTCGGCAAACCGCCGAATTTATCGGAGACCTTGATCTTGATCGCCCAAAGTTAAAGATGTTTGGGGTTGAAGAAACAAGGTAAGAAGGTGATGGATGGTTACTATTGAGAGATACTATTCATGACTTCCCTCCTTATTGGATGATGGTATTGAGAGATAATATTCATGGCTCCAAAAGATTGGATGGTGAACCAATTAACGAAATGTTGTTATGGTACTAGAAGTTTCTACTTCAATGTCCAACTCATGGACTTCCGAATAAGTGTTGTTACAACATTTCAATCGAAGTCTAGATTAACTCAATAAAGGTGTGGCTAATCAGCTTATCCAAGGAGGAATTATGCACCAATTTTGAAATCACATCTACTCTCCTTGATGGAACGAAGATCAAGAGTGCTTCGTAGACTAGGGAAGATCAAGTGTATCCTTTCACTTTTAGTATGAAACAAGATGAATTGAAATGACTATGAAAAAGATCAAACATGGCCAAAATGATGACCCTGAATTTGATGTCAAAACATGTAATGGGTAGTTGTTCTAACGATGTGAATGCGGTTGTAGTTAGTGGGGTGAACCCCAATATGCACACTTTGAGGCTTTGTATGATGAGTCTGCGCCTTTTCCGGCTAATCAGGGAGGAGGTTTTTTTCCGAACTATCCAAGGACGAGTGGGAACAAAGGTTTGAATAGAGAGCTTCATGAAAGTTGGAGAGACAGTTATTGGGAATGGCGTGATCATGGTAGTAGAGCGGGATGGCGAAAATGATCGCTAGTTAGAGTTGCACTATTGCATTTATGCTTTATTTACTATTCACTCCTTTTTATGATTCCATAAGGGCGAAAATATTAGAGACAGGGATATTGGAGAATGGGGAATTACTGATATAAAGAATGTTGGTGAGAAAATAAAATCAGGTGGATCTATCTGATATAGGGAAGTTACATTGAAAGTGTTTGTGTGGTTACATGTGGCTGAAATGATTGCATAGTTTTCATGATCATCATAACTAGGAAACTTTTATAATGCTAAAAAGATGATTTTGATGATTGACAAACATGATGAAGGACATAGTACCTATAACATTTTTTTGTCTATGTCAACAACCATAGTATCAGGTGCACCTTATCTTGTACAGGGTGCTAGCGGGAAAATAATGTTCTTGTGCAACTCGACTAAGAAGAAGAGGTAAAGGTTTTCCCCTTTGTCCCTATCTCATTGATAAGAAGAATTGACAAACATCAAAACCTAGATTTAGCATCATGGAAGAATATTTCTCTTTTCTCAAGCATACATTGTCTTAGCTCTCTTATCACAAAGACCTAGAGCACAAGGGACCTACTATTATCATTGAAGTTTTTTTTTTTTCATTCCTTGTTGTGGAGTCTTTTTTTGTGCTAATATTGTAAACCATCTCTTCTTAATGAAGCTTTTATAGGTATTTTGTCTTTTCTTATCTTTTAGATTAGAGTTTTTGGCTAGTGTTAGACATAGTTTACATGGGGGATTGATTACACTACAACAAAAACAGCTTTTAGCCGCATTTAATATTGACATTAATAAAGAGTGTTAAAGTCTTTACCGACATTAGTTAAGTGTCATTAGATTCAATGTCGCTAAAGGCTTTAGGGACAGATACAAAGAGTGTCAATTGCCGCTAAAAATACATAGTTAGCGGCAATTAATTCTTAATTGCCGCTAATGATCATGTTTGTTGTAGTGTTAGGAGTTTAATTCCTACATTGCATGAGTTAGTAATTTGAAATATAGATTTTGTTTAGTGAAAATATTTATGAAATCCTACTCCGTAGGTTGTGATTTTTCCATCCTTGAGCAAAATAATTTTTACGTTAATATCTAGACTTCCTTTACTTTCTGCTATTTTTTCTATTTCATCGGGGTTGATTCCTATGAGCTAAAAATCACCTAACCAGTTGTACCTTTTTTAAGTCAGTATTTTTCTGTAAGAAAGCCCAATGTTATAGTCATTCATCATTTCGTCAGATTATATGCAATCTGGTCATCAATCATATACACTAAACCCAAAGTCCCTTTTTCAGGAAAAGATGTAGAAATAAAGTTAAAATTGATCTACATATGTTTGGTACGAGAGTGGAGCACTGGGTTAGCTGCAAGATAGGTCTCACTAAAATTATGACACAACAAGAAAGAAAAGGAACAATAAGAAAAGGCAAATTTGTTTCAACAATAGACTAATCAATTGAATTTTGTTGGTGGAAGCAGCATGACAAAGATATTCGGCATCAAATTATCCTTGTAATTAGAGAGTGAGAAAGTTTTTGTTTATGAGAACAACAAGAAACAAGCGATGAACGTAAGAAAATTTCGAAATCAATAGCAGAATTCCTATCATCTATACTTCCTTCATAATGAAATTGAGTATTGTCACGGGTTTGCTACTTGTTACTGGGACACATGAGTGTAGAAATATCATGCAGGTTAAGATGTTACTATATTCCAAGAGATCATGTGTATATTTAGACTTGTGTAATAACAATCAAGTATAACTCCATGCAGCCTCAATATCCAATGATTAATTAAGCATGCCCAAGTTGCCCAGGGAGAAGGGAATTTTTCTGTGTTGAAGCAATGATGAAACTAGATGTCTATACAATGGTAATACAATAATGTCATCAACATAGGTAAACCAAAATAGATTTTTTTTCACCCGTGAATATAAATGAAGAGTGAGGAATCTAATTTAGAACCTTCGATATAAATCTCATACAAGGTCTAGACCAGACATTTATTCCATAGTCAAATAGCCTATTTAAGGCCATAAGCAAAAGTCTCTAGATTGCATCTACAATTAGGGTGATTAGGGTCAAGAAAACGTGGAAGTTGAACCATGTATACATCATCCAATAACTTACCATGTAAGGACACGCTAAATATATCAATTTGATTAACAATTCATACATGTGACATGCCAATAGAAAGCAATACTCAAACAATTGTAGGTTTGACAACAGAATTGAGATTATCATCGAAGTCAATTCAAGGGCACTGATGGAAACCCTTGGAAAATAGTCTAGACTGATGTTGGTCAATGGAGTCATCTGGATTTTTCTTTGTGTTGAAGATTCATTTACAACCTATTACATCCGCAGCTTTAAGAGGTTGAACTAACATCCATGTAACAGTTGTTATGAGGGAATTATATCTTGCGGACATGGGAGATCATCTCCAATGAGGAATTTTAATAGCATTAGCATAACATGTAGGGTCAAGACCAAGGTTAAAGGAGCAAAAGAAAGAACGGATACACGTTTGTGCTTAAGATTTCCTTTGTGCGCTCATGTAAGCAATTGATGACTATGAATGCGGTGTGATCAAATCCAATGAAGTAGTACCATAAGAATTAGAGTCACCTGGATAGTCATAAACAGAAACACCAATAAAAATGCAAAGGTATTCGAATTTTTAACCAAACTAAGCCATTATATAAAACAATTTACCAAAGTAATACATTTTTCTAAAATTTTACAAAACTAGTATAAACGTATTTCACGGTAACGTTTTAGGGTATATTTATTTTTAAAAAAACTAACAACATTAGGTTGATATACGTTACTGTAAGTAACGTTTAACTCCTAAAACGTTATTCTCGTAAAACGTTACTATGAGTAACGTTGTAGGAGTAAAACGTTACTGTGAGTAACGTATATCAATCTGACGCCATCAACTTTTAAAAAATAAAATATGTCCTAAAACATTACTGTGGAATACGTTTATACTAATTTTGTAAAATTTAAGAAAAACATATTATTTTGATAAATGACTTTATATAATGACTTAGTTTGGCTAAAACCTCAAGGTATTCAACGTGTGTACAATGATAGAAAGTACCAAGTGAAACAAGACAATCATGTGATGGAGATGATGCAAGAGAAAAGTACAGAGAGGATGGAGGATAAGTGAGGTTGATTGTTTGCTTACTAGTAGTTGAGGTTGCGAAGTTGATGGATGCATGGGTGTAGCTAGACCCATATGTGCAGTAGTAATAACAAAATTAGGTTTGTGTCAGGCTTAGTGGATGCAGGGCATACACCATGGACTTCTTGACTATGGAACACTTATTCATCAAATACCACATGACATGAAAAAAAAATGTTACGGGCACGACTATAAAACTTGTAGCCTTTCTGAGTGGAAGTACAACCATGGAAGAAACCAAAAATACGTAGTCTACATGCCTATGATTTCTTTTTGCACACCTATTTTGTTATTGATAGGAAACACGTTGTGTGGGCACATAGGAAGTCAAGGCTTGAAACCTCCTCCCCAGTATGCTTGAAATCGTTAATGGAGCAACCGAAGAATGTCTCAGCCAATAAAATGAAATTTATGAAAAATATAAAGAACATTAGATTTATTCTCAACAATATATATCCAAGAGTATTTGTTAAAGTGATAAAAAAAATATAAAACAATAACAAAAACTATCACTTGAGATTTCCGAGGTTCGACCTCAAGTATCATAACAGATCATATTTTAAAAACCACTAGCATAATACCAAACTGTGAGAAAGGATAATGATTAATTTATCTGTTTACACAAGCTTGACATAATATACTACGACAACTGCAAGAGCTATCAAAATCTAACTAATTATTAGAGACTAAGAGATGAACCCAATTCTGAAAATGGATTTAATTGGTTTTCACCTAGAAATATTTGTCGGGATAGTTTAGAGCCATCAATAATTAATAAAAATATTTGATTAAAAAAAAGAATTATAATAATGTGAAATATTAATTGTTTAATATTGCCTATACAGAATAGGGTCATTGGCAAAGAAATATATGCATTAGAATCTTGATGAGGATACTAAAGTACACATTAAGTGAGGTGAAGCGCTCATCACATTTTTAGTGTGGAGTTACAAAAACACTCTTAAAGTGAGCCTTTTACAACACAACATGTAACTAGGTGTATCAGAATAATCTAGATAATGATTAATATATTCAATGCAATTTACAGTGATATGTAGCACAAATGTTTTAGGTAGGATCAATTGTAAGAAAGTGCGGACTGTGTACTATTTATGAAATATGAAAGATGTACCAATTTTTAAGCCAAACACACAAATTATAAGGCAAAATACGTTAAACATAGCACAATTACAAATCTGTTGAAAAGTCCTTTCTCCTGACAGTATACAAAATCAAAATGCATGTTTACATCCACAACTCTGCTTCTATTATAATGATCTAAAATTCTATCCGTCAAATAAAATATTAAGAAGTAAAATATCTTGAGATCAAGGCTTCTGTGATCAATTCCAATTCTTTGACACTATCCATAGAAGCAAATGTATATCCTTGCGCAAGGCACAAAACATGTATCAAATGCAATCCCTGTATGTTATACGTGGCTATTGTAGCTTTAGAAGAATAATTATGAAAACTAGCATCTACCGATCTATATCTATATCTATCTATCATATCATATATCATATATTATAATAAGTGGGAAGACTCTAAGTTCAAAGTTGAATTACGAAAATGTCCTTCACAAATTTTTTAACTAAAAAATATTTTATTAATTTTCAAAATTAAATCAATAATGATAATTAAACTAGACCAAATGCATCATTAGATGTTACAACTTATCATTTTCCATTTCTTAATGAATTTGATTGTTAAAACTTTTTAGCTTCTACCATTAAACAAATTCATTCACAACCTTTCATGTACTCAATTTTTCCCTTTATAAATTAGATAAAAAATATTAATCCACTACACTTTGTGTTTCATCATCTAATAGTTCTTATGTAATATTTTTTTTATTGATTTGTGCCTTCATTTTTATTTTAATGATGGAGAAACACATCATCTTATAGTTCTCATGTAATATTTTTTTATTGATCAAAATTTTTCTTGTTGAGTTGTGTCCTTCGTTCATTTTTTTAATTTTAATGATTGTTGGAGTATTTATATCCCAAGAAACATTATTCTTGAGCCTTGAGGGTTAGGACTTTTGACTGATAATTCTAATTGGTAAAAAATATTGTTTTAGCCTTACAAGTTGCTCATTATCCCCTCCCTCCCCCCCCCCCCCCCCCCCCCCCCCTCCCGGCAAAAAAATTGTTGATATTTAAGTTCTAGGCAGAAAATAAACACTAAAAGAATTTATTTCATATGCACAGAAACACATATAGGAATACTTCAGACAATGTTGAACAATTTTATATCAACAAGAGTTGGGCCTATATATATCATAACAGTAACAAAGGTCAAACGTGCAAAGCACGTTTCTATAACTAGTACTACCTTAAAAGCATGAACTCCTTACCATGAATGTTAAATTACTATAATACCCCCAACTTAACAGTCAATTTATTATATATTATATATTATATTAAATGCAACCACCTTTTCACATTGATGGGTAGTGAGTTTTCGCAAACGTAGTGACATTTTTTTTATAGAATTCTTACTTACTCATGAGTTATGACATTTTCGAGAAATTATATTTTTTTAAGGTTTGTGACTTATCTAAAAAAGACACGATATGCATCTTTTCATACTAACCTTTGTTTTCTATAAATAGAGGGGGTTTCCCACACTTTTAAACTATGAATGTTGTTAGTTTCCTATTCTTCTACTTATAACAAGGAAGATTGTGAGAGTTGTTCGATTATGCAATAAATATTTTTTTGTGGGTAAATTATATAGATTAAAAAAATTGATGCAACAAGGAAAATGAAATAAGTCAATTTCAAACGAGAAGAGTATCGTGACAATTAATATGAACTCATTTTCATAGCCATAAAATATACTTTTGCAACAACTCTTACTTGACGGAAAGTTTAATGATTTTCCATTGCACAAACTACAACTCAGTGTTCAGAATTTGAAAAGTCCCAAACTAATGGATTTAAGTATTTCATCAAAAATTGTTTGATGAATCAATACTATATTCAATAAGTAGTCTTCCATTTTCAATTTCTTTGTTCTACTTTTAGTTACAATATTTTTTTGTGTGAAAAATAGAAAGATCAATAAAAATTAATACAACAAGGAGAATGAAATAACTCAACTTCAACACAAAGAGTATCGTACCAATTAATATGCACTCATTTTCATAGCCATAAAATATAATTTTTCAAAAACTCTTAATTTACAAGAAGTCTAATAATTTTCGATTGCACAAATTACAACTTCTGTTTAAAATCTTAAAATTCTCAAACTAATGGATAAAAGGTATTTGATCAAAACCTTATATGAATAATCCAAACTACATTTAATAATTTCTCTTTCGTTTATAGTTTTTTTGTGTACCTTTATTTTTATTCAGTTTAATATCGAATGTTCTTATTTCTTGGGGGTGAGGCCACATCTTTAAGACCACAATGTTAAAAGACATTTTGATACATTCTACTTATGATCCTTACATTAAAAGTCTTATTTCTTTTTAAAAAATTCATATCAAAATAAAATTAGACCAATCTATATCTATCTTATATTTTATTTATAATACCTTAAAAGAATGAACTAATAACTTAAATGTTGAATTCTTATAATACCCCCAACATAAAACACCAAATGTAGTACATCTTCTATATCTTATATTGTATTATATTTATTTATGTGTATTATATTCTATTAAATTTAAGGTAGATAACTTTTCACCTTGAAGGGTTGCGAAATTTTTGAAGAGATAACTTTTCTGATGAGTGATGACCTTTTTGACGGCTGTGACATCTCTATAAGGTTGCAACTTTTCCAAAGAGTTGTGACTTTTTCGAAGGGTTGAAACTCCAAATAGTTGTGACTTCTTCGAAGGGTTGAGACTTTTTCGAAGTTGCAACTCCAAAGAGTTGTGACTTCTTTGGAGGGTGAGACTTTTCCGAAGAGTTATACCTTTTTCAATGAGTTTTGACCTTTCTGAAGGGTTGTGACTTTGTTTTGATAATGCACCACAAGTTGTTTTTTGTACACTACCCATGCTATTTAAAAAGGTGTTTCATCAAATTCTTGAACTACATTTTGAAAAAATATAATTATGTCATTTATATTTCCATAATAATAAACAATATGCACATACTCATACTACATATTTTAACTACAAATGGAGGGGTTATCTCACAATTTTTAACTATGGGTTTGTGTTTTCTATTCTTCTCTTCTTAAAACCTCAAGTATTATTTACAAATATTGATAATCTCAAAGTTTAGTAAAGTTAGTTAATACTCCAACTAAAACACCAATTTAGTATATCTTTTATATTTGATATCAATATTTTTTATATTATATTATATTATATTAAAAGTAAAAACACCTACAAACCAATAATAACTAAGTAATGCAATATGGGGAAGGGAGTAGAATGTTTATTTAAGAGGTGTAACTAAGAGATTAAGCGTGAATAATTTTTTATATAACAATATTCATATTATGTTCTAGGAATAGTGTGGTACATGATTTGATTTTCACGTGCAACACATGTGTATCAAAACTAGTACTACCTTAAAAGGATGAACTCGCAAACGTGAATGTTGAATTACTATCATACCCCAACTAAAAATACTCAATATAATTTATTTATTTATTTTTTTAATTTTATTTTATTGAAAGTATTAAAGGATTGTGACTTTTCCAAAGGTTTGTAATTTTTTTTTGATGGGTTGTGACTTTTTCAAAGGGTTGTGATTTTTTCCAAGGGTTGTAACTTTTCTAAAGAGTTGTGTCTTTTCGGATGAGTTGTGCCTTTTTCAAAGGGTTGTGACTTTTCTAATTAGTAGTGACTTTTTCGAAAGGTTGTTACTTTTGCAATAAGGCATAATTAACACATATTCATACTGCTATTTGGTAGCTATTAAAAGAGGGGTTTCCTTACACTTTAAAACTACAATTTCTTTATATTCTCTACTCTTCTGAACAAATCTCAAGTGTTATCTGCAAAAAATGATTAATTTCGAATTCGAGGTAACTCACAAGAAAAGATGGTGAAAAAATTGTAGCAAATCATCATCAAGTCAAACTTGTATTTTTTTGGTTACCATTTTTATGATAGTGGTGAAAAGTTGTAGGAGAGACAAAATACTAAACATATATGAAAAAACATATGATTTGGGTAAAATATTTCTTCTTTAATATTTTTTATTTTTATTCTTTTCCCTCAAATGAAGAAATTTCTTCCTAATTTTGCTAAAACAATGGGCATCAACATGGTCCATTGAATTATTAGTTTTGATGTTAAATTCACTATTTCAAAAATAGATTTCACTTTTACTTATAATATTATAACGTAGCCATGATAATAACTATTTTTAATAAATATGTACGTAAAAATGAACGGAGAAAGTAAAGTTTTTGTGGCAAGAGATTTAAATCAAATGGAACACTAGAGCGAATATAGTATGAACATATATTTTGTTTCGATGTATTGTTCCATATAATTTTTCTTTATGTCACTAGATACATTCACTAAATAAAAATGGTAAGAAAATAGTAATTTATCATCAAATTAATCTTAAATCAAATTAATGATTCTATAAATAAATACTTTACATTTTATTCATTTATTAATTTTTATAATTAAAAAATTTAGATATTTTATATCATGATACAACTTCCATGAGATACTCGGTAATGAACATAATTTCATTAGACAACAACTATATGATAATACACGGCAGAAAAGGAAAAGACTACAATTCTACAAAGATATGGGTAAAACTTAATGAAAATGAAGTATTTTTCACCATAGGTGATGTTCATATATTAAAATTAAATTATTCTACCGAAGTATATGTACACACAAGTGCAATTCACGTGCCGTAAACTAGTATTTGGATAAAAATATAGAACTTTAGCACAAACATTATATATTAGCTAAGAGAAAAACCGGATTATGTATAACGATAATGTTAGCAAGATGCATACTTTTGAGTAATAAGAGAAGCCACACAAAGTTTAGGTTTTTTTTGTAGAACTGAAGAATAGTTTGCGAAACCAAAACAAAATTTAGCAAATTGATCAGAATTGCAGGTGAATAATCACTTATGTGTGATATATATGGAAATAATATAAACACTTCAACGTACTTATCAATTAATTTAGAAAGAACAAAGGCAGATCATTCACAACTCATACATAGTGCATTAAATTACAAGAAAAGAATAAAATACATTATGCTGAACAAATCTATGTAATATATTTTCATTTCATTTCATATTGGAGTTTGGGAAAGAAACTCAACAAATTAACTATTCTAATGAATGTTTTACATTTTGGTGTGTTAATTAAGAATAGATAATATGGTTTTTGAATGGGTGAAGGAGTCCAACAAATTTTTAGAGATATTTTTGGTATATCAACATTTGAATTTGAATCTTCCCACTTCCAAAACCCAACATTGGTATTTATATTTGTAGCAATACGCCTTGACAATTACACAGTCAAGCGGAACGCAAGATAAAATGTTATTCTTTGTTTTGAACAAATATATAATTTGCCTTATAACAGTATACACAAAGAAGTGGCAACAAGAAATTTATGGCAGTCCATTGTGAGATTAATTAATTCATGATTCAGACAAGAATTAAAATTTCAAGAAACAGGACAAAATAATTACCATCACAAAACTCTATGGAGGACAAGCCAACTTTTATTTATACAACTCGATTAGGAAAAAAATATGTTCATAAAACTATATGGCTCCTATTGAACAATATACAAGGAAAAAATAAATACTGTGCAAAATGAATAAGAAATGAATACTTGAGTTTCTCAAAAAAATTGTATCACGCTTTCTAGTCACTATCCTCAGTTTCCTTGCCAATCCAAGGAGAAACAAGACTCTTCATGAAAGTCTAGTTCTTATACACTTAGAAATTTGTCATCAACATTCATCTCTCTTTGTTGTTCCTCTTTCTTATTGTAGATAATCAAAATTTATTTTTACCAGGAGCATCTAATACGATGTCATCATCACTCATTAAACACACGGGTGTAGAAGTAAAAGGGTAAGAGTATTTAACAACACTAAATTCATTCCAAGACTCTGCAACCCCATATTTTTCCATTATCAAAAACATCAATTTCATTTTCATTTCTTCTATAAACCAATGCACAAAGACACCCTCTAATAGCCAGAATTCCATAAAAGCGAAAAAGAGAAGTAGTAGTAATAGTAGGTATAGGCACCTCGAAGAACAATAATTTTTACCAGCCAACCAATGCAAAGTCCCATTTAGGAAAACCCCAAAATCGTAAATAGGAATTGCACTATAATGAGATATACTCTCTTATATCCTTCATAAACCCATTCTCCCAAAGTAGACATCCAAAAATGAACAGTAAAAGTGACCTTCAAGTACATCTCTGTAATAAGAAAGAGTAATAACCTTATAATCATCAGTAGAAAAATCATACCCAAGGACATAAGGGATAGAGGTACCACACTTTAGAAGAGCTAGAGGAGAGTTTGGTATTCTATGGTTGTGGGGTTGATAAAAAAAATGCAACAAATTCCTCATTCAACAGTAATACCAAACCATGACATGAAACAAAAATTTTCTTCCATTTTCCCTGTAAACTAAGCTCGATTTAAATTGCATCAATTCCATCTTGGGGGTTAGGGTTGATATTAAGAGGTTGAAGTGATTGAGAAACACAAGAGATGAGAATTAGCTTAATTTGCTTATGTTTGTTGGAACGAAAACTGAGGTGAGCTTTTTATGTGTTATGGGTCTGAAAGAAAAGAGCAGCGCTGCTTGGAAACGGAACGGAATGGACCTACTGATTTTATGGGCATTCAGGATACTATCTCTCCTATGATATCATCAGGCAACAAGCCGTTGATCACAATTTTTGGGGATTTTTGTTATAAGGTTAATTTCTTGAGCAGGTTTTCAAAATTTCATCTTTTCGGTGAATTTCAAAAGTTACTTGGGCTGAAATGTGTTGGGGATATATTAGGATCATAATTTAATGGGGAACTTATGGAAATCCCATAAATGAAGAAGTTAATTATATAGATTTTATAAATCTTACTGGATTTTTGTGAGTCATGATATATCCAAACACATTTATATCGACATATATGAGGTCAAAATTAGGAGTAATTTATTCTAGATACACAACATCCAAGTGGAATCACATGTATGTGAGATGCATAGAAAAATTTGTCACATCCCACACCTTTCTCTCATCTTGTTTTTCACTCTCTAATGTATCTTGTTTACATGTGAATCACACCGGATAAATACATCTAGTGTGTATCTAGTGTGGATTATATGTATCTAGCAAACCTGACTATCTCATTCGTCTTCCTCCCTATCATGCTTGCCTACCTTACAATCACTACTTTTTTATAAAATATGCAAACAAATGCACGATAAAAAAATTATTGACGAGCACTTCAAGTACAAACAATTTTACTTACAACTTCTAAACTTTTTTTTTCCAAGTAAAAGTCATGTTAAAGATGATCCGACTAATTCTTATTGAACTTCAATTTGTAAATTTTTTTCTTAAACTTTAAAAAGTATACATTATCCAAATACACCAAGATGTGTTGGATAAACTTATTAGTCATTATACATATATTCGACCCTAAACTTCATTTCAAATTTTAACTTTGACCTTCAACTTTCATAATGCACAAACAAACACTTTAACTATCCAACTTTTAAATAAATAAACACATGATTCCTACATGACACAATACACGTAGGACACCACGTAGGATAAAAAATAACATGTAGGATGACATGTATGACATCTTTCTATTTGTTCAACCTTATACAAGTTTAAGAGTCTATTTGTGCAGATCCAAAGTTGAAGGGCATAAATGTGATTTGAAACCAAGTTAAAGGCCACATTTATGTATTTTGCCAACTAATTAACTACATCTGATTTTGTGCAAAATTTTAATATCACTATTTTCTACATTAATAATTGACTTTATGGGGTAAAATCATACACGACCAGATGCCTGAATAACGTGGCAACATGTAGCAATTATTATTGATACAATGATCGAGTTAAGAAGCATTAAGCAACACTTATGGAATAATATCAACTGTAAGAATGTAGGTTTTTACTATCTGTCAATGGACCAGGTCCCTTGACAGAGCTAGAACAACAATAATAAGTAAAAGTAGTAAATTAAAGAACACAAAAATTTTAATTACGTGGGAACCCCCTTGATGAAGGACGGTAAAAACCGCCACCTGTACTCAAAGGATTTCAACCCAAACTCCATTCATTTAAAAAGGTGAAAAAATTAAGATTACAAACTCTTGTAACCTGAATATTTAACTCTAAGTCCCCCCCCCCCCAAATAGGAAACAACTCTGCTGCCCACGAAATAAACTAACTCTAAATTATTCAGACTTCTTTTTCAAAGTAAGAAACAACTATGTTGCCCAACAAGCCAAAAAATTTTAGTTGACGTAGACTTCATCCTCTGAACATAGCTCTACTAATGACTCAAGATTAACACTGATCTAATGTCTTTATATCATAGGGAAAGATCTACAAAGATAAGAATTGAAGTATAAATCCTAAGACAACTAATGATGCGAAAAACTCTATCAGCTCATGTTGTTCTCAAGGAAAATACTTTGAAAATGATGGTTTTTGATGCGCTCTTGAACCTTTTAGGAATGCAAAAACCGAGGTTGTGTCTCGTGTGAAGAACCATATATATGATACACACAACCTTAGAAGCCACGCTATTGGCCAACGACCCTACCATGGTATACGAGAGATGTGCACCTTCTTCTGGAGACCTACAGTGAAAGAGGTCCCAATCTACTTCTTCTAGGTGTCCTTTTCTCACATAGGAACATCGTTATAAGATCCCATTGTTTTTTAAATCATCAAAACTAAAAATAACATTTCCCCTTTTTTGATCATGACAAAACTGCAACTAACATTATACTTCCTTCTATCAACCATAAAACTTCCCTTAGCAAGAAACTTCCCCTATCAACCATGACACTTCTGAACTAAACCAAAAATCTATCCTTTTAGATGCAACAAATAATTTTCCCCTTTTGGCATCATAAAAAATGAAGTAAACCAGGATTTGAAGTAAGTGTGCAAGGAAAGATCATATCCTATTGGCAACACAAGCATAAAAATGATCAATAACAAAACATGGATCAATTTATGTAACACCTCGTATCAAGATTGCAAATTTCAGTTATTGTAGGTGGCACCCACGGGTACCATCCACAACTGTAGGAGGACCCACGATTCGTCTGGCAGGTCTATGGTGCACCACCTACAATCGTTACCCAAGAATACAAGGAAAATTTAGCTAAGTCCAAAACCACGCAAACACCTACAGACCGTAGGTAGGACCACGGTTCACGGATCAAGTCTGTGGTTCATATCTCTGTCACTGTAGGTCTCCATTAGAAGGTGCACATCTCTCGTATACCATGGTAGGGTCGTGGGCCAATAGCGTGGCTTCTAAGGTTGTGTGTATCATATATATGGTTCTTCACACGAGACACAACCTTGGTTTTTGCATTCCTAAAAGGTTCAAGAGCACATAAAAACCATCATTTTCAAAGTATTTTTGTTGATAACAACATGAACTGATAGAGTTTTTAGCAACATCAGTTGTCTTGGGATTTATACTTCAATTCTTATCTATTTAGATCTTTCCCTAAGATATAAAGACATTACATGAGTGTTAATCTTGAGTCATTGGTAGAGCTAGTATGTCTAGAGGATGAAGTCTACGTCAACTAAAAGTTTTTGGCTTGTTGGGAAACAAAGTTGTTTCTTACTTTGAAAAAGAAGTCGGAATAATTTAGAGTTAGTTTATTTCGTGGACAGCAGAGTCGTTTCCTATGTGGGGGGGGTTTAGAGTTAAATATTTAGGTTACAAGAGTTTGTATTTTGAATTGTTTCTCCTTTTTAAATTAATGGAGTTCGGGTTGAAATCCTATGAGTACAGGTGACGGTTTAAACCGTCCTTTATCAAGGGGGTTCCCACGTAATTAAACTTTTTGTGTTCTTTAATTTACTACTTTTACTTATTATTGTTGTTCTAGATGTGTCAAGGGACCTGGTCCATTGACAGATAGTGGAAGCCTACATTCTTACAGTTGATATTATTCCATAAGTGTTGCTTAATGCTTCTTAACTTGATCATTGTATAATTATCATTATATTAATGTTGCATTCTCAGATTGCATATCAGTATTTTGAGCTATCGAATATTCAAAAATTTAAGTCATAAAATTTTAATCACCTAATCAATTGGGAGAAGCTTAATCCCGAGTGGACTAGGTCACTCACCTTCAGTTCCCATAAATACGTGCCCCATATATTGTAAGTCCCTTCTGTGGGCGTCATTTTAGTCATCACAATAACATGCCTCTATACCTCTTGCACTGTATATTGGGTCCTGTCAATGGGGCGTATACACCGGACTCCATATTTAACTCATGTGGTTTTATGCCGGTTATAAGTAGCTCCCTTATAGTCGGATTTTATTGCACTGATTGTCTTATAAGTATTAGTTCAGATTTCAGTTTCAGCATGTTATAAACATGGTTTTGCATTTAGTTTAGTCATGTACATTGTTTTCAGTATCTTATCATGTTAATATTTAATCCTTGTTATTTATGATTTGGTTCACTTATGTTATTATTCAACTTTAATATTTCTTGCATGCTCAGTACCTTACAAGTACTTACGCATACTATGCGCTACATCTTCTCATTATGTAGGTTCAGGTCCTCACTAGTCATATCACACATAACTTGGTTCTATATCTTTTGTTCATCAACAATAGTGGTGAATCCTCATTCTTCGAGGATAGTTGACATGTTATATTTCCATTTTAGTCTTAGTTTCATTTTTTTCTAGATTTAGTTAGGGCATGTCCCAATATTTCTAGTAAGTTTAGAGGCTTATTTTAGAAATTATTAGATTTAGCTATAGTGTTACAGTTTGATTTTTCATTTATACTCAAACTCACAATTTTCATATATTCAAATTAAGCATATTGGTATTCCCCATCATTTATGATTATTTACATGATTTAGCCTACGCACAATTATTATTTATTCACTTGCTTTATTATTCTTATGTTATGCCAACAAGGTTAGCTTGGGGTCTCTCGTAATCCTAGGTCCCGTGTCCTCCTTCTAGGGGTATTTTTGGGGCGTGAATAACTCATTGCATAAGAAACAACATTCAATACATTAGAATTACACTTTTAAGAGAACCCCGAGACAATGCCCACATAAAAACAATGAATGAAAAGTAGGACTGGATATACACTTGCAAAGACTAGGAGGAGGAAGGTTCTTGAGTAAGAAATTGAATGAAAAGACAGAGAGACGATCATTAAAAGCAACATTGGATTTGATCAGTTTCGCCTTAAGTTCTGCATTTTGAGCCAACAATGCTTCATTCTTTGGTTTCAATTTAGAGACTTCAGCTGAACATGCTCCCAAACTTTGTGTCTTTGGCCACTATGCCTTAAATAATTCTATCTATACATCTTTTTGACTCACCAAGGTTGTCATCTCCTCCTTAAGTAATCCTATCTATACATCCTTTTGACTCACCAAGGTTGTCATATCCTCTAGCTTATGCTACAATTGACTAAGTTCAACCACCAATAAGGATATTTTTCTTGAGTACTTGTTCTTCCTTCCACACACTGCCACTCAACAAGAGGTTTTCATGGAGTAAGACTACTTCACGATCTATAAAGTACCTTCTCCCACAAGAATCTCCAGGTGTTTGAACACTTTGGTCAACAAGCCGCCATACCTCATGTCATGTTTTACTTGTTAATATATTACTATCTTTTGCATGTGTATGAGTATGAGGGCTGGAAGATTTAAGAGATCAAACTTGATAAGTGCCTTCATTAAAAACAAGTCATCTGTAGAAGAAAGTGTTGTTTTCTAAGATATTGTGAGGAGTACTTTGTTGAAAAACTTAATAACAATTGATAATCCCCCAATAGAAGTTTCTTAAGGATTACCACACATTTGACATCTTAGAGTTTGCCACACCTTGGCAAAGCCTTGTATACATGATTGTCCAACCATAGATTTAATTCCTTTCTTGGGCACATTCAGAATTTCACCCAATCTCTCGTCATTCAGATGAAAGATATTGTCCCAAACTTTGGTAATAAGGCATACATCGTCATAGAACTCAACATTGTAATATAACTTCCTTACCTATTCCACATGCAATACTGGAGAGTGATTCATGAGCATTTCAGTCTAAGATTTTATTTAAACTACATTATCTGAACTGCTAATCCCGGTCTTCTTGATAATGTCAGAAATAAATACTCTTCAACTCAATGCCTTCTAGAATCTTAGATTTTCAACTATTTCACCCCCTTTTTACCCTCTTCTCATCTTTCAGATTCATACCTTAAAAATTTGGTCCCTACTAAGACTTGGACTCAGGATTTTCAATGGGTTTCTTAGTGTCAAATGACACTTCTTTTCTTATTTTAGATGTCTTCTACAATCTCTTCTTTACTGGTTTCTTTTATTCTCTATTTTTTGAAACGTTCACTCCTTTTTCTGAAGATTACCTAGAATTTTTTTTCTCCCGTTTCTTTTCTATTGCCTCATTATTTCTCTTCTCCACTACAAAGAGGATGTCCTTCAACACAATGTCACTCTGTTCTTGTTTGTTTGGAACTTCAACTATCCCTTCACTTGGGATCAATATATCCTTTTATCTACTCTCTCCTCTTCTTTCTGTTCTTAGTAGTCCTGGTCTTACTTGCCTTGGTTTCATCTCATATAAGTTTTTGATTATCACCTCTGGTAGAGGGGTTTATTTTTTTGTTTGTCCTCTACAACTTTCTCATGTCCTTTATTTGTAACAGGGACTATCCATCTCTGTATTACAAGTGTAAACAAATCATGTCCTCATCATATTCCACACTAATAGTAGAAGTGGGGAGTCCAACTTCTGGAGTTCGGTCAAACAAGGTTCATATTTTCAAATAATTCCTCCTGAAAAACTGTTTCCTTCCTCAGTCCTTATTCCTTCTCTCATTTATCTATGACTTTCCACCACTAATTCCTCATTTGCAACAAGAATGTTAAATTCTAACTTTCTACTTTAAGGAAGATCTTATTCAAACATAATATAGGAAAACACGGAGGGAGGAAAAGAAAGTTTGGATGATGAGAAAGGGGCATTAAGATCTAAAGATGACTAAAGCACAAGAGTGTGTAAGTCGCTGGTTTGAGGAACGTCGACTAGAGGAATGGTTGATATTTGTGTAGGAGAAACATCACTAAAAGAAGTGTAGAATGATAATATATGTATTTCATTGAGGGAGTCCGTCATCTTTTGAGACAAAAATGTTAATTGAGATATATTTGAGGAGAAGAGAAAAATAAATAATAGAGAAAGAGAGACTCGAGTTTTTTAAAAACTTAGGAAAAAATTGTTTTAGAAGAATACGAAGAAAAGAAAAGAGAAAGAGTATAAAGGAAAATAAATGGGTATGTCATGTCCCTTTGATTGGATGCATTATTTTGACTTGTAGTGATGGAACATCGGTCTGAATGACTTATGACTAACACATGCAAGTCATGCCGGTTCTCAATTTCAGTTTAAAATTAATGTAAAGAGTGCTAACCTTTAGACAAGACCAGGTCCGATTTTGCAATTTGAGAATGCTAATCTATGAACTGTTATGACCTTCCTTTTTTCTAGAAATATCTTATAAGTGTATACATGCAAAAGGTACGATATTGATCTTACCAAACTAAGCATTACGAAATACAAGGATACATACCTCATAATCATAGACAATGAGGGTTTGATGCTTCGCGTAAACTCAACTCAATCCATTTTCATTATTACCAACATCAATCTATTACTATCAAGTTTATCCTTTCTCAAAGCTTTAATGAAAATGTCGACAAGTTGTTGTTCAGTCTTGCAATATTGCATACAGATGTTCCCCTTTTCTATATTGTTTTTCAGAAAGTGATGTCTCACATTAATGTTCTTGGTTCTTTTATGCTAAACTCTATGCTTGGACATATAGAGAGCACTAGTGTTGTCATATAAGAGTGGGATAGTGTGACTGAGTACTCCAAAGTCCTTAAGTTTCTGCACTATCTATAGAGGCTGAGAACAATAGGATGCAACTGCTACATATTCTGCTTAAGCTGTAGAGAGAGTCATTGAATTTTATTTATTGGTTCCTAGAATATGAGTGAGGATCTCGGAAATTGAGCCATTCCTGGGGTTCTCTTCTATCAACTTGATACCCTGCACAATCTTCATCAGCGAAACCCCACCAGTTCAAAGGAGTGTCCTGAAGGGTAGAATAGAATCAGGTCCTCTGTCTTCTTTGGATACATAAGAATCCATTAGCCAACTTTCAAATGTCACTCATTGAGAAAAGATTGAATATATCACACATATCCATACTATACTCAATGTCAGGTCTATTTTTTGTCCTGTACAATAATGCCTCTACACATAGTTTAATTTATCATAGTACTAGAATCATCTACACCCAACATTGATTTTGTACCCATGGGATATATAGACGTATCATCCATCATGTGCAATTTATTCAACATCTCCTTTATGTACTCTTCATAAGAAATAGAGGTACCAGTTGATTTTTCCTTGATCTACAACCCTAAAAAAATTCTCAACTCTCCTGTCATACTAATTTCAAATTCGTTTTCCATCAATGCAGAAAATTCCTCACACAAGACCTCAAAAGTTTCTCCAAAGATAATATCATCAACATATAATTTAATTATGATAAATTCTTTGCCTTTTGTCTTTAAGAAAAGAGTATTGTGTTTTCCTCTATTAAATCCTATTTCTAGAAGAAATTTAGACAAGCTCTCATACCAAACGCTAAAGCCTTTTTCGATCCATAGAGAGGCTTATCAAATTTAAGCACATGATTTGGATAAGAAACATCTTCAAAGCCAAGGGGATGCTTTACAAAAACATCTTCCTTCAGGTAGCCATTCAAGAATGCATTTTTTAAATCCACTTTGAACAATTTGATTTCCTTAAAAACTACAAAGGCAATCAAAATTCTGATAACTTCCATCCTAGCCATATGAGATAATGTGTCATCATATTTAATTTCTTCTTTCGAATTACGTCCCTCAAAAACTAGCGTTAATTTGTTTCTTGTGATTGTACTATGTCCATTCAGCTTGTTTCTGAACATCCATCTAGTCTCTATTATAGTTCTATTTGGGCTCATGGTACCAGGTGTCACACATTACTTCGTTTGAATTAATGAAATTCCTCTTGCGTGAAATTCACCCAATAAGCATCTTTCAAAGATTCCTTGGTACTTTTGGGCTCAATATTTGATATGAATGCTTAGAATGCCTCTAGATTTCTTGTTTTGGACGTACCATGCGTACCAAAATTCAGGGGTGAAATGAGATTATCAAAATTCAGGTTCAATATTTTAAAATAAACCATGTCCCTCTTAAGGTTCGACATCTTCATTGGCTTCTTTAGTCAACACTAGTAGGATTTTCACTTCCTTCAGCTTGTGACTCATTTAACTTATTTCTTTGAATTTGAAGTGGTTTTTCCAGCTCATTATCATCCTTATTCTTTAGATTTATGAGATCACAAGTTTTATCTATGATTACATGATCAATCTTATTCTTTAGATTTATGAGATCACAAGTTTATCTATGATTACATGATCAAATTTGTTCAATGCACAAGGTCTACTTATTGTAAACTCTATAAGATTTACTTGAAGAGGAATAACCCATAAGAAAATTTTCATAACTTCTTTGCTAGAATTTTACTAGATCATCTTTCCAATTGTTCAATGCAAAACATTTTCACCCAAAAGCCCTTAGATAAATCAATTTGGGCTTTCTGTCGTTGAGTAACTCATAAGGATTTTTCTTTAAAAAATTCATGATCAAGCCCCTATTTCTCACATAACAAGAAATGTTTACTTCTTAACTAATAACACCGACCTATTTACTTGGATGAACAGGCTCTCCTAAGTAGTGTTGCTCAGTAGTGATGGATGAGAATCAGCTGTGCATATCATGTAATTTTTCACCTTCCTTCATAGTGAAGTTCTCATACTGAGCGATCAACATGTCTACTTTTAAATCCTTCACTTGTTCAGTTCCCTTATGAGCAATCTCGAGGTAGTACAAAAATTCTTTTGCTAATTAACAAGAAAAAATGTGGTTGTACTCCTCTGCACCTATGCCACACACCAAAAGTTTCTTTGCTTTGTAATTCATTCCAATCTTCTGTCTATTGACTTCATTATAATGTTGTCAAGTCTTACGAATGACCCTAGTGATTTACGTGTCCTATACTTCCAATATAGGAACAAAGGGATAATCCAGCACTACCTCCCACATCTCACTGTTCTCAACAATTAGAAGGTCATGAATCCTCTGTTGTCAACCTGTTTTTGAAAAACATAATTACTGATTTTAATAAAACTTTGCAGAAACACAAAGTAACTAAAGTTTTCAGAATCAGTACAAAAGATAAACCAAATCAATTAATTAAAAAATAAAATCTGTAAAAACACGTACCAAAATCTGTAAATTTTTAATAGGAAAACGATCAAGTCCACTGAACTCACAGTGTCCCCTTAAGGAATTTATTCCCCTCTAGTATTCGAGGTTGAATTTGGAATATGACCTCCCAGGGTAAAATGATCTCAATCACCAGAGTATAGATACCAAAAACTCTGATGTCAACTAAGCAGTCAAATACACGAAGTAATTTGTTGTGCAGAAGAAGAAGAAGAGATTAGAAAATTTGTAAGGAAAAATTTTGAAGAGTGAAAAGTATTTATAAGCAAGAGGAACAAGTTCCGAAAGGTTGCATGCCTTTTAGAATGTTCACGATCATTAATGAAAGTTTGAAACCTTTTAAATAGTAATGATTGTTCCTGAAAGTTGCAACCTTTTAGAACAGTCATGGTGGGAATTTTAAATAAAACGAGAAAGTTTTCAAATTTAAATGGGTCACGCGCGGATCTAAGTCGGGTCGGGTTAATCAACTAAAAATTTGAAACATTTCTGTTAATTTCAAACGTTTTCAACTAATTAATTGAATTGGCCATTTAATTTAATTAATTAAATAAATAAATAATTATATAATTAAAAAACTATGTCCAAAAAAAAATTCTTGATCGATCATTGGCCGAAGCCAAAGTCGTAGCCGAACCCGAGCCGAGCAAGCGACGATGAAGACGGCGCGGGGAGGTTCCCTCTTTTCAACCCTTTTAACATTTAATAGGAGTTTTTCTATATTCAAACTCTCTTATTTTTCTTTCCACCACCGATGAGGGACAATGCCTTTTCATTAAAGCATAAGAAGACTTTTCAAGTTCCCAACTCTTCAAGTTCTCAACTTTTCAAATTTCTCTCTTTCCCTCTGTTTCCTATCAATTCTTGCTACATACCCAACAATCCCCCACATTGATGGGGAATGGTTATAACATAGGAATGCACAAACAAGTTTGTACTTTACATGCAAGGATTAATTGCATCTGGATAAGTAGGTTTCCCCTTGGACTTTCCATAGTGAACATATGTCGGATATACTCGGCCAATCGGAAGATGTGATATATTTAAACCGTCGAGCTTTGATGTATACCTAGACAACCATATGTCATGATTAATACTTTACTGTTTATGGTTCTTATGGTTGTGTTCGTTTCAGCCATCTCCTGGTTTCATGAGCGTATAGAGAATATGCTTTTGACATAAAATTTTCTTTGAAGTGGCTTCCACTTCACACTCACATAGGTGATTTCTAACTGTGTCATCTCGTAGATACACTATTTGGTCAAATCTAACAAACTTAGAAAATCATTAAAACTTTAAGCTTTAATTACCTTATTAACGAGCCTTAAAGTCTTAACCTTGTTCCTGAATATTGTTTTCATCATGAGAATGGATTGATTTAATTGACAATGTCGAACCGTAAGCTACAACTTTGTTTTTCTCCTTGAATCTAGCTCTTGGGATCACCAGTCTACTAGCTAGAGTTACCATCATGGTGACTTGTCCTAAGACGTAAATCCATTCCCTTAGATGATCTTTCATTGTTTCTCTCACTAGGCCTTTCGTTTGTGTATCTGACATATTATCACTTGACTTTACATAGTCAATAGTGATAATTCCACTAGAGAGTATTTGTCTTACAGTGTTATGGCTCCTTCATATTTGACGAGACTTGTCGTTGTACATAACGCTCCCTGCCCTACCTATTGCTGCTTGACTATCGCAATGTATGCAAATAGATCCAACAGGTTTGGGCTAGAATGGAATATCCTCTGAGAAATTCCGGAGCCATTCAACTTCTTCACTAGCCTTATCCAGAGCAATGAATTCAAATTCCATGTGGAGCGAGCAATACATGTCTGTTTGGACAATTTCCAAGAGACTGCTCCTCCACCAAGTATGAACACATAACCACATGTGGATTTTACTTCATTTCACCCGGTGATCCAAATTGCATCACTATATCATTCAATCACAATAGGATATTTTTATAATGCAAAGCATAGTGTTATGTATATTTCAGATATTCCAACATACATTTCATTTCCATCAATGAGTTTGATTAAATTACTAGTGAACAGACTCAGTTCGCTAATAGCACATGATATATCTAGTCGCATACAATTCATAATATACATCAAACTTCCCAATACTCTAGCATATTCCAAATGAGAGTCACTTTGAACTTCATTCTTTTGAAATGTACAACTTAAATCAGTTGGAGTTTTGATAAAATTGACATTTAAGTACTTGAACTTATCAATACTTTTTCAATATAATGATTTTGAGATAATGCTAGTCCCTGAGGAGTTTTGACAATCCTGACCCCTAAGATCAAATCATAAACTCCTAAGTCCTTCATATCAAACTTTCTAGAAACATGTGCTTAGTAGCATTTATATGTCAATGTCTTTACTCATTATTAA
>JAKWIY010003052.1:50252385-50357901 GCA_027704805.1 Solanum corneliomulleri | reverse complement strand
TACGTTGCAAAGTCTTCTTTTGCAGAGAAAATATGTCGAGTGACACCTGAGTCGAGAAACCACTCCTTGGGATTTCTAACTAAGTTACACTCATAGATCATTGCAAACAAGTCATCTGCATCTTCCATCTTTTCCACGATGTTTGCTTGAATTTTCCCTTTGCTTATGTCTTTGTCCTTTCTTGGAGCACGACAATCAGTTGCCTTTGAATTTCTTCTTGGCTTGTTCTAACTTTTGCCGTTCGGACTTCTTTCTCTTTTTGTTTTTGGTAGAAGCTTCTTCAACAATATTAACTCCAACGATTGTTGAGCTCTTACGAGACTTCTTTTAAGCGTTTTTGTTATCTTCCTCAATCTTGAGCCGAATCACAAGATGTTCAAGCTTCATTTCTTTACATTTATGTGTTAGATAATTCTTGAACTCGTTCCACAAAGGAGGCTACTTCTCGATCATTGCACCCACTTGAAAAGCTTCATTTACTACCATATCTTCATCAATCGAATCTTGGAGAATAAGTTGAAGTTCCTGCACTTGTGATCCAATAGTTTTACTATATACCATTTTATAGTCTAAAAACTTTGCGACCACAAACTTTTTAGCTTGCATCTTCTGTCTTATATTTATTCTTAAGTGCATCCAACAACTCTTTTGAAGTTGTTATTGCACTATAGACATTATATAAGTCATCTCCTAAAACACTCAAAATATAGCCTTTACGTAGGAAATCTGCCTATTTTTATGCTTCAATTATCATGAATATTACTCTGTCTAGCATATCAGCAGCAATCACTAGAGTTTCTTCACTTGTAAATTTCTGTAGACCAAGAGTGGTAAACCAGAAAAATACCCCTTGCTGCCATCCTTTGAAATTCACACCAGTGAATTTACTCGGTTTCTCTGCTTGTGGTACAACAGTTCGGGTTGGTGCAGCAACAACCACTGTAATACCATTGTTTTCCATTTCTGATAACAAAAATCGATAGTATTAGTAAGCAAGAAATTATAATTGCAGACTTTAAGGAGTATAATATCACGAAGATTTTTGTCTCCACTATAAAAACACAGATTAATAATAATGAATATTTTTCTTAAGATTGTTACCAATCTGTGCTTGAAAAACAAAATAATTGATAGTGACAAAACATTGCAGAAACACTAAGTAACTTATGTTTTCATAATCAGTACAAAAGATGAACCAAAATTATTTAATTAAAAAATTAAAATCTATAGAAACACGTACAACAATCTGTAAATTCTTAATATGAAAACGATGAAGTCCACTGAACTCACACCGTTCCCTTAAGGAAATTATTCCCCTCTATTATCCGATGTTTGATTTGGAATATGACCTCCCAGGGTAAAATGATCTCAATAACCAGAGTACAGATAACAAAAACTCTGGTGTCATCGAACCAGTCAATAACAGTAAAATACACAAAGTAATTTGTTTTGCAGAAGAAGAAGAAGAAATTAGAAAATTTGTAAGGAAAAATTCTGAAGAGTGAAGGTATATATAAACAAGAGGAACAAGTTCCGAAAGGTTGCAACCCTTTCAGAATCCTCACGACCATTAGTGAAAGTTTGCAACCTTTCAAATGGTAAGGATTGTTCCTGAAAGTTACAACCTTTCAGAACAGTCATGGAGGGATCACACACGGATCCTAGTCTTCTCGGGTTAATCAACTAAAAAGTTGAAATATTTTTGTTAATTTCAATAGTTTCAACTAATAAATTGAATTTGTCATTTAATTTAATTAATTAATAATAAATAAAAATTATACAACTAGACAAACTTTTTCCAAAAAATAATCTCTCGATCGATCATTTGCGAAAGCCGTAGCCGTAGCCGAGCGACGACGGCGACGGCGCAAGAGGATCCCTCTTTCAAACCCTTTTAACATTTAATAGGAGTTTTTCTATATTTAAACTCTCATATTTTTTTTCCACCACCGATGAGGGACAAATGCCTTTTCATGAAAGCATAATAGGACTTTTTAAGTTCCCAACTCTTTAAATGCTGTACTTTTTAAATTCCTCTTTTTCCCTCTTTTTTCCATCAATTCTTGCTACATACCCAACATCCTCGTCTTCCACCAGAGGTGAAATTAGACATTCAAATGAGGTGGCCATGTATATGATTGTCCTTCTTCTATGTTCAGTAGAGCAGCCATTCTTCCACAAGAATCTCTCTTGGTGTTAACTAGCTAAATAGCCCCTGCTCTATACTAATTAATAGAATGTACGCTTCCCTTATGTGGCATTAGAGCAGGTCCCTTGACACTACAAGAACAACAATAATACGTAAATAAAGTAAAGTAAACAACACAAGAAGCTTATATGGAAACCCCCTTACACAAAGTTAGTGAAAAGCATGAGTTGTACTCACAAGATTTCAACCCAAAGTCTATTCATCTCAAAATGAGCAACTATTCAGATTACAGATTCTTGTAACTTAGAAGTTCCATTCTAAATCTCTTCCCCCTTTAAGCAATAACACTGCTGCCTACTAAGTAAACTAACTCCAATTGATTCAGACTTCTTTTAAAAGTAAAAAACAATTGTCTAGCCTAAGGGCGGACCCACGTTGGGTCAAGGGTGTTCACCCGAACACCCTCAGCAAAAAAATACACGATATATATAAGGTAATTTTTTTTATTTCTATAGATGCATATATTTTAAACCCCCTAAATAACAAATAAATATAGATGGCTCAATGGTAAGGTCCCTGAATATTAAGCTGCATTCCCCAAGTTCGAACCCCTGCAACAATATATATTTATTTTCTTTTATAGTTTCAGTTTGTTTTTGTTTAAAAATATCAGTTATGTTTTTCAAACATTTTTTATCTTAAACATGCCAAAAGTGTGGTTTTTAACCCAAAAAAATTCAAAGGTCCCATTTCGAAAGACTTATTTTTACGTTTATATTTTTATTTTTTGAACCTCCTGAAGGGAAATCCTGGGTCCGCCACTGGTCTAGCCCACTAACCCAACTAACTCTAGTTGACTTATACTTGATCCACTAGCCATAGATAACTCAAGTAATGACTCTAGATTAACACTAAAATGAAACACTGCTCTAATTTCTGTATAGCATAAGAATGGATCTAGAAAGATCATCACTTAAGTATAAACCATAAGACAACTAAAGACGCTACCAACTCTATCATATCCATGTTGTTCTTGAGGAGAAGACTTCTGGAAAAGATTGTTTTGTTGTGATCATTAACTTTTTCAGGAATGCAAAAAGTGAGGTTGTGTATATTGAGAAGAACCTTATATATAATATTATGTGGGATATTTAATATTTACTGACATAGAGTTTGTGAACTGTAACGTGGAATATGGTGTCTCGCTCCCACGCAAATAAAGATATCTTTACTTGAATGGAAACGACCTTAATTTCAATGTAAGTGGATCCACTATTTATTTCAGTTGAGACAACCTACGGGGGCACGTAGTTATGGACAAGGATATTTCTACTAGATATCCGACCTCTACTAATGGGAGAGCGCCCATCTCAATATCCTCTTGGTGCTAAGTAAATTCCTCACAGGATTGCTAATAAGCTTTCACATATAATTATCCATGAAAAATCACAACTAAGTCACTAATGAAAGCTAAAAACATCATAGATATTAGTTAGTTGCTTTTAGGACTACAATGTCTATTTCTAAGTTGCCTGTATTTCGTTTTCAGTTATTTTAAGAGCTGTTACCATGGTTAACACCATGAATTAAAAGTAGGTCCATCTATTTCAGTTTTTTAATTTGTATGTTTTATGTAATCTCTGGTTCTTTTTCATTGAAATACAACTCTCTGCATAATTTTTTCTTTTAGACATCTTCACATTTAAATTCCTTGTATACTCCTTCTTTACTTTCTATAACAGAACACAAATTGTCTGCATTGTGTTATCTGTCATCAGTCTCTTTAAAACTAACAATTGGTATCAGAGCTTTCATTTTAAGGGATCTCGGATCAATGTTGAGAAGCCATAGATGCTGAAGGAAATTTCTCACCAATTGCTACACCGGTCTTTGATGGAGATAATTTTTATATAAGGGAAGAACGAATGGAGACGTATTTGGATGATTTAGATCTTTGAAATTGATACAAAGAAATTAAAGGCAAAGGCATGTTTATTTGTGGTTTAATTGACAGTAGCTGCACTACTCACAAGACTCATGATGAGAGTTTATTCAAGTAGTTGAAGTCTACTGAATTTCCAAGGTTCGGATAGAAAATGGAGACCACCTTCCTGTCAAAGTAATTGAACCATATATATCAAGGCCAGCATTGGCACAAAGAAAATTTTAGAGGTTCTTTATTTTCCTAAAATTAATTAGAATTTCTAAGCGTAAGACATCCTAATGGAAAAAGGATTAAGAGATTTCTTTGAAGACCATAATTGTCGAATCAGTGACACTATTGGAAATGAATTTTTTAGGGTGAAGATGAGAGAAAGGAGTTATTCCTTTTATCCTACAGAGAAAGAGCAACACGCTTATTCCATTTAGTACCTGGCACAAAAGACTTGACCATTGTCATCTACAAGCAGTATTGCTACGGAAGAAGGATGATATGACAAGAGGACTACTACCTCTAGTTGATCACTTACCAAGTTTTCAAGTCAATTCGGTAAGCAGAAGAGGAAGTCATTTCCTAAAGAAACGTGGCAGACTTCTTAAAGGTTGCAATTGATTCACACAGATGTTGTAGGACCTCAAAGAACATCATCCCTTAATGGTAGTCTATACTATGTTATATTCATTGACGATTAGACAAGATTCTGCTGGATTTTCTTGAAGTTCAAATAGAGGTAGAAAATCAAAGTGGTTGCAGAACCCAATCCATGCGGTCTGACAATGGAAAAGAGAATAATTTTGAAGAATATAACAAATTTTGTGAGGATTTGGGTATCACTCATCAGCTTACTGCTCCATATACTCCGCAAAAAAATAGAAGAGAGTGAAGAAATTGAGAAACATCAGAGATAAGAATAAGCTTAAAATTTTCATGTTTGTTGGATTGATAATTGAGGTAAGGTTATCTGAATTTCAGGTCTCACCACTGCTTGAAAATGCAACGGAATTGACCTACCGATTTTACAAACATCCAGAAAACCATCTCTTCTATCGTTTCATTAGGCAACTTTCTGATCATCGCCATTTTGGGGTATTTTTATTTTAAGGGTAAATTCTTGAGGAAGTTTTTAACATTTTTATTTTGTAATGTTATCTTTTAACGTAACCCGGGTTGAAATATGTTGGGGCTATATTTGGATCATAACTTAAAGAGGAACTTAGAGAAATTCCACAAGCTTAGAAATTAATAACATAATTTTAAAACATTTTATTAGTTGGGTTCTTCTTGTATCTGGGAGGGAGGTTTTAATAAGTATTGAGAGGGTTTATCTAAAAATTAGTGGATAATGGTTGGATTTAAAATTATTTTAAATAATTAAATTACAATGTTTAGAGGCACGTAATTAAAAGAATTATTTTAATAATGTTAAATGGTGCTCTATTAATGAAGTGGCTAAAATTGGATCTAAAGGTGGATGTGAAGGGTATTTGTGAGCCAATAGGTGGATGGAAAGGTTATTTGAGAGAAAATAGGTGAATGAGGGGTAGTTGTGTACCATTTTCAATAATTTAAGGTTATTTTAGAACATTTTCAATTTTGCAAAAGAACAACCACATTTACACGCATCAAGAGGTGGCAAAACCAATATTAATATTAAAACCAATAGCTCAAAATTAACACAATAGTTATGAATGAAAAACCATCATATATTAACAAGATATAAAATTCACATATAAAACCACATTATTAAAGAGACAACCCAAATGATATAGATATACATATACCTCACCCCACCAACAAAATAACAAATTGTGCTCAAATGCGAAAGAAAGAAAGTAAGAAAAAAATTTAAACAGAAAACTGAGAAAGAGTCAAAATCCCCATGTCAGGCTAGGAATGAGGAGAACTTTGCATGTCAGTGACTCCCTCAGTCAGGGCATATGTGCTTGTCTCACCAACATCTTTCGCTCGACTAAAGCCCATAATCGATGTATCTCTCAAAGATGCCTCAATGGTTGTATTTCCCATGGCTCCCTCGAGATCATCATAAGTCACTGCCTCACGAACACTAAATGCCACATCGACTGTCTCTAATTTTGACTTAAAAGTTTCATCATCCCTAGCAACATCTCCAGTTGTAGTAGCCTGAGGAATTGAAGAAGTAGCTGGAAAATTTGTACTCTAAAACTGAGGGAGGTCTAAAGTGTTGAATAACATCAAAAGATAGATGTATCTATGATCATCTGTCTTGCCGAAGCCCAAAAATATCGGCCTTCAAGGCCATCAACTCTTCGCACGAACTCTCTACCTGCTCAGAAACCTCAATTATCACAATGAGGTAATCTAGTCCAAATCCATGAGTCTCGATCATCTCCTGTTTCTCCTTCAATGCGGCCCTGATAAGACCTAGAGATTATGCATTGGCCCTCTAAATCATCTCAAGGACAACAACCTCTACACGAGAGGCACAAACACCAGTATATTGGGATACGTGGCCCATCTAGTATAGCCTAGTCTGTATCAACGAAGGACGAAAAAGCAACAATAGCATGAGAAAAAAGAATAGACCTAAAAGGAAAAGAAGGAACATCTCCACATCAACGACCGAGGAAGTATCCACAGGTGGAGCTCTCCTTCTCTGTCTATTTTCCGTGGTGTACTCATTCTGTAACATTCAGATATCAATAAAGAGGAAGTGGGAGTCACTTCCATATCTGTCTTCTCAATCACTTGAACTCGAGCTCATTGAGACAACTCTATGATCAAGAAGAAGGGCGAATTACCAAATCAATCGGCGTTCGCTACTAACCTCGCCAAACGGATTCGCCATAAATTCTAAAGACTATTAATACTAAACTCTTTATTATTATTTTTAAGAGTAATAAGAAAGTAGTGAAATAATTTTGCAATTTTGAGACTTAGATTTTATGTTTAATATTTTTTTCTCTTAAGTTTTGAGAGGGTTTTGTGGGAGACTTGAAGAAAGGAATTCTTCTTCCTCAAATTAAAAAAAGGTCTTCTCCATTCTTCTTAGTTTACTCATATTAAGGTTTAATTTCATATACCCATTTGATTTAATTATCTTTTTAGGTATTTTTTTTGTTTTTTTTGTAAGGCTAGAACACCCCATTCCTGGGGTGTGATTTAGCAAATATGTGTTGACATTATTGTTGGGTCTTGCTTGTTGACATGTTAGATGCATTTTAATAGTGATTTCACCTAGTGGTTTTGGTTTAAGCTAATGGGTTTTTAGTTGTAAATTCAAAATCATCCATGTATTTTAGGCTTGCTCGCGAGAGAGGTCCCGAAACTAAGACTGCTAGACTGATGGCCTAAGGAGTGGGAAGACATGAGATACAGACCCAGAGGGTGAACCCTAGTCCCATATTCTAGCATTCTTCATCGAAAGAGACAGTGTAGGTAAGGCGTAGGCTGGTTCTTCATCACACAAGTGGGTATCCCAGAGAACCCATTTGATATGAGGTAAGGTGCTTGACAGGAAATTTAAATTCACCTTAAGCTTAGCCTAGTAATCATTATATTGAAAATTTCCTATCGAAATCATGTAGCCAATGGTTTATTTAAACATATACTGCGGTCGTACCCCAAGAACTTCTCCCCATACTTGATTCATTTTTGTTTTTACTGTTTTTTATACTTGTGACAAACCCTTATTTGATACTTGACCGTTGAGTCACATATTAAATTTATTTCATTTTTATTCGACTCTAAAGCTATTACTAACTAGAATGGAAATTCTAGTTTAGCTACTATTTGAACTACCGCTCCCTTGGGATACGACCCCAACCCTTGGTAGGGTTACTATACTTGCTTCGCTACATACACAATCATAATGTACGCTAGTGTTGTTGGTCACGATATCACAAGAAGCATCAAAATGGTGCCACCACCGGGGAGTGGTAATACATGAAGATGTAGTACACTAACGTTATTGTTCTTTTTAGTGTAGTGATTACTAATTTAATTTTAAGTTTTGTTTTGTTAATTGTGGAATCATATTTGAAAGCATGAGGGTTAACGGCAGTAACGAGAGCTAGTGGGAGATAAGGACGATATCGGCAACCTCAACAATTTTAAAGAGACCATCATAAGTGATTCAAATCTCATGGGAGGTGTTAGAGCCATCCGTTTACCTCCAATAGAGGAAAATGCAGTATTCCACAGAACAAGAACCATGATGCAACTCTTGCAACTGAAGGGACTGTTCAATTGATTAGCTCATGAAGACCCACATGAGAAACTTCGAAACTTCATATTTGTGTGTGGACCATTTTCTTTCAAAAACATCCCTTAGGAGTCACTATAACTGAGGTTATTCCCTTTCTAGTTGATGGGAGAGGCGTGCAAGTGGTTGGCTGAATTTCTACGTTACTCAATCACTTCGTGGGAAGATTTGGTCACCACTTTCAATGCTTTATTTTTACCTCCCTCAAATATTATTACCATTCGGATATCGTCCAAAGCTTCAACCATTTAAATAGAGAGCCTCTGTATAAAACTTGGCTCCGATTTAAAAAATTGTGCTATAATTTCCAACCCATGGTCTTCTTGATAATTTACTCCTTTAATACATTCACTAGTGTCTAGACCTGGTAAACAAAGGTGTGGCTAACAAACTCTCCTTTGGAGGTCTAATTCAATAACTATACACAGTGGTATCCCAGGTTTAAGAGGACATGAAAACCATCAACTAAGCATTGTATACTCGCGAGGACCAAGTTTCCCCTTTCACCTTTCAACAATCTAAGTAGTAGATATAAAAGGACAATTAAAGAGACCAAAATAGGGCTAAGATTATGATACAACTAGATATTCCTTCTAAGAATGTCATGGGGGCAAGTACCTATGTTTTCTATGCTATGGGATTTGGGAGTACAAATCATGAAGAGATAAAGCTTGAAGCTCTTTATAGAGTGGAAGTAAACTTTCAAGTAAACCAAGGCAGTGGTTATAGTTCAAACTACCCGATCTAGGGTGGTAACCAAGGTTAGGCTAGATATGAAGGATGGATAGACCGAGACCGTGAATGGAGGGACCGAAATCAAAATTGGAAAGATGGGGAGAATGATAGGTATGTGTCTCACCACGAGCGGAAAAATTCCAACGATTCGGAAGGATGTAGGTCTAAGGATATTCTCTCGCGTATCCTAAACAAAGTTAAAGGGTCAGACAAAATGCTAAACGGACTGAAAAAGGATGTGTCTACCCTTAGTTAGACCATCACCTCTCATTCGTTCTCATTAAGAAGTTGAAGACCCAATTGGGTCATATCTCGTCTCATCTCAACCCAAGACTACAAGGGGGTTTGTCTAGTGATACTACATCTAACCCCAAGAGTGAGATCTGAATGTTTACTATTGTCATGGCATGACGTCAACTTAGACGTTGTTTGGGAGACAACCCAAAACCCTTTACTTGATTTTTGTTACCTTCATAAAATCAGTGTTTGTTAATTATATTGGTTCAAGAAGGAAAATGCTTGAAAAGGTGCAAAGTGAAGGGGAACAGTTCCTTTTGGCGGAATGCCAACAGATTCGGCGTAACCAATTATTTATGCCATTTTTATTAATTCACCTCAAAGGTTAAGTCTGTTAAACTCTGCAGAGCTCAAACTTTTGTCAGCACTTCGCCAACCCAGTGGGTGATCTCGACAAAGACTGCCGATGCTACTTTCATGAGAGAGTGGGAATCTTGTTATATTTGGCGATAAAATATATAATCCATTATTCGCTAAGACATTAAGCAGGATAAATTGGACACTCACAGGTACTAGGTTTAAAATTTTTATCTCATGTATTTCTTTTAACTTTGTCACTTTTCACAAACTCACCTTTAACTCTAGTAGTTATATTTCTTGCATTATTAAATGTATTTTAAGTTGTCAGATTTCGCTCGGATTTGGATTGCACTGCAACATAGCACGTCAGCACTATCTAATTCATCATCAAAGGTTGGTACAAACCCCTCAATTGTCTTACCGAAATTCATACTCATCTGCATAATGAAGTATAGTATAAAATCTTTGTCGAGTCTTTTTGTTACTGCGTTTAAATGTGTCATTGACTTTGGTGCAGAAAGTTTAACATTAGTTGAGAGATGCTAATATTACTATATTCTGTGTAGAATATTTTAAATATGGTGGAAAATGTACATTCTTCTGGGTCTTCATTGAAAATTGTGTCGCATAGACTTAAATGCATTTTTTGTATTGTAGAAAGGAAAGGGTTGAAAATAGACATGTTTGGAAGTTCGGT
Organism: Solanum corneliomulleri; assembly: GCA_027704805.1. Taxonomy (NCBI): domain Eukaryota; kingdom Viridiplantae; phylum Streptophyta; class Magnoliopsida; order Solanales; family Solanaceae; genus Solanum; species Solanum corneliomulleri. The sequence goes on along the minus strand of JAKWIY010003052.1, from coordinate 50,347,538 downwards.
GAGATCCTGCTGAATAAATCGGTGGTTAGACTAATGTCCCCATTTTGCCGATCAATGAATACATTATGTATTGATTTTTCTTTGGCATTCCGCATTCAGTTTGAGTCGCAAATATTTACACAACAATTTGCCGAAAGGTTCTTTGATCTCCCTTCGTCCGTTTCCTCATATAATTTGTGGAGAATTTTCAACGAACAACCTAGTAGGGATAAACACTTCACCAACTGTCTTGATGACATGACCCCACACATGGAAAGCTTCCTACTCTTACTTCAATTTCCGTCAAACCTCGTATTCCAAGTCTCTTGCAGTAATGGCTAGAAAAGAAGTAGTAGAAAGAAATGAGTCACCACGGAATGTAAGAGCACGTGAGTTTAGAGAAGTTGAAAGGAAACATATATAGCCTAACAAAGAAAATATACTAAGGAATCCAGGTCTAAAAGGAGGATTTCAATTGTTCCCACAATCCCTCTGTGGAGTCAAGGATTATACAATGCAGCAAATGCCTTTTTGGCAGCACATGAAATAGAATTAAAATGGTAGAAGCTAACATCATTATTGAAGCGAGGGCAGCTGAAAACAATGAAATTCAAAATGGTAGTCTTTCAAGAGACATTTTTTTATTCCAGGATGATGCTTCAGGCGCTGATGCCACGATCGATAAAGAAGTTGCATAGGCAGGATCTTTCTTTCATTCTCCTCTTTAGTTTGTCGTTATTCAGTTGTGAATATTGTTATTACTTGCATTTGAGGACAAACACTTCTTTTGTGGTGGGGTGACCCCACCTTGTTTTGGATTGTTTGCTTATTTTGAATAGTTGTATTCTTATATATATATTTGGGTTGTCTATGTTTAATTGTGTTTTTAAAACTGCTTTTGCAATTGTTTGAGCTTATCGCTCTCTTTTGGTTTAACTGCAAAACAATTTTGACCCTTCCAAAAAAATTCATTTTCAAAAAATTTCGCCACCTCTTGTGTTGAAAGAGGATGTTCTTGAAAAAATTCAAATATCGGTTTCGATAATTACCGATGACTTGAATAGTTCTCTCAACTGAACTAACATGAATGTACGACTAGAACAAGTATAAATGAAGTTGCATAGACAATGTGTAAACTCTTTGCATCTCATTGTGATAAGTAATTAATCGAATTGATTCTTTTGCAATGACCACCGTACACTAGCGAAAGTGTGTAATCTTGTTAAACATAAGTGTAAATGTCTTGTGTGATAAGCTTACTTTGAACCTTGCATGAACAAAACTAGAACTTCCCGGTTAGTCTAATTGATTTATAAAGGGGTCCTCTTAAGATGATTTTATAAAATTTTATCGTGTAATCCAACTATGACATATACCTTTTTTGTGGCCTACCCGTCAGTGTGTGAAACTCTTTTGAACACCCTTTGTGCCTTCCCTGTCTTTGGAAGAACTTTGATTAACTCTACATGTGATCCACCACCTGTAATCCTCTGGATTTGTAGTTTAAAGTGAATAGCCAACATAGTCCAAAAAGCCTAAGTAGGGGGTGTGGTAAAGAGGAGAACGAGAAGTCCAGAAGTGCAAGAAGAGTCTTTCTTAACCCATGGTGGTGCACAAAAATGGAAAACCTCCACATATATAAAACAAAAGAAAGGAAAGAAAAAGAAAAGAAAAGAATAAAAAAGAAAAAGTTGTGGGATAAAAGCACTAAAGAAATTAAGTATCCACGCAATCCATATAGGTGGATAAAAAGGTTACTTAGAAGCACTTGAAAAAGAATTGATAAAAGGAAGATAAAGAAATGTCTTGAGAATACCACATCTCATGAGAACTAGTCATTGAGCCTAAATTACCATACCATTGAACTCATCCCAAGCCTTAGAAAGACCTTTTTGATTTTGTGTGAGCCGAACAGAAGATCGATCGGAAAATAAGGTCAAATCTATGGGTGAAAACATGTATTTTGTTCCTCTTTGTGAGTGTGAGTGTTGAATTTCATTCTTGATCTTCGATTAATTAATCCTTGTGTGTTAATATGGAATCATTCTTTGTCTGAGGGCATGTATATACTTTTGTTAAGCTTGAACTTGCATGAGTAGAACTATTTGAGCTATTTGAACAATTGATGTGTCACAACTTGAATCTTTTTTAATGGTGTGTCAAAACTTGGATATTTGAGTATTGAATTGATCTTTTCATAAGTAATTTGAATCTTTTTCTGTATGATCATGATTAAGTCTTGTGTATCACTATTTGAGACATCCTATATGAACTTGAGTTTTACTTCAGGACAAGCAAAAGTCTAAGTTGGGGGTGTTGGTGAGTCCTTAGATTGGACTCATTTCGGGCCATATTTTAATGAAAATGTTGTCCCCAAATGCTCATTCTATCTCAATATATCATGACAACTCTTAAGATTTAGGTATTTGAAGTTTTAGTGTAAGCATGAAGACTTAGGCTCAAAACGGGAATATAAAACTATGAAAAGAGCTGAAGAGAAACACATGAGCATTATTAAGTGCTGAAGGGATATTCGCCCTTTGTTTTGACAATCAAAGCCCTAAACGAAGTGGATCAAAAACCCATTGAAAAGAAGTAGTCGGCGCTTCACCAACTAGTTCCGCGAAGCAGAATTATTCTACCCAATGATCCAAAATTCATAGATACTGAAGGCAAAGCCCAAACTATGATAATCCAGAAGATGGGTTAGTCATCGAATCATTCGGCTTCGCGACTAATCTTACTGAATGGATTCACCAGCACAAATTCTGAAGTCTATGAATGCTAAACTCTTTATTATTTTAAGAGGAATCAAAAAGTATAGACATAATTTTGTGATTTAGAGACTTAGCTTGTAAATTTAACATTTTTTTCTCTCAAGTTTGGAGAGGGTTTTCGGGAGACTTGAAGAAAGGACTCTTTTTCCTTAAAATGGAAGTGAATATTCTCCATTATTCTTCCTTTGATCATATTAAGGGTTAATTTCAAATACCAATTTGATTTATTTACCATTTTAGGTGTATTTGGTTATTGTTTGATGTGTGGCTAAAAACCACCATTCATGGAGTGTGATTTAGCGAATATTTGTTGGTATTAACTTTGGATCTTGGTTTCTGATAGTTTATATGCATTTTAATGGGGATTTCACCTAGTGGTTGTGGTTTAAGTTAATGGGTTTCTAGTTATAAATGCAGAACCACTCATGTATTTTCATCTTGCTCGAGAGAGTGGTCGCAAAACCAACATTGTGAGAATTATGGACTAATGAGTGGGGAAACATGAGGTTTATCATGAGAGAGTGAAACTTAGTCCCATATCCTAGCATTCATCATCAAAAGTGCGGGTGTGTGTAAGGCATTGGCTGGTCTTCATTAGACGAGTGGGTGTCCGAGAGTAACCCATTTGATATAGGGTAAGTTGCCCGAGAGGGAATTTACTTTCACCTACAACTTATCCTAGTCATCATTATCTTTCGAATGTCCTATTGATACATGTACCCAACATCTTACCTCAACATATATTGTGGTTGCAACCCAAGTACTTCTCTCAATACTTGATTCCCCTTTGTTTTTAGTATTTTTACTACTTTTGACAAACCCTAAATTATATACTTGACACTTTGGTGTAACAAATTAAATTTACTTTGTCTTTATTAGATAAATTCTCAAGCTATTACTAACTAGAACAAAAATTCTAGTTCATCTACTATTTTCACTATCGCTACCTTGGGACACGACCCTAACCCTTGGTTGGCTTACTATACTCGCTTTGATTCGTAGAAACTCAGACTGTAAGCTAGTGTTATTGATCACGATATCAATAGAAGCATATGTTGTTGATGTGCAGGGCCTTTCGACGAATCGCAAGTACCATTTGGCTCGCTAAAAGTTGATCTGCGAATATCAGAATATTTTTCAAAATTAAGGGCTCATAAGGGCGATCCAAATGAAATTTAGGGAGCCACCGAGTGAAATCAGCGAGCTCATGTGTATCTCTTAATGTTATACAATAATTTTTATAATTTATAAGACTTAAAAGGTGATCCAGGATCTTTAGACGAACGACTGAACAGTCCAATGTGCAAATTTTTGACCATGACCTTAAATTTATAGTCTACGTCCAACGAGAACAAAATTAAGCACATATTCTACCCAATTATACTTTCACCCCTAATATCCATGACCTCAAAGTACTCAGAATTTCGACGATTTGGCCATAATTGGTAATTCGACGCCCTTTTCCCTTAAGAAAGACGTTCCCTCTCTATCGTAGGGAAAAGTAGGACAATTGACACAATTGGGGTTACTTAGATCAATTGGGGTTACTTAGAGTTAACCCACACTAGAGAAAAAAATATTATAAACACAACCCAACATGTTAAGCATGCAATTGTACATGAATTTTGAAATATAGGCAGATATAGGAAATTCATAATCTTATAGCCAAACATTCACAACAATAATTCAAACATTCATATCACGCACATAAATCAACACGCGAATAATCATGCATTAGGAATAAAAAGTAAAAGACAGAGTTTACATAGAAAACCTTAATAGTAGACAAACGAGTGTTAGGCTATAAAATAAAAAGAAAAAGCACAACTCTTTCCCTAAGCAATTGATCCCACACGAAAACAGCAACGAAAATAAATACGTAATTGAATGTGCAGTTGTCAAACTGTAAACGTCTAAATGTAGGTAATGAAGGAGTTTTTGTGATTTTATGTTTAGTTCAGGGTTTAATTTTTAATTAGTTATTAAGTGGGGCTTAGGTTAGGTCGGTAAGGCTGTTAATTTATGCACTATATAAACTTCTAGGACCCTAAACTAATCCATTAATTCGCCACAAATCAAGACCCCCAAATCATAACTTATCCCCCAAAGTTTCTCCAAAACTCTTCTCTCAAAAACCTCCATTCAATACCTAGAGGAAGTTGAAGTAAAGCTTGGAAGGACTCTATGTCTAAGGTATAGTTATTTATTCTTGATTATCTATCACCAAGAAGCCCCTTCAATTATGCTTTCAAAGTTCCCCAAATTCTAGGTTTTCATCCAAAGCATGGGATACCCTCTAAAACGTTTCTATTATCAAATTATGACTCTTTATCTTTAGATATGATGATTTGTTTGTGAATTCATAGTGTGTTTATAGTTTTTTAAGAGAATTGCAAAACACCCATGTTTTCCCCCTTCATTATCAATTGTAAGACCTCGTGTGAATTGATTGTTGGGTATAGATTGATAATTTAGAATCTCTACATTGATTAGGTGATTCTACTAGAAGTTACTCTATCTCATGATCTATTCCTAAGGGTTAGAATTAGGTATTAATGGATGATCATAGAACTAGATCACCTAGACTTGTATGGCTCATAAGTAAAAATTAATGAATCCAATATACTTGTTTATGGTAAAGATGTATATTAAGCTACGATATGAATATGTATGCTATGCTATGATATGATATGAATATGAATGGTATTATATGACATGAATACGAATGTTATGATATTATTAGGGTATTGTTGGTATGTTGAATAAAAGGCAATTATCGTAAACACTATATGAATATTATACGAAAAAACATTCTCACATGTTCTTGGTTCTATTAATGAAAGGTTGTTCTAATCTTTGTAGCCTTTCAGGTATACATTATGTGAGTAATTGAGTCCTTAAGACATTATTTATGAACTAATGCATAACTAAACGCTAAATGATACTTTAGAGGGAATTGTGCTTAGCACTAACTGTACATGAATATGAGATGGAGGATTTTCAGTTCAGCAAGTACGGCTTCCCATATAAGTTTCTACTAGGTTCAGCAAGTCCAGGTTCCCAATATATATATATATGTTGTGTGATGAGATGGAAACGTTCTATGTTTACCAAGTCCGAATATCTAGTGGAAACGTCCTTGTTCCGAAACTATGTTCCCAAATACGTCGTTAGCTATTAGATAAAACTTGATGCTAATATTGTTCGTTTCACCTTAGGCAATTGAAACACCTCTTTTCAGTGTGGGAGTAGAACACCGGATTCCATGTAGCACGTATGGTTTGTTTTTGTTATTGTTAATATCCATACATTTTAACAATATAAACTAAAGATATGAATATGACCCTACATTAAGAATATGAACTTTAATTAAGGTTTCTTGGGGTACTACTTAGTATAGGTGAGGGTATGAGACTTTACCTATACATCGCACAAGTGGGTCCTAAGAGGAGTTGTTGTGTGAGTCCCTTGTATATGTTATCTTATGAATGATGTTAAGGTTTACTTCACACTTCACCTATTATGATGATTATTCTGTATGTGACAACACTTGTGACTTCTTGATGGGTTTAATTAGTATATATGGGGGTATGGGACTTCATATATACCTTGCACAATTAAACTTGAAATGGGGATATAGGTGGTGTCTTAGTGATGATATTAATTGAACTCAAACATGTACTATATAAATGTGTTGCATGAACTATGACTAATGAATCTACGAGGAGATCTATTTAGTATAAGGGGTATTATGGATGCTTCTCATACACGACAGAAGTAGACTTCGAAAGTAGCCATTGTATGGTCCATTCCATTATGATGATTTATGAATTGGTGTATTCTCCTTTTGAGTTATTACTATAATTGTATTTCCTAATAATTCTTTCAATGTACGCTACTATATCCTTGTTAGTGACTACTGATTATATTGAGATGTAAAGGTGAAGATGCATGACTAAGGTAGCCTCAAAAAATCACTTAGTAGGGTTGACATTATGGGGTGCTAACCACACATTGCACAAGTGTTTCTTAAGGATTACTAAGGTACAAACATTACAATGAAATGATTATGAATGTGATATTGGCTTTTGTTGTACATTGTATATGCATGTTTGATACCATATATTGCACAAGTATTTCTTAGGGGTTGCTTAGGCGATGATTACCTAAATGATGAGATTAAGTTGGTATTGGACTTATATTCTTATGTGACATTGGAGGCTACGTATTTTTGAGATTGGGATGTGTGTTATCTTGATGTTTCATACTAGGCTTGATATGGTAAATCTATCTTTTATAAAATAATGAATTGAATGTGAGTTGCCTTATTGGTTTTATTCTCCAATTATTTCAAAGATGATGTTCAAAATAGCATATAGAATGATTTCAAATGAAATGTCCCGTTTAAATCATGTTTTAAATGGTGTTATGCATAACATCCATAGTTAGTATGTTTTTGTGCTAACCCCTTCTTTCTACATTCTTTATAAGCATAGACTTTGGTAATATCAGATTTCATTCTCGTAGCTAGGTTCATAGGATATCAAGAAGAAGAAGATTGGTGAGTCCTATTGTATTCCAGGGGTCAACATTATGTCCTTAATTGTTGGGAAAGACAAGGCACTAACAAAGAATGTCTGACAGGATAACAGCGGAAGAATACCCAAGTCTATACTTTCCCTTTTCGATTTGAACCAAGAGAAGACAAACAACCACAAGCAGTATGATAGTAAGGCAGCAAGTAATTCAACCAAACAAATATAACAAGACAATAATAAACCAATCACACAAGACACCAAGATTTACGTGGAAAACCCTTCGATGTGAAGAGTAAAAAACCACGGGACCAAAAGCTCCAATATAATCACCAAGAGTTAAAATATTTTTCTCCAAAATTGGCCACAAAACAAGTGCCAAACAATGAGCAACAACAAAATAAGATTGCACCAAATCTAGAGAATTAAAGGAGCAAAATCACCAATTTCGCAGCTACTGTTCACGACAGCAAAACTGAAGTTGCAGGCCACCAAATCCAACTCTGTCTGTTCCTAATCAAAGGTTGAGATGAATATAATATGCTGTCCAAAAATAAGCTCAATCGGACAAGAAACAAAGCGGGAATCACAATTTGAAGTTGGCTGTTAGGGCTGAATTTTGACTGCGAAAACTGCTCTCTTTCTCTCTTTTTGGCTGCTGAAAAAACTCTCTGTGTATATGAAAATAAGACCTAAATAGGCTTATATTTGCCTCATAAGAATGGGCCTATTGGCAAAAATGGGTTGGTCCAAATTGGGCTTTTATTTATCCACATAGGAAGGGAAAAAAGGCCCATAACCCAACAATTTTCCCCCTCACGACTATGTGGAGGAGACCGTCATCCCGGCGACCATGCAACAATCTTCAAACTTCCTTCTTGGCAAAGATTTAGTCATCATATCAGAACCATTGTCATTTGTATGAATCTTTTCAAGCTCAAGCAACTTAGAATCCAATACATCTCGAATCTAATGGTATCTCACATCAATGTGTTTAGACCGACCATGGAACGTAGAATTCTTGCCAAGATGTATAGCACTTTGACTGTCAAAATAAAGTACATACCTCTCTTGGCACAACCAAGTTTCCCCACGAATCTCTTCATCCAAAGCAATTCTTTACAAGCTTCAAAGACAACAATAAGCTCAGCTTCTGTAGTAGATAGAGCAACACATTTTTGCAACCTAGATTGCCAAGACACAGCTCCCCCTGCAAAAGTAACCAAGTACCCTGAAGTAGACTTGCGAGTATCAACATCACCAGCCATGTCTGAATCAGTATAACCACAAAGAATAGGATTCCCTGTACCAAAACACAAACTCAGACTAGAAGTGCCACAGAGATATCTCATAACCCACTTCACAGTATTCCAATGTTCTCTTCCCGGATTAGAAAGAAAACGGCTAACAACTCCAACAGCGTGAGCAATATCCGGTCTTGTACAAACCATCGCATACATCAAACTACCAACCCTTAAGCATAAGGAACTTTCTCATATCTTCCTTCTCATCATCACTAGAAGGACACTGTTTCGTGCTCAATTTGAAGTGCATAGCTAAAGGTGTATGACAACCTTAGCTTTGTCCATGCTGAATCTGCGAAGTACTTCTGAATGTACTTCTCTTGTGATAAGACCAATTTCTGGCCTTTCTATCACGGACAATCTGCATGCCAAGAATCTGTCTTGCTGGTCCTAAGTCTTTCATAGCAAAAGACTTACTCAACTCTTGCTTCAACTTCTGATTCCTGCAAGTCTTATGACCAACAAGAAGCATGTCATCAACATAAAGCAACACAATAATAAAGTCACCATCAGAGAACTTTTGCACAAAAACACAATGGTCTGAAGAAGTCTTCTTGAAGCCCTGCTGACTCATAAAAGAACCAAACTTCCTGTACCAATGCCTGGGAGCTTGTTTCAAACCATACAAGCTCTTCTTCAATTTGTAAACATAATTCTCTTTACCCTTGACTTCAACACCTTCCGGTTGCTCCATATAAATTTCTTCATATGTCATCATGGAGTAAAGCAATTTTAACATCCATTTGCTCAACCTCTAAATGTAGACTTGCAGCCAAGCCTAGAACCACACGAATGGATGACATCTTCACAACTGGAGAGAATATCTCATCAAAATCAACTCCCCTTTTCTGATTAATCCCTTGACAACTAATCTAGCTTTGTACCGTGGAACTGGATTACCATCTTCATGTTTCACCCCAAAACCACCTGTTTTTCAAAACTTTTCTGTCTTTAGGTAACTTAACCAAATCAAAGGTATGATTATCATGCAAGGATTTAATTCCATAGCATCAAACCACCTTCCTTTTTCTCACTTTCCATGGATTCATCAAAACTCTCAGGTTCTCCCCCGTCAGTCAAGAGTACATACTCATTGGGAGAATAACGAGATGAAGGAATTCTCTCTCTACTAGATCGTTTGAGAGAACTCTCTGGAGCATCTATAATTGGTTGTTGGACAACCACATCATCTTGCACTGGAGCATCAACAACAACATGCCGGTCATTTTGAACATGATCACCAACTTCATTATCAACTTGATTTTCATTATTATGAAGAATTTCTTCCGGTGGAATAGTCAAAGGAACTGGATCAACATCAACTAAGCTCTCACTACTCTGAAAATCAGCCTTGTCAGCTTTGTCAAAATCTTCAATTGTTTGGTCTTCAAAGAACACAAAATCACGGCTTCTAACATTTCTTCTCAACAGGATCATAGAAACGATAGCCAAATTTATCTTGACCATAACCATGAGATACACTGCCTAGTTTTAACATCCAACTTTGACCTTTCATCCTTAGGAACATGTACAAAGGCTTTTACACCAACAAAGACTCTAAGATGATCATAAGAAACATTCTTAGCAGTCCAAACTCTATCAGGGACACATCACCATCTAAGCAACAGCACGAGATAAATTGATAACATAAGCAGCAGTATTAAGTGCTTTTGCCCAAAAGGAATCTGACAGCTTAGCATCTGAAAGCATACATCTAACCCTCTCAACTAGAGTTCTGTTCATCCTCTCTGCTAACCATTTAACTAAGAGTCTTTGGAGGAGTTTTCTGATGCCTAATACCCTGCTATCTACAATATCTATCAAAGGACCAACATACTCACCACCATTATCTAAGCGGATGCATTTCAATGTCTTCCCTGTTTGTCTTTCAACAAGGCCTGAAAACTCTTGAACACATCAAGTACTTGATCTTTGGACTTCAAAGGAAATACCCAGAGTTTGCGAGAATGATCATCAATAAAAGTCACAAAGTAAAGTGCACCACCATGAGATCTTACCTTAAAAGGACCACACAAATCAGAATGTACCAACTCCAGCAAATCAATCTTTCTTGAAGGCGGATGACTCTGAAAAGAAACTCTTTTCTGTTTACCGGCTAAGCAATGAACACATTTCTTCAATTTAGCTTGTTTCACTCCACAAAGCATATTTTTCTTAGCCAAACTATCAATCCCCTTCTCGCTCATATGACTCAGCCTTCTATGCCATAACTCTGATGAAGTATCATTCTCCACCAAATTTACTGAGTCTCTAGACATGGAGCCCTGAAATACATACAAGTTAGACAACTTGTCACCACGGGCCACAACCATCAAACCTCTAGTAAGCTTCCACTGGCCAACACCAAAAGTATTAACATAACCCTCATCATCAAGATATCCACAGAAATCAAATTCAAGCGAACATCTGGAGCATGCTTGACATTATTGAGAACTAGTTTGGAACCATTGTTACTTTCCAAACAAACTGTGCCAATGCCAATAACTTCAACTCATGATTTTGCCCATTTTCAATGTTCCAAAATTACCTGGAGTATAAGAAGAAAATAATTTCTTCTTTGGCGTGACATGAGAAGTAGCACCAGAATCCACAAACCAGCTAGACTCATCACTAACAAGATTAATGGCATTTGCATCACAAGAAACAAGAAGATCATCATTAGCAACAACAGCAACACGATTTTCATTATCGCCTTCTCTCATTTGTTGTCTCATATCTCTCTTGTTCTTGTAACAATATTTCATGATATGCCCATTCTTGTGGCAATAGTCACATGTAATATTCTTGTATTTAGACTTTGACTTGCTTCTACTTTTACCTCTATCATTCTGACCTCCTGGACTTGTTTATCCCCTATCTTCAGTAACCAACATCGGAGTGTGAAGATGAAGAAGATGAGGCTTGAGATCTTCTTCTCATTTCTTCATTCAAGACACCACTCTTAGTATATTCCATGTTACAACACCACTGGGAGCAGAATTAGTCAAAGAAACTCGAAGAGTTTCCCAAGAGTCTGGCAGAGTGTTAAGAAGCCAAAGACCCTGTATCTCATCATCAAACTTTACACCCATTCCGGACAGCTGGTCAAGAACACCCTGAAAATCATTAATAGGATCAGAAATAGGAGTGCCCTCTTTATACCTGATATTCATTAATTGTTTCAATAGGAACAACTTGTTGTTGCCAGTCTTTGAAGCATAAAGTGTCTCGAGCTTGTCCCACAAACTTTTGGCATGTGTCTCATTCACAATATGATTTCTAACATTATCTTCAACCCATTGTCTAATATATCCACAAACCTGCAGATGCTCAAATTCTCATTCTTCATCATTCAAAGACTGAGGCTTGTTAGAAGCAAACACAGGTAAATGCATCTTCTTGACAAATAAAAGATCTTTCATCTTGCCTTTTCAAATATGATAGTTACTACCATTTAAACACACCATTTTGCTCATATTTGCCTCCATCATTCAAAACGGCAATCAACAATAACCAATGCTCTGATACCACTTTGTTGGGAAAGACAAGGCACTAACAAAGAATGCCTGACAGGATACAGCGGAAGAATACCCAAGTCTATACTTTCCCTTTTCAATTTGAACCAGAGAAGACAACAACCAACCATAAGCAATATGATAGTAAGGCATCAAGTAATTCAACCAAACAAATATAACAAGACAATAATAAACCAATCACACAAGACACCAAGATTTACGTGGAAAACCCTTCGATGTGAAGAGTAAAAAACCACGGGACCAAAAGCTCCACTATAATACCAAGAGTTACAATATTGTTCTCCAAAATTGGCCACAAAACAAGTGCCAAACAACGAGCAACAACAAAATAAGATTGCACCAAATCTAGAGAATTAAAGGAGCAAAATCACCAATTTCGCAGCTACTGTTCACGACAGCAAAACAGAAGTTGCAGGCCACCAAATCCAACGCTGTCAGTTCCTAATCAAAGTTTGAGATTAAGATAATATGCTATCTAAAAATCAGCTCAAATCGGACAAGAAACGAAGCGGGAATCGCAATTTGAAGTTGGCTGTTAGGGCTGAATTTTGACTGCAAAAACTGCTCTCTTTCTCTCTTTTTGGTTGCTGAAAAAACTCTCTGTGTATATGAAAATAAGACCTAAATAGGCTTATATTTGCCTCATAAGAATGGTCCTATGGGGAAAAATGGGCTGGTCCAAATTGGGCTTTTATTTATCCACATAGGAAGGGAAAAAAGGCCCATAACCCAACATTAATTGTCTTTACTTTTCTGTTCTATACTTTTGTAAGGGTGTGTCCCTTGTATTCTATTGAAGAGTTTTATTCTAAGTATTGAGATGGTTTAATACATAGTGTCATAGATACACTTTCATTTTTATAAGAGACTTCATTATAAAAAAAATATGCTAAGAGCTTGTATGAGACACCATTGATGTCAAGTACATCGTGTTACAATTAGGGGGGTGCTATCGGGTTGTGATAAACTCTCATGTCGGGGCACATTATGGACGGTAAGGTAAATGTAACATATCGGACAATGATAAGGAATTAAGGCCAAAATATGTCTACTGGTTCAATTCCTTGAGACAAGTCTACGAGTCACAAAACATTCTATGGGAAAATTATTTTGTAAATAAGGACCTGTAAACCATTCCATAACTTACCATGATGGCCCATCAAATGGACTATAAACTATATGAAGGTCCAGTAGAAATGTTCCCGACTTCGTGATATTTAGAGCTAAATGTCAAGTTCTTAGGATGGGTCGAAAGACCGTCGGAATTCTGATGGTCCGTATTAACAAGTCCTAGGTTTTTCTCTAGACTTAGGCCCTGTCCCTCAACCTACAGTTGACCAGTACGGTTAATAGTAATTTCTAAGGTCCATAGGTCGTAATCGTAGGTCTGATTAACAGTTGTTTTAAAGGGGTATTTGAGTCTTTTTTATGCACCTTATTCCTATACTATATTTTTCCTATAATTAAACTCGTATAACTGATTCTTCTCCCAAAATCTGCCCATTCTCCTTCATTCCCCAAAATTCTTGTCCTCTCAAAGGTTTTCTTTCCAAGGCGACGAAGGAATTTCAAGGTTTTTTCATGTCTTTAAGGTTCTTTCATCAACTGCTTGTGATATTTGAGATTAAGGTTTGTAGGAAACTCATCAATGGGTTGCATTCACCCATTGAGTCCCAATGTTTTCTTCAATTTCCCCAATTTAATCTCCCTAAATTTACTAGGTTATCATTCAATCCTCATGGGTAATATTTGTATGAATTAAATAGTCTGATTTTGATCATATAATTATTATCTAGATAGTCCCAAAGATCTCTTCGATTTCCCCAATTCAATATTCTTAAATTTACAAGGTTTTAATTTAATCCTCATGGGTTATATTTTTATGAAGTAAATAGTTTGATTTTGATCATATTATTGTTATCTAGATTGAAATATATGTTTTCCAATCAATTCCATATTAATCATTGTGTTGATCGTGATTAAAACTATGAACCCTAACTTACATGAATGCATAAAGAAACTATGAAGCTATGAATGGTGTTTTCATGAACTTGTGCATGACTTATGAAAAATACCGTCGTATGATATTTTCTTTATGATCGACACCAATTCAATTGTGAAAGGTTTTCTCAAATTAAGGGGTCATGGTTTTGTGAAAGGTTTTCTAGCTCATGCATGATTCAATATTTATTGAGCTATTATATACTATTTTTAGCTTAGAGTAGTGATTTAATTGTGCTTTTTCATATAATATAATAAGTTTATGTTTAATAGACATCCTGTAAGAATTTTAATCATCACCACGACGATATTAAGATGGGCACTGTCGCATTAGTAAAGGTCAAGTCTCCAATAAACATAATCTTGTCTCTTAGTACGTGCCCATGTAGGTTGTCTTAAGTGTGATAGTAAATCAACCTTAGATAGAAGTTAATGTTCTTTCCTTAAAAAGTATGGACATCTCTTTTTGTGAAGGCGCGAGATACCTTATTTTGTGTTATACCCTCATGATCTATGTCGGTTAATAATAAATATCCCACTAAATAAACTAGGATAGTTTCAAATGTTTTATAAGTCCTTCCTTATCTTTTAAGATTCATTTACCATATACATGATTCATGATTTTTCTTTAAGGCTTTTTACCGTTTAGTGCTGTCATGCACATGAGATTTTTCAATTATTATCCCGTATAATCATATTTCGTCTTATTGCATGTGTGTCATATTTATTACATTCCGTTAACTGATGCATACATGTGTTTACATTTTTCCACTAATGTAGGGCTTGACGACTGCTCTCCCTTTGTTCGTGGAAAGTTTATAAATCTAGAGGTTTTAAGACTTGGCGAGTCCTAATACTCTGACGATTATTTCGCTTTTATTGCTTTACTAGTTTTACGGCACGTGCGTGTCACGTGTGTATATATATATACTTCAGTAGAACAATTTTATATATTAACAACATCATCTATACTGAAAAATAATTTATTTTCATTAAGTTTTAACCTTATCTTCGTAGAATTGTAGTCTTTTCCTTTTCTGCAGCATATATATCATATAATTGTTGTCTAATGAAAGTATATTCATTGCCTAGTATTTCATGGAAGTTGTATCATGATATAAAAATATTTAAATTTTTCAATAATAAATATTAATAGATGAATAAAATTTAAAGTATTTGTTTATATGATTATTAATTTGGTTTAAGATCATTTATGATAAATTACTATTTTGTTATCTATTTTTATATAGCGAGTGTATCTAGTGACATAAAGAAAAATTATATGGAATAATACATCGAAACAAACTATTGTTCATGCTATATTCGTTCTAGTGTTCCATTTGATTTAAATCTCTTGCCACTAAAATTTTACTTTCTCTGTTCATTATTACGTACATATTTATTAAAAATAGTTATTATCATGGCTATGTTATCATATTATAATTAAAAGTGAAATTTATTTTGGAAATAGTGAATTTAACATCAAAACTAATAATTCAATGGACCACGTTGATACACATTGTTTTAGCAAAATTAGGAAGAAATTTCTTCATTTGAGGGAAAAGAAAAAAAAATATCTAACCCAAATCATATGCCTTTTTTCATATATGTTTAGTATTTTGTCTCTCCCACAACTTTTCGTCACTATCATGAAAATGGTACGAAAAAATACATGTGTGAATTGATGAATGATTTGCTATAATTTTTTCACCATCTTTTCTTATGAGTTACCTCAAATTTCAAACTTAATCATTTTTTGCAAATAACACGTGAGAGTTTTTAAGAAGAGTAGAGAATTTAAAGAAATTGTAGTTTCAATGTGTAAGGAAACCTCTTTAATAGCTACGAAATAGTAGTATGAATAGGTGTTAGTTATGCCTTATCGGAAAAGTAACAATCTTTCCAAACAATTACTACTTATCGAAAAAGTCACAACCATTTGCAATAGGCATAACTCATCCAAAAAGTCACAACCCTTTAGATAAATCACAACCCTTTGG
This sequence comes from Solanum corneliomulleri, assembly GCA_027704805.1. Taxonomy (NCBI): domain Eukaryota; kingdom Viridiplantae; phylum Streptophyta; class Magnoliopsida; order Solanales; family Solanaceae; genus Solanum; species Solanum corneliomulleri. The sequence goes on along the minus strand of JAKWIY010003052.1, from coordinate 50,331,406 downwards.
AAAAGCCACAACCCATAAAAAAAAGTCACAAATCATTGAAAAGTCACAATCCTTTAATTTGAAAAGGTATCAACTTTCAATAAAATAAAATTAACAAAATAAATAAATTAATTAAATTGAGTATTTTTAACTGGGGTATTATAGTAATTCAACATTGAAGTAATGGGAGTTCATGATTTTAAGGTAGTACTCGTTTTGATGCATATGTGTTGCACGTGAAAATCAAATCATGTACCACACTATTCCTAAAAAATAATATGAATGCTTGATCTCTTAGTTACACCTCCTAAATAAACATTCTACTCCCTTTCCCATATTTCACTACATTGTTATTATTGTTTTGTAGGTATTTTACTTTTAATATAATATAATATAAATAACTAGTGATATCAAATATAAAATATATACTAAATTGGATGTTTTAGCTGGAGTATTAGATTAATTTAACATTCATATTATGGAGTGTTCTAATTTTACTAAACTTTGAGATTGTCAATCATTGTAAATAATAGTTGAGGTCTTAAGAAGAGAAGAACGGAAAACATTAAATACCGTAGTTAAAATTTTGAGATAACCCCTCCATTATAGTTAAAATGTGTAGTATTAGTATGTGCGTATTGTTTCTTATCATGGGAATATAGAAGATATAATTATATATTTCTTTAAATGTAGTTCAAAATTTTGATGAAGGACCTTTTTAAACAGCCTGGGTGGTGTACGAAAAATAGCTTGTGGTGAATGATAAAAAAACAAGTCACAATCCTTTAGAAAAGTCACAACCCCTCAAAAAGGTCAAACTCATTGGTAAAGTTATAACTCTTCAGAAAATTCACAACCGTTCAAAGAAGTCACAACTCTTCGAAATTTCAACTTCGAAAAAGTCTCAACCCTTTGAAGAAGTCACAACTCTTTGGAGTTTCAACCATTCAAAAAAGTCAAAACTCTTTGAAAATGTTGCAACCCTATAGAAAAGTCACATCCGTCAAAAAGGTCACAACTCGTCAGAAAAGTTAGTACTCTTCGAAAATGTTGCAACCCTTCAATGTGAAAAGTTGTCTAGAATTAATTTAATATAGTATAATACACATATATAATATAATACAATATAAAATGTAGAAGATGTATTGCTTTTAATGTTTTAAGTTGGGGGTATTATAAGCATTCAACATTTTAGTTATTAGTTTATTTTTTGAAGGTAGTATAGATAAATAAAAGATGGATATAGATTGGTCTAGTTTTATTTTGATATAAAAAAATTTAAAAATAAATAGAACTTTTAATTAAAGGATCATATATAGAATATATAAAAAAAAAGTCTTTTAACTTTGTGGTCTTAAAGACGTGGCCTAACCCCCATGAAATAAGATCAATCAATATTAAACTAAATAAAAATAAAAGTACGCAACAAATAAACTATAAACGGAAGAGTACTTATTAACTGTAGTTTGAATTCTTCAAATAAGTTTTTGATCAAATACTTTTTATCCATTAGTTTGAGACTTTTTAGATTCTGAACATGAAGTTATAGTTTGTGCAATCGAAAATCATTAGACTTCTTGTAAAGTATGAATTGTTGCAAAAGTATATTTTAGGGCGATGAAAATGAGTGTATATTAATAGCACGATACTCTTCCTGTTTGAAGTTAAATTATTTCATTCTCCTTGTTGCATTAGTTTTTTTGATCTATTCATTTTACCCAAAAAATAATATTGTAATTAAAAGTACAACAAAAAAATGAAAATGGAAGAGTACTTATTAAATATAGTTTGGATTTTTCAAACAAGTTTTTGATCAAATACTTTTTCTCCATTATTTTGAGACTTTTTAGATTCTTAACACTGAGTTGTAGTCTGTGAAACCGAAAATCATTAAACTTCCAATCAAGTAAGAGTTGTTGCAAAATTATATTTTATGGCTATGAAAATGAGTGCATATTAATTATCACGATACTCTTCTCGTTTGAAGTTGCCTCATTTCATTTTCCTTGTTGCATCAATTTTTTTCATCTATCTAATTTACCCGCAAAAAAATATTGTAATTGCACAATAGAAGAACTCTCACAGTCTTCCTTGTTATATGTAGAATAATAGGAAACAAACAACATTTGTAGTTTAAAAGTGTGAGAAACACCCTCTATTTATAGAAAACAAAGGTTAGTATGAAAAGATGCTTCAACCCTTCATAAAAAGTTACAATTTTTCGAAAATGTCATAACTCATTGAATAAGTCACACCTCTATTAAAAAAAGTCACAACCTTTGTGAAAACTCACTACCTATCAATAGGAAAAAGTGTTTGCATTAAATATAATATAGTGTATAAATATAATGCTAAATATAGAATATATATTAAATTGAGTGTTTTAAATTGGGGATATTATAGTAGTTTAATTAATGTTAGGAAGTGAATGCTTATAAGGTTGTATAGAAGATAGATTATATATTTACTTTCTGATGTTGTACGTGTTGTACTAGTTATTTCCCGACGACTTCTTTTGTTGATTTAGATAGGCTTGTCCAGTCTATGTTAGACTTCATCTTTGAAATGTCAAGTTGTTTATTTGATATAAAATGGTTTACTTTTGTCTATTACTATGTGTATATGCATGTCAAGTGGGGGATTTTCGGTGTCATATATGTGTACAGTTGGTCATTATAATTATAGTAACACATACTCCCTCTCCGTTTCAAAAAGAATGATTTTATTTCCTTTTAATTTGTTTCAAAAAAAATGACCCCTTTTCTTTTTTTGACATTTTAACTTTAGTCTTTCACATGGCATGTTTAATGCCACTAGATTAAAAGACATTTTGGTACATTTGACATAACTTTAATTTACAACCATAAGATTAAAAAGTTTTTATTCTTTTCTTAAACACATTTCCAAGTCAAACTAGGTCATCCTTTTTTAAACGAAGGGAGTATTTAATATGGAAATAATCATAAGAAATTAAGCATCAGTTCAAATATCTAAAATAAAACATTCCATTTAATCGGCTACAGGATCATTTGGAGTGAACTTATATCGAACACAAAAAATAACTGTAGAGGAACATTAGCTGATGAAGAGATAAAAGTAACTGTAGTTATGGGATAATAAAGGGTGGACTACAATATACCGAATTATACATAAGTGAAAGCATCTAGAGTTTGTTGAGGAACTTGTCGTGGTACTCATTGAAAAAAATATGTTCAATTAGTAACTATTAAGTGAAGTCCACTACCTTATCGACATCAAATATCCTTCTAGATATAACTCAGCGTTCCAGATTTTACGGAACCGTTTAAATTCTATTTTGATGTTTTCTATGTGGAGTTTTTATTGAAATGAACCATTCGAGGTTTAAAAGCTCAAAAATATTGAAACTATCACAAAACAATAACGAACGTCGAGTTGACTAAAATATAATCCCAACAAATCATAAATAACTTGGGGACACCATAAGAATGCTCTAAATGCTAAAAAGGATACAATAGAGAGAAAATGACCACTATGATCATTACATGCATGTCCATGGATAGTAAAGTGCATGTGAAAATGTCGTTTGTATCAACAATATGGAATATTTATCTACATGTTAGAGGATTGTTTTGCTTTTGCAACAAGGATCACAACCAAAACCTAATTTTTCTTTTTACTAACGCAAATTCTCTATTGTAGGTTTAATTCATGTGCCACATATAGTTTTAGGTGGTTGGAAAAAAATTATATAATTTTATATGCTCGATAAAAAATGAGCAACTCAATAATTGAAAATGCTTATAAGCATACGAATTTCAAACTATAACGTTCTTGTAAACACGAGGTTTTAACCAAACTAAGCCATTATATAAAGTCATTCACCAAAATAATATGTTTTTCTAAAATTTTACAAAACTAGTATAAACGTATTCCACAGTAACGTTTTAGGATATATTTTATTTTTTAAAAGTTGATGGCGTCAGATTGATATATGTTACTCACAATAACGTTTTACTCCTAAAACGTTACTCACAGTAACGTTTTAGGAGTAAAACGTTACTGAAATTAACGTTTTAGGAGTAAAACGTTACTTACAGTAACATATATCAACCTAATGCTGTTAGTTTTTAAAAAATTAAATATACCCTAAAACGTTACCGTGAAATATGTTTATACTAGTTTTGTAAAATTTTAGAAAAATGTATTACTTTGGTAAATTGTTTTATATAATGGCTTAGTTTGGTTAAAAATTCTGTAAACACCACAACCCAAGAACAGTGAAATTTAGCTATTCATGAATTGGTTCCTAAGCAAAGAAATCATGAATAAAATATCTTCATGGATCAAAGAAATAAGTGATAAAATATTTTAAAACCTATGAAAATATTGTATTTCTCTCTCTCTCTATATATATATTTATATAGCGAGAGGGAGAGAGTTCTTAGAAACCCCAGATGTTACCCTTTATTTTAAAAAATTGAATAATTAAAGGGGTATTAAATGTTGTCTTTTTCCTATCTAAATTGTTACCATCTACTCAACTACGAGTATTTTAGAACATAAATTGTGATAGTTCAGTTAAAAAGGGGTCGGGTGATAGCTAAGGTAAAAAAAAGGAAGCAATTGATAGTTAAAGCATGAAACTCGTGAAAAATAATAATACAAAAATGTCTTTAACCATTATCTTAAAAACAAAAAAAAAGTAAGATAATTAAATTGATTGACATGACAGGGAAGTTATAGTTCGGGTGAATCTCGTACCTCTGTTTTTGTAATATATGTTTTTTACGCTCCTTATCAACATGAATTCCTAAAATTTAAGATGACATCTCAATACTGGCCTTATTGAATTTACACATCAAAAAGTTTGATTTAGAAAATTTAAGAATTCCAACTCCACTCTTCGTCAGGCATTCCATAACAAAAGTTATGCGACAATTATTAAGTCCACTGAAGATGATGAGATTCGGACTCATTAAGGGATTTGTTATCATGTTTTTACTCTCCTCAATACCTATTTTCTGTTTTATATCAATATTAAAATTTTGATTTGCAGTACGGGAGGCAAAAGAACAAAGCAAGGATATTACTGGGAAAAAAGAAAATGAAAAAGATGAAAAAGTGGAGGAAGTGCAATCTTTGTGATTGTCAATACCACTCGACCAACAGCTCAGTGGCTCTTTAGCTTGCCTAAAGTACCAGCGTGCAAAACCTGGGAACAAGCCAACTTGGCAGTCTCTCCATTGCAATTGGCATTCTCTCCATTACAATTGGCTTTTCGTCAGGAGCTAAATAATTCTCATCCTACAATAATTCCCCACAATGACCATGTTTCCCCTTCTTCCTCTACTCTAAACCCTAATATTCTTTTATTGATGAATGAAGAACGAGAATCTAGCATGTTTTATGTAATTCACTGTTGTATTATAATGTTATCCTATTCGATGTGTGAATATCAAGAAAATAGGGTTTAATCTTGAAGGAAGCCTTGAAGGCTTTCAATTTGAATATAGTCTTATGTTCAATTGTTTATCCACTTATGGTGGAGGTGCTTACTTTATCTATAGTCTTATAATGAATTGTTGATCCACTTATGGTGGAGGTGCTTACTTGATTTATGAATTGTGGTGTTGAGTCTTGTTCCTCCTCCCTACAACCCTAATTATGATCAAGTATGCTATGATATGAAAATGTACATTGTGATAGGATATGAATATTTATGTATGCAATGATATGAATATGAATGGTATGCTAGGATATGAATAGAATGTTACGACATTACTAGGGTAGTGTTGGTTTGTTGAATAAAAGGCAATTATCCTAAACACTATATGAATATGATAGGAAAGAATATTCTCATATGTTCTTGGTTCTATTAATTAAAGGTTGTTCTAGTCTTTGGAACCTTTTAGCTATACACTATATGAGTAGTTGAGTCCTTAAGAAACTATTTATACTAGATTACAATCGCCTACACCTAATATTAGATAAGGTGTAATTGAGGGTTATAAAAAATGGTGCCATTGACGAGGAGTGGTGTAATTAATTTCTATTGTTGAAGTTTGGTTGTAATCTTATTTTGTTGTAGTTGATCCTACTTACCTTTTGTGTCTTTTTTGTTGCCTTTGATCAGTTGATGAAATGAGTTTCATTGAAAGCAACACCAGCCAACTGGGCCAAAATGACGACATTGAGAACTTGAACGATGTTAATGACGTACTTGTGGATAAAGTAAATTTGGGTGGTGTAGGTCCTATATGGTAGCCTTTGGTCATGTGAAATGCAGTTTTCCACATGACAAACATGATGTTGAAACTCTTGCAAATGAAAAGATTATTTGGAGGTATGGCTCATGAGGATCTTCATGACCATATTAGAAATTTTTTGGACATTTGTTGTCCCTTCTCATTCAAGAATATATCCCAAGAGTCAGTTCCACTCTGGTTTTTTCCATTTTCTCTGACAGGAGAGGCTACCAAGTAGTTATTCCGTTACCTAGGGACTCAATCACCAATTTGGATAAAAAAAAATGGTTTGACATTAAATTATTGCATCCCTCAAAGATGATGTCATTAAGAGAAAATATCAAAAGCTTTATGCACTTCGATACTGAGTCAATTCATCATACTTGCCTATGATTGCAGAAGTTGCCGCTCCAATGTCCGACTAATGGACTTCCTAACAATGTCTTTCTGCAACACTTCTATCGAAGTCTAAACTCGGTTAACAAAGGTGTAGATGACCAACTTGTTCACGAAGGCATCATGTAGAAGCCTTTTGAAAATGCATCTACTTTGTTTGATGACATTTCCAAGATATATCAGGGTTGGTACACAAGAGAAGATCAGGTTTCTTTTTTGACATTTAGAATAATGACGAAGCAAAATATTGAAAAAATATTAAGAATGAAATCAAAACATGTCTAACATGATAACCCAAATTTATTTATTGTCAAAACATATAACGAGTAGTTGGTCTCAAGTTGTGAATGATGCCGGTGATAGAGGGGTAAACCCCGATGATGCACACTTTGAGGCTTTATATACTAGTAAAGTAAATTTCCTTGCAAATCAATGTGGTGGTTTCTTTCTGAACTATCCAAGGCTGAGAGTGGGTTGACGATACGAGAGACTTTGATAGTAAATGATGTTATCGTGGAACAAATTGTAAGTACGGATATGGGGAAAAGGAGAGATATATGTACCTTCCAATGAGAGAAAAAACCAAAAGAGCCAAGGGTTACCCAAAAAGTATTAGTATCAAAGATATGCTTTCACGCATTCTCACCAAAGTGGAAGGATAAGACAGTTTTGAAAGAATTGAAAGATGACGTCCCAACTCTATGTCAGACGGTTACTTCTCACTTGGTGTCCATTAACCAGTTGGAGACAAAAATGCATTAAATCTTGAGTCATTTGAAACCATGGCGAAAAGGAGGGTTGCCGGGTGACACAATGGTGAATCCCAAGAATGAACATTAAATGGGTATCATTATCCTGCCACGACGTTAAATAAGATGCTTCTTGAAAGGAAATCCAAGTTTTTGATTTCTTTTGAATAAAAGGTGATGAATGTGCAGGTTAAAATTTTTGAAATTTTTGGAATAGAGTAGTAGGCGAGCCAATATGTAGTCGGTGACCCCGACTTGAATCTCCATTTGAAAAACCTATTTTGCTTGACGTTTTAAAAAACATGGTGGTCTAAAGTACTATTTGGCGCATCGTCGAGTGGGTCAGTGACGTAACTGATGGCCGCCGATGGGGTGCGAACTAAAGCGTCAAATGGGAAAAAACATTTTTAAATTCGAAATGTCCCTCATTCTATTCTTTTCGACTTCCAAACTTTCATAATTGCACATGTCCTTACTTTTTGTACTGTTATTTGTTTTTATTTAGGATTGAGAACTTAGGGGGAATTGTTGGATACGTTGCTATTCTACCTTTACAAATCTTCTCAGCTTCTTAGGTTCTTTATCCGAACCTTGTTTCGATTTTAATGAATCGATTGTATAATCATTGTGCAGTTGTTCTCATTGCATAACTGTAACAAAATGAAAGTTTTTTGTTGATGTTTGTCTTTATTTCGTGTTGAATGATGTAAATATGCATCAAATCATGAAATACTTCTGCATATTCTTTTGAATTCCTTTTGTGTCTAGTCTGGGTAAAGTATAAGTAACCCCTAATTATGTCGATTGTTGGATTTTTCCCAATAATAGAGCGGTTGACATCATTTCTAAGGACAAAAGACGTCAATTGGCCAAAATTGGCCAAATAGATGGATGTCCGAGTACCATTAGGATATGTGTAGTATGGGTTTGAGCCTAATTGGGTATAATAATGGTTTAATTTGTCTTTCATGGGCTGCAGGTTAGATTTTAATGTTCGGGTGAAGATTTGGTTGGTTGAAGTATTCGGCGAGATGGGTTGAGCTCACCAAGAGGTCCAGCGGTACGTCTAAAGACCATTTTATCACCTGTTAATTATCTATGTTTGAGGTCTAAGTTATATAAATTTTAGCGAGATGCTTGAGCTCTCTGAATTCACTTGGGTATCCCTCAAATGTTCCTATTGATCTCATTTCTATACCTTGAATTCTGAAAATTATTTGGTAACTTTTGGCGAACTACTTCTAGTTTATCAAATGGTGTCAGTGATCCATTGAAAGACCTTGAACCATGCCAAACCGTGCTTACATTTTCATGGTTTTAAACTAGAACATTTGGCGAACATTACATGGCTCGTCATTTGGGTTCAGCGACTCGTCGAACAGTTTGGCGAGTCTTTCTGCATAGTTATATAACATTGAGTTTTTTTGTTTGAGTTATATCTAATGTGTGTCGTTTTGTATTGCAGAAATCGCTAGAAAAAAAATTGCTAGCAGAAATCACCTGTTCCAAAAGTGAGGAAGAGATAGTATTATAGAATGGATGTTGCATACTCCAGGAACACACTGGCAAAACATCCTCTGACTGGGGGAAAAGGAAAAGGAATATGGCATGTGGTGGCTACCTAGTTTAGAGTTCAAATAGTGAGGGCATCTATGGCATGCACGTCACCACTTCTAAGAGTGAGGGTCAATCTAAGTATAGTACTCCGACATCAATTGTTGAGCTAGAAGATGACTAGATCCTATGGGCTAGGAAAGAGGCGCAACATCACAAAAGCGCTAAATGATCCAGCTCGTATCTCAGTGCCTCCTAAGCCTACTCCGCCAAATATTTACAGAATCACATAGGCTCCATTTCCCGCTCAGGTTCATCTACCACGGTCACTCAATACGTTAAAGGATGACGATTTGAGGACCATTCTTGAGGAAAATCAGTTGTTTACTAATGGCTTGGTAGACCAACAAAGAAGTGCAGAGCACCTAGAAGTTCCACCAGTTTGAAATATTCACAAAGCCTCGAGGCCCTTAAATTCCCACTTGAGTTTAAGAGTTCTACTCAGCATATGGGGATCTGGTACCAAAGAGTAAAAATAAGGTCAATGCGTTTAAACCTATAGAAGATGTGATGTTCCACGTTCGGAAGGTTAACTGTAGCAACTCAGATATTAATTCAATACTTCGATGTTCACAAAACTTCATGCACTATTATGTTGACAAAGTCGAGAAGAATACCTTTAATGATGTAAAAGTTGATCTCCTATAAGTAAATGTTGGTCTCCTATAAGACCCAAAGATGAATTGAGGTCAGTGGTGCTGATTGAGAAGAAGTTCTTAAACGTGGTTATCAGATACTATTTTTGTTTATTAGAAGCACCATTAGACTTTCACCAGACGAGTCGAACCTTTGACATATGAAGGCAACATGTTTGACTTATATCATGGATCGGGAGAAACCTAACTTGGGTCTACTCATTGGGAAAGAGAAAGCCATAAGGACAAATAAGACCCAAACCTCTTTTCCCTTTCCAATGCTGATTAACGAGATATGTAGGTGATCCCCTGTCCCTATGAATGAGAAGACGGATGTGAGGGTCACCCCCACCTCCTTTACATACATCCGCCGGATCAAGGGCGAGTACATGAGGGTTAAGGTCGATTAAGTGAGAGCTTAACTGGTGGATAAATCTTTCTAGTTGATGTTGATACATTACCGACTAAGGCAATACTTACTTCTCATGCTCGTGAGCCTAGATGTACCTCCAGTCCTTCTACCTGTGCTTCTCCTGGTCTATATGTTGTACCTTTTCCTCTTACAACTAGTGCTTTGTCTCCACTCCCTATCACCTAGGACATGTGTACAAGATGAGTCATCTGGCTCATTCTGCTGATGTGCGTTCCTCTCGGGTAAAGGTCGCTATGACTAAACTTATAGCGCAGGTGATTGTTTTTGTATAGAATAGCAGAAGAAAAGTATAACCGGAGAACCCTTCTGCTAGCCCGAGATCGTTAACTAAGATCGGAAGATTCAACTAAAGAAGGGTAAGCTAGATAGGAGAACTTTTTTGTGGAATAATACTATTTTATTAGGTTGTTCTTGGTTTTATTTGGTTTCTTAAAAATGTACAAAACAACCTACTTGTTTATGAATGGTTCTATAAATTCTTCTAGATACTTCTACAAAGATAACTCCAATGAAACTTTATCTTCTAGATATTTTTTTAAGATAATTATCCTAGATAATATCCTACACTATTCTCAAACATTACTAGAACAATCTATCATATAAATAAATCAACTTTAACTTTTTTCACACTCCCCCTTAAAGTGATATTTTGAAAACTATCCCACACTTGTGGCGGAAGAACTCAATCGAAGCTTTGCGCGATGTCTTGGTGAAGATGTCAGCAATTTCTCTCGAAGTCCTCTTGGTACTTCAAGTGATGAAGATTCTTCATCATTAATTGATCCATGGGAATTATCTCTTTGTTCAGTAGTCAGAATCCTTCTTTTTCTTAGATTCCCGACATTTGTACTATTTTGATAAACATTTGTGATGGACAAATATGGAACTGTAAGGTTCAAGATTCTGGACCCCGTTCCTTTTATCGCATTTCCGTAAAAAAGGAAAATTTATTAGCATCATTCGCTTCATTTGAGTTGGTAATGAAATGATCATCAATTTCTTATGAAGCCTCAGCGCCATGGTAACATACACCATCATATTTTCTTCCGAGCTCTTCAATTACCGGTTTAGTATCTTTACAGCTTTTGAAAGATATATCGTCTATCTCTATGCCTGAATTTGGACTTCAAGGTCAGCTACTCCTTTTATTTGATAAACATTTTCTCCATTTGCTTCTAAAATATGATCTAAGCCAATGACTGACCTTGATATGGCTTACGATTGATCAGAGACTTCAACTTCCTATACGTCTTCCTCAATACTTTCTCCATAAAGGTCAGCATCGACATATATAGCTCCAGGCACTCCTTTTTCAGAATTTATTTCCTTGATTTCTTTGATAGAAGCTACCATATCACAACTTGGAACATCCTCGAATGCTGACAACATCACCTTCTTGCTTCTCCAACTGAACGGATATATTATATTCTAAATTCTTGATCCATTCTCTTTCAAGATTAATGGAAATCGTGGTATCTATTGCTCGAGCCTCAATCAGTAATCGTTGTTCCTACACTTCTGCTTTTTTAGAAACTTTTTGAGCCATATTGCTCTCTTTGTCTCGGCAATTTCTTTTCGTCTGTCTATGTTTCCACATCGATAACATCTAATAGGCTTTTTACCATAATGGTTAGAAGAATCTTCCTTCTTTCTAGAATCACCTAAGGATCGAGAGTGCGACATATCTCTAGATTTTCCTTTTAAGTTTATCTTGTTAGATACAAGAGCATGTTCTTCTCCTTTGAAAAATACACTAGACAACTGTTTAGCCAGTATTTCCTGTGATGACAACAATTTTTCAAACTCCTCCAATGATGGTTATTGAGTTCATCCTTGAATCGACGTTACAAATGGAATATATTAAGGCTTCAACCACAAATGAAAATTCTTCTCATTTGTGCGTCAGAGATAGTCTCTTCCGAATTCAACAAAGATATCTTGGAACATAAGTTCTTGATCTTCAAAGAGTACTCGGTCACCTTGAGTTGTGTTAGCCAATTCATTCTCCAATATTTATAACTGAGCTTTATTCTTCTTGTTGAACAAATGACCGAGGGTCCTCCATATTTCATGAGCTGAGTCACACTTTATAATATGATCAAATAAACTGTACGAGATTGTCCTCTTCAGAATCAACTCTACCTTCGCATTAATCTTCTTCCACTTCTTGTATGCACTTCTTTGGTCCGTCGGCATGAGGACTTGTGTCATTCCCTTAACAACATTCCACAAATCCTCTCCCACAATGTATGATTCCATACATGTCTTCCATACCTTATAACTGGACTGATTCAACAACTCCATCCCCAGTCCATTAACACAACCGCTAAAAATCCATATCCACACACCATTTGAATCTACCACCAACTCGATCTTTAAATGACACCCACAAGTCAATCCACGGCTATGGCTTTAAAACAATGTAAAGAATAGCCGAATAAAAGTATAACTTGAGAACCCTTCTGCTAGCCCAAGATTGTTAACTAAGATCGGAAGATTCAACTGAACAAGGGGAAGCTAGAAAGGAGAACTTGTTTATGGAAGAATACTCTTTAATTAAGTTGTTCTTGGTTTGCTTGGGTTGATCATAAATGTACAAGACCACCCATAGTTATACTTGTTCATAGATAGTTCTACAAATTCTTCTAGATACTTCTACAAAGAAAATTCCACTGAAACTTTATATTCTCGATATCTAGATATTTTAAAGATAATTATCGTAAATATTATCCTAAACTATTCTAGAAACATTAATAGAACAATCTAACATATCCCAAAAAAACAACTTTAACATTTTTCACAGTTTCTTCCTTGGCCCCGATTAAGACTGAGATAAGTGAGCATAGAGAGTTAATTGATTGTTAGAGGATTTCATTGGATACCCTTACAGCCAAGTTAGAGGCTTGTGAGTAGGATCGGGGTAATTATACTGTTGTCACGACCTTGAAGGCCGATATTGTTGGGCAGATGAAGGATGTGGACATGCTGAAGTGCACAAACCTATATATGCTATTTAATACGGTGAAGATCCCCCGAGATTCCGAGTGCAAATTTCCTTGCCAGTTCAGAGGTTCCTCTGATTACTATGACCGGGTATTTGGATAGAGAGGACGTATCTAAGTCCGAGGTTGAGGCTAATGAGGAAAAGTTGAGTGTCTGTGATGAGGCTATGTACGATGATCTGGATGACCTTGAGGTTCCATTGTTGAGGCAATGGTTGAGGCGTCACCTAGAGAGATGCCAATGCTGGACTCCAGTGGACTCAAGGATGATGATGAGACGGGTAGTGATGCCTAGACAGATACAGTTATTGACATGCAAAGTTTATCCAAGGCTTCGGCTGAAAGTTTGACCCTTTTGACTTCCTTTCTGTTATTTTGAGACTATTTTACTATTATTGCGCATTTGAGGACAATTGCTAGATTAATTTGGTGTGATAAGCTATTTAGTACCTATCTCTTTTGGGCTATTTTGTGAATATTTGGTGTTTTTATTTTGTGAATGGTTGATTATTATCTTGTGTTGATCTATATGTCACTTTTTGATTTGTTGTTCTAAAATGTGGTTGTGGCTACTATCCATTGTTTTTAATGTGAATGTAGTTTTGACTCGTTTTGAAATTCGCCACCTCTTCATGTGCGTGAATATGTGTGTTCTATTGTAATTTTGAGTGTCGGTTGTGATCGGTACCGATGACTTAAATAGTGCTCTTGTTTAAACAATACGTGCGTGCAAATTTCATGAGGCGAATTGAGTTGCGATAAATATTACGTGAACTTATAGCATATCATTGTAACTCTATCGGTTGTTGAATTAAACTCTTGTGATGATCGTTGCACACTAAAAAAATGGTAAACTCTTTTTTGATGATTGGGTTCAATGTCGTGTGCGGTGAAGTTGCTTTAAAATGTGTGCTTGATAATACCCAGAATATGAATCTTTTGTCCAATTGACTACTGTTAGCAACTGATAGATATCATTTAAAGCAACTTGTGGAAATGAGCAAATTTTTCCATTATACCTCTGTGTGAACACTTTGTGTAAGTGTACCTAGCTTGTCATAATATGTGCCTAGCCATTTCCTTGGATAAACCATGAAATAAATAACCCTTTCCTTCCCACCTAAAATTTTCGTAGAGTATTGGTTGCGTTGAATAGACAACTTAGGCCAGAAGCCTAAGTTAGGGGTGTGGTTAAAAAGGAGAAAATAATAAAAACTTGAGAAATGCACCCTTGAAATAGCATGTTGATACTGATGAAACCCTTCCTCGCAAAAAAAAGAAAGATAAATGAAAAGAAGAAAAATACTGAAAAATAAAAGAGAAACGAAAAGAACAAAATATTGAAAAAGAGAATAATCGTTGAAATAAAGTGTGAACAATTAGAAAATGAAAGGGGATATCCAATGAGGTTTGTTTGAAACAATAGGGTGTGAATTTTGAGAATTGAAAGTGTGATAGAAAAGGGGAAAGAATGAAGTCCTCAGCCCGAATATGAACTTTCAAAGACCTTTGGAATCTTGATTGAGTTTAACATCGTGTTGATTGGAAAATAAGGGAAAGCCTATGGGAAAGATCTTGCATGTGTTTTCTTTTGAGAGGGTGAGAGTTGTTTGTGATTCCTAAATTCTAAAAAAGAATTGTTGATATTTGTGTGAAGATGGAATCATTTTTGTTGTGAGGGAATTCAAATACTCTTGTTGAGCTTGAACTTGTATTTTGAAGCAAGCAGTGAGAGCTTGAGACCATTTGATAATGGTTAAAATTGAACCTCGCATGAGTAGTTTTATCCTCTTGTGTGCACTTATGTTGAATCATGAGTAGCATTTCTTGATACATCCTTGTTGAACTAATTGATCTTGAGTTTTACCTGAGGACAAGCAAAATATTAAGGTTGGGGTGTTGATGAATCTTAGATTTTGACTCATTCAGGGCTTTGTTTTTATGTTTTTACTATCCTCAATGCCTAATTTATGCTTTATTCTAATGTTAAATTACTATTTTACAGTAAAGAAGGCAAAAGAACAAAGCACGGACATTACCGGGCAAAATAGGGAGAAAAGGCTGAAGAAGTGGAAGAAAGGTGATCTTTGTGATCACCAAGACACTTCGACTAACCGTCAAGTATCTCTTTAGCTCGCCTAAAGTTCAAGCATCCCAGCCATGGGAAACAAGCCAACTTGGCGATGAAAATGGACATTAGGCGGACCACAGAATGGGTTGGCACCTTGATCTTATCGCCAAAAGTTACAAAAGTATGAGGTTGTAGGGACAAGGAAAGAAAGTGTTAAATGGTGACTATTGAGAGATAATATTTAGGGATTCCCTCCTTCGAGGATGATGACATTGAGATATAATATTCAAGGCTTCAAAATATTGGATGGTGAACAAATTCACAAAATGTATAGGTCCAGAAGTTTCTACTTCAATGTCCAACTCATGGACTCTCGAACAATGTGTTGTTAAATTTTTTCTATCAGAGTCTAGATTCAGACATAAAAGGTGTGGCTGATAAACTTGTCCAAGGAGGAATTATGCGGCAACCTCTGGAAATCACTTCTACTCTCCTTGATGGGATGACTACTATCAACCGTGCGTGGTGAACTTTGGAAGATCATGTATCTCCTTTGATTTTTAGGATGACAAAGAGAAAATTGAAACGATCAAGAACAAGATCAAAACATGGGCAAAATGATGACCTACATGAATTTATTGTCAAAACATGTCAGCGGTAAGAAGTAAATGTGGTTGGAGTTAGTGGGGTGAACCTCAATAATGCACACTTTGATGCTTTGTATAATGAGAAAGTGCATTTTCTCGCAAATCAAGGAGAGTTTCGTCCGAACTATCCAAGGTCGCGTGGGAACCAAAGTTCACATAGAAAGTGAGCTGAAGGTTGAGAGGATAATATAGGGAATGACGTGATCATGGTAGTATCTTGAACGAGTGGGATGGTGAAACAGGTAGCTAGTTAGAGTTGCACTATTACACTTATGCTTGGTTTACTATTCCCTCCTTTTTATGATTCCAAAAGGGAATAAATATTAGAGAAAAGGATATTGGATACATGGGGAATCATTTATAGGAAGAATATTGTTAAGCAAATGAAGTCAGGTGGACCTATCTGGCATAGGAAGTTACGTTGAAAGTGATTGTGTGGTTACGATGTGTCTGAAATGATTGTTACGATGTGTCTGAAATGATTGCATAGTTTGTCATGATCATCAAAACAGAGAAAAATATTATAATGTTTAAAAGACGATTGAAAAACTTGAAGAACGGGCCTTAGTACCTTCAAAAAAAATTCCAATGTCAGCAACCATATTATCAAGTGCACCTAGTCTATGTTGTGTTCTAGAGCAGTATGACAGGGTGACAACATGAAAATGATGTCCTTGTACAACTCTACTAAGAAGAACAGGAAAAGGTTTTTACCTTTGTTCCTATCTCATTAATAAGAAGAATATACAAAGATCAAAACCTAGATTTTTCAACATTGAAAAGTATTGTTCTTGTCTGAAGCATACATTTTCTTATCTCTCTTATCAGGAAGACCTAGACAACAAGGGACCTACTCTTATAATATAAGTTGGTTTTTCATTCCTTGTTGTTGAGACTTTTTTGTGCTAATATTGTAAACCTACTCTTCTCAAATGAAGCTTGTGTAGGTATTGTGTCTTCTCTTATCTTGTGGATTTTAGTTGTTGGCTAGTGTTAGCCATAGTTTACGGCGGGGGTGGGGGTGGGGGGAATAGGAGTTTAATTCCTAAATTGCATGAGTTAGGATTTTGAAATCTAGCTTGTGTGTAGTGAAAATAGAGAAAAGACATAAACTCACCATTGAAGTTGTCCCGTATTTTCATAAAGACACCTTAATTTTTGAAGTGTCCTATCACCCCACAAAACTTTTTAATATCTTTGTAAATGGGCCATTTTGACCCATTCTCTATTCTGCGTTGTGACCACGCACATGAGGAGCGTGATGTAATGTTTTAAATGTCATTAACCAGTTTAGAAGTGCCACGTGTCACTTTATTTCTCTATCATTAAATATTTTATTAATTTACATCATCTTCCCCAAATTAAAACTCAAAAAAGCCATTGATAACCCACTTTTGATGATCTCATCTTCTTTATTTTTTCCAAAACAAGATCAACATTGGTACTCTCTTGACGAATTCATCATCTTCCCGAAACGCAATATGATAAGAATTCATTTCTCTTTTATTTTCAGTAAAACGATTTTTTTTCTTCAAGATCACTTAAAGTTTCAGATTCAATTTCGTAAAGAAAATAATGAAAAATAAAAGAGTCGGAGAAACAATGCTAAACTGAAAGTACACCACTCAAAAAGACAATGTAACAAATAAAAAGGTCGAGATTTAGATGATTTATCAATCTTCTTTCTCCTATCGTATGCTACCTGAGCTCTCTCCTTCCTCTTCCTCTTGTTCTCGAGTTCCTTGATTTTATAAAAAATGGCTCCATCCAACCTCTGATGAAAGCTTCCCCAAGAGAAGCTTGGCTCTCTTCTTACTCTTACTTTTGTGCAGAAACAAGAATCTTGAGAGAGAGAGAAGAAAATATCAAGAACTTGGAAAGTTAAAAAATAACAAAGACAAGAAGATTTTTCTACTTTAGTAAAGAATCGGGTCGGGCTAAACGGGTTGAAAAGAGTAAGCATCACGCGCGTCAACCCGGATGAAGGAATGAGTCAAAATGACTCATTTACGAAGATATTAAAAAGTTATGTGGGGTGATAGGACACTTTCAAAGTTAAGGTGTCTTTATAAAAATACGTAACAACTTCAGTGGTGACTTTATGTCTTTTCTCAGTGAAAATATGAATTTTACTTGAGCAAGATGATTTTTATATTAATATATGTTGTTCCTTTACTTTCTGCTATGTAGTTTGTCCTGTTTTTTTTTTCAAAGTTGTTCTTAGTTAATGATTTGGTCCCTTGATCCAAGTTGATTCCTATGAGTTAAAAATCACCTAACCAGTTGTAACTTCTTTAAGTCAGTGTTTTCTTTAAGTAAAGCCCAATGTTACGGTCATTAATCATATCGTAAGAATATATGCAATTATGACATCATATGAAAGACACATATTCAAATATACTAAACCCAGAGTTCTTATTTCAGGAAATGATGTTTAATAAAGTTTAAAATAGATTTACAAATGTTTGGTGCGAGAGTGAAAACCGGAATAGCGGTAAGATAGGTCTCACAAAAAGTATGACACCGCAAGAAAGATACGGAGCAAGAAGAAAAGACCAATTTCATTCAACAATAGACTAATCGATTTAATTTTATTGGTGGAAGAAGCAGAAGAGAGATATTCAAACTTAGTATTAGAGAGCGAGAGATTTATTGTTTACGAGAACAACAAGAAACAATTGTTGAACATAAGAAATTTCAAAACCAATACTAGAATACAATCATCTCTATTTCCACCCAATTCAGCATCACAATATCCTTACAATTGGTGCGACTTATGGTTTGGAAAGAAAATACCATGAAAAGAAGATAATTTCAGACATCGCAAGATACGCTTAACTGCTGCCCAATACTTTTCTGTCAGACTATGCATGAACAAAAAAACATTTTTAACGGTGAAAGAGATATAAATTCTAGAGAAAGTTAGATATTGTAAGTTACTAGGGCACATGAGAGTAATGTCACTGGTGTGCTACTTGTTACTCGAACACATGAGAGTAGAAATATCACTGCAAGTTAAGATGTTAGTATATTCAAAGAGTTCATGTGCATATTTAAACTGGTGTAATAAAAATCAATTATATCTCCATGTAGCTTCAATACCCAATGATTAATTAAGCTTGCCCAAGTTGCGCGAGGAGAAGGGAATTTCTAAGCGTTGAAGAAATTATGAAACTATAGTAGATGCATAGACATACCCAATAGAATAATGTCATCAACATAGACAAAACAAAATAAAAAAATTTCACCCATGAATCTAAAGAAGAGAGTGGAAGTTGTTTTAGAGCCTTGGAAACAAAGTTCATACAAGGTATATAAACCAAACATTATTACATATTTGAATAAGTATTTAAAGGCATATATAAAACTCTCTAGTTTTCATCTATAATTAGGGTGATTAGGGCAAAAAAAATGGCAGTTGAACCATGTACACATCCTTCTATAGCTTACCATGCAAGAACACGCTAAATATATAAAGTTGATTAACAATCAATCCTTGTGACATGACAATTGTTTCCAATCTGTATTATGAAAATCAGAAATTACTGGTTGTAATAAATCATTCAGAAACACGAAGTAACTGAGATTTTTAGAACCAGTAAGTAAGATGAACAGAAATTTATTTGTAAAAAATAATTGAATATGTAAAAACTTACCAGAATCTGGAATACTTTTTTTAATAATTTAGGAAGAAAATCAAGTCCACTCAATTCACAGTGTCCCCTTAAGGAAATTATTCCCCTCTAGTATTTAAGGTTTGATTTGGAATATAACCTCCCAGGGTAAAATGATCTTAATCAGTAGAGTATAGATACCAAAAACTCTACTGTCAGCGAATCAATCCACAGCAGGAAAGTACACGAAGAAATATGTGTTTTTAAGAAGAAGGAAGATCAGAAAATTCGTAGGAAAATATTCTGAAGACTGAATGGTATTTATAGGCAAGAAGAATATATTCTGAAAGGTTGCAAACTTTCAAATGGTATTGACTATTCCTGAAAGTTGCAACCTTTCAGAACAGCCATGGCGGGAATTTTTAAATATAACGGAAATTAAAAATGGGTCACGCACGCGGATCCGAGTTGGGTTGGATTAACTAAAAAGTTGAAAACATTTCGGTTAACTTCTATTATCTACTAATTAAGTGAAAATAATTTTTGGCCATTTAATTAATTAAATAAATAATTAAAATAAATTTGTCCAAAAAATTATCTCTCGATCATTTGCCAAAGTCATATCCGTTGCCGTAGCCGTAGCCAGAGCGACGACGACGACGGCGCGAGGGGCGTCCCTCTTTCCAACCCTTTTAACAATTAATAGGAGTGTTTATCTATTTAAACTCTCCTATTTTCATTTTCATTACCGATGAGGGACAATTGCCTTTTTCATTAAAGCATTGGAGGACTTTTCAAGTTTCCAACCTTTCAAGTTCTAAACTTTTCAAATTCCTCTCCTTCCCTCTATTTTCCATCAATTCTTGCTACATACCCAACAACAATGGAAAGCAATACTCAAACAGTTGTAGGTTCGACAACAAGATTGAGAGTATCATCAAAGTCACTTCAAGGGAATTTATTGAAACCCTTGGAAAATAATCTAGACTTATGTTGGACAATGGAGATGAGTAGATTTTTCTTCATCTTGAAAATTCATTTACAACAAATTACATTAGCAGTTTGATGAGTTGGAACCAACTTCCATGTACCGGTTGTTATGGGCACATTATATCTTTCGGACCTGATCATCTCCATTGAGGAATTTTAATAGCATGAGTACAACATGTGGGGTCAAGACCAAGGTTAGAGGAGATACAGAAAGACTAGATACATATGGGCTTAAGAGTTCCTTTATGCGCTCATGTAAGCATTTGATGACTACAAATGTGTGTGACTAAATCGAATGAAGTAGAACCATTATAATTAGAGTCACCTTCATAGTCATAAAAACCAACACCAATCAAAATGCAAAGGTATTTAATGGAGGAGTGGGCAGAAGATTAATTGGAAAAACAGTCGTTTAAATGGATTTGTCAAAAAATAGAATGAACATGTGAGTTAAAAAGAAGTGCACGACCAGTTACAGTGACATGCCTACTTTTCTTTTTGCACACCCATCTTGTGAAGGAGTTTATTGATATGAAACATGTTGTCTGACTCCATGTGTGGGAACATACGAAGTCAAGGCTTGAAACCTCCTCCCAGTATGCTTGAAATCGTTTAATGAAGCTATCAATGAATTTCTTAGCCAATAAATAAATTGATGAAAAATAACAAGAACATTAGACTTATTCTAAACAATATATGTTCATGAGGATTTTCTAAATTGATGATAGATATAAAACAATAACAAAACCATCACTTGAGATTTCTAAGGATGGACCCCAAATATCATAACAAATCCAATCTAAAGGACCACAAGCATAATACCAAACAGTGAGAAAGGAAAACTATTAATTATACTTTTTACACAAGCTTGACATAATAAACTACGAGAACTGCAAGAGCTATCAAAATATAAACTATTATTAGAGATTTAAGAGATGAACTGTAGATGGAGAACCCAATTATGAAAAATGGATTAATTTGTTTTCACCAAGAAATATTTGTGGAGTTGGTTTATAGCCATCAAAAATGAATGAAAAATATTTTTATTCCACAATATACAAAATTAACATGCAAAGTTACTTCCACAACTCTTCTTCTATTATAGTAATATGAAATATTGAATATCAAGGCCTCTGTGATCAATTCAAATTCTTTGACATTATCCATAGAAACAAGGCACAAAACACGTGTCAAATGGTATTTTGTGTAGAATTTCAGCACAAACATTTTACATTTGCTAAGAGATGCATGTTTTGGAGTGATCAATGAAGTCGCACTGAAGAATAGTATAAAAACAAAACTTAGTAATAACTGATGTGGTGTGTATATATATATATATATATATATATATATATATATATAATATATATATATATATATATATATACATATTGTGATTTCATTATTATTCTAGAAGGGAAAGAAACTCAACAAACTAACTATTCTGATGGATGTTCTTATATCTTTGCGCATTAATTAAAATAGTTAATATGGTTTTTGAACAGGTGAAAGAATCCAGTTGTTGAAGTAAGGAAAGTTCAATCCCAAATTTAAAGAAGGAAAAACTAGTATTTTCACAACTTATTTCACAATTCATTTTAAGGTTTATTAGGTGTAAAAATAAGACTCATGCTTAGGACATGGAAGAGATAAAAGAAGATGAGAAGGAAGAAAAAGTTAAGAATTTGCCAAGAACGTCAAGAACTTCGAGTGTATTTTGTCGGGGGTGATCCCTATCAAGGTATGTGAGATCTTTTGTGTTAGGTTAATTCACCCACACACCATTTGTTTTGGTTCAAATATTTATGAGTTGTTTACATGTTAAAAATGAAGTTCTTGGAGAAAAATATCTAATTCTTATTGATTGAATTGTTGGATGCGTATTGTTGTTTGATTCTTATTTATCTGGGTTTTTTTGGGTTGAATACAGTGGGTATTGAGGGTACCAATGGTCCTAAGTGTTTAGTGAAAGATTAAGAGAGGTTTGCAGGGTTTGAGGAATAGAAATGAGCTTGTTAGACGCACCTAGGAAAGCTAGGCCCGACACGCCTGCAGTGTGCCAAAAACTGGCCTCAGGCACTTGAAACCTAGTGCAGCACACCACCAGTGCGCCAGAACCCTGCCTTAGTCAATTAAGGCTGGCGTGGGGTGCCCCTAATGCGCCCGAATCAGCATTTTTCGCCCTGTTTTCGTATTGTAGCCTTTTTAAGTCCTTCCAAGGTACATTAAAACTTTCTAATGATTCTAATTACTTCAAATGAATTTTGAACACCTATAAATCATCAAAGAACTCAAATCATAACCTTGAATCAATAATCCAATTCAAAGAAAGTTAAGATCAAAGTTAAGAAATTAGGAGTCAAGTCTAAAGTCAAGAAGTTAGTACAAAGCAAAGTTCTAAATGGTTTTCAAGGGTCTTTATTAAATGTTCTCATTTTAAGGCTCAAGTTTAAAGTATAACTAAAGAATAACAAGTTGAAGTATTTCCTTCAAAATAAATATGAAACGAACTTTTCACTAAGAATTGATTAAGACTAATGTTTTCAAGTTAATCAAAGAGTAAAGAGTTGAGTTCATTTCTCAAAAGTAATAAGGCAACTAAGTATTCTCTAAAAGTTTATAAATGTTTTCACATTTAAGTTAAGAGGAAAC
Organism: Solanum corneliomulleri; assembly: GCA_027704805.1. NCBI lineage: Eukaryota > Viridiplantae > Streptophyta > Magnoliopsida > Solanales > Solanaceae > Solanum > Solanum corneliomulleri. Next base: position 50,308,397 of record JAKWIY010003052.1, on the reverse strand, counting down.
TAAGTTTTCCCATAAGTGATTCGAACAAGAAAAGGGAACATTGATGCAAATAGAGCTTTTTAAATCTAAGTATTGAGAAATTATCTCAACCCAAAGAAAGGAAGTTATTTTTAAAAGAATGTCCTAAAACACATTTTGGGAGTAGTATTGAGCACAAATGTGGGGATGAGATTTCATAGTAACTCAAGTCTACATGAAAAATATGTATCTATCATGGGGATTAATGGGTCAAACTTTTTAGATGATCACTTAAGTTAAGCTAGTGGATCCATTATGTTAAGGAGTTCTATGTGACGACAAGACAGTTCTGGAAACGTGGGAAAGACGTTGTATCACCACTTAGGCTCATAGTAGTAGTTGTTGGTTAGATAATATTCCATAGAAACTATATTATTTATATATAAGTAAAGTTGAGTTTGTTATTGCATTTTCTTTAACGATTTAAGTGTTTACTTTGTTTCACAAACTTTATATATATATATATACATATATATATATATATATATATATATATAATATATATATATATATAGATATATAGATATATATATATATATATTATATAATATCTATATATATATATATATATATAATATCATATGTGTTACCTGCTTTTATTGAGTTAAGTTCATGAGTTGAGCAAATCCAAGGTAAGTGTTTCTTATTTTCAAGCTTATGTTTTGTCAGCATTCCAACTCACATACTTTTAAATTTAATTTATTGATGCTTGTTGGCCTGTATCTTATCATGATGTAGACGCAGGTAACCAAGATCAGCATCATCCAGTGCCTCGTTGATCCAGCTGAGCACTCAAAGTCAGTGGTGAGTCTCCTTGCATTATGGAGGAAACATATTTAATGTTTTTTAGTTTTTTCATTTATAGAATGTAGTGGGGTTTGTCCCAATATTCATCTTAGTATTATAGAGGCTTCATATACAGAAAGTCAGTTATATAGTCATTCTTAAGTCTCTCTTTATCTTGTGTCTCACTTATTCTATTTTGATACTTAAGTACCATTTTGTCCAAGACATTTATTTTAATTTATCCTCGAGAGAATGACTTTTGATTATTATTGAGTTAAGTCTTCCGCTGAGTTAATTAAGTCAGGCCAGCATTGGTCATTGGGTTGAAGCTACGTCCATGGTGTAGGCTCGTGGCATGCCAAACTTTGTATCAGAGCATAGTGTTCAAGAGTCCTTTGGTAGTCAATGAAGTCGTGTTTGTAGACTCCTAGTCATTGGTGTGAAGCGCACCACATCTATGATTAGAAATATATAATTTTTTGAAATTCCTCACTTCTTTTATATCCTTGTCGTGCCTTAGATATTATCTCTAAAAAAAATTCCCTGATTCGTGCTTGCGCGTGTTTCAGATCATCTTGCCTCCACGAAGAGCAGCAAGAGGTTGTCCATCTAGAAGAGATGTTGAGGAGCCAGAGGTACCTAATTCACCAAACATGCAACCTCAAGGAGAAGTCACCAATTCTGAGTTTTCTGAAGCTATCTGAATGTTAATCCAAGCGATTACTAACCATGTTAGGAACCATAGCAGAGGTCGACAAGAAGAGGTTACCACCTGTAGGATTCATTAATTCATGAGAATGAATCCTCCCAGTTTCACCGCTTTGAGCACTATTGAGAATCCAAAGAATTTTGTTGAGGAGCTAAAGAATGTATTTGATGTGATGCATGTAATTGATGCTGAAAGAGTTGAGTTAGCTGTATACCAACAGAAGAATGTGGCTAGGACTTGGTTTCATCTGTGGAAGGAGAGTAGAAATGAGGATGCACCATATCCGAGTTGGGCTTGATTAGAAGAATCTCTCTTGGGGAGTTTCTTTCCTGAGAATTGAAAGAGGCAAAGGTTCGGAAGTTCCTTACATTGAAAAAAGACTTTTTGAGTGTGCACGATTATGAGTTTGAAGTTCACCCAGCTATCTCGTTATGCTCCAGAAATGGGTCATGATTCAAGAAAATAGGGCATGGTTGCATGGACTGGGAATGAGTTTAGGAAGCAGAAGGTTGGATCAAGTAAGCCACAATTTTAGAAACAAAAGGGGCATGTACAATCATCTGCTAGTGATCCTGCACGCAGGATCTAAGGTGGGGATCATGGTCAGAATTCGTAGAATTTCCAAGCTAGACAAGCAAAGTTTCAAGGAAGTGTGGCACAGGGAGTTAGTTGGGCTCTTGTATGTGCTAAATTTGGTAGAACCCACCCAATTCAGTGTCATGATAGCCAGACAAGTTGCTTCAAGTGTGGTCAAGAGGGTCACTTCATGAGAGAGTGCCCTAATAACATGCAAGGTAGTGGAAATCCAGGCAACAGAGCCCAATCCTCACCAGTTGCTCCACAAAACAGGGTTGTACCTAGAGGACCCACTTTTGGTATTGGCGGATGGGCAAACGTCCGCTATCAAATCACTAACCGCCAAGAACAAGAGAACTCTTTAGATGTTGACGTTGGTATGATCAAAGTCTTTACTTTTGATGTTTATGCTTTGCTAAACCCAGGAGCAAGTTTATCTTTGGTAACTCCTTATGTTACAAATATGTTTGAGATTCTTCCTAAAAAACTTTGTGAACCCTTTTATGATTCTACACCCGTTGGAGAGTTTATTCTATCGTAAAGAGTCTATCGTGATTGTCATATTTCTATCAATCACCAAAAAAACTATGCTGATATAGTGGAGTTAGACGTGGTAGATTTTGATGTCATTGTAGGTATGAACTGTCTTCATGCTTGTTATGCATCAATAGATTGTTGAACTCGAGTTGTTAAGCATCATATTCCTAATATATCAGTGATTGAGTGGAGTATTAGTCCATCATTGCCTAAGGGTTGTTTCATTTCTTACCTCAAGGCGAGAAAGTTAGTATCAAAGGGATGTATCTATCATTTAATCTGAGTTAATGACTCAAGAGGTACCTTTCCTTCAAACAGTTTATATTGTAAAGGAGTTTCCAAAAGTTTTTATAGATGATCTATTGGAGTCCTTCCAAAGAGAAAAATCAAATTTGGCATAAACATCATTCCAGACACTCGACTAAGTATCTCACCTTAGGGGTCACCCGTCTTGTTTGTAAGAAAGAAAGATGGTTCCATTAGGATATGTATAGACTACCGTCAACTGAATAAGGTTACCATCAAGAATATGTATCCTGTTCCAAGGATAGATGATATTTTCGATCAACTTTAGGGTGCCATTTGTTTCTCGAAAATTGATCTCGGGTCTGGCTACCATCAGTTAAAGGTTAGGGAAAGTTACAATCCAAAGACAACTTTTCGAACCAGATATAGGCATTATGAGTTTTTGGTTATGTATTTTGGGTTAACCAATGCACCACCAATGTTCGTGGATCTTATGAACAACTTCAAGCCTTGTTTAGATATGTTTATTATCGTCTTCATTGATGACATACTAATCTATTCAACAAATGAAGAAGATCATGTTAGTCATCTCAGAATAGTCCTTCACACTTAGAAAGATAAGAAGTTATATGCCAAGTTTTCCAAGTGTGAGTTTTTGCTTAAGTCTGTATCATTTTTAGGCCATATAGTTTCCATTGATGGGATTTGAGTGGATACCTGAAATATAGAAGCAATTCATAGTTGGCCTAGACCCACATCTCCAACTGATATTAGGAGTTTTTTGGGTTTAGAGGGTTACTATAAAATGTTTGTCGAGGGGATTTCGTCTATCTCATCTCCCATGTCCAAGTTGACTCAGATTAAAGTTAAGTTTCAATAGTTTGAAGCTTCTGAGAAAAGCTTCTAGGAGTTGAAGAGGCTGACTACTACCCCAGTCTTGACCTTACTATAAGGTAATCAAGGTTTTGTGGTGTACTGTGATGCATCAAGAGTCTGTTTGGGCTGTGTTCGAGAAGATGGTAAGGTTATAGCCTATGCCTCCAGACAATTCAAGGTTCATGAGAAAAATTACCCAACCTATGACTTAGAGTTGGCTGCTATAGTATTCAAGGTGTCACTACTTATGTGGCATTTATGTTGATATATTAATCGATCTCAAGAGCCTATAATAAGCGTTCACCGAGAAAGAGCTAAATCTCAGACAGAGGAGGTGATTATAATTACTCAAGGATTATGACATGAGTATTCATTACCACCCTGGTACGGCTAATGTGGTTGTTGATGCCTTAAACATGTTATCTATGGGGTGTAATGCCCATGTCCAGGATAAAAAGAGGGAGTTATCCAAAAGATGTGCACAGACTCGCACGCTTGGAAGTCGGCCTTATGGAATCCACAAAAGAAGGGATAGTGGTGACCAATGGGGCTGAATCAACACTAGTGTTAGAGGCGAAAGAAAAGCAAGACCAAGACCCCATTTTTCTTGATTTGAAGGGGAATGTTTATAAGCAAAGAGTATTGTCTTTTGAACAAGGTGGAGATGGTGTGTTGAAGTATCAAGGTGGATTGTGAGTACCTAGGGTGGATGGACTCCAAGAGAGGATCGTGGAGGAGGCTCATAGCTCAAGATGTTCCATTCATCTGGGTTCCACAAAGTTGTACCACAATTTGATAGAGGTTTATTGGTGGGAAGGTATGAATATGGACATTGATGAGCTTGTTGCCAAGTGCCCGAATTGCCAACAAATAAAAGTAGAACACCAAAGGCTAGGAGGGTTGGCTCAGAATATAGAAATTCCGAAATGGAAATGGGAGATGATTAATATAGACTTCATCATAGGCTTTATAATGTCTCATAGACATCATGATTCAATTTTGGGGATTGTCGATAGAACGAAAAAATCAACGCACTTTCTGTTGGTAAAGACTACTCATTTAGCAGAGGATTATGCAAATTTATACATTCAAGAGATGTTGAGACTTCATGGAGTCCTAGTTTCGATCATCTCAGATAAAGGTTCACAACGTACTGCCCAATTCTGGAAGTCTATCAAGAAAGGTTTTGGTTCGAAGGTCAATTTACTCCATATAAAGCTCTTTATGGGAGAAGATGGAAACCTCCTATTTGGTGGTTGGAAGTTTGTGAAGCAGGGTTGATGAGACCATATCTAGTTCACCAAGCCACAGAGAAGGTGAAGGTGATCCAAGGGAGGTTGAAAATGGCACAAAGTCATCAAAAGTCCTACACAGATGTTAAGAGAAGCCATTGGAGTTTGAAGTGGATGATTGGGTATGTATGAAAATTTCGCCCATGAATGGTTTTATAAGGTTTGGTAATAAGGGGAAACTTAGTCCCTGATATATTTTCCCTTATTGGATATCCAAGAGACTTGGAAATGTAGCTTATGAGTTGGAGCTACTACAAGAGTAAGCAACGGTTTATTCGTTTTTTCATGCCTTCATGTTGAAGAAGTGCATGGGTCATCCTTCAGTGACTGTACCAATGTAAAATGTTGGGATTAAGGATAGTTTATCCTATGAAGATATTCCGGTTCAGATTTTAGATCGCCAAGTTTGCAAGGTTAAAATAAGAAGGTTGCATCAATCAAGGTCCTTTAGAGGAACAAATTTGTTGAAGAAGCGACTTGGGAAGCTAAAGAAGATATGAAAAAGATATATCCACATCTCTTTGAATCCTGAGAGAATGCAGATCAAGGTATTAATTCTCTTCTTAGTACTTATTAAACTATGAGTAAGCATGTTCTTACTTTCTTTTGATTGATGAGTGTTAAACTTGAGGTTACTATTCTTATATTAGTGAAAGAAACCTCATTCGATAAAGAATGTTCCAAAAGGTAGATATTGTAAAATCTCATTACTTGAAGTAACAAAGAATTAGCTAAAAGACTAGAATTATTCATTATGGAAAGAAAAGGAGAAATTTGGAAGTTTGTCTAAGTTAAGAAAGTGATTTTTGGTCATTTTCAAATGACCATAGCTCCTAGATCAGGTGAGTTAGAAGTACTTATTGATATGGTTTAAAATATTTTGGAGAGATCTTTCCAACGCCGTCGAGTTTTCACATTTTTGATATCGTATGAGGGATATATGTCTATCGGAAGTTGCGGTGTTGAAGTGAGGAAAGTCCTGTTCTGGATTTAGGGAAGGGAAAACTAGCATTTTCCCCACTTACTTTCCTAATTCATTTTAAGCATTCATTAGGGTTAAAAATAATTTAAGTCAGTTTTGGAAAATCAAATTCACACTTAGGGCTTGGAGAAGAGAGAAAAGAAGAAGAGAAGGGAGAAAAAGTCAAGAATTCGCCAAGAACGTTAAGAACTTCAAGAGGATTTCATCGGAGTAATCCCTATTAAAGTAAATGAGATATTTTGTGTTGGATTAGTTCACCCATGCAACCATTTATTTAGATTCAACTATTTATGCGGGTTTTTCATCTGAAAATGTGATGTTCTTGAAGAAAAATGTCAAATTCTCGTCAATTGAATTATTGGATGTCTATTATTGTTTGATTCTATTTTCTTAGGGTTTTTTTGGGTTTAATCTAGTGGGTACTGAGGGCACCAATTTTACCAAGTATTTGGGGAAAGACTTAGGGATATTTGGAGGGTTTGGAGAAGAAAAACAAGTTTTAAAATTCGTAGACGCACCTAGGCAAGGCTAGGCGTGTCGCGCTTGTTGTTTGCCAAAACCTGGCCTCAGTCACTTGGTGCCTGAAGAGGCATTCCACCAGTGCGCCTGAAGCAAGCCTCAGTCAATTGAGGTTGGCGCAGTGCGATTGGAACGCGCCTTAATCGGCGTTTTTCGCGCTGTTTTTTTTGTATGTTTAGCCTTTTATGTCCTTCCAAGGTATATTAAAACACTATAGTGATTCTAATTAAATCAAATGAATTAAACACCTATATATCATCAATGAAATTAAATCATAACTTTGAATCTATAATCCAATTCAAGGAAAGTTATGATCAACGTTAAGAAGTTAAGAGTAAGTTTAAAGTCGAGAAGCTTGTACAAAGCAAAGTAATGTACATTTGTGGATGTCTACTTAACGAGAATGTCTTTTTGGAGGAGACTTCGGAGTATATCTCATTATGGTGCAATTTGTTTTCATGGTTTTGGGGTCTTCCTAAATAGGGCTTTGCATTAGCCGGCTAATAAAAATTATTGTTCTCCTTCCTTAATTGTTGTTGTTGAGCTAACAAATGAGAAATTCTTCGAGGTGCCTATACCTACTATTACAACTAATTCTCTTTTGCATTTTAATGGGATATTTCTCTTAGATGGTGTCTTTGAGCATTGGGTATTAGATGAAATTGAAATGAAATTTATGTTTGGATGATGAAAGAATATGGATTTTCGTAGTCGATGAATGTTGATGGAGAAACTTCTATGTGAATAAGGACTAGAATTTTCATGGAGATTGTTGTCTCTCCTATGATTGGAAGGGCAACTAGTATAGTGACTATGTCTCTTGATACAATATTTTGAGATGATGTTGTACTGCGATATTTAATTCTTGTTCATTTTGCATAGTATTTATTTGCTCCTTGTATTTGGTTAAAGAGGACCCATATAGCTTTATATATTGTATTTTTGCCTCGTCGAGTTATTTAAATAATAGTTGTCTTGTCTTCCATAGTGTTTTGTGATGGTAATATTGTTGTCTTGTTTCTTGATCTTTTGATTCTTCTTTGAATCAAGAGTTAACTAATCTCACGGTGCACTACCGCAAATCTCTTGTTGCCACTTATGTGTGTATACATTTACTAAGCTAAATATCTATTTTTTCAAAACACTGAAATAACAATTTATGTTGCTACCTGCTTGATTTTGTAATTGTCAAGGCGCATTGTTAAATATATGAATATCAATATTGGCTAGTATTATCTATATATTCTTTTATAAAAACTGGAAAATCCAAATTCAAATTTTGATAGACCAAAATATATCTAAAATGCGCAAACTCGATGGCGTTGGGAATATCTCTCCAAGGACTTTTCAACCATATAAAAAAACTACTTCTAACTCATCTTGAGCTAGGAGTTATGACCGTTTTAAAATGAGAAAAACTCAATTTCCTAACTTAGACAAATTTCTAGGTTTCTCCTTTTTTTCCAAATGAATATTTTTAGTTTCTTACCTTATTCTTAGTTATTTCGAGTTACTAGAAGTTACAGTATGATTATGATGTGAAACATATGATTGTGATTTCAATAATAGTATGATGATCATGTTTAAAATGTAATAGTGTTATGATAGGAAGATATTTTCAGTTAATAATCTTGAATGATGATGATAGCATGTGAAGGGTTTTCTTCTATGAATTGTATAACTTTAATTGGTAAAATTAGGTATCATCTACTTGTATAATAAATGTATCTTGAATGAATGAGTTAATGATCTAGAATCAGCAGACCTAATGTTGGTATCCTTTTCATGAATGAATGAATGATGACTATTCTAGGCTATGTCTTGAACATGTATACCTAATGGTAGTAGCCCTTCATGATGAGTCTAGGAGCTAATGTAATATTAAACATTGGAATGGTAGACCTAATGGTTGTGGACCTTTCTTGAGTGAAATGATGAACCTTGAAGTGGTATACCTAATGTTGGTGGCACTTTCTTGAGATGTCAACGAGCTATCCTTACAATGAACCTCGAATCTATAGACCTAATGTTGGTGTCCCTTCATGTGAAATGTACTTTGGGTCGGTACGCCCAATGTTGGTGACCTTCTCAAGTCGAATAATGCAATGAAAATGAACTACTTTATAGGAATGGAGTCTAAGTACCGAGTGGATATGGTAAGATGGAAGTTCTCCCTACATTAAGCCATATTTCAATGAAAGTCTTTCTTATCCCAAAACTATGTGCCCACAAATAGAGGGGTGGTAGACCTTTTAAACTTACTTGATATAATTGTGGAAATAAGAATTATGGGAAGTGCTTAGTTGGTACTAGTGGATGCTACAGATGTCGAACGACTGATCACCACATGAAGGATTGTCCTTCTATTATGGCTAGAGGATGGGAGGCCAAACAAGATTCTATTATTGACCTGGATTTCAATGCTCCAAAAAGAAACCGTCTCTATGCAACAAGGAAAAAAGGAGCTAATCCAGATGAAGGCACCGGTATTTAGTTTTCCCATAGAGTTGTGAATGTCTTGTTGAGGTTCCTATGTTGTTTCATGTTAAGCCTTTATTGGGTTTACTACTAAGTGGGGGATAGTATGTTGAACAGTAAGGTTATTGAGAGTCCCAATATATTTACCTCTTTCCTTCTTTTCATATTCAAGCTTAATACCAAGAGTTCTTTTTAGATTATTTCATGTTTTGGAGTGATGTGTAATAATGTGTTTCCATGTTCTCCTTATGTTATGCATGTTTTTTATGGGATCTAAGCCCCGTAGGTCCATCCATGCCCAGTGGATGGTCTTGGTGGGTAAAAACCCAAAAGTTGAGTTGAAGTCACAAACCAAGGGTGTCTATACGTACTATGGTCAAACCCATGGTCCCTGGCCGGGTTACGTGAGTCACCACTGCAATTCTTTAGTAGGTTCAGCCAATGTGAGGGTCTTTTGGTAAATTCAATTAAGTTTAGTTTAGTTTAGGGATGGTTATTATAGGTTAGTCAAATTATTTTAAAAGTATGAAAAGTATGAAAACACTATTTTCCAATTCCGTATATTAAAACCCCCAAAGTTAGAAACTAACTCTCCAAAGATTCTCTCTAGAAACTCCATAGAAGAGCAAGTCCAAGGTCAAGTCTAAGGGGTTAGGGAGAAGCTTTCTTCTTTAATTTTCGTTGAATTATTCCATAGAATATATGGTGGTGTTCATACTTGACTTAGTTTAGGAGCCAATTTCAAATTTGATTTCAAGTATCCAATATTTCCCCAAAAATCCCAGTTTTGAATCTATGCATGGTTTCAATTCTAAACGGTTTTTAAAGGCCTTATTGCATTGAATAATGTAAAAAATGTGGATCTAAAGATGAATTAAGATGATTTTATCCTAGAACCCACGTCCCCCCCCCCCCCCAATTCCTTAGTTGTGATTTGTGATTGGGAATTGATGGATCATGATCAAATGTAAATTGTTTATGTTTATATTGATATAGAATGTTGAAATCATGTTATTACTCTTGCCTAGTTGTATTGATCTAAAGTGTGTGGGTAAATGTGAGATGCACACGACAGTATTGAGAACGAAATAGAAGTATAACTAATTGAACCTACCAGGACCCATAAGCCTAGAAAGTACACTTGTGCACAAATTTAAGTAAAAACCTGAACAATCCCTCATAGCCCGATGGGTATGAAAAATAGCTATAACTACTAAGAATGAATCTCGGTCAGTCCAGAGCCGACAATCAATAGCCTCCCTAGTAACTAATAAGAGTCACCCACAGGCAAAGACAATGTAGCCTGGACCTTGAACCACATAGAGAATTTTAAAACGCAAATAAGCTCATTCTCCTAGAAATAACCCCTTATTCTCCTAGAACTTCATTTCTTTTATCTTTTCCTTTGCTTTTGTTCCTCTGAGGTTTATTTTTTGTGTTTTAGATATCTTGTACCCAATTTTAATGGTATGTTTATTTTGCTACTTGCATTTATGTCCAATTTCTTATATGTATCTCCTTATTAACAATGTGTTACTATCAAAACAAAAAGTACACCTACAAAACCTTGAGAAACCCTATACAAGCCACTTGACATGCATATATACACAAGTTTTGGAACATGTACTGCGCACATGTAAACCGTAAAAATATATATTTTTTGAGAAAAAATTAACATTTATTATTATTAAGTTAAATAATATGTTTGAGTTATACAATAGAATTACATAAAAGGAGAAAGTCTTGTTATAATTTCCAACTTTACTTTCGATTACAAAAAAATATTTTGAATATGTTTTTCTTTTGGGATTACTTAACAAAAAGTACTCAACATACATGAATTCCTCATTAATTTTAATAATAGTATAGGAAAAGTATGTTATTCTTTTATTATCATAATTTAGAAATATAGAAGAGATAAATTTGACATGACTATTCATTTTTGATAGCTTGGAAAGAAATTTTTTTTATTCTTATGGAAACACTAGGTAATTTATCCATGCTTCACGCGGTCACAAATAATAATTTATTAACTAGTTAATATTCAATTAAATTAGTTATGTCATAATGAAGGGGTAAAATAACAATTCAATTTTACCTTCTAAATCTTCTCAGTTTTTGTATAAGGTGTGTACCAACACTAATGGATGAAAACTGTTTTAAAAAATTGTACGTATATTTCTGAAAAGGTAATTAATTTGAATTTTAATGTAAGCCAAAAATATATATTTTAATTATTATTTACTTCATATTTATTATTTATATTCTTCTTTTTTAGCATAAATTTTATGAATAGTGTTAAACAGTCTATTTTATTTGTATAAAAAATAGTTGGAATAAAGTTTAAAAAAATTAAAATTAAAACGAATTGAAGATGAAAGATTGAAGAAGAAAATAAAGAAAACTTAATAAATTAAACTTTATAAAATAATATATATTCGATGGAAGTAGAATTGGAACTGGAATTGAAAATTCCATGTTTCATCATATGAAGAACGTAGATGAGCAGGAAACTTGGCGGACCACTGTTTACGCGTAACATAACCAAATTTCATTTGGTTTTGAATTCCTTATTTGCTTTGGAATCAATAATTTTATTTTGGATTTATTATATTCTATAAATAGATCATAGAAATAATTATTAGATGCATTCAATCAAAAGGGAAATTTAGAAAAGGTATTTTGAAAGAAAAAGTCGTTAATATTTATTAGAGTTCTTTTCTTCTTGTTATTTTCTTAGAGAGTAGTAGCTAAAGCTCATATTCCGAGGCTGTAGCTACATAATAAATGTTGATAATTAGTGGCGTTTTGAATTAATTTTTTTATCGTCATTTCAAATTACTTTTGTTTTTTTTGTTTTACTATTTTATGCTTACACACCATAAAATAAATCTAGTTTCTAATCTTGAATTGACCATAGGATATATAAGATAGACCAAAGAATATAGAGAGGTCGGTCCGTCCATTAAATCAAGGAGATTGGTGTTCAGGATTGACGCCCGGAAGACGAACACCTTGCTTGGTTATGAAATAGGATGAAATATAAATGCTCATCAGTTAGTCTATTTATCCCCGCTCAATGATATAGTTAGATAACTAACTGGGGTAAGCGACGAGAGGTCTGTAACCCGAATCATACTACCAACCCTATAAATCAGTAATTTGACAACTGAAGTTAATTCTAAGCCAATAACATAATACGTGAAATCTAATTGTAACAACTCATTTAGTCGGTTCGAGCACTAGAACATTTTTTTTCTTGATAAATACTTTTCGATAGATTTAAAGGGGTGTTTTGGACTATTCGTAATTATAATTATGAATTTAGTGGGGTAATTTTAATAATATACTTAGTTGATGGTTAAATTAGAAAATAACATTGAAATAAATAGTGGGTATATAATATCATATTTATAATTAGTATATAATCAATAGGGTTAACATATTTGATTACACGAAAACCGCATACGCCTCTTCTTCTTGATTCTTAGCACCACCGACAAGGTTGAAGGAAAAACTCCAGGAAAACTTCAAAAGCTTAAGGCTTATCCTTCCATATTATTGGGTGAGTTAGGAGTTAGATTATTAAATTATTATGTTTACGAATAAATGAGTTGGTGACGTCATGGGTTTATAAACAATTGAATCATTCAATTGAAATCGCTTCTTACGTGTAGGTTTATAATTAAGGGAACATTACATGTTGACATCTGTAAAACATGCGTGATTGAATTTGATGGATTTGGTTGCATTTAATGATGGGAATTGTTAAAATTGTAAAGAAATTAGTGCTAAATTTATGTGTACAATGGTGTTACAAGAGATTGGGGGTAAGTGTATATTGTAATGTTTTGGAGGTGGGAGATGAATCTTTATTGTTATTGATTAACAAAGAGTTAATAATGTTTAGAGAATGTAGTACTGTTGAACTGAATATGGAGTTTTCTTGACGACTATATAATGGAAGGTTGAGAACCCATATAGAGAAAAAGATGAAAAGATTAGAGAAAATGAAATGGTGAAAGAGAAAAGCCATAGCCTTGTAGGTTTAATGGAGAAACTTCTCTGTTACATATATATAATAATATATATAATTACCGTTCAGTTAATATATATGTATGTTACATATATATATATAATAATATATATAATTAACCGTCATTCCTTTTACTTCCTAACTCTCCACTATTCTTTGTCCACAATAAATTAAACATAGAAAGAAAAAAAAAAGCCCAGGCCTCTTGCCTATGTATATTTACAGCATGTGCATATTTGACAACTACTCATTTAAATGGAGTTTAGATGTAACCAAAAGTTAAATAAAATCAAATTCACTCATTTTTTGTCAATTCTCACATTATAAATTATATTTTAATATATTGAGATAGGTAATTAAATATAAGTATATTGTGTTATTTAAATTCTATTAAAGTTTATGTAAATTAGAGGAATAAGGCTTATCTTTAGTTTGAACGTTAGAAAAAGTGATTATAGATTAGGTGAGTTGTTGGGTTAGGCTGGATATAAAATAATATGAGTGTTTATAGATTCGATAACTTATAAATTATGCATATATACTTTATAGATTGGAAAGGTTCGGAGACATTGAGGAAAGGAAAAGTATTGGAGAAGTAGCTTGCTTGACTTCGGTTCTTCGGTGGAGGTAGGTTATGGTTATTTCTATTTGATAGATGAAACTCTCAATAGCGATTGATATGTATTAAGTGATATTGTAAAGTCCCCTATGTACTTGATGGTGTGGTTGTATGTCTTGATTGTGTCGTTTGTTGTGGCCTAAAATTATGAGACTGTGAATTTCCATCTTGAACCCTCTCTATTAAAATGACGTCTTGAATAAAGAAGGCTTGATGAAATAAAATAATGAGATAATTGGATCGGAGTGTCACGTTCTGACACGATATTATGGGATCGGAGTGTCACGTTCCGACACGGTATATGGGATCGGAGTGTCACATTCCGACACAATAACATTAAAGGCATGGAATCTTGAAATAACTTAATATACTTAATCTCAAAGAACCTATTTTCCAAACGGGTATGGTGTAGAGGCATGAGTCCTCATACGTGTGCTTGATGTTGTGATTGATGGTGTACCGATTATGGTGTTGTTGTTGTCAATGGTTCATGTGCTTGTTGCTTGCCACCTGTTAAGTATTGTAGTTGATTTTATATTATTATTCAATATATATTGATTTCTATTTTGAGTTGACCGATGATACCTACTCAGTACGTGTTCCTTGTACTGACCCCTACTTGTATTTTCTTCTCTGTTCTTTTGTGGAGTGCAGCAAGTGTACCATCGACTTCGACTCACCCTCAGCTCTAGCCAGTCTCCAACACATCAGAGTTCAGGGTGAGCTATTAATTCTAGCTCGTGCTGGATTCTCTCATTCACGTCTTGATGTCTTTGAATTTCGGACATGGACCATCTTTTTGCTTATTTTGGTTTGTTAAACACTCTTAGACTTGGTAATTTGAGAATAAATGTCCTAGATGTGATGACTTCCAGATTTTGGGGATAATAAGTGTTAAACTTTAGAAGCTTATTTAATTGGTTACATTAATAAGTTTTGGAACTTCCACATTATTTTTGTTATTCATAGTTGATCTATTGGTAAATGTTGGGGTTCAGATTTGTTAGTTCCCTCACCTAGGAGGTTAAGTATGGGTACCACTCATGAATCATTTTGGGTCGTGACAAACTTGGTATCAGAGCGTTAGGTTTGTTGGTCTCATCACACAAGGACAAGTCTAGTAGAGTCTTGAGGAACGGTATGGGGACGCCTTTACTTTTCTTTGAGAGGATATAGGACTTTAGGAAAAATCCATTCTTTCTTTCTTTCGTGTTATTACTTGGATCCAATTGGTATCTAGGTGATACAAATTGGTATCTGACATTGTCACTCTATTTCGCAGATGGTTAGAACTAGAGCAACAACTGTGCCAACACCAACACCGGCAAGACAGGGTGCGTCTGAGACAACCATTGGGGCTGTAACTCTAGGAGGAGCAGTGGCAAGAGGCCTTGGTAGAGGTCGCAGGAGGACGCCCACTAGAGGCAGAGGACAAACACCTTGTCCAGCTAGGAATAAAGCAGTGACTCCTCCACCGACTGATGAGGTAGTGAGAGAGGGTGAGGAGGGGGAAAATGAGCAGGTTCAGGATAAGGAAGTACCACCCCAGCCTACCCCAGAGATGATTAATCAGGTTCTTACTTATCTTAGCGGGTTATCTGATCAGGGCCAGACACCTCCAGTGTTTTCTGCACCTGTACCTCAGGTTCAGGGGGTACAACATGCAACTTCTATGGCACCCGCATGGATGCATCATTGAAAGTAGGCACGTTCCCTCGATTGACTACAGGGTCTATAATGACAGGTGATCAGCATGAACTTTTCATTAAGTTTTTAAAGTTGAAACCTCCAGTCTTCAAGGGTGCTGAATCTGAAAATGCCTATGATTTTCTGGTAGATTGTCATGAGCTGCTACATAAGATGGACATAGTAGAACGATTCGGTGTTGAGTTTGTGACCTATCAGTTTCAGGGGGATGCCAAAATATGGTGGCGGTCGTATGTTGAGTGTCAACCAGCACAGGCACCACCTATGACTTGGGCATCATTTTCTAGCTTATTTATGGAGAAGTATATACCCCGGACTTTGAGGGATGGGAGGAGAGATGAGTTCCTGAGCCTAGAGCAAGGAAGGATGTATGTTGCTGCTTGTGAGGCTAAATTTCGTGCACTATCCAGGTATGCCACTCAGCTTTGCTTCAGTCCAAAAGAGCAGATTCGCTGCTTTGTGAAAGGATTGAGGTCAGATTTGCAGATCCCAGCCTTATAGGTAGCTGTTGCAGCAAAATCATTTCAGGAAGTGGTTGATTTTGTGATAGAGGTGGAGGGGGTGAAGCCAGACGACTTCACCATGGCGTCGACATTTAAGAAGTTCCTTAAGGGAGGTGAGTTTAGTGGTTCTTACTCCAGAGGGCAGAGTTCAGGAGGTTACCCAGCCTGTCCTATTCAATGTTCACTGCAGGCTTCAGCTGGGGGTCCATCGCAGACCAGTCAGCCTTTTTCTGAGTTTGGAGGTTATCCCCAGACTTTGTCATTTTCACAGAGCCTATACTTGAATCCAGGAACTGTTATAGATGTGGAGAGGCTGGACATATTAGGAAATATCGTCCAAAACAGAGTTACAGACCCCAGTAGTTAGAGGTAGAGGTGGTCATGGTAGAGGCCGCCATACTGGAGGACGTGGTGGCCAAGGTAATGGTGGTCACCAGTTCAGTCGGGGTGGCGGGCAACTTGGAACTACTCAGCGCAGCTTGGTAGGGGCAATGGGCAGACAGATGATAGGGCCCATTGTTATGCTTTCCCCTGGAGGTCTGAAGCAGAGACATCTGATGCTGTTATCACAGGTACTTTTTTGGTTTGTGATTGCATGACTTCTGTATTGTTTGATCCTGGATCCATATTTTCATATGTATCTTCCTCATTTGCTACTGGTCTTGATTTATATTGTGATTTGCTTGACATGCCTATTCGTGTCTCTACTCCTGTGGGTGAGTCTGTGATAGTTGAGAAGGTGTATAGGTCATGCCTTGTGACTTTTGTGGGGAGAAATACTTATTTAGATTTGATTATTCTAGAGATGGTTGATTTTGATGTAATTCTGGGTATGACTTGGCTTTCTCCAAATTTTGCAATCTTAGATTGTAATGCTAAAACTGTAACATTGGCCAAGCCTGGGACAGATCCGCTAGTGTGGGAGGGTGACTGTATTTCCACTCCATTTTGTATTATCTCTTTTCTTCGTGCTAAGAGAATTGTGAGTAAGGGTTGTTTAGCTTTCTTGGCACATCTCAGGGATGATACTTCCAAAGTACCTTCGATTGAGTCTGTTTCGATAGTCCGTGAGTTTCTGGATGTGTTTCCTGCAGACCTTCCTGGTATGCCACCGGATAGGGATATTGATTTTTGTATTGATCTGGAGCCGAGTACTCTCCCCATTTCCATTCCCCCTTATAGAATGGCTCCAGCTGAGTTAAGGGAGTTAAAGGCACAACTTCAGGAGTTGTTAGGTAAAGGTTTTATTAGACCGAGCGCATCCCCTTGGGGTGCTCCTGTTTTATTTGTGAAAAAGAAAGATCGGAGTTTTCGGATGTGCATAGACTACAGGCAGTTAAATAAGGTAACTATTAAGAACAGTATTCCATTCCTCGCATTGATGATTTGTTCGATCAATTACAAGGTGCTTGTGTCTTGTCTAAAATTGATTTGAGATCCGGTTATGATCAGTTGAAAATACGGGCAACAGATGTGCCAAAGACTGTTTTTCGAACTAATTATAGGCATTATAAATTTTTAGTAATGTCTTTTGGGCTTACGAATGCCCCTGCTGCTTTCATGAGCCAAATGAACGGGATTTTTAAGCCATATCTGGACCTCTTTGTTATTGTATTCATTGATGATACACTGATATACTCAAATAGCAGGAAAGAACATGAGGAGCATTTGAGAATTGTATTGGAGTTGTTAAGGGAGAAAAGGCTTTATGCCAAATTCTCCAAGTAGGAGTTTTGGCTCGATTCAGTGTCCTTCTTGGGGCACATGGTTTCTTAAGATGGAGTGATGGTGGATCCTTCTAAGATTGAAGCAGTGAAGAGTTGGGTAAGACCTACTAATGTTGCAGAGGTAAGGAGCTTTGTTGGTTTAGCTAGCTACTATCGTCGATTCGTCCAACGATTTTCTTCTATTGCTTCCCAGCTGACAAACTTCACTAAGAAGAATGTTCCATTTGTATGGTCGGATGAATGTGAAGAAAGCTTCCAGAAACTCAAGACTTTGTTGACTATTGCACCGATTCTTACCTTACCAGTGGAAGGTAAGAATTTTATTGTTTATTGTGATGCATCTTATTCTGGATTGGGTGCAGTGCTAATGCAGGAGAGGAATGTAATTGCTTATGCTTCGAGGCAATTGAAAATGCATGAACGTAACTATCCGACCCAGGATTTGGAGTTGGCTGCAGTTGTATTTGCATTAAAGCAATGGAGACATTGTCTATATGGGGTCAAGTGTGAAGTTTATACAGATCATCGTAGTTTACAGTATGTCTTTACTCAGAAAGATTTGAATTTGAGGTAGAGGAGGTGGATGGAACTATTGAAAGACTATGATATTACTATTTTGTATCACCCAGGAAAAGCTAATGTTGTGGCAGATGCTTTAAGTAGAAAAGCAGGGAGCATGGGTAGTTTAGCCCACTTACAGGTTTCTAGACGCCCATTAGCTAGAGAGGTTTAGACTCTAGCTAATGACTTTATAAGGATGGAAGTACTAGAGAAAGGAGGATTTTTGGCATGTGTGGAGGGAAGATCTTCTTTTCTTGACAAGATTAAGGGAAATCAGTTTGCTGATGAGAAGCTGAGCTGAATTCGAGATATGGTATTGCGAGGAGAGGCTAAAGTGGCAGAAATTAATGAAGAATGCGTCTTGAGGATTAAGGGAAGGGTGTGTGTGCCCCGTGTGGATGATTTGATTCACACTATTCTTACAGAGGCTCATAGTTCAAGGTATTATATACATCATGGTGCAACCAAGATGTATCGTGATCTAAAACAACATTTTTGGTGGAGTAGAATGAAGCGTGACATTGTTGATTTTATTGCCCAATGCCCGAATTGTAAGCAGCTAAAGTATGAACGCCATAGGCCTGGAGGGACACTTCAGAGAATGCCCATTCCTGAATGGAAGTGGGAAAGAATTGCAATGGATTTCATAGTTGGTCTTTCAAAGACATTGGGTAAGTTTGATTCTATTAGGGTAATTGTTGATAGGTTAACTAAGTCTGCTCACTTCATTCCGGTGAAGATGACTTACAATGCCGAGAAGTTAGCCAAACTCTATGTCTCTGAGATTGTTCGATTGCATGGAGTTCCACTTTCCATAATATCAGATAGAGGTATGCAATTTACTTCTAATTTTTGGAGGACATTACATGTTGAATTAGGTACTAGACTAGATCTTAGTATTGCATTTCACCCTCAGACCGATGGGCAGTCAGAGCGAACAATTTAAGTGCTGGAGGATATGCTTCGTGCGTGTGTGTTAGATTTTGGTGGTCATTGGGATAAATTCTTACCCTTAGCAGAGTTTTCGTACAACAATAGCTATCATTCGAGTATTGATATGGCCCCATTTGAGGCATTGTATGGGAGGAGATGTAGGTCTCCCATTGGTTGGTTTGATGCATTTGAGGTGAGACCTTGGGGTACTGATCTTTTGAGGGAATCATTAGAGAATGTGAAATTCATTCAAGAGAAGCTTTTGGCAGCTCAGAGCAGGCAGAAGGAGTATGCAGATCGAAAGGTTAGGGACTTGGAATTTATGGAGGGTGAGCAAGTCTTGCTGAAGGTTTCACCCATGAAAGGTGTGATGTGATTTGGTAAGCGAGGTAAGCTTAGTCAGAGATATATTGGTCCATTTGAAGTTCTGAAGCGCGTGGGAGAGGTGGCTTATGAATTGGCCTTGCATCTTGGGTTGTCAAGAGTGCACCCGGTATTTCATGTGTCCATGCCAAAGAAATACCATGGTGATGGAAACTACATTATTCGATGGGATTCAGTTCTTTTTTATAAGAGTCTGTCTTATGAGGAGGAGCCTATTGTTATTTAAGATAGGGAGGTCCGCAAATTGAGATCAAAAGAGATTGCCTCTATCAAAGTTCAGTGGAAGAATAGGCCAGTTGAAGAGTCCACTTGGGAGAGTGAGGCTGATATGCATGAAAGATATCCACATCTTTTTACCGATTCAAGTACTCTTTCTCGCCCTCGCCTTTCTTTTGATCATTCGAGAACGAACGATGGGTAAATTGGTATCTATTGTAACAACCCATTTAGTCGGTTCGAGCACTGGAACTTTTTTTTTCTTGATAAATACTTTTCGATAGATTTAAAGGGGTGTTTTGGACTATTCGTAATTATAATTATGAATTTAGTGGGGTAATTTTAATAATATACTTAGTTGATGGTTAAATTAGAAAACAACATTGAAATAAATAGTGGTATATAATACCATATTTATAATTAGTATATCATAAATAGGGTTAACATATTTGATTATACGAAAACCGCATAGGCCTCTTCTTATTGATTCTTAGTACCACCGACAAGGTTGAAGGAAAAACTCCAGGTAAACTTCAAAAGCTTAAGGCTTATCCTTTCATATTATTGGGTGAGTTAGGATTTAGATTATTAAATTATTATGTTTACGAATAAATGAGTTGGTGAAGTCATGGGTTTATAAACAATTGAATCATTCAATTGAAATTGCTTCTTACGTGTAGGTTTATAATTAAGGGAACATTACATGTTGACATCTGTAAAACATGGGTGATTGAATTTGATGGATTTAATTGCATTTAATGATGGGAATTGTTAAAATTGTAAAGAAATTAGTGCTAAATTTATGTGTACAATGGTGTTACAAGAGATTGGGGGTAAGTGTATAATGTAACGTTTTGGAGGTGGGAGATGAATCTTTATTGTTATTGATTAACAAAGAGTTGAATAATGTTTAGAGAATGTAGTACTGTTGAACTGAATATGAGTTTCTTGACGACTATATAATGGAAGGTTGAGAACCCATATAGAGAAAAAGATGAAAAAGATTAGAGAAAATGAAATGGTGAAAGAGAAAAGCCATAGCCTTGTAGGTTTAATGGAGAAACTTCTCTGTTACATATATATAATAATATATATAATTACCGTTCAGTTAATATATATGTATGTTACATATATATAAAATAATATATATAATAAATCCTCATTCCTTTTACTTCCTAACTCTCCACTATTCTTTGTCCACAATAAATTAAACATAGAAAGAAAAAAAAAGCCCATGCCTCTTGCCTATGTATATTTACAGCATGTGCATATTTGACAACTACTCATTTAAATGGAGTTTAGATGTAACCAAAAGTTAAATAAAATCAAATTCACTCATTTTTTGTCAATTCTCACATTATTAATTATATTTTAATATATTGAGATAGGTAATTAAATAGAAGTATATTGTGTTATTTGAATTCTATTAAAGTTATGTTAATTAGAGGAATTAAGGCTTATCTTTAGGTTTGAACTTTAGAAAAAGTGATTATAGATTAGGTGAGTTGTTGGGTTTAGGCTGGATATAAAATAATATGAGTGTTTATAGATTCGATAACTTATAAATTATGCATATATACTTTATAGATTGGAAAGGTTCGGAGACATTGAGGAAAGGAAAAGTATTGGAGAAGTAGCTTGCTTGACTTCGGTTCTTCGGTGGAGGTAGGTTATGGTTTATTTCTATTTGATAGATGAACTCTCAATAGCGATTGATATGTATTAAGTGATATTGTAAAGTCTCCTATGTACTTGATGGTGTGGTTGTATGTCTTGATTGTGTCGTTTGTGGTTGGCCTAAAATTATGAGACTGCTGAATTTCCAATCTTGAACCCTCTCTATTAAAATGACGTCTTGAATAAAGAAGGCTTGATGAAATAAAATAATGAGATAATTGGATCGGAGTGTCACGTTCCGACACGATATTATGGGATCGGAGTGTCACGTTCCGACACAGTATATGGGATCGGAGTGTCACATTCCGACACGGTATATGGGATCGGAGTGTCACATTCCGACACAATCGCATTAAAGGCATGGAATCTTGAAGTAACTTAATATACTTAATCTCAAAGAACCTATTTTCCAAACGGGTATGGTGTAGAGGCATGAGTCCTCATACGTGTGCTTGATGTTGTGATTGATGGTGTACCGATTATGGTTTTGTTGTTGTCAATGGTTCATGTGTTTGTTGGCTTGCCACCTGTTAAGTATTGTAGTTGATTTTATATTATTATTCAATATATATTGATTTCTATTTGAGTTGACCGATGATACCTACTCAGTACATGTTCCTTGTACTGACCCCTACTTGTATTTTCTTCTCTGTTCTTTTGTGGAGTGCAGCAAGTGTACCATCGACTTCGACTCGCCCTCAGCTCTAGCCAGTCTCCAACACATCAGAGTTCAGGGTGAGCTATTAATTCTAGCTTGTGCTGGATTCTCTCATTCACGTGTTGATGTCTTTGAATTTCGGACAGGACTATCTTTTTGCTTATTTTGGTTTATTAAACACTCTTAGACTTGGTAATTTGAGAATAAATGTCCTAGATGTGATAATTTCCAGATTTTGGGGATAATAAGGGTTAAACTTTAGAAGCTTATTTAATTATTTACATTAATAAGTTTTGGAACTTCCGCATTATTTTTGTTATTCATAGTTGATCTATTGGTAAATGTTGGGGTTTAGATTTGTTGGTTCGCTCACCGAGGAGGTTAAGTGTGGGTGCCACTCATGACTCGTTTTGGGTCGTGACACTAATATATGCTGCAGCCTGGGATTTTCCAATTTTTATGTATAATTTTATTAATTTATTCCTTCATTCTTTTCGTTTGGCATTCTTAAATAAATAATTAGACTAGTATAATTTGCTAAAAATAGTTAATTGACAAGTCCTATGGGATCAATAATTTGGTTCTTTTAAGAGTACTATATTACTTGTGCGGCCACGTACACTTCTGTGTGCAATTGGGAGCAACAAGTTTTTGGCGCTGCTCCCCTGGACTTAGAAATTAACTATTCTTCTAGGTTATACTTTTTTATTATTATTTATTTATTTATTTATTTTTAATTAGTTTTTTTTACAACAATTATTATTTTTTCTTTGAATAATTTGGTACTCTTATTGATATGGATGATTGGGATAAATTGTGGTTGGGTGATGAAAATACTTTATGTCATATATGTGGTTGTCAGTATATTGATTGGAATGGTTGTCCTAAAACTTATTTCCTTCCCCCGAACCCCAATTATGATTCTTCTATTATTTATGATGTTTGTAGGGGCTAGGAAGCAGAGAATGCAAAATAAGAGGCACTTCAATGTGCAGACATGTTTGACAAGGTTAATTCAAAAATTACTGAACAGATATTTGAATTCACAGAAGAGCACAAATAAATCATGGAATTACTGTATAAGCTTGATGTTCTTTAATCATAAATGACAATCCAAGTTGAATTAGAAAAGATTGGCGCCAAACGAGGAGAACGTTATGAAGAAAGAGAGATAGTGAAACCCATATTGGATAACGAGCGAATTCAACTTCTAAATATTGAAGATTCTCTCCGTGATGAACTAAAATACTTGAAAACCCATCTGATCAAAGAAAACGTGAAGTTCACACAAAAAATCGATCAATTTGGCTCAGGTATTCATGACTCAGAGAATCACTTGAACAAAATGATTGAGGCGGCTGAAGCCCAATTATCAATTGTCTTGGATAATGACAAACTAGTGGAGCAAAAAGAGCAAGTTCAACCATTCAACTATACTTTATTCCTTAATATTGATGTTCATAAAGAGTACAAAAGTTAGAATGTTGTAAATAGTGTAGCTTTTGAGTTGAGGGAACTTGAATCTCTTTCTAAACACTTTTTTATAAAATCTGCACCAATCGATGAATGTATTGATGAGGAACAAGGCTCGTACATTCTAAAGTTTTTTAGTCAACGTAGACAAAACAACATTCCTCAGTTAAGGGCCAAAAAGTGCAAGATGCAACATATATTATTTGGTTCCTTTATCCTTATACCACCACCCCTCGAGAAGAGTAAGAAAATAGATGCAAATTTAGGGGTATAATTCATAAGCTAAAAGTGGAAAGAGAAGTGGTGAATTTATTTGTGTCGTACCGCGATGTTAAATTAAGCGCTTAGTGGGAGGCAACCCAATTTATAGTATATTTTCTTATTTTTATTTTTATTTTTATTTTTTATTTTTTATTATTAGTATTATTTTTCTGTGCCGTTCTTACAGGTTTTGGAGAAGTTTGAGTATCTAAAATTTGAAGCTAAGGAGTACGTTGGAGCTTAAGTGTAGTGTGTGTACGACCCTTGATGAAAATTGTGAGCACATGCTACTAGCTAGGCCTAAAGGCCTCAGGTACTTTTCCTAACCGTTGTTTTAAATTTTATTTAATGCTTTGAGGACATAGCATATTTTTAATTGTGGGGTGGAGGACTGAATTCGTATTTTTTACTGTTTTATTGAGTCTTTCTTTTTAGGATGGGTTCCTCGCATTTTGTTTTTGGTTCTTTTTCCGAGGATAGTCCCTTTGAACAGAGTGTTTTCATTTTTTTAGGAATATTTTTTTATTATTATTTACTTTTTTGAAAGAAAATAAAAGACCCTATTGATTGGTGTGATACTTGCTATTAGATCTTATTTTTAAGTAGTACTTTCTTGTGAATGCTTGAAAAAAGTTAGATACTCTTTGACACCTAAGCTCATGGTTGTGACTTTGTACATAACTTATTTTATTTTATAGTTTGTTATGATCATGTCTCTGTTAGAAGTGGAATTGATCCATCTTGATTGATACTTATGTCATGTGTCATGAGATTTTATTTATTTCATGTTTTGCATCTTAGTCTAGAACTTGCCCTGCATGTTACTGAAACAAAATAAAAAGTGATGCTTTGTTTAGGAGATGATAATAGGATTTCTTTGATTTGTCTGGTAATTTTAGCCTCTTCAGATATTATATCACTAGTTAGCCTTTTTGAGCCTATAGCCTTTTGTTGGTAGTCATATTTTTCCCTTGCCTATTTGTTGAATCCCTAATTTTTGCACCTTGCTTTTTGAGCATTATAACGTAGACTTACTCTATTTATCAATGTTGAGAAAAATAAATGATTGAGTGAAAAGGTAATCAATGATAGCTAGCTACAAAGTGCTTAAAACCCTTTTTGAAGAATGTGATGTAAAAAAAGATAAAAAAAAAAGTTACCTTGATGATGGTAATGGTTCTTCCAAGGACATTGTGCACGTTAACTCATGTAAAATACATCAGTTGAGGGTGACTATCATAAGTGAAAAAATGAAAATTAAAAAAAAACTTGAAACATTCTTGAGATGATGAGAATTACTTGTGAAACAATTGTTGAAGAAAGGGTTGAAAATAATGGGTGATAAAGTCAAAAATTGCAAATTGCATAAGGATGTGTAAGTCACTATTATATAGTTTTCCTACCCGTCCCCTAGCCTGAATTACAACTCGTTAAAGTCCTATTTGATTTTATTCAATCATGCTTAATTAGTGGAGATGTACATAATGGGCAAGCATATGGTTCTTTGTGCGTGCATGTGAATTTTCTTTATGAGTGTGAGAGTTATTTTTTTATGCTTAGCCCTTCATTTTTATTCAATCGTTTGAGTTGAGTGTGTGAACTTTTTCTTTTAGTGAGGGCACTTGTTTCATGATGGATAGGTGATGTTATAACTTTCTTTAATGATAATAGTTAAGCAAACTTAAATTTGATGAGTAGAAAATCTTTCCTTGAGGTTATGAAGTTAGAGGTTTGTTGTTTATTTGAATGTCTAGAGTAATGATTGAGAATTGTACTCGATGTTTTGAAATTGGTATATGGCTGAATTGTTTGTAATAACTAAAATGATGACAATCCTAGCATGATTTATTTGAGATGAACTTTAATGCTTGTCTAAGAACGAACAAAAGCTTAAGTGTGGGGTGGGATGGCCCTAGTTGTTCCAAGGACATTGTGCACCTTAGCGCATGTAAAATACATAAGTTGAGGGTAACTATTATGAAGGAAAACTTAAAAAAATATAAAAAACTGAAACATTGTTAAGATGTTGAGAATTACTTGTGAAATATTTTTGAGAGACAGTTGAAAATAATCAGAAGAAAATAATGAGTGATAAAGTCTAAAATTGCAAAGTTCTTCAGGAAGTGTAAGTCACTATTATATAGTTTTCCTACCCGTCCCCTAGCCTTGTCATGCCCCGAGCCTACACCCAAGACGTGACCTTCACGCAATGACCATTATTGTCCTTGAGCGGATCCTTGTTCTAGCTTACTCAATTCAGCAGCAGACTCAACTTAACTCAGTTATAGAAATGGAAAAGTTCTCATAAAATAACTTTAAATACTGTCTTTGACAAAATGGCACTTAAGTCTAAAATATATAATCTGAAATAAACAGACACAAATGAACTACTAACTATCATGTATAAGAAGCCTCTAAAAACTACTTTGATGAATGTTCGGACAGACCCCACAACATTCTAAAAAAAGAAGGCTGGCAAACATAAAAAGGATCCTACGGAATGCAAGGAGAGAGCTCAATTGGATCAACGAAGTGATGCATGTTGATCCTTCTTACGTGCGTCTGCATCATAAGACGATGCAGACCAACTGACATCATTACATTGAATGTATGAGTGTGCGAGTTGGAATGCTAAACACAACAATAAAGCTGGAAAGAAGTTAGAATGAACTTACCTTGGCTTTGTCAACTCATAATATAACAACTCAATATAAAGCAATAAGAATACATGAGATAAAAATAAAGCTTGTAAAAAAGTGTAAACACTTTTTTCATTAAAGATAAAACAATAATAAACTCAACTTTACTTATATATGAAAGTAATATAACTTCTGTAGGAGATTCTCTAACCGACAACCATCACTATGAGCCTAAGTGATGGCACACTGTATTACTTCACATTGCAGAGGACCGCTATATACCTTGCCGTCGGTATAGAACCTGAATTGCTAAGTGGATACACTAATTTATGCTAAAAAGCACTAAGGGATCATCTAAACAGTATGATCATTTATCTGTCCATGCTCGCTACATGGTTTATGGAGACTTGAGTTAGTACAAACTCGCAAACCATATCGGTGCTCAATACTACTCCCAAAATACTCATCTCATATGTTTTTAAAACAACTTCTTCTCTAGTTTGAGATAATTGCTCAAACTTAGCTTCAAAAGCTTTCTTGGAAATCATAGTTTCCTTTTTTTCTTACTAAAACTATTCATAGGCTCTATAGGATTCTGGCTTCCTCTCTTTCTCAAAAGTTTGATAACACTTTATTTAAACTCTTAGGGACTACTTATATCCCTTATAACTCTTGAGAAGTGAACTCAACTTGTTACTCTTTGTTTAACTTGAAACTTAACTCTTAGAGAATACTTAGTTCCCTTATAGCTTTTGAGAACTTAGCTCAACTTTTTACTCTTTTATCAACTCATTTCTTGATCCTTAAAACAAAGTGAAATTGCTTGTTTAAGACTCTTGATCGAATGCATAGGAACATTTTAACTTGCTTCTTAACTTTCGGATTGAATGTTAACTTCTTTGACTTTGATCTTAACTTCCCTTGAATTGAATTATGGATTCAAGGATCATGATCTCATGTTTATTGATGATTTCATGATATTTAGATGTACTTTAGATTGTTGAAATCAACTTGAAATAATAGGTACATCACTTAGGAACTAGTACGAAAGATGGGGGGATAAATGGGATCTCCAGGTGACCTTGGCGCTCTCAGATGCGCAGGGCGCCAGAGCCTGATGGACAGAGTCTTTCCTGAGGGGATCTGGTAGGCGCGGTGCCCAATCACATTTCATACGGGTTCTCTGACTTTTCTTCTACGATTTCAAACTCTAAACCTTCCAATCTTCTATGGGTCTTCCCCCAAACACTTCGTATCATTAATATTCTCAATATCCACTAGTTTAGACTCGTAAATCAACTCGCAAACACGAATCAAAACACTAAAAGTATTTTACAACCCAACCAATAGGGATTCAACAATTCGTTCATCGAGAACTTTAAGATTTATCATTCAATCTATACTAAACTTGCTGAATTTAACATACTGGTGTGTGGGTGAACGAACCCAACAGAGAAAGATCTCACATACCTTAAAGGGATCACCCCCGACAAAACTCTCTCAACGATCTTGGTGAAATCTTGGTCTTTTCTTCTTTCTCCTTCTTCTCTTCTCTTTTCTCCCAAGCCCTAAGCGTATTCAATATTCTACAAACTGACTTAAGGCTTAACATTTCCGCTAATAAACCCTTAAAACAAATAGGAAATAGTAGGTTTAAAAGACTACTTTACCCTTACTAAAATCCGGATTAGATTCTCCTCAATCCAACAGCCCACCTTCCGAAAGGCATTTCTCACTCATACGATATCGAAATTCCACAAAATTGGTGGTGTTGGAAAGATATCTTCAAGGGCTTTCCAACCATATTAATAACTTACTCTAACTTCTCCTGAGATGAATGTTATGGATGTTTGAAAATGACCAAAAACATACTTTTAAAATCTAAATTTTTTCCAGATTTCTCTTTTTATTTCCAAAAACCATTTTCCTTGGTTTCCTAGCTTATTCTTAGTTACTTCTAGTTACGAGATGTTACACCTAGCCTGCATTACAACCAGTTAGGGTCCTATTTGATTTTATTCAAGCATGCTTAATTAGTGGAGATGTACATAATGGGCAAGCATATGGTTCTTTGTGCATACATGTGAATTTTCTTTTTGCCCACATTGGCAACCAATTATTATTTCTGATTCTCTGGTTAGTTTTGACATAATTAATTTCTATTTAAACATTCTTGTTGCTATGCTTTTTGGCAACAGTACATTCAGTAGTGGGGTGCCCAAGTTTGCTTCAGAAATAGCACAAATCAGTTGTAACAGCTTTGTCATTATTTAAGCCAATACCTGTTCTCTCATTGTGATTTCTCTCACTTAATTGATTGACGATTCTCGATGAGTTAGTCCATCTATTCGCTCTTTCAAGCCTTACTTTTATCTGAGAGATTTCTATATTTAATTTTCTCACCTTTTCCTTTTCAGCAAAATAATTACTTTTACAGGGATTCAACTCTTTCTCAAGGTTTTCTTTTGTTTCACTCATTTTTCTTTTTTCAGTAACTGTCATTCTTAAGATTTCAGACTTAAGATCCAGGTTTGATGACTCAAGCTTTTCAACATGTTTCTTTAGACAATTGTTTTGTTTATCAGTTACTATTTTGTTTTCTTTGAGTTCCATGTACTCAAATTTTTTATCTGTAAAATCTTTAAACAACTGATATCTTTTGCATGTTAATTCTTCAAGGTCATCAATTAACTCATTCATCAATACAATTAATCTACTTTTAGAAAATGACTACAGTTTTTCTTTAAAATCAGTGATACTAACCTTGGAGTTTTCATCATCTTCAGCGTCTGAATCGCGAAGAGCCATGAATGTTGTTTCATCTATTTCATCATCACATTCTCCCTTTCCTAAACCCCAAGCGGCTACCATTGTATATTCCTCCTTTTTCTTTGAATTCCTTTCCTTTTCCATTCTTTCTTTCCTCTAGTTAGCTTCCCATTGCGGGCAGTTCTTAACATGATGATCCATTTTCCCACATTTGTAGCATCCATTTTGAGATTTATCATTTACCCATCCTTTTTATTTGTTTCCTTCTTTTCATTTCCTTTATTCTTTTTGATATACTTCTTAAGGTTTCTTGCCAAGAAAGCCATTTCGTCTCCAAAATCTTCTTCAAAAGATACTTTCAGTGCTAGTATTTTTTCACTAAGCATTTTTTTCTTTTTTAATTCATCCATAGTCATATCATAAGTTCTGAGATTTTCCACAAGTTCATCAAGTGTCATGATAGAGATATCTTTCGCTTCTCTTATGACAGTTACTTTCACATCCCATTTGTTTTTAGAAAGAATCACTAGCACCTTATCAACTTGCTCTTCAGTTTTGAGAACTTTTCCTAGTGATGACCACTCATTTATCAACTTAGTGAGTCTCGTAATCATTTCTAAGAGAGGTTCGCCTTCTTTTATCTTGAATGTTTCATATTCAGTAAATAGCATGGCTACTCTGAATTTCTTTACCAGACTTGTTCCTTCATGAGCATTTACCAGTGCATCCCAAATTTGTTTAGCCGTAGTACAGTTCGAAACTATGTTGTACTCATCTGGTCCAAGATCACAAACAAGAATATTTTTTGTCTAGGCATTTTTTTGGAGAGCAGCAAAATCTTCCGCAGTGAAATCAATCCTTAACCTTTGGTACTAAAACTCCATCAACAATCTTCATAGGAATGGTAGGTCCCATAGTTATCCTATCCCACAGTTCATAATCATCCGCTTGAATGATGTCCTCCATGTGTGCTTTCCACCAGCCGAAGTGAGACCATTGAACATTGGGGGTCTAACAGTTGATTGCCCTTCGCTGTGACCGATAGGTGGTGCAAAATTCATCTCAATCTATTCTTAAGTGATTAACTTTTGACAAGAAAACCTGCTCTGATACCAATTTTAATTCTACACGACCTAGATTGGTTTACATTTACTAGACTTTTGTTAAGAGAACTAAGTCGCCTAACGTGTTTAACGAAAGTGTAAAGACTTTAAAGTAATAACACATTATTTTACGTGGAAACACCCGGCTCAAAAGGTGTACAGATCTTCTCATCAACAAAGAATCATAGTGCATCTTTATTTTTCATAATT
The DNA here is from genome assembly GCA_027704805.1 of Solanum corneliomulleri. Lineage (NCBI taxonomy): Eukaryota > Viridiplantae > Streptophyta > Magnoliopsida > Solanales > Solanaceae > Solanum > Solanum corneliomulleri. The sequence goes on along the minus strand of JAKWIY010003052.1, from coordinate 50,277,902 downwards.
TCTTTTTTTAAAATGTTAATGAAAATTTAATCTGAAATTTAGAAATATATATTGAACAAAAAGTAATGCATAGATAAATTTTTAATAATTTAGAACACAATGAATTCTATCCAAATGACAAAAACTACTCTTTATTTTTCCTAATTTCTTAAAGAAAGCAACGTTAGAAATTTAATATGAAATTTTGCAAAAATATATTGATCAAAGAAAAATGTCATGGGTAAAATTCTAATATTTTGGAACACAGTGAATTCTATCCAAATGACAAAAACTAAACGAATATTTTAATTTTTATTTTAACTTTTTTAATATAAAAATAAGACTTAAATTAAAATGAAATCATTTTAAGTTTGATTTATAAGATCATTTATTTTAATGAAAGTCACAATATTGCCAGGTCTCCTAATATATTAAGTTTGTTAGTTGCTTCTTTCTCCTTTTGTCATATATATATATATATATTATATATTATATATATATATATATATATATATATATATATATTAATTAATTAAATTGGACTTGGAGTCCTTTTATTTAGGATAAATAACTTAAATACACAACTATAAATTTAGTATTCTCTAATTTTTCCTTTTTTTTTAAATATTACATAATTTCCTTTTTTTTTTAATTTTAGTAGAAGTTTAGAGATACATAGCGTTCTCTCTCCTATAACACACACTTCTTCAATATCATGCCTATTTTTTCTCCACTAAAACACTCAATCTTCTTAATCACTTTTTGAATTTTGAATTATTAATTTTAATTAAAAACGTTTCACAACATTTAATATGAAATTTTGAATTTCAAAATTCAAAAAATTTGAAATTTCTGAAAATTGGACCATTGCTCTCTGGTTCTTCTTTTTCTTCTTCTTACTCCATCATCCGTCTATAGTTCTTCTTCTTCTTCTTAATCCATCATCTGTTCTTATTTTTTTTCTTCTTGTTCATTGTTATAATACATCAGCCGTCTCTAGGTCTTCTTTTTCTTCTTACTCCATCATCCGTTTTTTTTGTTCATTGTTCTATTACATCATATTAATGAGTCATTTTACTAGTAGAAGAATTTATGATTCGGACGATGAAAATTGAAAAGAAAATAGAAAAAAGTCTTTGCATGATCCTATGAATGTTCGGAAGGATTCAAACAAAGATTTTGGCGAATCATCTAAATCAAAATTGACAAAATATACCAAAAAAGAGAGAAAAGAAGCAGCAACCATTATTGTTGAAATTAGTAAAAATTTTAGTAAAGGAATCCCATATGTATCATGAATTTTTGAAAATTGTTATTATGTATCAGACAATAAGTTTAATACATAAGTACTCAGTGTGTTGTAGTGTGTTAGTCGAGGCATTTATACATGAATTAGATGTGTATCATATGATTTCCTATGTATCAAGAGTTTTTGAAAATTGTTTTTTTGTATCAATCAATAAGCTTAATAACTACGCCATCAAGTGTGCTTGCTGATACATATCGACTCAGTGTGTTATAGTGTTTAGACGATGCATTGATACATGAATTTGATGTGTATCATATGATTTTCTATGTATCACGAGTTTTTGAAAATTGTTATCATGTATCAGTCAATAAGTTTAATAACTGGATGTTCATAAAAATGTCTTCAAACTAGATGATATAATCTTGAATTTTCAAAATTTGAAATTGTTATCCAATTACGTGCTGAATTAATGCTTATTAATGAACTGTTACCGTAATTTAAGTTGATTTAGATAACAAATTTAAATGTTCCGTTTTTTCCCCCTTTTAATCTTAACAATTTTAAATTATTGTGTATCATTTACCATGTATCACAACATACTAATGTATCACGCCACAATGAATTTAAGAAATTATTAATAAATACTAAATTTGTCGGGACAGAATGTAATTATTGTATTACACTAATGGATTCCTTAAATTTATACTTTTATTTATGCCATAACAGGCTCAAAAAACAATCCATACAAAACACCCCCTGATCGGCCCAACAACCCATCAGGTAATTCCTACAAGTTCCTATAATATAGGGTTCCAAATCAGTAATCTTGTCATTTTCCTCAAGCTTCTTCTTCCTTATTTCCTTTTTACCTTGAAAGTGTTTCAACAGTGAGTTCCTCAATATCATTCAAGGTTTGTTTCTTCATCCCCTTTCTTTCCTCGCCTTTTCCTCCTCTGTTGCTGAACTTTTCCTTTTTGTAGGTGTACTTTTGGGTGTAATTTCGTTCCGAGCTCGAAAGAGATTGTGAGCCTTGCATTTCCGCTTTGAAAATCTCTGTAAGCATTCTTCCATATACTATCTTTCCTGTCTTTTTTGTGCTTTTAAACTCTTTTTATTTTCCAGATGAGGCCTACTACGAGTACTCCAATTGGTTCCATGCTTCTTCGACTCGATTTCTCTGTTGGACGCCCGCTTTGGATTAAGATACGGCTCCTTGACTCTTTGTTGTTCCCATTATCACTTTTTGTTGTTTGTCGTAGCTAAGAAGTAGTTCATGTGCAACTTTTTTGCTCCAAAAATAGATAGAATCTACTTTGTATATATCATAGTTGTGGACACTTGCAATCTCGATGTTGTATCTAAGCATTAAGCATTCTGACCATTAAAGTTGCTGTATATTTTCCTTGTTCTAATCCTAATTGATGGAATCTGTTGTTTATCTATATTCAGAATCTTTTTTCCTAAACTTGGTAGCTGATGAAAGTAATGAAATATCATTTTTTGTTCTGTGTTTATTGCTGTATTGGCAATGAAATCTGCCAACTGATTCGCCTCTCGAAATATATGATAACCCTCTACATTCAACTGCTGTATAATTTCCTGAATATCTTCCACTTTTTTCGACTATCTCCCACCGAATTCTCCAGCTCCCATTGATCATGTTTTTTAAAACTGATGAGTCTGTTTCCAGCCTTACTTGCCTTAAATTATTTACCAGACAATACTGTAATGCCTTCCATACAGCCATGACCTCTGCTTCCATGTTAGTGGCCTCACCAATGTTGTGTGCCTCCGCATACATCAGATCTCCATTCTTGTCCCTTAAGCAATACCCATATGAACTTATCCCTGGATTTCCTTTGCTAGCTCCATCTGTATTACAAGTCACCCATCCTTCTCTAGGCTAAAATTGGTTTGTAATTCTGCAAAGCATCTAACAATTGTGGCCAATGATATGTTATCCTTTTAGTCCATGGGAATTTTAACCTTACTAACTTAAAATTTATCAATTGACATTGATAGTATAAGTGAGTATAAATTATTTCTTTCCCATGTCTATAAGAATTTTTCCGCTTCCACAATTTCCACATAATGACTGCTGGGACAACTTTTAAAATTTGTTCATCTTTAGTTGAGGCCTTGTGCTCCCACCATTTGAAAATGAGTTGTTGTAAATTTGACCCGTTTATGTTAATACCTGCACATGAAGCAAATTGCTTCTATAGCTTTTGGGCTATGGGAGCTGTTAGTAAAAGGTGGTTCATAGTGAAAGAATATTTTCCTCAAATCAATCTCTTCATTTGACTGATTGTTATATACACAAAGATAGGAACAAATAAGGCTGCAAACTAGGAGTCAAAGACTCCAATTTAGGAATGAATATAGACTCCTAACTAATTTACAATAATACAAGGTAAATACAATATATTTAACACACCCACAATCGAAGCCGGAGGTTTGCGGACGTTAAGATTGTCCCAAAATTCTTCAAACAAGACAAGTTGAAGACCTTTTGTGAAAATTATGCTATTTGTAACGGGATGGAACATGTAAAACACGAACCTGTCCACGAGCAACCTTCTCTCGAACAAAGTGGATATTGATTTCAATATGTTTTGTATGCTGATGTTGTACTGGATTACCCGATAAATAAATAGCACTTACATTGTCACAGTATACAAGTGTGGCTTTCTTAATCGGACAATGCAACACTAAGAGAAGATTACGAATCCAAAATGATTCAGAGACGACATTGGTCACCCCACGATATTCGGCTTCGGCACTACAACGAGACAATATGGGTTGTCGTTTTGATGACTATGAGATCAAGTTGTCTCCCTAAAACACACAATACCCGAATGTAGACCGTCGGGTGTCCGGGCAGCCTTCCCAATTTGCATCAGTGTAAGAGACAAGAGTAGAGAAAGAAGAGGGATAAAGGTGAAGTCCATGATCCAAAGTACCCTTAACATACAGGATTATCCGTTTGAGAGCATTAAAATGATCAATATGAGGATTATGCATATGGAGACAAATTTGTTGAACAACATAAGATATATCCGGACGGGTAAAAGTGAGATATTGAAGGGCCCCTGCAAGACTTCTGTAAAGAGTGAAATCAGCATAAGGAGCACTAGAATTAGCACTAACTTTTGGTTTGGAGTCAACCGGAGTAAGAGTCGATTTACATGAGGACATGCCGGCTCATTCAATTATTTCTTCAACATATTTCCGCTGTGAAAGAAACATACCACCCTTATGTCTAGTGACAACAATACCAAGAATATAATTTAAAAGATCCAAATCTTTCGTAGCAAATTCAAAACTGAGAAGAGCCATGATAGAACACCGAAGAGCATCAGAAGAAGCAGTAAGAATAATATCATCAACATATAATAAAATGTAAGCCATGACCAAACCCTTGCTGTAGATGAATAAAGATTGTCGCACCGGCTATTAGTGAAACCAATGGACAAAACATAATCAGAAAAACGCGTATACCAAGCCCGGGGAGCTTGCTTAAGGCCATACAAAGACTTACGTAACAGACAAACATAATCAGGATGAGTACGATCCCTGTACCCCAAGGGTTGATGCATATAAACAGTTTCCTGAAGCTCATCGTGAAGGAAAGCATTTTTGACATCCAATTGATGAATTGGCCATGCCTTGGACAGAGATAGACTAAGAACAGTCCGGATTGTAGCCGGTTTGACCACCGGACTAAATGTCTCACCACAATCAATTCCAACCTGCTGTGTTTTGCCATCACCTACAAGATGTGCTTTATGCCTCTCAAAAACACGATTAGATTTGACTTTATGAGTAAAAATCCACATAGACGGAATCACATTCACATTAGGTGGACGGGGCACTAACTCCCACATCTTATTTTTAATAAGAACATCATATTCATCATCCATGGCCATTTTCCAATTTGGATCATGGAGAGCCGCAATTGGATTACGAGGCAAAGGTGACCTTGTAATCTCAGAAACAAAAGAATGTTTCTTATTAAATATCCCATTTTGGCTTACGGGTCACAACTCTTTGCCGCTGGAGATGAATTTGAGTGGGCTGTGGTGCTAAATTGTTAGATGGTGTGGAATGTGTTTGGGCCAAAGGGGTGAGGAATGAGGTTGATGGGCTGTCAAGGGAGGATGGTCCAGATGGCGGTTGGGGAGATTCAGTAGGGGGAGAAGCAAGTTGGGCTTGCTGGGAAGAGGGGCTGTCAGGTGGAGTAGATTGGGCCGGGGAATGGGCCGCAAGATGTGGAGGGTCGTTGGACGCAACATTAGAATTTCTAAAATGTTGAATAACATAAGAATTTAGTCCAAAGTCTAAAAAATCATATTGTTGAGAAGGAGTATGTAACTCTGCAAAGGGGAAGAAATTCTCATAAAAAAATAACATGTCTACAAATGATAATTTTACGAGAGGATAAATCATAACATTTGTAGCCACAGTGATTCGGGGGAAATCCCAAAAATACACACAGAGTAGATCGGGGGTTGCAATTTATTAATAGTTGTAGATGAAAAAAGTGGATAACACAAACACCCAAAAACCCGTAAATGAGAATAAGAAGGCTCCCTTTTACAAAGAATTTCCAAAGGAGATTTAGTACCCAACAATTTGCTCGGAAGAATATTTAGAAGCTAGGTTGCCATTTGTAAGAAATGATGCCAAAAAGAAGGTGGAAGTGAAGCATGGGCAAGAAGATTACGGTTATTGTTATTGATAGTGCGAATTTTTCTTTCGGCTTTCCCATTTTGTGAAGAAGTACGAGGACAAGAGAGACGGAAAGACATGCCATGTTTTTTACAGAATTCCCAAAATGGACCATTATCAAACTCCCTCCCATTATCACATTGTACGTTTTTAACATTACGTTCAAATTGGGTGAGAATGTGATTCCTAAAAACCAAGAATGTGTCATATACATCAGATTTTCGGGCTAAAGGAAAAGTCCACAAAAAATTAGAAAAATCATCAAGTAATAAAACATAGTAACGGTATCCTGCAGAACTCAAAATGAGATGACCAAACATCACTATGTATTATATCAAATGGCAAAGTCGTACTAGAAATTGAAGAAACAAACGACAACTTCACATGTTTCCCCAAATCACATGAATCACAAATACTAGAACTTGAAAGTCTATTACAATTAATATTTCGGAAAAGAGCCTAAAATACCCTTGAAGTATTGAAAATGGTAAAATTACCCTTCATCCACCTATTGGCTCAAAAATGCCATTTTCATCCATCTATTGACTCCAAAATACCCTTGTCATCCACCTTTAGGTTCAAAATTGACAACTTCTTTAATTGTTTTAAAATCAAACTCGTTAAATATTTTTTAAAATACTTGACGTTCAACTATTGGTTATAATTTAATTTATTAATATAATTTATAAACCAACCTACTACCCATTCATTACTTACTAAACCCACCCAATTAATAATCCAATTTTAATATCAAAATCGTCATAAACACTACTAAAACACGACGAAATTATAGATTCCTGAAAATGACGTCCAAATTATTCGAGTCCGAATCGAAGCCCCAATTAAATTTAGGTTGAGCCGCTTATTTAGGAGGACACTTTCAATAGGATTCTCTTTCAAGATTAAATTAGAAATTTATGATTAAAGGTAAAGAAGTAATACATCCCGAATTAATTCATGCACTTTTTTAAAATATAATTTTATAAATATTTATGATTTGTTTTAAAACCTTGAATATATTATTTTGAAAAGAAGTTATCTATGAAGTAACATCACATAATTGAGATGTAAGAATAATTAAGATGAACATAGTTATACTTTTAAGTTTATCGGTAATTTTTATTTAGACACTTGAAGGTATGATAATTTACTTCTCTAGATATTTTAGCCTCAAATTTTTAAAAACACTCAATTGGCAGTAGCTTTTCTGTTGTTTCATTAATAATGTATCGGGTTTATAATTTGGAGGGGTTTAATTAGTAATGAGTGGGTATTGAATTAATTTATAAATTATATTAATAAGTTTAATTATAATAAATAGTTGAGCGCCACGTATTTAAAATAATATTTAAATAGTTCAAATATAAAACCGTTAAATAAGTGGTCAATTTTGAACCAAAAGGTGGATGACAAGGGTATTTGGACCCAATAGGTGGGTGGGAAGGGTATTTTGGAGCCAATAGGTGGATGGAGGGTAATTTTGTACCATTTTTAATACTTTGAGGGTATTTTAGACCCTTTTCCGTTAATATTTTTATTGTGCCTAAGAGCATTTAAAATAGGAGCACCCGGATGACCCAACCAATCATGCCAAAGTTTAGGAAAAAATTGCGGCAAAAGTAAAGGTAACTTGATTGTTGATTGGAGTAGTAATTGGGTAAAGGTCGCCCCGGCTATCACACCTCATTATTGGCTTCCCCGTCTGAAAATCCTTATAGAAAAACCAAGAGGATCAAATGCAACAATTACGGAATTATCAGTAGTGAATTTTCTAACAGAGATGAGATTTTTTATGATTTTAGGAGCATGAAGGACATTATTTAAAGAAAGGGTTGGGCTAGATGAAGGCAAACAAGTGTGACCGTAACCAAGAATAGGAATTTTATGACCATTACCAACAACTATATTATTATTTGGATGAGTGCTCAAATTAAAATAAGACGAGAAGTTACCTGAAGAGGAAGTCATATGAGAAGAAGCCCCGGTGTCCATGTACCAAGACGGATCAAGCGGATTAAGGGACATAGTATGCATTTCAGTCTGAATATCGGTAGGAGCCATCAAACCGGAATGTTGCTGCTGTCCAGACGCCATGAGGCCTGTTGATTTCGTGGCCTTGGGCCCAATAGTCCAGCCTTCTGGTTTGGAGTACCAGGCCTGGTCCATCCTTGAGATGGGTAAGGGCAAGGAGGAATGGGCCAGCAATATCCCCAAGGATACACTTGCTGCCAAAAAGCAGGGGACATGTTCGAAGCTTGAGCCGCATCAAAGGCTCGCCCAATAGCCGGTGGATTCCGACCACCATTATTCCTGGCACCGTCGGAGCCACCACCGAAAGCACGACCAACATTTTTCGGCTAACAGAGTTGCGCTTGTTGTTCGACGAACTAGAATATTTGCTCTTCAACTGACCTGTGTTTGTCAAATGATCGGAGGAGTCATCTGACGAGGCTGCAACCATGGCAGATTCGGTAGGCGCCTCATTTGCCATTCCGGTTTCCTCAAGAACAAGCATGGAGCGAGCCTTCTAAAATGGAGGACGCAGATTGCTTGACGAATAAGCGTGCCCACAACACGGTAGGCTCGGGTGGTAAGGTCACCAACCAACTGTAACACCATTCGGCTATCAGAAACCGGCGCTTCGACATTCTTCAACTATTCAGCGAGTGACTTGAGATGCTGACAGTAAGAGGATGCATTGAGAAAATTCTCCATAGAAGTGGTGGAGAATTCTTGTTCAAGAGCAACGACACGGGAATGTTGGTTGTCCTGGAATATGTCTTGCAACCTATCCCAAGCCTCTATAGTAGTCGAATCAGGCTCAATGATGGTCTGCAGGAGATCATTAGAGATAGTGACATATATCCATGAAAGAACCGTAGCATCCAGAGTAGTCCACAGTTCCTTCTCTTGATCAATTGAAGGTGGTTTGGACGTACCTTCTTTCGGAGGGATAATATGGGCTAGTACTTTGTGTGAACGAGAATGAATTTTGAATAATTCCGATCACGTAGAGTGTTGAACGTTTTCCATCTCAAGAGTGATGGGAATATGGTTCTTGATATTAGAGACGGCCAAATCCCGATGAAAGGATTTGTTCGACATTGTGAGATTGCCGGTGAAAAACAGAAGAAAGGGAAGAAGAAAGGGGCGTAATTAAGGGCGTATGCGGAAGAAGAACCCTAAGCAACTGATACCATGAAATAATATTTTCCTCAAATCAATCTCTTCATTTGACTGATCGTTATATACACAAAGATAGCAACAAATAAGGCTACAAACTAGGAGTCAGACTCCAATTTAGGAATAAATATAGACTCCTAACTAATTTGCAATATATTTAACACAGTTTCCATTTCCCCTTTCTCACAACAGTAGCACTTAGACACAATTGGGATTTTCGTCTTCTTAATATTGTCATCTGTAGCAATTTTTCTTATCCATACCCTCCAAAGGAAAAAGCTAATCTTTATTGGCATTCCTTTAATCCACATATAACTTCTCCAGTCCTCCTCTTTTTTGCCCCTCAACCTATATACGCTGATTTCGCAGTGAAGAGCCCAGTCATATTACCAGTCCACCATGCCTTATCAGTACCTATCTCCAGAGTTTTAGGTCTGATGTTTGTGATTATATGGTCGGACATCTCCTCCGATACACAATTCTTTAACTTTGTCTCATCCCACCTTCCATTTGTGATGAAGTCTTTCACTTCTAGTTCCTCTTCTCGTGCTAGATCTCCTTCCGTATAGTAAAGAGCTCCTTGCCTAGTCCAATTGTCAAACCAGAAACTGGAATTGCCAGTTCTTATTTGCCACCAGATGTCATGTTCCACTTCTCTTATATTGATCATTTTCCTAAATACATGTGAAGCTCCCAAGCTTGTGGTAACCACAGGATGTAGTTTTTTACAGTATTTATTCCACATGTAACTTGCCCATATTGAGTTGGTAGAGACCCGAAAATTCCACTACAGGTTTGCAAATAAAGCTTTATTTACATTATGTAGATATCGAAAGCCAAGTCCTCCTTTTGCCTTTGGAAAACATAATTCTCCCCAAGCCACCCAATGCTTTCCTTTAAGTCCTCCCAACTTTCCCCAAAATTTTTTTGCGAACAACTGGTGAATTTGTTCTAACACTTTCCTAGGTGGGTTCAACGGTGATAGCATATACACTGGCATAGTTTGAAGAACATTATTAATGAGTACCCATTTCCTCCCAAAAGTCAAAAACCTGTTATGCCAAGAGAGAATTCTTTTGGCAATTTTCCGAATCATTTCTTCATAATAGCTTGATTTTCTCCTTCCATAGAACACTGGGCACCCCAAATACGTAAAAGGAAAATTTCCTTGTCGTATTCCTGTTAACCTGCGCATTCTGATGGCAACTATTAACGGAGTAGTCATGAAGATAGAAAAAGCTCTTTTAGTCCCTAAGGATCCTCATCATCTTGATTATTGATCCTCCGTCTCCCAATCCAAATAGTATTGTATCATCTGCATAAGCTAAGTGATTAACGTCTGGATAACACCTCTGCTGCAATAATGAATAAGGTAGTAGATAGAGGATCTCCCTGCTTTACTCCTCTTGATGATTTAAAGAAATATGAGACATGCCATTTATTAACACCGAGTACCAGTTATTAGATAGAATCCGCCACACCATATCTATTATCACCTCTGCAAAATCAAATTTTCATAATACTTCCGTTAAAAAAATCCAAGAAACTCGATCTTATGCCTTAGCCATATCTAGCTTCACCATCACATTGACATTTTTGTTTCTCCTGTTTATGTCTTTTATTATCTCTTGTGCCAATATATATTCTCTGTAATACTCCTTCCTTTGATAAATCCTGCTTGGTTCTGTGAAATAATCTTTGGTAGAACCAATAACATCCTCTCATGCACCGTCCTAGAGATAATCTTATTTATGAAAGAACTAAGACTTATGGTTCTTAGATCTGTAAAGCTCTTCACTACTTCCTTTCTCTGCAGCAAAACCAAATTCGTATGGGTTATGTACTTGGGTAATTCTTGTCCACAAAAAAATGCTTTCACCATCGTAGTAATATTGTCCCCTATTATATCCCAACAACATTGGAAAAAATGACCTGTAAAACATCCGCCCCACATGTGCTGCTCCCATTTAATTGAAAAACCACTTTTGTAACCTCTTCCTGTTCTGGAAGCTTTGCCATTTTTTCATTCTCACTGTTATACTTTTGGGGATATGTTGTAACATTGTGAAATCCTCTGCCCTGTTCTCCTCTGTAAATTGGTCCTTGAAATACTCCACTGCTGCCGCTCCAATTTCAGTATTGGAATTTAACCTCCCTCCTTGTTCGGTGATAATTTCAGAAATATGAAGTTTCTTCCTTCTCCCTTTCACATATGAATGAAAGAATTTAGTATTCATATCCCCTTCTTTGAACCACTTCATCCCCGCTTTTTGTTGCCAAAATTCCTCCTCCAATTTCAAGTATTTCTTTAAGTCAGCTTCAACTTTACTTAATGCTGCCCTATTGCCTGCTGATGGGTGTATTTCCATTTGCGCCTCCCTCACTTTAATGATGTCTTCTAATGTGGCAATTTGTTGGAAGACATTGCCAAAAACCTCTTTGCTCCATGTTTATAGTGCCTGCTTAACCTTCTTCATTTTTGCATGAAACTCAAGAAAAGGATTGCCAACAGAGTCAATTTTCCTGTTATCCCCCACAATTTGCTTAAACTGCTGATGATTGGTCCAAAAATTCATGAATCTGAAAGGCTTGCTTATGGTAACGTCTTCTGTGTTGCAGCTCATATGAAGAGGGGCATGATCTTATCCTTGCCTGATGAAATGCTGCACCTCAGAAGACGGGAGTGCCTCCAAGAATTCTTGGTTCACCAAAATCCTATCTAATCTTTTAAAAATACATGCCTCCTTAATCCGCCCATTCCACCAAGTGTATTTACTGCCTGAAAATTGTACCTCTGACAGAGCACAAGTACTAATGAATGAGCAAAGTCAAGGCTTTCATTCCTAGTGAAATCTAATCCACCCAGTTTTTCCTCATTTAGTATTACATTAAAATCTCCCCCAATGATCCATGGACACTGAACATTCTCTGCTAATGTTTGTAATTCCTCCCATAACTCTAGTCTTTCCAAGGCATTACACCTAGCGTACACCATTGAAATAATAAACGCCTTATCATTCTTGTAAAATGTAATAATAAACTGCTGCATAGTGTCTAATAGTATACTGTTTTCCCATTCATCTTTCCAGAAACACCATATTTTGCCACTCCGGTTGACTCCCGCCTTATCAAAACCTAGTTTCCTTTTGTATTTTTCTAGCAGTGATGGGTTTTGAAATGGTTCCATCAGAGCTGTAAATGCGTAATGATGTCTTTTATTCAAATCCACTAATCTCTCAAAAGATTTTTAAGTATTAATGGACCTGATATTCCAAAAAAACATTTTTTTCATCATTGATCAATGCTTGGACACCTGTCCCTGCTGCTCCTTGTTTTCACCTGTAATGGGATTACTGGTCTACTTTTCTTTGCCCCATATTTCAAGATGTTGGTATGCCTTGGAGACAAATCTCCTGCCTCACTGATTTGTTGAATGTTATAGTCCAATTCTTCATCTTCTTCTATCTCTTTTCTGTTGCAATCTGTCTTCCTCATCATCAACTAATTCTGGATCTTTTGGAAACTCACACTCTTCACTGCAATTTTCTTTTTTCCTCTCCCGTATTCGATCGAACAATTCCGCGAGATGGCCCCACTTTCCTTACTTGTTGTAGGCCTACTCCCCACCCCTTTACTTCTTGACATCAATTCCTTTTCATTGGGTTCATCATTAAATTGAGAATCCCCTTGTTGCTCATTCCTGCTTCTGATTTCACTAATAGTATGTTCGCTGCTTATTTCCTTGTCGGCCCCACTCATACCTTTAGTACGACTTGCTGATGTCCCTGTCTTGTGTGTTTGCTTATTGTTAGTATTTACTTGCAGCCCTTGTGACTTCTCCTTTGATTGATCTTGCTCCATGTCTGTCCCCTTTTCCTTTATTTGTACCTCATCTTGTGTTTTACTTTGTTCTTCCTTGTCCGAATTCAAACAGTTGAATTTGTTTACTGTCTTAATTCCCACCTTATTCCATACTTTTTGAGGTTCTTTGTTCCATCTCCTCCCCCCCCCCCCCCCCCCCCACCCACAACACACACACTCTTTGCGTCTTGGTTCCACAAACTCTTCCCCTGTATGCACCTGTAGATTACCGTCATCCCTCGGCCTTTCTTCAACCTTTTTTCCTTCCTCATGAGCTGATTTCTCCTTGTACCGGGTGTAATTCTGGATGAACATAACATTGTTCTTCGTTGGGCCCTTGAATCATACATGTCTGACAGTACTTTGGGACGTAATCATATTTGATTTTTATCCACTTCTCCACAACTTCATTATTCTGCATCCTCATTCCAATTTTTATTCGTTTAGGGAACTCCCTTAACAGATGGACTTCCACTTTTACTCTTGCACAACTTGGTCTCGTCTGATTCTTCGTGGCCATATCTACCTGTAGCGGCTTCCCTACTGCTGCTGCCAATGAGAAGACTGCCTCCTTGCAAAAAAATTTGGTGGAAGAGACGGGAAAGAGATCCAAGCAATTGCTGTTGATGTCTCTTCCTCCGGATTAAACATTGGATCCCACTTTAAAGTTCTCATAGGGAAAGACCAATTGTTTTGAGTAATGTGAAAAGCTGGCTTCGATAACAAATGAAAATAATCTTCCAATAAAGTCGCCCTAATCGGCACATGTCGATTACTCAAAAGTCCAATGTTGCAATCTCCTTTTAGCTCACATTGCTTCGGGATAAATTTTCTCAAATCTTGTATATCTGGCCATCCATGCGAGAACTTTCCAATCACTGCGAATTCTAGATTTTCTTTGATTATCATCTGATTAACCTCTGCTTGTTCCCGAATCACTTGTGGTTCTGCAGGTAAGTGATTGGCTTGAAACGGAATAGATTGAACGGGGGCTGTTTTGGGTTTTAACTTCTCAGCGGTTTTTTTTTGGTAACTTTTTTAATTTAAATGTAGGTGGTGACAACGGCAATGAGAAGTATGAGCTTTATAACATGCAATTTATTTTCACCTTAAAGTGAAAAAAATTTAATAACATATTAGAATTAATTTAACCTCAAAGTAAATATTTAACATGAAAGTAAAATTGAAATACTTTTTATAAGTATTCATTAAAAAATGTAATGTTTAATACGTACACAAATATAGAATAAGAACCCCTAATTCGGTTTTGTAATCATATAAGATAATTTTGTCATCATATTAATCATGATGTTACATCTTTTCACCTTAAAGTGAAATTCATGAGCAAATTAGAATTAGTTCAACCTAAAGTGAATATTGAACATAAATATCAAATTGAAACACTTTTTATAAGTATTCACCAAATTACTTCATTTTTAATATATATGCAAATTTAGAATAAGATATATTTTTGGTAATCATATAAAATAATTTGTCATTATATTAAATAATGATACATCTTTTTTTTACTTTTCATAAATGAAAAAGATGTTTCTCTAAGCTAAAATGATTTGTAACATAAAAATAAAAATGTTTGACTTATCAATTTTATCCTATTAAAATTAAAAATAATGTAGGTTTGTGTAGAAAAGGTGATAGTACCAACATGTTAACAAAATAAGATAATTTTTATCATTAAACAAAATAAAAATCTTTCAATCATTAAAAATATGTTTAATATATATATATATATATAATATATATATATAATATATATATATATATTATATATATATATATAACTAATAATAAATATCTAGCTCAAATATTGTTTCTTGCATAATAAAGTCTTTTGAAAACAAAACTTATATTCAATTATCAAATTAATTATATTAACAACGATAACATTAGAAAAAAAACTTGGAAACAATTATGCTCAAACATGTAATCACCTTTTATTAATTAATTCCTATAATTGACATAACTACTTATTCATTTTATTCATTTGATACCTTTATTCTACAAATACAATTACATATTATCTATGATAGTAACTTTTTTATTAAAAAAATAAATTGTGAGAAGATAAATAGTATGTTTGGTAAATGTTGGTGAAATAATTACAATTGAGTACAAATAAAAGTTGACGTTATTATATGAGTTTACTTTTAAAATAATCAATATTTTTTTGAAAATGTAAATTAAGACAAGAAAGGTAAATAATATAATAAAATTAATTAATTATAAACTTTTGTTCATGATCACATTAAACGCATTTTATAATATAGACAGGAAGTCTTTTAGCAACGCTGTGAAAGTTATTATCAACATTTTGATTAATTCAATAAAATGACAAATCATAAATAATTTTCAAGAGATCATTATACATATTAGTTGAAATTTAGATGAGTATTTGACACTTATTCAAATACAGAAAGAGCCAATAGAGATTTTCTGCTAAAATAATAATATATATTTATTTAATTATTACTCTCTCACATTATTATTTATTTTTTGAAGTCATATTTCATTTTAATTGTTTTATATCGCTAATTCTATGTGAATGACATATGAAATGAATTTTTGAAATTTTATAAGAGAATTATTTTAAATAAAATTAAATTTGATTGCATATATTATAAGATCTTACCACAATTTTAAATCAAGTGAATGTCCATTTATTTTTTCTAAAATTTTTTGGATTATGATAACCTTCCAATAAAAGTGGAACAATAACATTTTAAATAAACTAAAATAAATTAAAATATAAAAATAAAAGTTATAAATTTAATCTAATACAATACTTTTTGAAATAGTATTGTATTTCAAAAAGTCTATGTAACGCGAGGGCACGAATAGTAATAGTAATAGTAATAATAATAATAATAATAATAGTAATAGTAGTAGTAATAGTAATAGTAATAGTAGTAATAGTAATAATAGTAAAAATGGCAACAGTAACCGTAATAATAATAACAATAATAATAATAATAATAATAATAATAATAATAAAGTAGAATATATTTATGCGCAAAGGTCGTCAAATGTATGTATTTCCCCTAGAAGCTGAATTAAAGTAGAATATGTTTATATTATAATTTGTAATCGCACAATCTATAACAATAATTTTTGCCATTCTTGAATATCACAAGCCTTCGTCATTCTAAGAATGTAGAAAAGTAAGATTTATAAATGGAGAAATTCACTCACCTATTAAAAAGACTGCATAATTTCATTTTTTTAAATAAGAAACTGAACTTGTAACATCCATAACATTTAAATATTTACCTTATATGGAAGAGTTTCAAAAAATTTCTAGCACGTGCTTGATGGTAATTCATAGAGGTGTACATGATCGGGTTGGTTCGGGTTTTTTAAAAATTAAATCAAATTATTTGTGTTGGGTTTTTGAATTTATAAATCAAATCAAATCAATAATACTTGTATTTTTCAACTTTGGGTTTTTTGGGTTTTTTCGAGTTTTTCATTTTTTTTTCTCTCGAATTTTTGGGTTTTTCGATAAAGTATTTATAAAAATATATAATTTACTTGTATTTAAAATATTTCTTTAGTTCTACCAAAATGCAACTATCTATGTTATTTATCAAGAAAATAACAAAAAAATATGATATAATTAATGACATTATAATATCCAAAAAAAAAATCGCGTAAATGTTGCAAATTAATAAGTCATAATGAAATTGATCATATAAGTACTAAGTCATGCTAAAATAAGTTTAGTAAGTATTACTTACATGACTAAATATTAAAGGAAGTAAAATTAGATCATGTATTTTAACTGTATAAATCTATGTAAAACAAAAACAATATTCAATATTATTGTCATTATTAGTGTTGAATTGATTTTCTTTTTACATTAGTATTAATTTAATTTTTATTTAAATTTTATTATAATTACTAACATGTATACACTATAATCTTATTAGATCATTAAGAATTCTAACTGCCAAACATGAAATAATTATCTTAAAAGATAAAAACTATGAAAAAGTATAAGAGATATTTAAAATATATCAAATTAAGTATTTTTACGTATAAAAATAAAATTTTATAATAATATATATAACGTCAATTGGTTTGGTCTCGCGTAGAATTTTTTTAGTTGAAATCAAACCAACCCTAATATAGTCGGATTTTTTGTTTCAATACCATCAAGTCAAAATCAAACCACTAGTTAAATTTATTCAAATTTGACTTGATTTACGATTTAATTCAATTTTATAAATTCTTAGCAATTCAATTGACAAACAAGGACATTTTTGTCATTCCAAGGTATAAAGAGGGTTGCATTGTATGTGTATGTGTATGTGTGATGCATTCTTGCTCCACGTAATTTTTATTGCCACCACATTGTTACAGGTGGCTTTCATGCACCTCTTTTCATTCTTTGTCTTGGCAATATAATTTCAAGCTTCATCTTTGTGCTTTGTTGCTGCAATTTTCAGGTATTTTGCAATTGTTATTTTCTGCTCACCTTTAATTTCCCTTTTCCCATTCCTCTTTTCTTCTTTCTGTATTTGAACCAATTCTTATTTGGAAATTTGTTGTTGTAATAATCAAGTGGGGAAAGAAGATAATGGGAGTATTCTTTGTTTTTTTGGAAGTTAGATTCTAAATTTTGGATACTCAAGTGAACTAATCTTTGCTTTTGATTGTTCATAAATGTTTTGTCTCCGCTGCCTTTCATCTTCGAGCTTCTCCAACGATATACTGCCTTTTCATCTTCAATCTTCTCCAATCATTGCTGCAATTTTGAGGTAATTCTTCGTTAATTATCGCTCTGTGTTGTTGTTACAATTTATTTTTAAATTCTATTTTGTCGAGTTTATGTTTTCATATGTCATTTTCTTGATTCTCTTGAACTTCAATTATGGGTCGATGACTTGATGTAGTTTGAATATGAGAAGAATCCAAAATGCATGATAAATGCTCAAAGAACCATTAAAAAGCAGAAACCAATAAATCACAAACAAAATAAAATGAACCACCCAGTGTTGTGAAAGGCGCTCGCCGTAGCGCCTTTGGCGAATGGCGAGGCGA
Source organism: Solanum corneliomulleri (assembly GCA_027704805.1). NCBI lineage: Eukaryota > Viridiplantae > Streptophyta > Magnoliopsida > Solanales > Solanaceae > Solanum > Solanum corneliomulleri. The sequence continues at coordinate 50,259,838 of JAKWIY010003052.1, read as the reverse complement.
GGCTGTGTCGCCATTATCCACTGAGGCGAGGCTGTTCAAACAAGGAGAAGCTATGGAGTATTTCAGATCTCCATTGAAGAAGCTTCGAGAAGAAATGAAAAATGGAAGAGAGGAACAGAGTTCTGATCGATCAAGGGTGAATGAGAGAATGGAAAAAATTGTATTATCTCTTCTACTAGTTACAATTTATACAAGTGTATAATCACAAGTAGTTGCTGAAAAAATAAAACTAACTAACTCAATAACAAAGCTAACTAACTCAATAACAAAAAATAACTAACTAGTAACTAACTTGTAACTAATATGCCAGCTAAGCCAACTTGCTCATTAATTTAAAACTAAGTAATCTGTATCTTAACAGCCCCCCTCAAGTTGGAGGTGAGTAGTTCACAGCTAACTTGTGCAGTAGAATGGAATGTTTAGAGCTTGGCAGAGGTTTGGTCAAAACATCAGCTAATTGTTCATCAGTTGGGATATGATGAAGTACAATAAGTCCTTCCTGTAACTTTTCTCTGACAAAATGGCAATCAATCTCTATGTGTTTCGTTCTTTCATGAAACACAGGATTCTTTGAAATATGAACAGCTGCTTGGCTATCGCAAAATACGGGAACAGGTAAGTTACAAGGTGAGTGCAACTCAGTCAGCAATCTTTCCAGCCAGACCAATTCTCCCACCACCTTTCTAATGGCTCTGTACTCTGCTTCTGCTGAGGACAAGGAGATTGTTGCTTGTTTCTTTGATTTCCAACAAATGGGACTGTCTCCCATCAGTACAATATAACCACTCACTGATCTTCTAGAATCAGGACATGCAACCCAATCTGAGTCGTAATAGGCGGTGATAGTGCACTCAGTGCTATTGGATAAGAATATTCCCAAACAAGGATCATTCATAAGATACCTCAGGACATGGTATGTCCATGTAAACTTCTTCACACAAATCTCCATGCAAAAATGCATTGTTAACATCCAGTTGATACATGTTCCAGTTCTTTTTCACAGCTATACTTATCAATGCCCTGACAGTAGTCATCTTTACTACTGGGGAAAAAGTTTCATTTTAGTCGATCCCAGCCTGCTGAGTGTATCCTTTCACAACAAGTCTGGCCTTGTATCTCTCCACTGTCCCATCAGCTTTGTGTTTGATCTTATATAACCACTTACAACCTATTGTTTTTTTCCCTGCAAGCAACTTAACAATCTCCCAAGTATTCTTAGAATATAATGCTTCAAACTCAGATGTCATTGCTGCTTGCCAAACAAGATCTATCACTGCCTCCTCATATGAACATGGTTCAATGTCATTGGAAATGTTGTTAACAAGTTGTTGACTATCATGGTTAAAACTGGTAAGAGACATGTGATTGGTATTACAACCATAATGAGATGAAGGTCTTGAATTTGAATTTTGGGATTGTAATGAGGGTATAGAATAGTTATAATCTTGTAGGTAGGTGGAATGATGTGTGACCTCTTGGACCTCCTAAGGTTTTGATGTTGGTGAGTAGTTGTTGTTGGTGAATGATTCACTACATCTGGTTCATTTAAGGATGGTGAGATATTATCTTTTGGTGTTGAGGGCAAATATGTGGGACTAGGCTGATCAGTATTAGTGACAGTATTAGTGGTGTCATCATCCATCATATGAACTTTGTTAAAAGTACTGTTAGTGGAGTGCAATATATTCTGATTTATACTCAGCTTTTTCAATATTGTAGGAAAACTAGAATCAACTTCAGAAAGAGTAAAAGGAAAAACATTTTCATAAGTGACACATCTTTGGAAACATGTATTTTCTTAGTGCTCAAGTCTAGAACCTTGTACCCCTTTGTGTTATAAGGATATCCTACAAATATGTGAGGTGTAGTTCTTGGTTCAAACTTGTCTTTGTGACTGTTGAGAGTAGGAAAACAGAGACAGCCAAAGGCTTTAAGGTGAGAGTTGGTAGGTTGTTTGTTATACAACATTGAAAAGGAGTTTGTTATGGAGAAAAGAGTTAGGTAGTCTGTTATCAAATAGGTGCTGTAAGGATGCACTTCCCCAGTATCTAGCAGGTAGTTTTGATTGGTATAGTAATGCTCTAGCAACTTCAAGAAGATGTTTGTGTTTTCTCTCAACTACACCATTTTGTTGTGGTGTGTATGGACATGATTTTTGGTGTATTATTCCCTTTTCATGGAGGTAAATATTTGTCTCATGATTGATGAATTCTGACCCATTATCTGTTCTAATGGACTTGATAGTAACTGTGAATTGGTTTTCCACAAGGGACACAAAAGACTTTATGGTTTGGAGGGTGTTGCTTTTGCAAGTAAGAAGTTGAGTCCATGTAGACCTACTAAAGTCATCAACAATTGTCAAGAAGTATTTGTAGCCATTATGAGTAGGTACATGGTAAGGTCCCCACAAATCTAGATGAAGAAGTTCAAAGCATTTTTGGCTGGAAGAGTATTTTTTATTGGAAATGGTGATCTTGTTTGTCTGGCCATAGGGCAAACAGTACATACAAAAGGTTGTTTTGGTAAGAAGGATATTGGAATAGATGATATTCCTTTCATTTTTACAAAGGGCACATGGCCTAGTCTGTTATGCCATAAATGATCAATACTGTTTCCATGAGACATGCATGACATGAAAGGATTATCAAAATTTGAATTCATACTAGTAGGTGGTTTTTCATTACAAGGCAAAATAGCAACATCAGACAAGGAATTACATGGAAAAGAATTTGGAATTGCAGAATTTGAAAGTAAACTAGGATTACTAGAAACAGAACTAGAAACAGAATGTATCCTAGAATCAGAAGATGAGTTGTGTGATCCAATATTTAGGAAATTATTGTTATGGCAAGGAATGTGACAATTTGAGCACAAGAAATATAATCCATTATGTGCTCTACCAATCTCCAGAGGGCTCTTCATTGAAGGGCCCTGCATCAAACAAGAAAGAGAGTTGAAACTGGTCACTCTTTTATCATGAGAAACTAAACAATGAACTGATATCAGATTGAACTTAAAACTAGGTACAAACAGAACTTTATGCAAAGTTAATGAAGAATTCAGACATGCATCATCAATTTCTGCCACTTTTACTCTATAGCCATTTGGTAAGGTAACTAAAAAAGGGTAGGGCAATGGTCTGATGTTGATCAGTAATGTTCTGTCGAATGTCATGTGGTTTGAGGCTCCGGAATCTATGATCCATGAATTATTTGACAACTTAAAACACGTACATGACAAACAACCAATATCAGTAATTGAGGAAAAACAAGTTAGAGTACCTGCAAAATTCACAGCTCCACCTACAATGTTGTTTGCAATTTCTCTAGATGAATTTCCAGTGTTGTTTCCTCCCTGAGTCTAAATGTGTTCTAGGATACTAACCAGTTGATCAATCTGTTGTTTGGTTATAGTTGTATTCCTCATGTCAGGTACATATCTATCTTCACTGCCTTCAGGGCCTTTTCCTTTGTAATTATCACGAGAACCATGAGCAACAGCTGACGTTCCTGAAGAATTTTTACCTTTTGTGAACTTGAAATCCGATGGGAAACCATGAAGTTTATAACACTTATCCTTCGTGTGTCCAGCCTTTTTGCAGTACTCACAGAAGATGTTTGATCTATTAGGAGGCTTGTTTCCCCCATTTCCTTTAGAGGACGAAGAAGCATAGTTTGTCCTGAAATTTGTGCTAGAACTGGAAGCAGCATTCACATGAAGGGAAGTGGAAACAAAATTGAGCTTGCCATGAGGTTTGACCTCTCTGTGCCTTTCTTTCTGCACTAAAATAGGAAAGGCCTGGGCCATGGTAGGCAAGGGGTTCATCATCAATATGCTACCCCGAATTATTGCGTATACCTCATTTAATCCCATATGGAATTGAATGAGGCGTCTGTCTAACTCAGCTTTATGCATCTTCAACTTGCCACCACAGGTGCACAAACATGTGCACTGAGAATTAGTGTCTAGTGTGCTAAATTCTTCCCACAATTTTTGCATTTTGGTGTAGTAACCAGTAACATCGAGATTCTCCTGAGTGAGTTCATTAATTTCGCGTTGCAATTGATACAATTTAGCACCATTAGCTTGATCATACCTGTCAGCTAATTCATCCCAAAGTTCCTTTGCGTTATTGACATACTGCAAACTGTCGGCAAGGTCTTTTGACAGTGAATTGAAAATCCATGAAGTAACCATATCATCACATCGTTCCCACTGGGCGAAGGCAGCTGAATCTGGAGATGGCCTTGCAATTTCTCATTGATGAAACCAGTCTTATTCTTTACTGACAGAGCTGGAGGAATTCCCCGTCTCCATGAACGATAACCTGTTCCATAGAAAACAAGTGGAATGATAATAGATCCGGCACTTTCAGATGGATGCATGTAGAAAGCATCATTGGATGTACTTGCAGCAAGGTTCTGAATTGGAATTTGAGGACTTGCAGCAAGGTTCTGAACTGGATTTTGAGGAATAGGCTCCTTATCGATATTGTGTTCCATGATTGATAGAAACTAAGACGAAATTGAGAGGAAAATGAGTGCGGAAAAGATGAGTAGAAGATGAATCCTAATGCTCTGATACCATGTTGAAACAAGGAGAAGCTATGGAGTATTTCAGATCTCCATTGAAGAAGCTTCGAGAAGAAATGAAAAATGGAAAGAGGAACAGAGTTCTGATCGATCAAGGGTAAATGAGAGAATGGAAAAAATTGTATTATCTCTTCTACTAGTTACAATTTATACAAGTGTATAATCACAAGTAGTTGCTGAAAAAATAAAACTAACTAACTCAATAACAAAAAATAACTAACTAGTAACTAACTTGTAACTAATCTGCCAGCTAAGCCAACTTGCTCATTAATTTAAAACTAAGTAATCTGTATCTTAACAGAGGCGACCTCAAATAGGAAACCCGAGGTGACCCAATGGCGACGTAAATGGCGTCGCCATTTTGATTTTCTTTAAAAAAAGTTTTAACTTAATAATATTAGTTTTTTTTTTCTATTTTCAATTTTTCATCAGACTTTTGTGTATTCCTCTTCTTCTCTTCCTCGAGTCGCTGCTGCTTCTTCTCTTCCTTAGTTGCTGCTCTCTTCTTCTCTTCCTCAGTCGCTGCTCTCTTCTTCGTCTCTTTCCCTCGAGTTGCTGCTCCATTCGTCTTTTTCTCTTTCACTCTTAACTGCTCCCTGCCTTCACTACTCTTTTTTTCCCTCTATTTTCTTCATTCTCTGTTTTGTCACGGATTATTGTAAAATGCTTTCTACTTTCACTGTGTTGTGACTGCTGTCCATTATTTTTTTGAAAAAATTAATTCTTCTATAGTAATTATTATAGTCTTTGTAATATATGTAATTGCTATTGAAATTTTGAATATTATATGTGCAATTAAAATGTTTTTAATTTTTGGTATTTATTGGCGTCTCGATCCAAAAAGGTGAGCGCCTCGCCGCGTGGAGGCCCTTGTCGCCTTTTGTCGCCTCTCGCCGTTCAAAACACTGGAACCACTAGACAAGGAGTCCAGGACGTGCATTTCGTGTGCAAGTCCAAGTTAGAAATACCCCACTGATTTATACGAGGCAGCACCAACAGTTACTTCTTTTTCGCCATCCTCTGTTGTAGAGGTGCAAGCATTGTATCCTCCTATCTACTCCTTTCATTCACTAGTACTCGTCATATTTCACTTCGTGATAATCAATTTGTGATATTCATTTTGACTAATATTATGTGTCATCCGAATACCCAAGCATACACCTCAAAGCCATCACTCCAGAAACCCTGGATTTCAGTGATCAAACTTTAGTTTAATAATCTTCTGCTTCCATAAAGGGTTTTTTTTTTCCCCAGAAATACTTTAGAAGAGTAGAATGTTAAATAGGAAGAGAAGCAGCCCGATTAGATTTTATATGCCGAAGACCCATTCATTTCGGATCACCAAGATAGACTTTATATCTTAATGTTGGTATGGTTTCAATACTTTGTATAGAATCCTCTCTATATATTATAATTTTTTGACGGTGGGTGTTTGACTGATCACCCAGAGCTATGTGTGACTATAGCCTATGTCATTCCATGTTTGGATGAGCTAATGGACCTTGGTTGGCCCAATTCCCATCGACAATTTGAAAAATCAGGACTTCTGCTAATTTGGACTTTCACTAAAAAAAGATTATTTGATCTAACACACAGGCTTTATATGTCAATGGTGTCTACTCCCATTGACTCTTTTTGAGTACGATCAGTAGGACACAAGCTCACATCCGGCTTCATAGAAGTAAAGAGTTTGTGTCGCCGGAATTGAGATTTATAAATCAATGTTGGTATGATTTTAAAGTCGTTCGTGTTGTATCGATAAAATAGGGATTTATATCTTAATGTCCGCATATTTCAAAGTCATTTTATTGTTAGGATAGAAATTTATATCTCAATGCTAGAGTTTTACTTCTATATAATTTTATTATTTGAAAGTGTTCATTTCATATAAGAAATTTTAGAGGAGGAGTATTGTATTTTTGTTTGTTTAGTTCTTTCAATTGGTTTCTACATAAGCTATATAGTGATGATTAGATTTGTTTTTCTAATATGTTAATCTTTCTCTTTCTTCTTTACTGCCTTGCTCTGCTCCCCCTCCCTTTTTAAAAAAAAATATTTTTTGTTTGTTTTCTCTGGATGTTGTTGAACTGTTTTTCCTTATTGACATGTTTTCTTCGGTATTGTATCCTTTCTTCGTAAAATATTTTTATTTGTTGCACTTAGGATCTCTCATTACCTCTGTGAGGTAGTGTTATTAAGCTCCATAGAACTCACTTATGGATTACATTGGATATGATGTTGTTATTGTATTTTTCTTTTAATTCGTTTCAATTATTAATTTAATTGAATATGCAATTTTCAAATTTTAGTAGTATTTTTTAGGCAAGGACTGAGTTTTATTGGAGGAATCCCCTGCTTCTACTGAAGTTAAAATTTCCAGTTAGTGATCAGTGAAAAAAAAATATTTTGATATTGAAGTTGAGTGCTTAGTATCAGCAGATTTAGGAATTTTAACTGAGATTTTCTGGATAGTGATAATAAAGACTCGCATATGATAGGAAGACATGTTATGAAGTTGATGAGTAGCAAATATTATACTTTGTTTACATGAGAAGTGAGTTCCTCATATAAAATATGCTTTCGGAGAAACATAATGAGAGATTGAATTTTCTCTAGGTTCAACATTGCGAATGGTCTGCTTATGGCTTGGTATGTGGTGTTACAATGATTTTTTTCTAAAACTCTAAAGTCTTTGAAGAAATAAGAAGATCCTTAATCTTGGGTTAATTATATATATGATTATCGACGAGATGACATCTGATTCTTCCAATTCTTGAGGATGAACAAGTATGGCTTGGAACAAGCAGTAGCTGGAGGAGTTTGTGAGTGTATGCGGTGGTCATTAAAAATTAGTTAGTTTT
>JAKWIY010003052.1:50186710-50252285 GCA_027704805.1 Solanum corneliomulleri | reverse complement strand
ATTAATCTCTGCCCACTCCTCCATCGTATTATCGAAGTCCATCTGAAATTCTTCTTTGAGAAAAGCATGTTATAATCAATTACATATTTTTTATTCCATTGTTTTCGTCCTCGTTCCACTCACTGTGACTTTCTTGGTAGTACTTGCACTGAGAAAGGCTACAAGTGTTATTCTCGTTCCCAAAAATAATTTTTTTGTTTCATGCCATGTGTTATTTTCTTAATAAGTGTTCCATTTTCAAGAAGTTGATGGTGTGTGCGCTGCATCCACTAAGCTTGACAGAAACCTATTTCTTGCTCTTACTACTCCTCATATGGGTCTAACTACGTCATTCATCCACCTATGTCGCACCCTCACAACCATTAAGGCAAGAATCAACCTCATGTCATTCGCCATCCTCTCTACACTTTTCTCTTGCCTTATCTCCATCACATTCTTCTCTTATTTCACATGATACTTTCTAACATGTTACACAAGTTCAATACCTTTGCATTTTCTTTTTAGATGAATTTTAAAGAAAAAGAAAAATCTGGATTTCTCCAACGAATGACACAAGTCTAGATTATTTGCTAAAAGTTTCCATTATAATGCCCTAGTATTGAATTTGATGACACTATAAATCCTGTTGTGAAACCTACAATTGTTCGAGTATAATTGATTTCTAGTGTCATGTCACAAGGATGGATTTGTCAATTTTCTATTGAATGCCTCTCAAAGTGAGAGTTTTTCCATTATATAGAGAGAATAAATATTACACATCCCTAAAGATACGTCATTCCTATCACTAAAGATCAGCTATTCTATCTCTACAAATCTGTGTTGCTATTCCTCCGAATTCTCTATTCAATCATAATATTTATTTCTTTGATTCTACAACAAATCTAGATGATCATGCTAATTTATCTAACTATCTAATTGCATTAATATATACAATTATTTAGATATTCATCATCCTAACATCCCCCCTCAAATTGATGTCGATGGATCAAGAAGCATCAATTTGCCTACTAGAAATTGATGGCGTTGTCATACCATGAATTTTGCAAACGCATCAGCTATTTGAAGAGCACTTGACACATGTGGGAGAGTAATGACTCCTTTATCTAAAAATTCTCGTATATAATGACAATCTACTTCGGTGTATTTGGTCCTCTCATGAAAAACTAGATTACTAAAGAGGAGTAGGATGAGATTGAGGAAATACAATCTTAGCAAGCAACCCGCGAAACAATACAACCTTGGAGCAAGCAATGGACATGGATCGATATTCAGCCTTTGTTGAAGATTTTGACACGCGATCTTGCTTTTTACTCTTCCAAGATATCAATGACTCTCTAAGAAAGTGCACCGACATGTTACTAAACGACGAGTATCAGGATATCTTGCCCAATCAGAATCACTAAAAGTATTAAGACAAATAGGAGAACCACTTGAAAAGAACAATCCACGAGTAGATGTTCCTAGAAGATACCGAATGATGCGACGAACAGCTACCAAGTGGAGATGATGGGGGTCTTGCATAAATTGACTGAGATGTTGAACTGCAAAAGAGATATCAGGCTGAGTAATAGTAAGATAATTTAGAATCCCAACTAATTGTCGAAACATCGTTGGATTAGGAAGAATATCGCCTTCCTTACGATGATAATTCCCGTTCAATTCGAATGGAGTATTTACGGAGGAGGAATCTTGAAGAACAGCCAAAGAAATCAGGTCCTGAGCATATTTGTGTTGGTTTAGAAACACACCTGAAGAAACATTTTTCAAGAAACCTTACCCCTAGAACAAGAACCAGGTTCTTGTAATTTTGTCGTAACACAATAAAACAAAGATTACCGTCGAACCTTCCTAACTCAAGGAAGGAAAAAACCACACACCGAAGTTTCTATTAATTCAAGATTTACAACTCAGTTAAATCAATGAATCTAACTCTAAACTTCTAACCCTTTTTGATCAAATAAATCGAAAACTCTCCACTCAACAAGAAGTCAAACTCGCTTCTTGTTTACAAAAGCTCTCAACTCTTGTTAACTCTAACCACCCAAGAAGTCAAACCCACTTCTTGTTTACAATTCGCACAACCTCTTCCAAAGAAGTCAACCCACTTCTTGTTACAATTCTCTCAAGACTCAACTCCCAAGAAGTCAAACCCACTTCTTGTTACAAATCTAGGAATTATTACAACTCAATAATAAACCTAGAACACATCAATAAAGACTAATAACCCTAGACTTTAATTGATCAAACTTCAATATCCAATAATTCTGAGTAGAACAGGTTTCGTGAACCTGGTTCTTATTTTTCTATGCTGAAGGTGAACCTGGTCCTTGCGTTTCTGTAACAAAGGCCTGTGTTTTTTCTCCAGAAAATACTGCTCTCAAGATGATATATTTCGTGAATATGCAATACGTATCGTTCTGGCTTTGCTGGAAAAATTCTCTCGATTTTTGTGATTGCAAAGACACTTTTTTCCTTCAACTTCTTGATCCTTTTATAGATTTGATTTGCCTTCAACTTCTACAAAGAAAGGAATTACAAATCCTTTTCCTTCTTGAACTTGTCTATATTTACTTCTTTTCCTATTGACTTGAATTGTAATTTCTTTATTTCTTTCCTTCTTTGGCTTGGATTGCTACTTTGTATTTCTTTCCTTCTTTGACTTGAATTGCTACTTTTTTTATTTCTTTCCTCTTTATTTATTTCCATATTGTTTCCTTCTTTCCTTCTTTACAATTCTGCACTTTTTCTTCTTTGCTCAATTCTTTTTTCTTCTTCGCCGCAATCTCTCATTATTGTACACATACGACACCATGCCTTCACTTTATCAATCATCAAAACTATTTTTTTATTTGTTCTCCTACTTCCCAACAATTATGAACTTCCAAACCCAAAAAATATATAAGAGTACCAATATCTTTTATATGAAAACAATCTTTAAGCTGCTGTTGGAGGCTAGTAATTAGTGAAAAATTGGTTCCTGTGATAATAATGTCATCGACATACACAAAAATAAGAACACAAACTATAGATGTTATCCGAAGAAACAAAGACGAGTCATATTTTTTATGCTCAAAATAAAACTGTAGCAAAGTGGATCGAAACTTATCAAACCAAGCTCTTGGAGCTTGTTTTGATCCATACAAAGACCGCTTCAACTTGCATACATCTATTGTAGGCGATGAGAACTAACCAGGTGGTGGTTTCACATAAATATCTTCTTTGATATCACCATGAAGAAAATCATTTTTGACATCCATTTGATAAAGAGACAAGTTTTGTGAAGCAATAATGGCAATGATAGTTCGCATCGTGGTCATTTTTTATACGAGTGCAAAAGTCTCCTCATAGTCCACCCCACACTCCTGTCTATTACCAAGAATAACCAATCAAGCTTTGTACCGATTAAGAGTTCCATCAGAATGAAGTTTGATGGAATTTACCCATTTACATCCAATAGGGCAAACATTAAAGGACATGAAACAATGCCCCACGTGTCATTTTATTTAAGAGCCAAACATTCTTCCTCCATTGCTTTCTGCCAACATTCATGCTTAGAAGCTTGTGAGTAACAAGTTGGAACAGAAATGTTGGGTATAGTAGAGGAAAAGTCATACCAAATGGGAGTACGTGATACTCTGGTAGTGCGTCGAGTAGGCTCAAGAGGACCAAATCTTGAAGAGTTCTCATATTCTAGTTGTGGTACAATTTCAGGCAGCAGATTAGTGTCGGGATTGGATAAAGTTGGCCAACTTCGTTCATACAAAAATCCAGGTCTAAACCTCTTAAAAGAAGATGATATATCCTCAAAAGTAGGAAGAAGAAGAGAAGCAGAAGATGAATCTTCAATCATAGGAAAGAAATATTGATACTCAAAGAAAATAACATTTCTAGAAATACGAAATTTATGAGAACATGGATCATAACAAATAAAACCTCTTTGTGAAGTACTATAACCCATAAAAGCACTTTTAGTAGATTGCACATAAAGTTTATTGCGCTGCGAGGGAGGCAAATGCACAAAACAAATACAACCAAATGTATGAAAATCACTATAGTTAGGATTTTGGTGATAAAGACGAACATATGGAGACTCGAGATTTATCACTTTAGATGGCAATCTATTAATTAAATAGAAAACAGTAGACAAAGCTTCCACCCAATATTCAGATGGTACAGGGACTCAATCAACAAAGTACAATGACATCTAAAAGTTAACGATTTTTACATTCACTAACTCCATTTTGTTGTTGTGTATATGGACAAGAGTGTTGTGAGCCATTTTCTTTGTCAAGTAAGATTTTTTTGAATTCATCACATATATTCTCCACTAAAATCAGATCTTAATAAATTGAAACACATAGATCATTGAGTCTCAATGTAAGCCAAAAATGTCTTGAGCATCTAAAATACCTCAGATTTGGATCAAAGAAAATACAACCCACGTAAATCGACTATAATAATCTATAAATGTCACAAAGTATTTGAAATGGGAATGAAAAACAATTGGTGAAATGCCCAGAACACTCTATGAATGACATCAAAACACTTTGTAGCACGACTACAAAAATTAGAAAAAGGAAGAGTTTTACTTTTGTCTAATTTATAAGTAGAATACTCTATAAAAGCAACTGAAAATTAATTTTTATTTCCCAATAAACAAGAATTTGATAAATTAGACAACACAATAGAATTTGTATATCCTAGACGCTTATGCCAAACCTCAGTCTTATTAGTAGTAGAAGTTTAAGGAAAAGGTAGAACCGAAAGAATGAAAAAGTGTATAGGAAACAATCGTCCAAATTTAGGCACATTCGTGAATATCATCCCCGACACCTGATCCTGCATAAGACAACCATTACGAGAAAAATTCACATCACAATTGTTACGTACAAATTGTCCAACTGAAATAAGACTAGTTGAGAGCTTTGGTGAAACAAAAGCATTCTTGAAAGTTGGAGTAATATCCCCAACCTTGGTAATGAGTAAATTACTACCATTGGCAATCTGTATTTGTGATGGACCTTGATACTTACGAATGATTTTTAGGATGCTCGTTAAGTAGGTCATATGATTGGAAGCACCTGAATCAACAATCCAAAAATTAAATGTAACATCATTACCTTGTAATCCCAATGCTTAAAAGGCTGACATGATCATTTGTTGTACCATTTCATGAGTAAGAACTTGTCTTGAGGATGAGTTATCAATAGTGGAACTATTTATGCCTGCTTGAAAAGCATTGATCCTACAATTTTGAGGGTGTGCGGGACACTTTTTGATAATGTGTCCTTGTTGGTAACAATAATTACAGAATTTCTTGCTACAATTTCTAGCAATATGATCATATTTCTTGCAACTGAAGCATTGAGTTCTAGTCATATCCCTGCCCTTTCCTTTACCTTGAGCAGCAAATACAATAGTGACATCATTTCTTTCTTGAAAGCATTTTGTGTGACAAGATGTTGTTCTTCACGAAGTAATTCCCTAAATCAAACATCCAAAGAGGGAGAGGGGTCACGATTTATCAAGTTAGATCGAACACTCTCAAAGTCAGAGCGTAACTTCATCAAAAATTGGTCTCGCTTGCTTTGATAATGAAGTCCTTGAATCACTGATTGAAATTCAGTAGGTATTTTGGGATAGACAATATCTGTAAATTCAGCCTACAAGTTCTGAAATCCAAAAAAATAATCCCGAACAGATAGACCTTCTTTAGAGTAATTAGCAATTTCATACTCTAATTGAAAGTGCCTTGCGCTATTATCTTTGTTGTAAACCTTTTATATGTAATCCCACATGGCCTTAGTTGTCTTGTACGCCGGTGTCACGACCCAATTCGGGGACGCGACTGGCACCCACATTTACCCTCCTATGTGAGCGAACCAAAACCATCTAAACCTTAACATTTCAATATAATATCAACAGAAAATAATGCGGAAGACTTAAACTCATAAATAAACAACTCACTATTATTAATATTCCCAAAATCTGGAAGTCATCATCACAAGAACATCTATGATCAAACTACTAAACTAAACTATCTAAGAATGTCTAAGAAGCTAAAATACATAAGAAAACTAGTCCATGCCGGAAGTCGAGGCATCAAGACTTATAGAAGAAGGTCCAGTCCAAGCTAGAAGCGTTAGCTCACCTGAGATCCGGTATGACGAAATCTGGCCCGAATTACTGTTGTGTTGAAGTTGACGGAACGTTTGCTGCATACACAAATAACAAAGGGAAACATAAAAGTAGGGGGTCAGTTACAACACACGTACTGAGTAGATATCATCGGCCAACTCAAAATAGAAGATAATATATATCAAGTAATATTATAAATCAACTAATAAAACTCAACATGTAGCAACAACAAGTATCATAATCGTCAATAAATACCATCAAGTTCATTCATGAGGGCTCAAGCCTCATTACCATACTCATTGGGAATTAAGTTCATTATGTTGAGTATATTATCATCTTTCGAGATTCATTATCTTTCTTCCTCTTGTGTCGGTACGTGACACTCCGATCCCCTACCACTATGTGTCGGAACGTGACACTCCGATCCCCTAATGTGTCGGAACGTGACACTCCGATCCCCTATATGTGTCGGTTACGTGACACTCCGATCCCCTATATGTATCGGTACGTGACACTTCCGATCTCCTATATCTACGTGTCGGTTCGTGACACCCGTCCCACTAATACTATGTGCGGAACGTGACACTCCGATCCACTAATACTATGTGGGAACGTGACACTCTGAATCCACTAGATTCAATTCTATCCGTTCATCAAGCCTTCTCTATACTAAGGCATCATCATTAATATTGTAGATTAAAGTATTCTTTCAAGATTTGGGATTCAATGGTTTTCATCATGCTTGTTTTATCACAATCACATAATCATATTCATGCAAGCATACAATTAAGCATATAGACAGGTTTACAATATCATCAACACATATTATTCACTATTAAGAGTTCACTACGAATATCGTAAAAACCATAACCTACCTCCACCGAAGAATGGAATCCACAAGCAAGAAATTCCCAGCTTTGTTTTCTCCCCTTTGATCGACTGCTCTCTCCCTCTTCGTTTCTTCTCTTTGTTTTTTCAAACCCTCTTTCCTTTACCCTAATTAACAATTAATTAAGAATAAAATAGGACAAATAAACCCCCTAATTAACTTAAGGTTACCCCTTTTAACCCCTAAGTAATTAGACTTATAATTGTTAACCCTCAATCTTTATAATTAAGGAAAGAATAGTCAAAAACGACCCTTAAAACGTGTGGAGAAATCCTAAATTGCCTGGGATTGCGCAACCTGTGACGGGCCGTCATGCCTGCGACGGTCCGTCACGCAGGTCGTCACAACTGCCCAAAATCCCATCGTCACCACGGACACCGTGACGGTCCGTCACACCTGTGACGGTCCGTCCTGCACGTCCGTCATGGCGGTCAGAAACTCGTTTCCTGTACCAAATTCTCAAAAGTTGAAGTGTTTTGCAACGGAACTCACGACGGTTCGTCGTGTATGTGACGGCACGTCCTGCAGGTCCGTCACAATTTACAGAGAGTCGATTTTAATATCCAATTTGAAGAATTCTAAGTATGTTGCAATGATACACCCTCGACGGGCCGTCGTGCCTACGACGGTCCGTCGTGGTGTCCGTAGTATGGCCCAGTTTTTCCAGAATAAAATCCGCTGCTTACAAACGACTAAACAGGTCGTTACAGTCGGAGATTATGATCAATAAAAGGGTCAATTGACCTTTTGATCTTTCATTCACCTAACTTTGTTGTATCTGTAGGAGCAGGATAGCTTCCATATATATGGCCCCATAGTTCTTTGCCAGTGACAAATAACTGAAACTGAAACTCCAAAGAAGAATAAGTTTTTCCACTGGAACGAACACTGAAGGATTCAAATTGATGTGAATTCATGTTTTTGAATAGCTATGAAAACTACAAAGACTCAAAGCAACTAGAATGACAAAGAGACAAAGTCCTATGTGATAGGATTGATTATCGACAAACAGTCAACAAAAAACCAAGATGTTCATACAAAATAGAAGGAACCACTGATGATTTTGTGAAACAAGACAACCAAGAGAAGACTCTAATACCATGTAAATTTTCTATTGAATGCCTCTCAAAGTGAGAGTCTTTCCATTATATAGAGAGAATTAAGATTACACATCCCTAAAGATCCTTCATTTCTATCCCTAAAGATCATCTATTCTATCTCTACAAATCTGCTATTCAATTCCTATAAATATGCTTTGCTATCCCTCTAGATCCACTATTCTATCACAATATTTTTTTCTTTGATTCTACAAGGAATCTATATGATCATATTAATTTATCTCACTATTTAATTACACAAATATATACAATTATTTAGATGTACATCATGCTAACAAGATTGAAAATCAACTTGATATATTTTTAGCGTGTTTTTTCATGGAAAGATATAGGAGGATGTAATAGACTGTTTGAATATGTAATAAATGTTTGGTTGATACCTTATATTAGTTTTGTTTCCTAGGCTCTAAAACAGATTCCTCACTCTTTTCACGGATGCAAAAAATCTATTTTTTTTTAAATCTATGTTGATGACATTATAGTCTTTGTGAATGTCTACAAATCTTGTCTCAACATTGCTTCACCATTTTGAAATTCCATTCTCCTTTCCGAACTTTGGCAAGCTTATTTACTTTTTGGGTATTGAAGCGACATATAGATATACACTGGTCTAAATATACACATGATCTCTTGGAAAATAGTAAAAACATCACTGCAATGATATTTCTACTCCCCAGTGTCGTAGTACCAAGAAGCACCCTAGTTAAAATGCTTAATTTCTTTACAAAATCCTCTATCAAATTTTGGTCGGCGGCTACAATATATCACTTTCTCTAGACATGATCTCTCTTACTCTGTTAATAATGTTTGTTGGTTCATGCACAGTCTTACAAATAAATATTGGGCAGCAGTTAAGCGTATCTTGTAACATCCGGAAATCAACTTGTTCATGGTATTATCTTTTCAAACAATAAATTTGACCAACTAAAAGGATGTTGTGATGCAAATCTGGGAGGAAGTATAGTTGATCGGAATTCTGCTATTGGTTTTGAAATTTTCTTATGTTCAGTGCTTGTTTATATCTGTTCTCTCAAACATTAATCTCTCTCGCTCTCTAATATTGAGTCCGTATATCTCTTTCTTGTTGCTTCCCCAATAAACTTCAATGGATTAGTCTATTGTTGAAAGAAATTGGTCTTAATATGAGTGAGACCTATCTTAATGCTTATCAAGTGTTTCACTGTCGTACAAACATATGTAGATTGATTTTAACTTTATTCGACATTTCTTCCTCGAAAAGGAACTTTGGGTTTACTATATTTTGATTCATTACCAGCTTGCAGATTTTCTTACAATATGATAAGTGATTGTAATATAAGGCTTTAGTTACTGAAAATACTGGCTTAAGAAGCTACAACTAGTTACGTGATTGTTGGCTCATATAAATCCACCTGGATCAAGGGACCAGATCGAACCACTTAGAACAAAAATAGAACAGTCTACATAGCAGAAACTAAAAGAATGCAAGATGTCAACGTAAAAATTATCTTATTTAAGTTAGGAAAAAATACGACCTACCAAGTACTATTTCACCATATTTTCACTTAACACGAGCCACTTTTCAAGGTTCTGATCTTTATCTATTCTTCTTATCAATGAGATATGAACAAAGGGAAATATCTTTACCTCTTTGTCGAGGTATCTGTTGTAATTCTGACCCCCAAATTCGCCTTAGGAACAGGTTTATTCTATATGTTCCTTTGACAAAATTACAGCAGTTACGTTTTGTGAAATAAATAAAATAATGACACAATATTTTATCGCGGAAAACCCAACTCACAAGGGTAAAAACCACGACCTACACCTCTGTAGGATTTAACTCCACTTTATTAACTTTCAAGTCTCAACAAAAGATTACAAAGCTATGTAACCTAAGGAATTATAAACTCTAATTCCTAGCTAAGAAATTATAAACTCTAATTTCTAGCTACCCAAAGACATAAAACCCCCCGGTTTTATATCTTACAATGTTCTTCAAGTTCTACAACTTGTCGAACAACTCCTACTCACAAAACTCAGATTGTAAACAAGACTCTTGAATACAATCTTACAATTTTTCCTCACAAATTGCTACACCCCAATAAATCTCAAAATTCTTTCAAACTTCTTGATCGTGTTTTGATCTTCTCTCTATGTAAGTGCACGATTTTTTTTTGATGCAAATAGCTCTCTATTTATAGATCAAAACTTCAACAAATCCTTGTATAATTCAACTTGTATTTGCCTTCTACAAATCCTTGTTGACTTCTACTTGGACTCTTTTTCTACAGAATTTCCTTAATAAATAAGAAAACACAATTTCCTTAAATAGATTTCCTTAAATAGGAATTAGTTTTCGTTCTTTCACTTGGTTTTGAACTCCTTTATAAAAGGAAACTTTTTGTACTTGTTGCTTGTCGAAAAAATAATAATTCCACAGCTTCATAACTTCTAATTCACGTGGTTGACGTTCTCCTTATCCAAGTCGGATTCGTTCTATAAGGAACACGTCTGTACAACCTGTTTCTTTCATCTGTTTCTGTATTTGTCAATTATCAAAATCTTTATCATTTTAACAAATTCCCCCTTTTTGATGATGACAATTATACATTTCGAACTCAGCAAATAAGACACACATCTTCCTTCTTTTGCCATGTTACTACTACAACTCCTTTACTTTGTCATACTTCAAAACAACAATACTTTAACAAATTTCCCCTTTTTGACTATGGCAAATTTTATCTGCTTGCATTGAATAGGTACACATAACTCATATGCAACTGCTTCCCCCTTTTGACATTAGGCAAATTCGATACTCATGGCCACTGTTCTATCACTTACACAAATACTTAAAAATCAAGAACCCAATGAGCTAAAACAAAGCATTAGCATAAACATAGGAGATAGACAGTAACCTGAAACTCAAACCAAACATTAGCATCAATCAAAAAGCATATACACCACAAATGTAATCAAAATTAAACATAAAATCAAGCACTTGTGATGAAAAAAAATTTGGAAGTCAAAGGCTAGAGTGGTTAGGTAATATCAAAAGATGAGAGGATAAATAAAAGTCATTTTTCAGCAGCAAAAATATATTTTGGATTAACAAAATCAGCAGCATTCTCAATTCAAAGTTAACCTTGGTCGATGCACGCTCAATCCCTTTTTTTCTTTTTATATCACTTTTAAGGAACTTGGTCAATCAATCATGTTCTTCTGCAGAAACAACAGTTCACTCATCTTTAATTTCAATAGAGTCAGTAAGGGGAACAAATTTTCTTGAATATCACTTGTAAAGGAACATGTTCTCTCAATATGTTCCTTCGACGTGTACTATCAACTGCAGCACCAATTATAAATTTTATTTTATATCAATTCTAAATCCCAGTTTATATGGTTCCCAATAGAAGAACTAGGTTCGACAAATGTATCTCTCAGCGTTTCCCTTTTACTAGATGCACCCAAGTTGATCCTAACAAGTGAACTTTGTTTAAGTATAGGGTCTCCAAAATATTCCCCCTCACAATGTAAATCCTCCAAGACTTTACTCAATACAAAATATTCCCCCTAAGAACCAGCACACTCTACTTTCTTAATCTGTATTTATAAGGCCCCAAGTAGAGGTGTCCTCCATCAAATTCATCTCAACCACATACCATCACATTGGGATAAGGCTTTTAAAGAAGATATTTGTTTTGGTAGTATTTAGGGTATGAATATCTTTTGGGACAAGTGGAAGAACTAGGTTCAAGTGCATTGACTTTATATTTAATCATGAATAATTGTAGTGCACATACCTTAGATCTCTGGATAATGCTGAACTTAGCTTTAATTTTACCAAGTCTCTCTCCTGTGCTAGATGCAAATACAATGTTATAGGGCATGAGTAGCATGACTTTAAAAGTGGTATAGAGACATACAACTTAATGTACAAAACTGAGCATAGAATTCAATATTAGAGGGCAATATGCGCAATGTTCATTAGCCATTATTGGATACTTATGTAACCTTAATCATCCCCAAGTTTCAAATTGTTCCTTTTGAAAGTGTTTTCCTTGGATGATCATATTTTTGATTGATTGATCATCTTAGTGCGCATAATTGTTAGATACTGCATAGGTTGAACCTGTTTCCTTCAACATGCTTCTTCAGTCTTTCTCCATTTTTTTCAACCATTTTTTTTAAATTTTTTTTTCAATTAATGTTATTCATCCAATCTTCTTCTTTTTTTTCAAGTGAGAGGATTTTTTTTTTAAGTTACAATCATGCATCTGAAACAACATGTTCAATTGGTGAATGTTGTCTGCTTCCTCTCACTTTTCCTGCAAATTCAAATGTTAGATTTAGGAACCCAGACTAGCTTGGGTTCTTTGTATTGACAAAAAGAGATGAATAAGATCTCTATAAGCCCACTTGGGCAGATTATTTTTCCTTGGAGTATACCTGTTCCTTTGAACAGTTTTATAAGTTCCTCTTGCATTATTTTTCTGCACTAGCTTTGTATTTAGGACATATATGTGTTAGAGTGACCTGAGATACCACAAATAATACAAAACATAGGATTCCCATTTATGGATTGTTCATACCCTATTCCAGTTTTAATGTTCCCATTATTGTTACCTAGATGGGTTACTATCATGGAGGATTTTGTCCACTTATTTTCTCTTTCCAGATCACTTCGCATCCTAGTTAATTCAAGAGATTATTCTTCTAGAGTTTTCCTTTCTATTTTTAAAATATTTTGAGTTTGTCGACCTCAAGTGTTTGGTTAGGCAATTCACTCCCTTTTTCTTTACCAAGATCTTTTAATTTTAGATTTTCAGTTCTTAGTTCCAGATTGTGAGATTCAAGTTGCTTGATTTTCCCTTGAAGGTCATGTTTGTTCTTATTAAGATCAATCTGCTCAAACTTTAAGCTAGATAAGGAAGCAAGTAGTTGGCTCTTGGTGTTAACAAGTTCTTGAATTGTGTCTATGGAAGCAAGTAATAAGAATGAAAGTTTTTTCTTAGAGAACTTTACTAGTTTATCTTTTAGGTTAAGAAGATTTACCTCAGTTTCTTTAGAGTCTGATTCAGGTTCAGCATCTGATTCTTCTATCGCCATCAAAGCAATGTCCTCATCATACATGTCTGAAGAACCTGTTCCCCAAGCTGCATACATTGCTTGTTCTTTTTCTTTGTTTTTCTTTTTATTAAAGAGTTCCTTCCTTTCTTTTTCAGTTTTTTCCTTTTTCCATTCTAATTCCCACATTGGGCAATCCTTGATCTGATGATCTGTCTCACCACACTTGAAGCAGCCTCCGCTCTATAGTCTCTCAAGATTTCTTTCTTTTTGGGGTGGTGATTTCTTGCTAGCGTTTAATCCCCTTTTTAAGAGTTTCTTGAAGTTCTTACTTATCAGAGTAAGATCATCATCATCTATGTCAGATTCATCACTTTCAGTTGCTTTAAATCCAAGATTTTTCTCTTTTTTTCTTCAACTCTTTTGTCACATTCATCTCATAAGTTTTGAGATTTCCTATAATTCATCCAAAGTCATATTGGTTAGATCTTTGGCTTCTCTGATTGCAGTAACTTTTATTTCCATGATCTAGGCAGAGTCCTTAGTACTTTGTCTACCTGTTCTCAGTGGTGTATACTTTGCCCAAGGATATTAACTCATTACAACAGTGGTAAATCTGGTGATCATATCTTGAAGTGATTCTCCGGGGTTTCATCTTGAAGGCTTCATATTCAGAACAAAGTCTGGCAATTCTGAATTTACGAACTTGAGTTGTACCTTCGTGAGCATTTTTAAAGTGTCCCATATTTGTTTTGCAGAGGTACAACTAGAGATGCGGTTAGACTCATCAGGTCCTAATCCACATACCAGAATGCACTTAGCTTTTGCATTCTTTCCTAACATCTTGTAATCGGCTTCTCCATACTTTTCTATAGGTTTAGGTACCTTATTCCCTTCACTATCAGTAATAGTAGGAATTAATGGTCCATTAGTAATTCTAACCCATAGTTCGTAATCTTCAGCTTGAATGAAATCTTCCATTCTTGTCTCCACCAAGAGTAGTATTCTCCATTAAATAATGGTTGTCTGTTGATGTGTGCCCTGACCATGCCCAAGAGGAGGTGCAGAATTCATTATGATCTTATCTTGAGTTGTTAGACTCTTCAAAGATAACCCACTCTGATACCAATTGTTGTAATTCTGACCCCCAAATTCGTCTTAGGAACAGGTTTATTCTATATGTTCCTTTGAGAAATTACAGTAGTTACGTTTTGTGAAGTAAATAAAATAATGACACAATATTTTATCGCGGAAAACCCCAACTCACAAGGGTAAAAACCACGACCTACACCTCTGTAGGATTTAACTCCACTTTATTAACTTTCAAGTCTCAACAAAAGATTACAAGCTATGTAACCTAAGGAATTATAAACTCTAATTCCTAGCTAAGAAATTATAAACTCTAATTTCTAGCTACCCAAAGACACAAAACCCCCGGTTTTTATATCTTACAATGTTCTTCAAGTTCTACAACTTGTCGAACAACTCCTACTCACAAAACTCAGATTGTAAACAAGACTCTTGAATACGATCTTACAATTTTTCCTCACAAATTGCTACACCCAAATAAATCTCAAAATTCTTTCAAACTTCTTGATCGTGTTTTGATCTTCTCTCTATGTAAGTGCACGATTTTTTTTTATGCAAATAGCTCTCTATTTATAGATCAAAACTTCAACAAATCCTTGTATAATTCAACTTGTATTTGCCTTCTACAAATCCTTGTTGACTTCTACTTGGACTCTTTTTCTACAGAATTTCCTTAATAAATAAGAAAACACAATTTCCTTAAATAGATTTCCTTAAATAGGAATTAGTTTTCCTTCTTTCACTTGACTTTGAACTCCTTTATAAAAGGAAACTTTTTGTACTTGTTGCTTGTCGAAAAAATAATAATTCCACAGCTTCATAACTTCTAATTCACGTGGTTGACGTTCTCCTTATCCAAGTCGGATTCGTTCTATAAGGAACACGTCTGTACAACCTGTTTCTTTCATCTGTTTCCGTATTTGTCAATTATCAAAATCTTTATCATTTTAACAGTATCCAAGGATATTATATTCCTGTTGTCACCTTGTCATACTGCTCTAGCACACTGCATAGACAATATGCAGTTGATAACATCGGCAAAATATTTTTGTAGGTACTATGTCGCTTAATCATGTTTGTGTTACCAATCTGTGTTAAGAAAATCAGAAATTACTGGTTGTAATAAATCATTCAGAAACACGAAGTAACTGAGATTTTTAGAACCAGTAAATAAGATGAACAGAAATTTATTTGTAAAAAAAAATTTAATTTGTAAAACTTACCAGAATCTGGAATACTCTTTTTTAAAAATTCAGGAAGAAAATCAAGTCCACTGAATTCACAATGTCCCCTTAAGGAAATTATTCCCCTCTAGTATCTAAGGTTTGATTTGGAATATAACCTCCCAGGGTAAAATGATCTTAATCAGTAGAGTATAGATACCAAAAACTCTACTGTCAGCGAATCAATCCACAGCAGGAAAGTACACGAAGAAATATGTGTTTTTAAGAAGAAGGAAGATCAAAAAATTCGTTGGGAAATATTCTGAAGACTGAATGGTATTTATAGGCAAGAATAATATATTCTGAAAGGTTGCTACCCTCAACCTTTCAGAATTGACATGACCATTAATGAAAGGTTGCAAACTTTCAAATGGTATTGACTGTTCCTGAAAGTTGCAACCTTTCGGAACAGTCATGGCGAGAAATTTTGAATATAACGGAATTTAAAATGGGTCACTCGCGCGGATTCGAGTCGGGTCGGGTTAACTAAAAAGTTGAAAATATTTCGGTTAAATTCTGTTATCAACTAATTTATTGAAAAGAATTTTTGGCCATTTAAATTAATTAATAAATAATTAAAATAAATTTTGTCCAAAAAATTATCTCTCGATCGATCAGAAGCCAAAGCCAAAGCCGAAGCGAGCGACGACGACGGCGCGAGGGGGGTCCCTCTTTCCTACCCTTTTAACAATTAATAGGAGTGTTTATTTATTTAAACTCTCCTATTTTCATTTCCATTACCGATTAGGGACTATTGCCTTTTTCAATAAAGCATTAGAGGACTTTTCAAGTTCCCAACCTTTCAAATTCTAAACTTTTCAAATTCCTCTCCTTCCCTCTATTTCCCATCAATTCTTGCTACATACCCAACAGTTTGTCCATCACAAAAATAATCTTTTCAACTGTTTTGATGATCACGACAAACTACGCAATCACTTCAGCCACGTCGTAACCACACAAACACTTTTAACGTTACTTCCCTATGTCAGATAGATCCATCTGGCTTCATTTGCTCACCAAAATTCTTCCTATCAGTAATTCCCCATGTCTATAATATTTCACCTATTCGGAAAAATAAAATGGAGTGAATAGAAATAAAGCATTAGTTTAATAGTGCAACACTTAACTTTTGATTCTTTCTACGGATAGTGGTCATATTGAAGAGGATAAGAAGGATTTGGTTCGAGATGTTCATAGATTTTCCAGATATGGTGTTCAGATATTAGACTCTATCAAGGGTTGTCTCATCGTTCTGAATCTTCCTTTGAGAAAAATGTGAAAGCCAAACAAGGTCAGGATCCAATTTCAATTGTATTGAGGGAATCTGTGCTTAAAATATTTCATGATATAGGTCTGAGCTAGTTCATATATTCTAGCATGTTGCAACTTCAATTGAGAGGTGAAGGTTAAGACATGGTGTCCTAGACTTACCTAACTCTATCTATATTTTGTTGTCTTGTCTATTTATTTTTCAAAAAAGCCATTGTATTTTGGGTCCAGTTTTGGAACTTGTAATTTTTTAGTTTAGTAGCTTTGTACTTGTGACTTCCACTTTCTATGAGCAATCTTTTTTTTTTTTATAATTATTATTATTATTATAACTATTATATATATGTGTATATATATATACAATGCCTTACTACTATGTAAGAGTAGGTTTCTTCATGATACGAGATCGGTTCATGACAATTTACTAACATAGATTCCTAAAAATTTAAGAATTGCATCTCAGTACTAGTTTTTGTGAATTTCCATTTAAATGAATTGATTCAAAAAAGTTTAACAATCTAAACTCCACTCTTAGTCAGGTAGTCCATAACAGAAGTTGTACATTAATTGTTAAGTCCACATATGTTTTAAAATTATTCAGAATTCTTTGATGATATATGTAATAAAATAGAGAGACCGAATATATGTTATGCTTTTGTGATATCTATAATGAAACCCATAAAGATAATATGATAAAGATTTAAGGAAATTTAATATGAAACGGAGATTAAGAAAATAGATAAGTTCTCAATATTATATCAAAAGGTAATCCAAATAACTATGTACATATTTAACAGGTTGTTATAACGTCAAAATTTGCCATCTTGTTAAAGTAGAGAATGTTATCGTCAAACTCTGTAGTTGTGTAGTGTTTTACTTGATCACTAACTCCGTAGTTGTGAATCACCCAGCGATAACCTTGAAGACTTTTTTTTTGGCCTACAAGAATCTTTTCTTTGTTTAATCACCTAGCAATGGCTCGACATCCAATTTTGTTTTATTAAAATTAGAGGGTCCATGTTAGAGAAATGTTGCCACATTAATCGGACATCTGGCCAAGTACAATTTTACCCATATAGTCTATTTTTCATTGAGAAATTAGTGATATTAAAACTTTGAGCAAAAGTAAATGTATTTAATAAGTTTATACAACATATCTTGACGTATTAGGACACTTTATTTTTATTGAAATAAAAGAAAAAACTGCTACCGAAGTTAGACAAGAATAAGTTGGACCATGTTTTAAAATGATTATTACCTGAAAAAAGGTTAAGAATTTGTAAGTAAAATTATTTGCACTTGAACGTCTCATCAAACAATTTTTAATTGTACTTTGGATTTGTAAATTTCATAAAAACTTGTTTCAAAAGTATTGATTGGGAGAGAGGAAAGCGTGATATGGCCGAAGCGGAGTGGATAGTCATGTAGGCTAGATATACGTGAATCACATTAGATATACATTAATATACATTTATCTAGTTAATTCACATGTAAGCTAGATACATGGGAGAATTGTAAAGGAGATGGGAGAAATGTACGGAAGTTATGTATCCCAAATACATTGAAATCCACTTTTATGCAATGTATCTAGAATAAATTACACCTGATTTTAGCCTCATATATACTGAGATACATGCATCTTATGTATCTTGACAAACAAAAATCTCGAAAAAGATTCATAAAATCTGTGTAATTAACTTCTAAATTATAAGATTTCTATAAGTTGCCATTAGGTTATGATCCAAATATAGCCCAAACGTATTTAAGGAGTACGGAGCCAAAAGGGTACAAAATATTAACAAAAATTTCAAAACGGTATATAAAATTTTATATTAACCAAAACGGCAAAATCGCTGCATCAACAGCGATTTACTTCCCCAGAAAAAGTAAAATCGCTGCAGAGGCAGCGACTTTGCAAAATGTGAATTTTCTTTTAAAAAAAATGAAATCGCTACCTAGGCAGCGATATTAATTTTTTTTTTAAAGTCGCTGCCTAGGCAGCGATTTAGAATTTAGAACTTTTTTTTTAAAAAACTTTTTTTTTTTTTTGAAATGTGAAAGTCGCTACCCACGGAGCGACTTTTATAAAAAAAAATAAAAAAAATTGAAGGTGCAAAGTCGCTGCACAGGCAGCGACTTCTACAAATTTTTTTATTTTTTAATTTTTTTTCTTAAAAAATTTATGGAAACAATGTGGAATTTTTTTGAAAAAAATAAAAATTTAAAGTAGCAATTTTATAAAATAAAAAACAATTATAATATTTTTATATAAAATTGCTGCTTTAAATTTTATTTTTTTAAATCGCTACCTAGGCATTTTTGTTAATCTTTGTTATGCTGCTTTAAAGTGTCCACATTTCAATTTTTTTTTTAAATCGCTACCTAGGAAGCGGTTTTTTTTAAAAAAAAATGGCAGCGATTTATAATTATTTTTTTTAAATATGTAATTTGCTCAGCAAATTTATAATTTTTTTTTTAAAAAAAATGCAAATCGCTGCGATTTTCCAAAAATAATTTTTTTAAAAAATAAAATTTAAAGCAGCAATTTTATAAAAAAAATATTATAATTTTTTTTATATAAAATTGCTACTTTAAATTTTTATTTTTATTTTTAAAAAATTCCACATTGTTTCCATAAATTTTTTAAGAAAAAAAATTAAAAATTAAAAAAAAAATAAAAAAAAATTGTAGAAGTCGCTGCCTGGGCAGCGACTTTGCACCTTCAATTTTTTTTATTTTTTTTATAAAAGTCGCTCCGTGGGTAGCGACATTCACATTTCAAAAAAAAAAAAGTTTTAAAAAAATCGCTGCCTAGGCAGCGATTTTCCTTATTTAAAAAAATTCTAAATTCTAAATCGCTGCCTAGGCAGCGACTTTATTTTTTTAAAAAGAAAATTCACATTTTGCAAAGTCGCTGCCTCTGCAGCGATTTTACTTTTTCTGGGGAAGTAAATCGCTGTTGATGCAGCGATTTTGCCGTTTTGGTTAATATAAAATTTTATATACCATTTTAGAATTTTTGTTAATATTTTGTACTCTTTTGGCTCCATACTCCGTATTTAAGCCTGAATAACTTTTAAAGATAAAAAGAAAAGATAATATTTTGAAAAACCTAGTCTAGAAATTACCCTTAAAACCACAATTCCCAAAAATGGTGATGAGCGGAAAGTTGCCTGATGAAATGATAGAATAGATAGTCTCACGGATGCCTGTTAAACTGGTAGGTCAATTTCGTCGTGTTTCAAAGCAGTGGTTTTCTTTTCTTTCAGATGTGAAATTCATAAAAGCCAACCTCAATTTTTAATCAAACAAAAATGAACAATTAAAGCTTATTCATATATCTGATGTTTCTCAATCCCTTCACTCTCTTCATATTAAACCTAACCCCCAAAATGGAATTGATGTAATTTCAAACGGGCTTAGTTTTCAAGGAAAATGGAAGAAATGTAAGGGGAGGCACAAAACAACACAAGTAGGATACAACACCTACTAGGATCGACTTCAAGACAATCAACCAAATATACTTCACCAATTTACCAAAAGAAATTCACCACTATATTAACCAAGCTCAAATCAGCAACACATCAACTAAATCACAAGCAAATATGAAATTATAAATATGCAAGTGACACACGAGATTTATACGTGGAAAACCCCTTCGGTGTGAAGGATAAAAACCACGGGACTTGTAGGAGTCCACCCTACTTCTTCTCTTATTATGCAAATTGAGGGTAAAAACACCCAAATCAGTATACAAGGATGTCACAGCCCACCAACAACAACATACATAAGAATCAACACAAAAAGAGAAGAGAAATTGAGAAATGTCACCCAAAAAACGCAGATTACAGCAGCTGCAATAACAGACGATCAAGAACACTGATTGACGATCTGAACGGTCAAGATGTATTGCTATGTGTTGTGAACCATCGGTGAAAATTTCAGTACGATCCAACGGTTGGATCTCCGGAAAACTGAAATTCTGTCAAGGCTCTCAAACCCTATCTCAAAAATTTGTTCTCTCTATCTCACCCACTCTCTCTCCGTTTTTCTGCTCGTTTTTCACCTCAAAAAACAGACCCTTAAGCCAGCAGCTCCCCCAAAAGACTTCTAGAAGAAGTCAACAAAGCCCAAAATATATGGGCTTTCACTTATATAAAAAAAAATATCAAATGGGCTGGATTTCTCTTAACAATCTCCCCCTCCAGCCTAGTTCGGGGAGACCAAACATAAAAGGTCATCAAGAAGACATACCTGCAAGCTTGGAACAAAATTCAAGCTTGCTTCGAGGGACCACCTTTGTCAACATATCAGCACCATTCTTGTTGGTGTGAATCTTCTTCAACTTCATTAGTTGTTCTTCAATGACAACACGCAACCAATGATATCTCACATCAATATGCTTTGTGCGAGCATGGTACATGCTGTTTTTGCTCAAGTCCATAGCACTTTGACTATCACAAAACACAACATACTCGCTTTGCTTCAATCCTAACTCTTGAAGGAAACGCTTTAACCAAAGCATTTCTTTGCTTGCTTCCACTGCTGCTATATATTCTGCCTCGGTTGTAGACAACGCTACACACTTCTGTAGCTTGGATTGCCATGAAATGGCTCCCCTGCAAATTTGAACAAGTAACCCGAGGTAGACTTCCGGTTATCAAGATCTCCAGCCATGTCAGCATCCGTAAATCCCTCAAGAATAGGCTCACCACCTCCAAAACACAAACTCAGATTTGATGTGCCTCGCAAATATCTTAAGATCCACTTTAAAGCTTCCCAATGAACCTTGCTTGGATTTGCCAAGTATCTGCTAACCAATCCAACAGCATGTGCTATATCCGGTCTTGTACACACCATGGCATACATCAATGAACCAACAGCAGAGGAGTAAGGAATATGAGACATACTTTCCTTTTCTTTATCGGTTGTAGGACAACAACGCTTGCTCAACTTGAAATGGGCTGCAAGTGGTGTATTAACTGGCTTGGCATTCTTCATATTGAACCTTTCAAGCACCCGTTCAATATACTTTTCTTGTGACAACCAAAGCTTACCAGCTTTTCTATCACGAGTAATTTCCATACCAAGAATTTGCTTCGCAGGACCCAAATCTTTCATATCAAAGGACTTTGACAAATCCTCTTTCAACCTGCAAATCATCTCAACATCTTGTCCCACAATCAACATATCATCAACATACAAGCAAAGGATAATGAAGTTACCTTCAGAGAATTTTCTAAAATACACACAAGGATCTGCAGTAGTCCGCTTGTACTCATTACTACTCATGAAGGAATCAAACTTGTGATACCATTGCCTTGGTGCTTGCTTAAGTCCATAGAGACTCTTTTTCAACTTGCAAACAAAATTATCTTTTCCCTTAACTTCAAATCCTTCCGGCTGCTCCATGTAAATCTCCTCATGCAAATCACCATGTAAGAAAGCAGTTTTAACATCAAGTTGTTCAAGTTCAAGATTCAAACAGGCAGCTAGTCCCAAAATCATACGAATGGAAGTCATCTTCACCACTGGTGCAAAAATCTCATCGAAGTCGATGCCCTTTTTCTGATGGCATCCCTTCACCACTAACCTTGCCTTCCGCTTCACTAGCTTGTTGTCAACTTTCTTGTTCTTAAACAACCACCTGTTCTTCAAGACTTTCTTCCCTTTTGGAGGCTTCACCAAGTCATAGGTTTCATTCTTCTTCAAAGAATCCATCTCCTCTTGCATAGCCTTGAGCCAATGGTCTTTGTCTGAATGTGACAAGACCTCTTGAAGGCTTTCAGGCTCCCCCTCATCAGTGATTAGGATGTATTCTGAACTTGGATAAAGTCTTGAAGGTTGACGAACTCTGGTCGATTTTCTAAGTGTTGGCTCTTCTACCTGTGGGCTGGATTTCTCCCCCTGATTAGAAGACTCTCCATGTTGAACATCTACAGCTTCATCATCAGGTTGTGGTACAACAACATCAGGTTGTACCTCTTCAATATGGTCATGTTCATGAGCAATTTCATGACCATCCTCTGGAGCATCACCTGTTAATGATCATCTGCAGCAGAAACATGAGGCATGGGCATATCAATAACATCATGAGAGAAATTAGAATAATAAGTCTTATCAGCACCCAAAAGATGAAAACCCATCTCGTGCTCATAAAAGACAACATCTCTTCTTCTCACAACTTTTTGCTTTGCTGGATCATAAAGTCTGTAACCAAACTCTTCATCACCATATCCAACAAACACACAAGGAGAAGTCTTGAAATCAAGCTTCAATCTATGTTCCTTCGGCACATGCATAAAACCTTGCATCCAAACACCCTCAAGTGAGAATAAGAGGGGTCTTTCCCAAACCAAACTCTCTCGGGAATATCAAACTCCAAAGGAACTGATGGTGCTCTATTTATCAAATACACAGCAGTTCCAACTGTTTCACCCCAAAATGACTTAGGAAGATTGGACATTCTAAGCATGCATCTCACTTTCTCAATAATGGTTCTGTTCATCCTCTCGGCAACGCCATTGTGTTGTGGGGTACCCGGTTCTGTTCTCTCATGTCGAATGCCATATCTTGAGCAATATGCTTTAAACTCATTTGAAGTGTATTCACCTCCATTATCAGTTCGAAGACGCTTCAGTTTGCAATCTGTCTCCCTTTCAACCATTGCATGAAACTTCTGGAAGATACCGAACACCTCACTTTTGTGCTTCATCATATAAACCCAAGTTCTCCGAGTAGCATAGCATATCAATAAAAGTAACAAAGTATTTGTTACCACCAAGTGATTCCACCTCTATGGGACCACACACATCAGAGTAAACCAACTCTAACTTCACTTTTTTCTTGTAGATGTCCTCGGAAAAGAAACTCTGTGTTGCTTTCCTACTAAACAATGATCACAAGGGTCAAGTGAAATAGTAACATCAGCAGGAATAAGAGACTTACGGCCAACAGCTTTATACCCTTCTCACTAACATGCCCCAATCTTCGGTGCCATAAGTTAGGAGAAGTTTTCTCCTCAATAGCATTAAACTCACCACTACACACTTTCAAATGTGTCTTATACAAGGTGCAACAAAGCTTGCCACGAGCAACAGTCAAGGAACCCTTAGACAATTTCCATTTACCCTCACCAAAAGTGTGCTTGTAACCCTCTTCATCAAGTACGTTAGCAGACAATAAATTGAGGCGTAAATCTGGAATGTGGCGTACATCTCTCAACGTCAAATAGCACCCAACATTGGTTTGTACTCGAATATCTCCAATGCCAACAATACTTGCTGAGCTCTGGTTCCCCATCTTCACACTACCAAAATCTCCAGCTCGGTAGTCAATAAAGTACTCCTTATTAGGAACACAATGATAGGAAGCTCCTGTATCAATAAGCCATTCAGTGTCAGAACTATCAACATGACAACATTCTCCGATAGCACATATCAAAGAAACACGATCATCAGAACTGGAAGTTGTAGCAGCTGTATTCTTGTCATCACCCTCTTTATGATGGTCATTTTTCTTATTTTGCTGGTCTCTTTTCAACTTGTAGCAAAACTTTTGAATGTGGCCAGGCTTGCTACAATAGTGGCATATTGTAGGTTCTCTTCCATCCTTGGACTTTGACCTATACTTTGACTTGCCACGCCCTTTGGGACCTCTACTCTTGCTTCTTCCTCTATTCTCTACCACAAGTGCCTGCGAAATATCAACACCCATCTCCTTTCTTCTAAGCTCTTCATTGAACATGCTCTCTTTGATGACATCCAATGAAAGCGTACCATCTGGAGCTGAGTTGCTGATGGACACAACCAAAGTTTCCCAACTGTCTGGCAAAGAACTCAAGAGGAATAAAGCCTGCAACTCATCATCAAGAACAATTTTCATAACAGTCAACTTGTAATAATATCTTGAAAGTCGCTAAGATGCTCAGAAACAGACTTCCCTGGCTTCAACTTGAGATTAACAAGCCTCTTAATCAACGAGGCCTTGTTATGAGCGGTCTTCCTCTCATAAAGACCCTCCAATTTTCTCCATAGTTCAAGCGGCTCAGTCTCCTAGGATACATGATTGAATATGCTAATATCAATCCACTGTCTGATTGTCCCCAAGGTCTTTCTCTTCAGCTTTTCCCATTCTTTATCTATCATCTTCTCTGGCTTAGTGAGCTGGTCATCTTTCTTTGTTTTATCCACATCAATTGGGTCAAACAAATCCTTGCAATAAAGCAAATCTTCCATCATCGGACGCCAAATGGAATAATTAGTTGATGTCAGTTTAACCATAGAGTTATTTCCATGCTCCATGTCTATGGTTTAACACTCCGCTCTGATACCAAATGTAGGGGGAGGCACAAAACAACACAAGTAGGATACAACACCTACTAGGATCGACTTCAAGACAATCAACCAAATATACTTCACCAATTTACCAAAAGAAATTCACCACTATATTAACCAAGCTCAAATCAGCAACACATCAATAAATCACAAGCAAATATGAAATTATAAATATGCAAGTGACACACGAGATTTATACGTGGAAACCCCTTCGGTGTGTGAAGGATAAAAACCACGGGACTTGTAGGAGTCCACCTACTTCTTCTCTTATTATGCAAATTGAGGGTAAAAACACCCAAATCAGTATACAAGGATGTCACAGCCCACCAACAACAACATACATAAGAATCAACACAAAAAGAGAAGAGAGAAATTGGGAAATGTCACCCAAAAACGCAGATTACAGCAGCTGCAATAACAGACGATCAAGAAAACTGATTGACGAATGAACGGTCAAGATGTATTGCTATGTGTTGTGAACCATCGGTGAAAATTTCAGTACGATCCAACGGTCGGATCTCCGGAAAACTGAAATTCTGTCAAGGCTCTCAAACCCTCTCTCAAAAATTTGTTCTCTTATCTCACCCATCTCTCTCCGTTTTTCTGCTCGTTTTTCACTCAAAAAAACAGACCCTTAAGCCAGCAGCTCTCCCAAAAGACTTCTAGAAGAAGTCAACAAAGCCCAAAATATATGGGCTTTCACTTATATAAAAAAAAATATCAAATGGGCTGGATTTCTCTTAACAAGAAAATTGTTGGTTTATGTAATGGCTTGGTATTGGTGTTGAATATGGAAGATGTTGCATTTTAAATAAACCCCACAACCTTAGAATACTGTAGAATTCCAAACTCTCCTCTAGCTCTTCCAGGGAGTGCTAGCTATATCAGGTATGCCCTTGGGTATGATTTTGCTAGTGATGATAATAAGGTTATTACTCTTTCTTGTTAAAGAGGTTTTCTTCATGGTGATTTTTTTCTGTACATTTGTGGATGTCTTCTCCGCGAGAATGGGTTTTTAGAGGAGACTTGAGAGTATATCTTATAATGGTTCAATTCTGAGTCACGATTCTGAGGTTTTCGTAAATGGGGCTTTGCATTGGCTGGCTCGTAAATATTATGGTTCTGTGTCTGTAATTGTTGCTGTTAATCTAACTGATAAGAAATTCTTCGAGGTGCCTATGCCTACCATTACTACTACTTCTCTTTTGCACTTGTATGGAATTGTGGATCTTAAAGGGTGTCTTTGTGTAATGGTTAATAGAGTAGATGATTATGAAACTGATGTTTGGATGATGAAGGAATACGGGGTTATGGAGTCGTGGACCAAATTTAGTGTTGTAAAAAATACTCCTTTTTGTCCCAAAGCCGTGTGTTTTATCAGTGATGATGAGATTGTATTAGCTTCCCCTAGGAAAGGGAAGTTGATTGTCTACAATAAGAAAAATGAAGAATAGAGAGAGATTAATGTAGAGGGAATAACTTCTAACTGTATAAGAATTACAACTTTCATGGAGAGTCTTGTCTCTCCTATGATTGGCAGGGAAATTGAGGATAGTGACGACATCGCTTGATACAGTATTCTGATATGATGCCTTAATCAGGTATTGATTTCTTATTCATTTTGCATTGTATTTATTTGTTCCTATATTTTGTTTCGTAGGAGCCATAGAGTTTTATGCATGATTTTTCTTCCTCGTCGAGTTAGATAAATAATAGGTTTCTTATCCTGTAGAGTTTTGTAATGAAAATTCTTATGTCATGTTTTTTCATATTTTAACTCTTCTTTGATTCATTAGTTAATTAATCTCACAATAGACTGCCGTCAATATCTAATTGATGAACAAAGTAAAATAACGTTTTATGTTGCTACCTTCTTGATTGGATAATTGTCAAGGCGTACTACAGATACAAATATCAGTGTTGGCTGGTAGTATATATCTATTGTTTTCTAAAAGTGTGAAGATTCAAATTCAAAAGTCCAAAAACCATTTATCTATTTTAATTAATTCACAAAAAAGTAAAAACAATTATCACAATAGTTTTTAGTTTCTTTCCATTCCTCTAATATGAAATGAAACGACAATATATTACTATGCATTTTGTTCTTTCGTTGTAATTTAATGCACAATGTATGAATTGTAGATGATCTTCCTTTTCATTTTTTGAATTAATTGATAAGTACCTTAAAGTGTTTATAATATTTCCATATATACCACACCCAAGTGATTACTCAGATGCAATTCTGATCAATTTCTAAGTTATGTTTTTATTTCTTGAACAATCCTTGAGTTCTAAAAAAAAAAACTTAATATTTGTGCAGCTTCTCTCATATTCCAAATAATGCATCTTACTGACAATAACGTTATATATGATTCAATTTTTCTCTCAGCTAATATAAAATGTTTGTGCTGAAATTCTACACTTTTAGCCATATATGTTGCTTCGTTTTCAAATATTCCTCTAAAGGTGCTATAGCCTACAAGGATTGCATATGCATCTATATGTTAAAGTGTGATGCAATAGAGTACCATTTGATACATGTTATGTGCCTTTTGCAGGGATATACATTTGCTTCTATGGATCACAGAGGCCTTGATCTCAATATACTTTACTTCTTAAGGAGAGTTATGAAAGTAAACTTGCACTTTGATTTTTTGTATTGTCAGTACAAAGGGCTTCCAAACATATTTTTGATTTGCAATGTTTTAAGATATTGTGCTTAGTTATTTGTTTTTTTCTTGAAAATGGGAATATTCCATATTTCATAGATAATACACAGTCCATGATTTCTTCATGATTCGAGTTCGGTTCGTGAAAATTTATTTACATATATTCCCAAAAATTTAAGAATTGCATCTCAGTACTTGTTTTTGCGAATCTCTATTTAAATAAATTGATTAAGAAAAGTTTAAGAATCTAAACTCCACTCTTAGTCAGGTAGTCCATAGAAGAAGTTGTACATTAATTGTTACGCCCAATATGTTTTTAAATTATTCATAATTATTTGATGATATATGTAATAAAGTGGAGAGACCGAATATATGCTATGATTTTGTGATATCTATAATGAAACCCATAAAGATAATATGATAAAGATTTAAGGAAATTTAATATGAAACGATGATTAAGAAAATAGATAAGTTCTCAATATTATATGAAAAGTTAATCCAAATAATTATGTGCATATTTAATAGGTTGTTATAACGTCAAAATTTATCATCTTGTGAAAGTAGGGAATATTATCGTCAAAACTCTATAGTTGTGTATAGTTGGTTGAGCTAGTAGTGTTTTACTTGATCACTAACTCTGTATTTGTGAATCAACCAGGAATAATCTTGACGACTTTTTTTTTGCCTACAAGAATCTTTTCTATGTTTAATCACCTGGCAGTGGCTAGACATCCAATTTTATTTTTTTTTTAATCAAAATTACAGAGTCCATGTTAGAGAAATGTTGCCACATTAATCGGACATCTGGTCGAGCACAGTTTTACCCCATATAGTCTGTTTTTCATTGAGAAATTAGTGATATTAAAACTTTGTGCAAAAGTAAATGTATTTCATTAGTTTATACAACACATCTTGACGTATTAGGAAAATTTATTTTTATTGAAATAGAAGAAAAAACTGCTATCGAAGTTAGACAAGAATTTGCTGGATCAAGTTTAACAATTATTATTACCTGAAAAAAGTTAAGAATTTGTGTAAAATTATTTGCACTTGAACTTCTCATCAAACAATTTTTAGTTGTACTTTTGGATTTACAAATTTCATAAAAATTTGATTCAAAAGTATTGATTTGGAGAAAGGAAAGTGTGATATGGCGGAAGACGAGTGGATAGTCATGTAGGCTAGATATATGTGAATCACATTAAAAACACACTAACATACATTTATCTAGAGTAATTCACATGTAAGCTAGATACATGGGCGAATTGCAAAGGGAGATGGGAGAAATGTACGGAAGGTATGTATCCCAAATACATTAGAATCCACTTTTATGTAGTGTATCTAGAATAAATTACACCTATTTTTTGGCCTCATATATCCTTAGATACATGTATGTGGATGTATCTTGACAAACAAAAATCTAGAAAAAGATTTATAAAATCTATGTTATTAACTTCTAAATTATGGGATTTCTATAAGTTGCCATTAAGTTATGATCCAAATATAGCCCAAGAGTATATAAGCCCGAGTAAATTTTAAAGATAAGAAGAAAAGATAATATTTTGAAAACCTAGTTTAGAAATTACCCTTAAAACCACAATTCCAAAAAATGGTGATGAGAGGAAAGTTGCCTGATGAAATGATAGAAGATATAGTTTCACAGATGCCTGTAAAAATGGTAGGTCAATTTTGTTGTGTTTTCAAGCAGTATGTAACACCCCGTAGCCAAAACAAACCAAAAATTAGTTTTTCAAAATAATCTGCAGGTGCTACCAACAGTGGCATCGAGAACCGTAGCCTAAACCACGGTCCATCCTGCACAACCGTCAATGGGATTAGAAACTCCCAAAAATTTCAGCCTAGAAAAATCGGTTAAGTCTTGGACGAAGGACGAACTTACGGTCTGTAGGTCAAACGACGGTCCGTAGTCCGTGACCGTCGATCAAGTCTCCCTTCAACCACTCTATGACAAGAGCTATGGATGACCGACATAGTTCATAGGTGGACAGACGGTCCGTCGGTGGAAAATTTGAAGTCAGTTAAAGGGAAATGCAGTTGGGTCAACTTAAAATGATCATAACTCTTAGTACTAAATGAATTAGGTCTCCCATGACCTACCCACTGATAGATAATTAAATTATCTTTCCACATCCACCAACCTTGCTAAATTCAGACCTCCGAGTAAAACGTTATGCCCATTTTAGTAAAGTCCTGTTGAACAGTCCCTCACGACGGACCCAACGACGGGCGTCTGGCGTACGATGGACCGTCAGTCCTGGCCGTCGTGAGGCCCGACAGCAACCTTCCCAAGGGTCTTTTTGACCTTTCCCACTCCGCTTAAACCCTAAGTTACGTCATTTTGACCCTAAATCATCAGATTTTAGTCAGTTTAAGCCTAGAAACATAATTAAAACATATCCAAGTCAAATCATTGAATCAAAACTTATAAAATTAGAAGCAAGAGAGGAGAAAAAAGCTCAAGAACCCTAGTTCAAAAATGCCACAAGCTCCAGCAGTTCCAGCCCCGAAACTTAAGTATTTTTCCGTGGATCTCATCAGGTATGTGAGATTTCACTAGTGGGTTCCTTTCATCCATTGGGTCCCTAATTTTCAGTCAAATTCTTGATTCTCTTATCATGATTAAACCTAATGTTTCTAGAACTTTGTTAGAACTTCATGAATTTATTAAATATATGATCCAAATCAGATTTCATGTTATTACTCAGATTATCGCATGAATTTCAGAACCCTAGCTTTGTATTTCTTTAGTTTTTAAATTACACATGGTAGGTCATATATTTCAGACACTTATGATATACATGCCTCAGTTAAAATGCATAATTACCAGATTAATTGTTGCATTCTTAGTTTGCATGTTCAGTTTCGAGCTATCCAGTATATAACAAAAATTGAGATATAATCAGTTAATTTACAGAATTAATTGGCAGTAGCATTATACCGAGTTGGACAAGAGTTTACCGTACCCAAAAGTCCCAGAACTACTAGTCAAGTAGGTTGTAAGTCCCCTTTGTGGTCAATCAGTTTAGTGATCACGCCAGCATGCCTTTATACCTTTGGCAGGGTATATTGGATCGTCTCGATGGGGCGTTTACATCGGACTCCATATTTAGATCATGTGGTTTTATTATCGATTATTAGTAGCTCCCCTAGTTCAGTCAGACTCTCTGCATTGAATATTTATCAGTATATTCAGTATTAAGTTTCAGCATGTTATAAATTGGTCATTGCATCCAGTTAGCTCAGAAATCAGCACATCACGTTCAGATTATTATACTTGTTTTTTGTGCTTATTCAGTTATGTTTTATTTCTTCTTTACTCTATTCTACATGCTCAGTACCTTTCAAGTACTGACGCATACGTGCACTACATCTTCTCGTGATGTAGGTTCAGGTTCATAGAATCTATATCACGCATAGATCGATTTTGCGATCTCCAATTCAGCAGATTCAGTGGTGAGTCCTCATTCTCTGAGGACAATAGTCATGAGTTTCATTTCTGTCTTTAGTCATTTAGTTTCAATTTTCGCTAGATATAGCTGGGGCTTGTCCTTGTATTTCTAGTCTAGTTTAGAGGCTATTTTCAGACATAGTTTGATTCAGCTTAGTATTAAGTTAATATTTCTTTTGAATTAAACTCATTGTTTTCAAATATCTCAGTTATAGAATATGAGTATTCCCCATATTTTCATTTTAAGTATGATTTAGATTCCGCAATAGTTTATTATCTTTAGTATGCTCATGATCATACCAGTAGGGTTAGCTTGGGATCACTTGTGGTCCAAGGTTCCGTGTTTGCTTCTCGGGGGTAGCTCGAGGCGTGACAAAACTTGGTATTAGAGCACTAGGTTCAAGTGTCCTAGGATGTTTGAAAAAGACGTACTAAGTAGAGTCCTTTTCATGGGTATGAAGTGCACCACATCTAATGTTAGGGAGACTATGAAGTGTTTTAGGAAAAACTTCACTTTCTTGTTACTCTTATCATGCGTAAGGTATGATCTTATTCCATTCTAACTTGACGTTATACGTTTCAGATCATGCCTCCTCATAGAGCTAACAACAGGAATGCAAATGCTAGGAATGCAAACGCAACTCCTCCAATCCCAGATCAAGAAGTCTCCAATGCCGAGTTCAGGAATGCCATACAGATGTTGGCTCAGAGTATGACCCTCAGAACAATCAGGTTCATGATCCTATGAATGAAAATATTGGATCAGCAGCAGCAAGGGTCCATGACTTTGTTAGGATGAATCCGCCTGAGTTCTTAGGATCACAGACTAATGAAGATCCTCAGAATTTCTTGATAAAATCAAGAGATCTTTGAGGTGATGCTGCTTACAAGGAATTATCGGGTTGAGTTAGCGTCATACCAGCTGAAAGACGTGGCTCCTATCTGGTACACTCAGTGGAAGGAGAATAGGGGTGCAAATGCAGCTCCTATTACTTGGGATTGCTTTAGTGAGACTTTTCTCGACAGGTTTTTCCCAATAGAGTTGAGAGAAGCAATGGCCCAAGAATTCATGAACTTGAGGCAGGGAAACATGACAGTCCAAGAGTATGGGCTGAAGTTTAAACAACTCTCCAGGTATTCTCCTCACATGGTTGCTGAATCCAGGGCTCAGATGAATAAGTTCTTGTATGGAGTATCAGATTTGGTGAAGACAGAGTGCA
The DNA here is from genome assembly GCA_027704805.1 of Solanum corneliomulleri. Lineage (NCBI taxonomy): Eukaryota > Viridiplantae > Streptophyta > Magnoliopsida > Solanales > Solanaceae > Solanum > Solanum corneliomulleri. The sequence continues at coordinate 50,219,822 of JAKWIY010003052.1, read as the reverse complement.
GAAATGCTATGTTGCTGGGAGATATGAACATTTCTACGCTTATGACTCACGCTCACCAGATTGAGGGTGATAAGTTTACGGAACAGGCTAAGGAAAATAAGAAGGCTAGGACTGGGAACTATGACTATTCTCACCAGAAATCGGGTGGTGGAAATAGCTCGCAGGGCCATCAGAAATTTTCAGCTCCAGCCCCTTCATCAGCTAGTGTTCCATCCTCCAAGAATAGGTATGACCATAAGGGCAGAGCACTAGGCTCTAAGTCTCAGGGAATTTGTTAAGGCACCAACACTTACCCCACTTGCGCTAAGTGTGGTAAGAACCATCCAGGAGTGTGTCTTGCAGGAAAAGAAGCATTTTTTGATGTTGTCAGTCTGGTCACAGGTTGAGGGACCGTCCTTCTAGACAGGGTCAAGGAGGTGGTAATGGTAGAGCTCAGTCTACAAATTTAGTAGCACCACTAAGTCACCCAACTTAGCAGGGTAACTCATCTGGTATAGGTGGCGGTCAGCGCTAGAACAAACTTTATGCTCTTCAGGCTTGCCAGGATCAAGAAGGTTCTCCTGATGTAGTCACTGGTACGTTACGAGTCTTTGACCTTGATGTTTATGCATAGTTAGATCCAGGGGCTATTCTTTATTTTGTAACTCCTTATATAGCAGTCCAATTCAGTGTCAGTCTAGAAACTCTCTCAGAACCCTTCTCAGTCTCTACTCCAGTCGGTGACCCAGTTATATCTAGACGTGTATACAAAAATTGCCCTGTCATAGTCTATCTGAAAGTCACCTCAGCAGATCTAGTAGATTTAGAAATGGTAGACTTCGATGTCATTCTAGGCATGGATTGGTTATACTCATGTTATGCCTTAGTCGATTGTACAACTAGGATTGTTCGTTTTCAGTTTCCAGGCGAACGAATCTTATAATGGAAGGCCAGAAAGATGATATCTAAGGGTTATCTCTATCATCTAGTTTGGGCTAAGGATTCTTGCCTTGAAACTCCATCTCTTGAGTTAATTCCAGTAGTCTGTGAATTTCCAAAAGTATTTCCAAAAGATCTTTCAGGGGTTCCTCCCGAAAGAGAAATCGACTTTGGAATTGATCTCCATTTAAATACCCAGCATATTTCCATTCCTCCTTACAGAATTGCTCCAGCAGATCTTATGGAATTGAAAGAGCAGTTAAAAGACCTTCTAGATAAGGGTTTCATCAGACATAGTATTTCACTATGGGGTGCACAAGTATTGTTCGTAAAGAAGAAAGATGGTTCTCTCAGAATGTGCATTGACTTTAGACAGTTGAACAAGGTCACAATCAAGAATAAGTATCCCATCCCCAGGATTGATGACTTGTTTGACCAACTTCAGGGTGCTAGTCATTTCTCAAAGATAGACCTCAAATTGGGTTACCATCAGCTCAGGGTCAGAGATAGTGACATTCCGAAAACACCCTTCTGAACTCGGTATGGTCATTATGAATTTGTAGTTATGTCGTTTGGACTAACCAATGCTCCTGCAGTTTTCATGGATTTGATGAATAGAGTGTTCTTACACTACTTGAACTTGTTCGTTATCGTCTTCATTAATGATATTCTCATTTACTCTAGGAGTGAGGAAGAACATGCAAGTCATTTGAGAGTTGTTCTGCAGACTCTCAAAGATCGCCAGTTATTTGCTAAGTTTAGTAAATGTGAGTGTTGGTTTCAATCCGTTGCTTTCCTTGGTCACATTGTATCTAGCGAAGGGATCCACGTAGATTCACGAAAGATAGAAGTAGTGAAACAATGGCCCAGACCTACCTCTGCTACAGATATCAAAAGTTTCTTAGGTCTAGCAGGTTATTACAGTAGGTTTGTGGAAGGATTTTCATCCATAGCCTCACCATTGATAGGTTGACTAAGAAGATGGTCAAGTTCCAATGGTCAAATGATTGTGAGAAAAGCTTCGCAGAATTAAAAACTAGATTGACTACAGCTCCTGTCTTGACTCTACCAGAGGGTTTAGATGGTAATGTGATCTATTGCGATGCATCCAGAGGGCGGCCTTGGTTGTGTGTTGATGCAAAGTTATTTCTTATGCCTCTAGAAAGCTTAAGGTGAATGAGAAGAACTATCCGATTCATGACCTCGAGCTTGCAGCATTGGTGTTTGCACTCAAGATATGGAGACACTACTTGTATGGTGTTCATGTTGATGTGTTCACCAATCATAAGAGCCTTCAGTATGTGTTCACCTAGAAATAGTTAAATCTTCGCCAGAGGAGATGGCTTGAGTTCCTTAAGGATTATGATATGAGTGTGCATTATCATCCTAGAAAGGCAAATGTAGTGGTCGATGCTCTTAGTATATTATCTATGGGTAGTGTAGCCCATGTTGAGGAAAAAAGAAAAGAGCTAGTGAAGGATGTTCACAGGCTTGATCACTTGGGAGTTCTCCTTATGAGCATATCAGACAGCGGTGTAACAATTCAGAATGGGGCAGAATCGTCTTTGGTAGTGGAGGTTAAGGAAAAGCAAGAGAGTGATTTGATCTTTCTTGAACTAAAGGGTTCGGTTAACAATCAGAGAGTGGAGGTTTTCTCCCAAGGGGGAGATGGTGTACTTTGCTACCAAGGTAGATTGTGTGTTCCTCATGTGGGAGAGTTGAGGTAGCATATTCTTGCAGAAGCTCATAACTCAGGTATTCTATTTGTCCAGGTGCCACTAAGATGTATCGCGATCTGCGGGAAGTCTATTGGTGGAATAGCATGAAGAGGGATATAGCAGACTTTGTGAGTAAGTGCCTTCATTTGCTAGCAAGTCAAGGTAGAACATCAGAAACTAGGAGGTATTACTCAAGAGATCGATATTCCTACTTGGAAATGGGATGTGATCAATATGGATTTCATCACAAGGTTAGCTCGTACTCGCAGACAGCATGACTCAATTTGGGTAATAACTGATAGGATGACTAAGTCTTCTCGCTTATTGGCGGTCAAGACAACATATTCGGCAGAGGACTATGTCAAGCTTTACCTTACTGAAATTCTGAGGTTGAATGGGGTTCCTTTGTCTACCATCTCAGATAGAGGTCCTCCATTTACCTCTCATTCTGGAAGTCATTTCAAAAAGGTCTTGGTACTCAAGTTAACCTTAGTACAACATTTCATCCACAGACGGATGGGCAGGCCATGCGTACCATTCAGACCTTAGAGGATATGTTGAGATCTTGTGTGATCGATTTCAAAGGTAGTTGGGATGATAACCTTCCTCTTATTGAGTTTGCCTACAATAATAGCTACAATTCTAGCATTCAAATGGCCCCTTATGAGGCTTTATATGGGCGTAGATGTAGATCTCCTATTGGTTGGTTTGAAGTAGGTGAAACAACTTTAATAGGGCCAGATTCAGTCCTTTATGCTACGGAGAAAGTGCAACTCATTAGAGATAGACTTAAGACAGCCCAAAGTCGTCAGAAATCTTATGCAGATGTAAGGAGAAGGGAACTAAAGCTCCAAGTTGATGATTGGGTTTTTTCTGAAAGTCTCACCTATGAAAGGGGTGATGAGATTTGGAAAGAAAGGGAAGCTCAGTCCTAGATATGTAGGCCCTTACAAGATCTTGAAAAGGATTGGCAAGGTGGCATATGAGTTAGAGTTGCCAGGAAAATTAGCAGCAGTGCATCCGGTCTTCCACATCTCACTTTTGAAGAAGTGCGTGGGTGACCCAGCCTCTATAGTGCCATTAGAGAGTGTGGCGGTGAAAGATAGTCTTTCTTATAAGGATGTACCAATTGAGATTCTTGACCGTCAGGGTGGAAGATTGAGAAACACAGAAGTCGCTTCAGTTAAGGTTTTGTGGAGGAGTCAGTCGTAGAGGGAGCTACTTGGGAAGCATTAGCAGCCATGAAAGCCAAGTATCCTTACCTTTTTCATTCCGATTCCACTCCAGCTTTAGGTAATTGTTCCTCTTCAGTTTTACAGTCATTCATGAGTAAATTCAGTTTTTGAATCATGTTACCTCAGTTTGTACTTTCATTTTTAGCGTAACTGCATATATTCAGAACTCAATTCAGTCAGAACTCAGTTCTTAGTGTTTAGTAGTAGGGTTTGCATCTCTCTCCCTCTATTTCAGCTAGTTTAGTCTTCATTCGAGGACGAATGTTCCCAAGGGGGAGATAATGTAACACCCCGTAGCCAAAACGGACCAAAAATTAATTTTTCAGCTGTAGGTGCTACCAACGGTGGCATCGACGGCTGTGGCCTGAACCACGGTCCGTCCTGCACAACCGTCGATGGTATCAGAAACTCCCAAAAATTTCAGCCTAGAAAAATTGGTTAAGTCTTGGACGACGGACAGACTTACGGTCCAGAGGTCAAATGACGGTCCGTAGTCCATGACCGTAGATCAAGACTCTCTTCAACCACTCTCTGACAAGAGCTATGGATGACCTACATGGTTCGTAGGTAGACCTACAGTCCGTAGGGTGAAAATTTGCAGCCAGTTAAAGGGAAATGCAATTGGGTCAACTTAAAATGATCATAACTCTTAGCAAAAAATGAATTAGGTCTCCCATAACCTACTCACAAATAGATAATTGAATTATCTTTTTATAGCCACCGACCTTGCTAAAATCAGACCTCCGAGTAAAACGTTATGACAATTTTAGTAAAGGTCTGTCGAATAGTCCCTCACGACGGACCCAACGATGGGGCGTCGGGCGCACGACGGATCGTCAGTCATGGCCGTCGTGAGGCCCGACGGCAACCTTCCCATGGGTCTTTTTGACCTTTCCCACTCTGTTTAAACCCTAAGTTACGTCGTTTTGACTCTAAATCATCATATTTTAGTCAATTAATGCCTAGAAACATAATTAAAACATATCCAAGTCAAATCATTAAATCAAAACTTATAAAATTAGAAGCAAGAGAGGAGAAAAAAGCTCAAGAGCCCTAGTTCAAGAACGCCACAAGCTCCAGCATTTCCAGCCCGAAACTTAAGTATTTTTTTCGTGGATTTCATCACCATGTATGTGGGATTTCACTAGTTGGTTCCTTTCACCCATTAGGTCCCTAGTTTTCAGTCAGATTCTTGATTCTCTTATCATGATTAAACCTAAGGTTTCTAGAACTTTGTTAGAACTTCATGAATTTATTAAATATATGTTCCGAATTAGATTATCATGTTATTAATCAGATTATCGCATGAATTTCAGAACCCTAGCTTTGTATTTCTTTAGTTCTTGAATTAGGTCATATATTTCAAACACTTCAGATATACATGCCTCAGTTATAAATGCATAATTACCAGATTAATTGTTGCATTCTCAGTTTACATGTTCAGTTTTGAGCTATTCAATATATACAAAAATTCAGAAATATTCAGTTAATTTACAGAATTCATTGGCAGTAGTATAATACCAAGTTGGACTAGGGTTTAGCGTACCCAATAGTCCTAAACTACTATCCAAGTAGGTTGTAAGTCCCAACTGTGGGAAATCAGTTCTGTGATCATGCCAGCATGCCTTTATACCTTTGGTAGGGTATATTGGGTCCTTTCAATGGGTCGTATACATCGAACTCCATATTTTGATCATGTGGTTTTATTATCGGTTATTAGTAGCTCCCACAGTCAGTCAGACTCTCTGCATTGACCATTTATCAATATATTCAGTTTCAGCATGTTATAAATTAGTCATTGCATCCAGTTAGCTCATAAATCAGCACATCATGTTCAGATTATTATACTTATTTTTGCGCTTGTTCAGTTATGTTTTATTTTAGCTTTACTCTATCCTACATGCTCAGTACCTTTCAAGTACTGACGCATACGTGCGCTACATCTTCTCGTGATATAGGTTCAGGTTCTCAGAATCCAGATCACGCATAGATCGATTTCCCGATCTCCAGTTCAGTAAATTTAGTGGTGAGTCCTCATTCTCCGAGGACAACAGACATGAGTTTCATTTCAGTCTTTAGTCATTTAGTTTCATTTTTTGCTAGATTGCTTGTCCTAGTATTTCTAGTCTAGTTTAGAGGGTATTTTCAGACATAGGTAGATTCAGCTTAGTATTGAGTTAATATTTCTTTTGTATTAAACTCATTGTTTTCAAATATCTTAGTTATAGAATATGGGTATTCCCCATCTTTTCATTTTAAGTATGATTTAGCTTCCGCAACAGTTTATCATCTTTAGTATGCTCATGATCATGCCTCAGGGTTAAATTGGGATCACTTGTGATCCTAGGTTCCGTGTCCGCGTCTCAGGGTTAGCTCGGGACGTGACAAGTGTTCGTTTCTTTCAAATCCGAAATTCATAAAAGCTTACCTCAATTATCAATCAAACAAAAATGAACAATTAAAGCTTATTCATATCTCTGATGTTTCTCAATCCCTTCACTCTCTTCATATAAACCTTAAGCCCTAAAATGGAATTGATGTAATTTCAACCGGGCTTAGTTTTTAGTGAAAATAGAAGAAAATTGTTGGTTCATGTAATGGCTTGGTATTGGTGTTGAATGAGGACGATGTTGCATTTTTAATCAACCCCACAACCTTAGAATACTGTAGAATTCCAATCTCTCCTCTAGCTCTTCCAGGGAGTGTAGCTATATGAGGTATGCCCTTGGGTATGATTTTGCTAGTGATGATTTTAAGGTTATTACTCTTTCTTGTTATAGAGGTTTTCTTCATGGTGACTTTTTTATGTAGATTTGTGGATGTCTACTCTGCGAGAATGGGTTTTTGGAGTAGACTTAGAGTCTATCTCATAATGGTTCAATTCCTATTCACGATTCTAGGGTTTTCCTAAATGGGGCTTTGCATTGTCCTGCTCATAAATATTATGGTTCTGTGTCTGTACATGTAGCTATTAATCTAACTGAGGAGAAATTCTTCGAGGTGTCTATGCCTACCATTACTATTACTTCTCTTTTTCCCTTGTGTCCAATTGTGGCTCTTAAAGGGTGTCTTTGTGTAATAGTTAATAGAGTAGATGATTATGAAACTGATGTTTGGATGATGAAAGAATATGGGGTTGTGGAGTCGTGACCAAATTTAGTGTTGTAAAAAATACTCCTTTTTGTCCCACAACCGTGTGTTTAATCAATGATGATGAGAATGTATTAGCTGCCCCTAGGAAAGGAAAGTTGATTATCTACAATAAGAAAAACGAAATACATAGAGAGATCAAAGTTTATGGAATAATTTCTAACTGTATAAGAATTACAACTTTCATTGAGAGTCTTGTCTCTCCTATGATTGGCGGGGAAATTGAGGGTAGTGACGATATTGCTTGATACAATATTCTGATATGATTCCTTAATCAGGTATTGTTTCTTATGCATTTTGCATCGTAATTATTTGTTCCTTGTATTTTGTTCCATTGGAACCATAGAGTTTTATGCATGTTTTTTTTCCTCGTCGAGTTAGATAAATAATAGATTTCTTGTCCTATAGAGTTTTGTGATGAAAAATCTTTTGTCATGTTTTTTCATATTTTAATTCTTCTTTGAGTCATTAGTTAATTAATCTCACAATGGACTGCCATCATTATCTAATTGATGAAAACAGTAAAATAACGTTTTATGTTGCTACCTGCTTGATTTGATAATTGTCAATGCGTGCTACAGATGCAATTATCAATGTTGGCTGGTAGTGTATATCTATTGTTTTCTAAAAGTGTAAAGATTCAAATTCAATAGTTCAAAAACCATATTATCTATTCTTAATTAATTCACAAAAATGTAAAAACAATTATCACAATAGTTTTTAGTTTCTTATCATTCCTCTAATATGAAATGAAACGACAATATATTACTATGCATTTTGTTCTTTCGTTGTAATTAATGCACTATGTACGAATTGTTAATGATCTGCCTTTTCATTTTTTGAGTTAATTTATAAGTACCATAAAGTATTTATACTATTTCCATATATTCCACACACATACTGCAACACTTATTTAGCAACGGTTATACCATCGTAGCAATAGCTCACCTATTACAACAGTTATAATCGTGACCAAATATGCTTGAATCTAATAGAACAATTCTTAAAATAAACTGTTTCATCATCCCTATAACCGTCCCTATATTGAATCTATAGCAACAAGTTTTAAAACTGTCGCGATAGATAACTTTATGGCAACGGTTTTTCTAGAAAAATAATTCTGATTTTTTAGCCCTAAATAGTTTTTCCTCCTAAAAAAATATATTTCCCTCCAATATAATTTGGCAAAGATACATTAGTCCCTCCTCAAAAAATAAATCAGATATATTAAAAAATGTAAAAGAAGAAGAATGAAATTTGTTTCAGATGCTAAAACCTTTATTTTTCAGAAACTTTCATCAAAGCGATGTGGGAGAGCCTTTTTCTTGGTGAAGTTGTGAAAGGAATTTCTGAAGATTTTATTGAGAAAAATGAAATATGTTGGTGAAGCTCGTTGGTGACGCTCGTCGGTGAAACTGTTAATGAAGTTGTTGGTGAAGCTCGTAGGTGAAGCTGTTGCTGAAGCTCGTTGGTGAAGCTGTTGCTGAAGCTCGTCGAGGAAAACAACCAGCTCGTTCTTTTTGGTGATGTTTTTGAGGTTCGACTAGGAATTCATCTTAAAGGTTAATAATGTTTAAGTTTTCTATGCTAGTTCATGATTTCTAAGTCCCCATTGAATTAATTTCAAAAAATCTTAAAGAATAATATATGGGTTAGTCTTAAATCTATGTTATTTGCTCCAATATAGTTAGGGTATAAACTTCCCCTGTTTGATTCTGTGATATATAAGAGAGTCGAAATTTAGTGCTCCAAGTTTATGGATCTGTAAGTATTTCTCTCTGCCTTTTTTTTTTGTTCCAGCTGAATTCTTCCTTAATATTCCCCATTTGATGTGAATCTAGAAAAAAATTACTCCCAAATTACTTCCTAATGGTATTTGTTTCACTTTTTGTTGACTGATATAGCTTAAGCTAGTTCATTTTTGAAAAACACTCTTGTCCTTTGACTGACTACAAATCTTGATGTAAATATTGTAGTTGTGTGACCCTGTATTCTCTCCTCTGTTTTTGGTATTCATATTGCTGATCTCAACTGTTTTCGGATTAAGGCTTAGTTATCTTCAATTTTGTTTTTGATTATTAAGGGATGTTTAAACTTGAGTATCACTGTCGTTTTACTTTGAAATACATTCGGATTCTGATATTGTCTATGTATTTTGCTTGTTCAATTGAATGTTATCTTCCCTCATGAGTCACTGCCAGCATAAAATTTGACACATAATGCCCTATTTATTCGTTAAAGTTAATGACATTGTGTGGATTTGTGCATTTTGCGATATTGTTTTGATCATTCACGAAGCACACATTGATTTGCTTTGTTTGATTTACTACTCACTTTACATGTTCGTTGTGTTTTTTTGGATGCGGTGTCTATATTTTAAACCGGCTATATCATTTTTTGTACAAGTGTGTTAGTCTTGGGAATTTGTGTGTCAATGTTTAACTTCGACATTCCAATTAATAGAAATGTGTGGAACTTGAATTTGTTTTTCAAGTTTTTAACTGCTTGCACAATTAATATTGTATTGACAGTGAATGTACATTTATATAAAAGAGACCTCTTTAACATGTCTTTTAGCATTCCTTCTCTTCTAAAGTTCCCATATAACTATGGCTGGTATGACCTTCATGATATGCTGCAATTTAGGGGCTTCTCTTGTTTTTTTGCAACTTGATTGGCCAGCAATACCTGCTTCCTGATATTACTGCGAAGTTCTAATTCAACCTGAGATCTCAAACAGTCTTCTCTTTCAATCCATTCCCTAAATCTGCTTACAGAGTCTCTTTCTCTTCTCCGCCATTTGATTTACTTAGCTAGACGATATTTGTTTGATTCAACAGTGTAACATAGAAAGAATATAGTCCTTGTCTTTGTGCTTCATAAAATATTATATCCATTGTTTGAAGTGTGACTATATCAGTATATATTTTCAGTGCAACTTCCTTTTCAATTGGTGCAAAATCATTAGTGATTGAGTAACCATCATCGGCAAGGACCCGGTAACACTGTACTCTCTCCTCCTTTGTTTAAGGAATAAAGTTCAGATGTGAGGTGAATTTGACCTCGCCTCCAGGGAAAACGAGGACCTGGGAATCATTATGAATATTGTGCATTGGATTTAACATTGTTTGAGCTTTGGTTGAGTCAAAAAGAAAATAAGCAAAATGGGGTTGATTTAAACCAAGAATTCAAAATCGGGTTCTTATGTTTGGTGATATTTGTATGATGATGATAAACAGAAGATAAAAATCCAATCTTGGGTTTCAAACAAATCAATTTTCTTGATTTTAGTAACAATAGAGTCATTATGCCACTGTTTTTTTGTATGTGTGATTAAAAAAAAGAAACTTTTTTGATGGAGTTTTCTAAGCTAAGCTATTTATCTTGGACTTATATCTCTTATATTTTTTCCTCTCTTTGGCTTGGTTTCCTACTAATATTGTGTGATTATGTTATTTATAGGCTTGGCTGAAACAGACCCAGAGGTAACACTTCAGGATTTTTGAAGTAGTTCGTTTGGAACCCGAGAAGGCTGATTGGTAAGAAATTGAAAGTAATAAAAATTTTCTGTTGTATGGTAGTTGTTAGATTGACCAGCTAACTCCTTTGTGTTTTTTTTTATAAAGAGAATATGAGTTGTTATAGTTTGTCCGAACTACTTTTTCCATGTGAACAATCAACTCTGTTACTATTTTACGAATACATGAAATGTTTTACTAGAATCAAAACTAATGTATGGATAGTTATTTTCTTTGCTTGATGCAGTCTATTGCTATAATGTATGTTATTTACTCTAATCTAGGTCTGCCCTTATTGCTTTGAAATTTGTTTGAGTGTGACTTTAGTCATTCATTTGTATAAAGTTTATTAAATGGTGGAAGTTGCTAATAACTTAACTTGTCAATATTTTTTGGTTCTACTATTAGTGTTGTAATTGTTTGTTGTTGAACTGATGTGAAGGTTTGAGATTCGATTAATCTAAAAGTTCGAGTTGTTAAGTTCTGCCGATATTATTTGTACTCATGAATTTATTGGCTTTAATGTTTTGCACATGTCATGTAGGATATATATTCAATGTATTTTGGAGATAAAAGTTGGATGAATCTATGAAGATCCACAAATGTATATTCATGGAGTTAATGATTTTCTTGATAAAGCATTTGAACGAGCTTCCCAAGGAAATGAAATATTGTGTCCTTGTAAGAAGTTCTTTAATCGTAATTGGCATTGCCGAAATATGGTAGAGGATCATTTGATTTGCCATGGATTTGTTCATGGATACACCAAATGGAGTTTTCAAGGTGAAGGATTTTCCTTAAGAAATACGCCAAATCCAACCGATGAAGAAGAAACTTATAACATGCATGACGACATTGATAGATTACTTCATGATACTTTTAGAAATGTAGTAGATGATCAGAGACATGAAGGAGTGAGGGAGGGGCCACATGAAGATGCAAAGATTTTTTAAATTAGTGGAGGAAGGGAAAGAAGAGTTGTATCCAGGGTGTAAGAATTTTTCTAAGTTGAGTTTTACCATCCGGCTATACTTGTTTAAATGCATTCACAAGTTGACTAATATGGCATTTTTGGATTTGTTTGACTTGATAAGAGAGGCATTTCCATTTGCTCAGATATCCGACTCGTTTTACAAGGCAAAAAAGGTCATAAAAAATTTGGGTCTTCATTATGAGAAAATACATGCTTGCACTAATGATTGCATATTATTTTGGAATGACAATGCAAAGTTAGATAATTGCTCTGTGTGTGGAGCTTCAAGATGGAAGAATGTTAGTAATGACTTAAATAATAAGGTTACGAAAATCCCAGTGAAGGTTTTAAGGTACTTTCCTTTAAAGCCTAGGGTTCAGAGAATATTCATTTGTTCTGAAACATTTATAGCTATGAGATGAATGATACTGAACGACTTAAAGATGAAAATTTAAGACATCCTGCAGATGGTGAAGCTTGGAAGGATTTTGATTCATTGAATCTTGACTTTGCTAATGATGCTCGTAATGTTAGATAGGGTCTTTGAAGTGATGGTTTCAATCCATTCAGAACTATGAGCATTTCCCATAGCACATGACCAGTTATGTTGATGAACTATAATTTATCTCCATGGACTTGCATGAAGTCGGAGAATATTATGTTGTCAATGATTATTCCAGGTCCATCGTCTCCAGGAAATGATATAGATGTATACTTGCAACCACTGATTGCGGAGTTGAAGGAACTATGGGAAGTGGGAGTTGAAACATATGATGCTGTAACTAATCAAACATTTCTAATGCATGTAGCTTTATTGTAGACAATTAGTGATTTTCCAGCTCTAGCAATGCTTTCTGGATGGAGCAGCAAGGGGAGATGGGCATTCCCCACTTGTAACCATAATACTTGTTCCCAATATCCAAAACATAGTCGCAAGATGTGTTACTTGGGTCATTGGACGTTTTTACCTCCTGATCATCCATTCAGAAGAGATAAAAGATCATTTAATGGTAAAGAGGAGCATAAAGTTGCACCTTCTCCATTATCAGGTGCACAAATTCTTGAAGAGCTTCGTGAATTCAATAATGTATTTGGAAAGAACAAAAAGAAAAGAAAACGAAATAATGATGATCCATTGAAAAAATCAATATTTTTTGAGTTGTCGTATTGGGCAACAAACAAATTAAGGCACAATCTTGATGTGATGCACATAGAGAAGAATATTTGTGACAGTGTGCTTAGGACTTTATTGGATATACTTGGAAAGTTCAAAGATCATATAAATTCTCTCTATGACTTGTATGAAATGGGGATACGTTAAGACCTTCAACCTCTAAAAGATTGTGATACAGGAAATATCCATCTAGCTAAAGCTTGTTTCTCTATGACACCAGATGAGAAGAAGTTATTTTGCACCGTCTTAAAAGATGCCAAATTACCAAAAGGGTGTGCTTCTTATATATTAAGTCGTGTGCAAATTGAAGAGGTGAAAGTATCAGGATACAAAAGTCACGATGCTCATTTCATAATGCATTGCTTGCTTCAGGTTGTTGTCAGAAAAGTGTTACCCAAGAATGTAGCTATGGTCTTGATTAGATTGGGGAATTATTTTAGAGTCATATGTAGCAAGGTTATAATAAGAAGCGATCTTGATAAGATGAAAGCAGAAATCATAGATATTGAATGTGAGCTTGAAAAGATTTTTCCTTCTTTTGTTTTTGATATAATGACACATTTAACTATCCATCTATTAGATGAAATTATGCTTGGAGGCTCAACTCATTTGCGTTGGAAGTATTATATAGAGAGAACTATGTGTGACTTCAAGGGGCTTGTTTGTAATCGAAAAGATCGTGAAGGATCAATAGTAGAATGTTTTTCAGCTGTAGATTGTTTGAACTTTATTTCCATATACCTACCGAATACAGTGAAGACAAAATTAAGTAGGTGTGAAATAGAGGATGATGAGTACATTCAAACAGAGGAAGGTGGTGTTTCACATTTATTTCCTAAGACAGGTTATCCAATTAGAAGGGAGAATATAAGCAAAGGCAAGATTATTAACATGGAGCAACATGAGTTGTTTGAAGTACATCGATATACTTTGTTCAATACAGGAGATGAACACGTAGAGGCATTTATCAAGTAAGATAAAATACTCGTTTGTTTTTTAACTTCACTTGGATGTTATGATAATGTACTTCAAATTTCATTTCATTTATAAATATACATTGATTAAATTACATTACATGCTTACAGGGAACATAAGAGCTTAACTGATAATCGTACTAAAGGCAATGCATGGGTAAAAGCACAGGTCCATAGTATAGAATTTGGTGATTGGTTTAGAGAAAAACTGAAAAATATTGAAGTGTCCAATCATTTAAAATGGCTAGCTAAAGGCCTAACTTTGTGGCAAAAAGATATACTCGATATTTCATTAATTGATATCGATTTCACACGAAGACATGGAATGCCCCTTGTAAAACTCAGAATAGTGGGGTGACTTTGTCAGCCACAACGGATAGTTTTGCTAGTGTTAGGGACCAAAATCCTGTTGATGGAACGGTTCTCTATTACGGAATTATTCAAGATATCATTGAAATTGATTATTGGGGTTGCTTTAGTGTTGTACTTTTTAATTGTGATTGGTTTCATAATGAAGTCGATGAATATGGTTAACTCAGATATATTTCACACAAAAATGTAGTACAAATGATCCTTTTGTACTAGCATCTCAAGTGCATCAAGTTTTTTTGTGGATGACCCAGTTGAGAAAAATGTTTATCATGCAAGAAACAAAGTCCCTGTGGATTTGTATGATTTGGAGGAAGAGAATTGTCCTAATATTGAAGAAACATTTTGGAGAGAGCCTAATGATGATATTGGTTCATCAGAAATATTACTTGATGTAGATGTTAGATGGACTAGAGAAGATCTTCCTGTTGATATCATCGATGATCCTTCCATTTCACAACATTCACAAGATAAAGCTATGGAAACATCGGAAGAGGAGGATGACTTTGATGATACTGATTGGGATTGGATGGAAGTTGATGATTGACAAAGGATCTTGTGGACTTGTTCGAATGCATTATGTTTTTTTTCTTATAGTAAGTAATGAATATCATTTGAGTTGCATCATATAGATTATGAATGTTGAGTGAACTGTATTTGCTATCTGTTCTTTTTGTTTGTATGTGGTTTGTTCATGTTATCTTTAAATTACTACAACTTTGGGATTATTACTTTTTGTAAGTCCTTTTTCTCTCTTATTGATCATTTTCATTCTACTTCTTTTTGCAGTTTCTCTGAGCAATTTCAATATATTAGTGGACCAGCAAATTACTAGGCTCTTATCTCTTTATTAAGGTCCAACACTCCAGGTTCATATCTCGTTTTTATGATTCTTTGTATACTTCTTCTCTATATCTCTGTTTGAGTACTTAATGTACATTCTATGAAGTTATATTGTATCTCTAGACCTAACATAAGTCGCAGCAAGCTGGAGTTTAGAAATAACTTCAGAAACCTCAAAAGAGTGAAATAAATTAAATCATTCTCCAGAAGTGAACCTGAACTAATCAATCAAGTAACTTTATCTTATAATTCCACCAATTGGCTTCCTAAAAACACTCTAAATCTTGTGTGTGATTGTGGACGATAACAGACTCACTGAATGTGATTGAGTGCAGAAAATATTATTAGAATGTCCCTTAAGGGTACATTTTATTTTCAGCTCTTTGTAATACCTTGGTGATTGATTTATTTCAGTATTGCACGTGTACACTGCCATACATTTTAACTTTTTAAGTTCTATTTTCCCAAAGTTTGAATAGTCATCGATATGAGTCAACAAGAAACTTCAAAAAGAACCAAAAAAGCCAAAATAAGAGATTTGCTAAACCGGGATCGTTATCATTCTTGAAAAATAAGAAGCGGCGGTTATTGACAAAAAATGAAATTATTACAGAAACATAGTGCGAGAAAGGACATCTGCTCAAATTAATTGGAGCACAACCTTAAGCAAAAAGATAATCTGTCGAGGAGTTGCCTTTTGAAAATCAGCTTGTCGAGGAGCACCCTCTTGTGCACCCTGTCGAGAAGCTGCCGCTTGTGCAGCCTGTCGAGGAGCTGCCGCTTGAGCAGCATGTCAAAGATTTTCCTTTCGAGGATCAAGTGCGAATGAATTCTGTCACTCCTCGAACAAATGATCAACCTGAAGAATAAGGTAACATATAAGATTACAGACCTATTAAATGTATTCATAATTTTTAAGTATATTTCTTGTATTTTCTTATAGCTGAAGATCTTTCCAATCCAAATAAAAGAGGTAGAACGCAAATGCATGATGTCCATGCCTCAAAAGAACGTAAGTTGATCATAATGAATAGTCAAAATCAACCTGTTGGTCCGACTCTTTGCCCATTTGATATATCGATTGGAGGAGCATGGACACTAAAAAGGATTTATGGGATTATACCAAGGTTTGTAGTTTACAATAATTAATTATTTGTAAAAGTATTTTACTTTTATTGGCTAATTGAATGACACAAAATTATAGGAGAACTATTTTATTCCTGAAGTTGCGTACCATTGGGTTATGGTAACAATTCAAGATGCTTGGAGAAGACATAGAAGTGATTTGAAGCTTACTTATTACGATCCATATTTGAATATTGGAATTCTGATAAATTCAAGGTAAAAATGTAGTTCAGATCTCATTTTTTTAATAAGTAGCATTTGTATTATAGCTCCTTATTTTTGCTCCCTTCCCAGCTTCTTCCCACCTAGTGACACCCAACACTTCAAAGCTGTTAGACAAAATAGTACCTCTATTTCCAGTAGCATCTCTATGTCTAGCATGTTTGGATATTTCATCTGATATAGTTGATCTGGCTTGCTATGTTTGGATATTTCTATGCTTCCTCCTGGCTCTTTTTTCTTGTAGGTGCCTTTTTAATCAGCAGGTGGATCATTATCATGCCCAAACTTTAAGCAATTAGAGCAACATTTTGGCCTGTATTTGTAATTCATACCTTACTAGAAAGACCCATAAGGAGCAGCAAGTGTAACTATCTCCACCAAAGGTTGAGAAATGTCAACACTCTAGCATATGAAATATGATTCATCTCTATTTGTAATTCATACCTCTAGCATTATTATGGTTTGTATACGGACCAGCCTGCATAACCTACTCTCTAACTGCTACAAAAGTAAATCAAAACATATCCATCTGAATAGTATAGATACTAAAGCATATGGATAAAGTGCCACACTGACTGCTATGACATAATTGTCCATAGTATGATATCGGTGTTGCTGACATAATAGTATTGATTCTGCTTTACCTGAGGCTTGGTTGGTACTTTAGTGTCTAAAGTAGTGTGATAATAGTATAGATTCTGCTTAATTTTTTCTTTTACTCTCTTCTCTATTGTAATATGTTGCAACTTCTTTCTTCATTTATTGTGATAGTCACATGCATTTTACAAGACACAATAACACTATATAATAGATTGATATTTACAGATTTTTATAAAGGAAAGATAGACTGTTATAAAGGAAAGACAAACTAATATTGACCTCGTCTAGTACACTATATAACACTAATATACCTTCGATTAACATTACTGATTCATTTCTTTGCCGAAAATGTCTAAAACAAATGCAAAGAATAAAAAAAACAGATGAATCCACACACTGCTGGCAAAAGGAGTTTCGCTTTAGTTCGTAGTAAGCTTGTGAGTTCTCTTATATATTATTTTGTTAATCAAATTTTGGGGCTTTTTATTAATAGGTACACTTTTCTTAAGTAAGGTTTCTAATCCACTGCTCATGAAATTTGCTTTTGGATCTCTTCTAGTGTGAGTTGATTTTTTATATATATTTCAATTTGACCAGGAGAAAGATAAGGAGAGAGTATCATCTAAGGATCTCTTTGTGGTTACAAGAACAAGAAATCCTAGGCGTTTGTACAAGGTCTCAAATGAAGATACTACTAGTAAAATTGCATGTGTCCTGTCTATTTTCATTTTTTTTTGAAATCAATTATTTATTTCATAAGATTGTGTTTGTTGGATATGCTTTGGTAGGCTGAAATGGAGGAAATTGAAAAACAAATAAGCATAAATGGTGAGTATGTTGATGCATTTTCAAGAGTCATGGTCCTGAACATCCGGGGCGTATAAGACTATATGGTGCAGGAGTTACAAAGACTACTTTGAAAAAAAAAGTGGGCAATTCGGAATCAACTTTAAGTGAAACAACTGATGGAATGCAGCAAATGCAAGAGAGGATGCAGAAAATGGAGAAACAAATGGAGGAACAAAAGAAAATTGTGCGACAAAAAGTTATTGCAGATGTTATTGCACAACTTAAGCATGCAGGATTAATTGATCCTAACATACTGGCAGCATTGTCCACTCCTGCAAAACATAATCTACTTTTGTTCAAGGGGCTGAACAAGGTTGGTGTAGAACAAGGTTGGTGTCGCTAATTCTATGTTTGGACTGTTAAGGATTAAGATAGAAGGTGTTTCTTATCCGTATATGTTGTGATTTGTTGTTGCTACTGGTTCTGTTCCTTAGCGTAATGGGTTACATTGGTTATGTTGTGTTTACCATCTACGATTAAACTGGAAAAGTTTTGGGAGTTATAAGCAATAACAATGGCTATTTACTATGCAATCGACCAGAGAAGTTGGGGAAAAGTTAGAGGAATTATGAACTTGTAAATTTTGGGTGTAACGTAGAGAATCTGTAAAGAAGGAAAATTAAGGTTGGGTTCTCGAGATGGTGTTCAATGCATGCTTGTTTTCTGATAGTTTAATGTCTGTATTTTGCAAGTCCATGTTTATATTTGCTTTATTAAAGAAGACTATGTTTCATGTTGTTAGATTCATGAATTTTCTAGTCTTGCTGCTTGTATAAGCTGTATTGAGTGAATGATATAAATCAGAACTTATACAACTTATACAAGCAGAAATAAGAAACTAGTTGCTCCATTACGAAAAACTACTTGTTGCTTATAGTCAATCTGGTTAGTTGTATTATTCATTCTCTGCCCTTTTCTTTTCTTTCTGTGAATAATTAAGTAATAGGCATTTCTAATTCAGAATTCTTGTTATGGTAAAATTGAGCTTCTTTTGAGGAAAGTACTTTGGAAAACATGAATTTTGTTGTACAACACATGTAGTTAGAGATCTATTTGATCAATACCAAAGTGCCCGGAAGTGTTTATGGATCTAATGAGTATTGAGGTAATAGAGTGTTCATTGAAAGCAAGATATGAATCATTTCTTGGTGTATTGAACTTTTTTTTCAACTTTCTAGCCAAAGGTGTCAACAATCAAACAAAATCTTAAGGCTTAATCACTTCTAGCTTTAATCACATTATGTGTAGTCAATACTAAATCTAGTTTGTATGTGGTAACGAAATCGACGAAGGCGATGAAAGCAGTAGTAAAGACTTGACATAGGAGCTGAATTATTGATGTTGAATTTGTTGATAATCTAGAAATGTTATCTTTTTTAAAATTGAAAAGTGTGTGGTGCATGTGTTTCACCTTTTTTTAATGCTATAAAAAGATCTTTATATTTTTCTTTTATTGATATTAGAATCACGGATCTTGAATTCTAATTTTGGTAATGAAAATTTATTCTCGTGAGCGATTTATGTGTATTTTTATGGTATATTGAGCTATTGTAGTATTTTCATGGTATATTGAGCTACTGTAGTAATGACTATGTGTATTTTTATGGTAAAATATGTTGTGGAATTGGACCAATAATGTATAGGTAACAATAGCTTAAGTATAACTGTTGCATTATGTCAGAATTGTTGCAATACCCTGTTAAAACCGTAGCAATAGAAATTGAGCGATAATTTTATAATTTAGAAAACTGTTGTATTACACTATAAAAACCATCGCAATAGCCTCAATAGAACTGATGCATAAATTTCTTTCCCAACGGTTTATAACCGTACCAATACAGCTCTAACCGTCGGCAAATAATTCAATCCAGAACAGTGGCAATAGGTCCATCTATGGCTACGGTTATCTAAATAGTCGCACCAAACCGTCGTAACAGATCTATTGCTACGCGATCTGTTGTAGGTTGATATAACCGTAGCCTTAGACCTATGGCTACGGTAGGAATGTCTATTGCAACGGGAACTGAACTGTGGCAGTAAGTAAAATTTCTAGTAGTGACATAAGTGATTACTCAGATGCAATTCTGATCAATTTCTAAATTATTTTTGTATTTCTTAAACAATCCTTGAGTTTTACAAAAAAAAAAACTTAATCTTTGTGCGGCTTCTCTCATACACCAAAATATGCATCTTACTGACAATAAAGTTATAGATGATTCAATTTTTCTCTTATCTAATCTAAAATGTTTGTGCTGAAATTCTACACTTTTAGCATATATGTTGCTTCGTTTTCAAATATTCTTCTAAAGTTGCTATAGCCTACAAGGATTGCATATGCATCTATATGTTAAAGTGTGATGCAACATAGTACCATTTGACACATGTTATGTGCTTTGTGCAGGGATATACATTTGCTTCTATGGATCATAGAGGCCTTGATCTCAATATATTTTACTTCTTAAGGAGAGTTGTGAAAGTAAAATTGCACTTTGATTATTTATATTGTCAGTCGAAAGGGCTTCCAAACATATTTTTAATTTGCAACGTTTAAGATATTGTGCTTGGTTATTTGTTTTTGTTTTAATTGAAAATGGTACATATTGTGGGGTCCATCCCCATGTACCAAACTTTGAATAACTTTGTGTCAATTTCAAAGTTTGGTAGAGTTAATAATCTATAAAGAAGAAAAAGTTGTTTTCTGCCAATTTCAAAGTTTGGTAGAGTAGGTAAGCTTTGACGAAGAAAAAAATGTTTTTCTTCTATAGCACATTTGGAGGGTAGTGTATTTGTTCTCTATAAAAGGGAGGACAATTCTTCATTCTAAGTACACCAAAAAAAATAATTACAAAGGAGAGAAAAGAAGAGTGAGACATCAAAGAAGAAAATAATCTGTGAGGAATAATAGACAGTGTGAGCTATATTGTATTGAGGTGGAAAAATCAAAAGAGTGTTATTTCTTTTGAATGTGTAGTGGTCTTTTGAGTTTTACTCAGACATACAAGTGTAAAATCCTTACTATAGTGATATTCGTTGCTCCTCTTGGGTCGTGATTTTTCCCTTATTTAGAAGGGTTTCCACGTAAAATCTTGGTGTCATTATTTCTCTTTTGTTCTCTTTGATTAACCGCATTGTTGTGTTCCGCATTTGTTGTCTTTATTACCGCAAATATTATATCTGTTACGGATTTATTCCCAACAATTGGTATCAAAGCCCAGGTTGTCAACAAGTCTCAGCCCACCGGGAGGAACTGGGTTGTCGTTCTCCAGCCCAAGGCCCGATGTGTGAAGGGGGAGATTGTTGGGTTATCCCACATCGGAAGTGGAAGGGGCTGGTGGTCAATTTATAAGTGTGAGGGAAAGGCTCAACCTTTGAGCTAGCTTTTGGGTTGAGAAGGCCCAAGACCACCAGAGGGATTTGAAGTATCAGGAAGGAAACACATGGTGTGCTAATTGAATAAGAGTCTTTATGGGTTGAAACAGGTCCCAAGGCAATGGTACAAAAAGTTTGACTCTTTCATGAAAAGTCAAACGTACACAAAGACCTATTCTGATCCATGTGTATACTTCAAAAGATTTTCTGACAACAATTTTATTATTTTGTTGTATATGTGGATGACATGTTAATTGTAGGACAAGACAAAGAGCTGATTGCAAAGTTGAAGAAAGATTGTCCAAGTCATTTGACATGAAAGACTTGGGCCTAGCACAACAAATTCTAGGGATGAAGATTGTTCGAGAACGAACAAAAAGAAAGTTGTGGTCTATCTATCTCAAGAGAAGTACACATTGAACTGTACTAGAACGCTTCAATATGAATAGTGCTAAACCTGTTAGCACGCCTCTTGCGAGTCATCTGAAGTTGCGCAAACAGATGTGTCCTACAACAAAAGAAGAGAAAGAAGGAATGGCTAAAGTTCCTTATTCTTCAGCAATGGGGAGTTTGATGTATGCGATGGTGTGTACAAGACCTGATATTGCTCATTGCAGTTGGTGTTGTTAGCAGATTCCTTAAAAATCCTGGAAAAGAACACTGGGAGCAGTTAAGTGGAATACTCAGGTACCTAAGAGGTACCACAAGAGATTGCTTGTGTTTTAAAGGATCTGATCCAATCTTGAAAGGCTATACTGATGCTGATATGGCAGGTGACCTCGATATAGAAAATCCACTACTGGATATTTGTTTACATTTTCAGGGGAGTTATATCATGGCAGTCAAAGTTGCAGAAGTGTGTTGCACTCTCTACAACTGAGGCAGAATATATTGCAGCTACTGAAGCTGGCAAAGAGATGCTATGGCTGAAACGATTTCTTCAAGAACTTGGATTGCATCAGAAGAAGTATGTCGTCTATTGTGACAGTCAGAGTGCAATAGACTTGAGCAAGAACACCATGTATCATGCAAGGACGAAGGCATATCAATGTGAGATATCACTGGATTCGTGAAAAGATAGAGGATGGATCTATGCAGGTCATGAAGATCCCTACTACTGAAAACCCTTCAGATATACTGACCAAGGTGGTATCAAAAGACAAGTTTGAGATATGCAAAGAACTTGTCGGCATGTACTCAAGCTAGAAACCTAGAGCTACCTCCTTCAGGGTGAATGGGTCTGGAGGGGGAGATTGTGGGGTCCATCCCCATGTAGCAAACTTTGAATAACTTTGTGCCAATTTCAAAGTTTGGTAGAGTTGGTAATCTATAAAGAAGAAAAAGTTGTTTTCTGCCAATTTCAAAGTTTGGTAGAGTAGGTAAGCTATGACGAAGAAAAAAATGTTTTTCTTCTATCGCACATTTGGAGGGTAGTGTATTTGTTCTCTATAAAAGAGAGGACAATTCTTCATTCTAAGTACACCAAAAAAAATAAGAATTACAAAGGAGAGAAAAGAAGAGTGAGACATCACAGAAGAAAATAATATGTGAGGAAAAATAGAGAGTGTGAGCTATATTGTATTGAGGTGGAAAAATCAAAAGACTGTTATTTCTTTTGAATGTGTAGTGGTCATTGGAGTTTTACTCAGACATACAAGTGTAAAATCCTTACTATAGTGATATTCGTTGCTCCTCTCGGGTCGTGGTTTTTCCCTTATTTAGAAAGGTTTCCACGTAAAATCTTGGTGTCATTATTTCTCTTTTGTTCTCTTTGATTAACCGCATTGTTGTTTTCCGCATTTGTTGCCTTTATTATCGCAAATATTATTTCTGTTACAGATTTATTCCCAACACATATTCCATGTTTCATAGATAGTACACAGTCCGCAATTTCTTCATGATTCGAGATCGGTTCGTGACAACTTATTTACATATATTACCAAAAATTTAAGAATTGCATCTCAGTACTAGTTTTTGAGAACTTCCTTTTATATAAATTGATTCAGAAAAGTATAAGAATCTAAACTCCACTCTTAGTCAGATAGTCCATAGCCGAAGTTGTACATTAATTCTTAAGTCCACATATGTTTGTAAGTCCACATATGTTTGTAAATTTTCCATCTTGTGAAAGTAGGGAATATTATCGTTAAACTCTGTAGTTGTGTAAAGTGGGTTGAGTTAGTAGTGTTTTTCTTGATCACTAACTCCATAGTTGTGAATCAACCAGCGATAATCTTGATAACTTTTTTTTTGCCTTCAAGAATCTTTTCTATATTTAATCACCTAGCAATGGCTCGACATCCAATTTTTTTTTTTTATCAAAATTAGAGGGTCCATGTTAGAGGAATGTTGCAACATTAATCGGACATCTGGCCGAGTACAGTTTTACCCTATATGCTCTATTTTTCATTTATGGAATAACTTCTAACTGTATAAGAATTAAAACTTTCATGGAGAGTCTTGTCTCTCCTATGATTGGCGGGGAAATTGAGGGTGGTGACGATATCGCTTGATACAGTATTCTGATATGATTCTGATATGATGCCTTAATCAGGTATTGATTTCTTATTCATTTTGCATTGTATTTATTTGTTCCATGTATTTTATTCCGTAGGAACCATAGAGTTTTATGCGTGGTTTTTTTTCCTCGTCGAGTTATATAAATAATAGGTTTCTTTTCCTATAGAGTTTTGTGATAAAAATTCTTTTGTCATGGTTTTTCATATTTTAACTCTTCTTTGAATCATTAGTTAATTAATCTCACAATGGACTGCCGTTATTATTTAATAGATGAAAACAGTAAGATATTTTTTTATGTTGCTACCTGCTTGATTGGATAATTGTCAAGGCGTGCTACAGATAAAAATATCAATGTTGGCGGTACTATATATCTATGGTTTTCTAAAAGTGTGAAGATTCAAATTCAAAAGTTCAAAAACCATATTATCCATTCTTGATTAATTCACAAAACTGTAAAGCAATTATCACAATAGTTTTTAGCTTCTTTCCATTCCTCTAATATGAAATGAAATGACAATATATTACTATGAATTTTGTTCTTTCATTGTAATTTAATGCACTATGTATGAATTATAAATGATCTGCGTTTTCACTTTTTGAATTAATTTTGATAAGTACATTAAAAGTGTGTAATTATTTCCATATATATACCACACATAAGTTATTAAATAGATGCAATTCTGATCAATTTCTAAATTCTGTTTTTATTTCTTAAATATTCCTTGAGTTCTACAAAGAAAAAAAAATAATCTTTGTGCAGCTTCTCTCATACTCCAAAATATGCATCTTACTGATGATAAATTTATATATGATTCAATTTTTCTCTTATCTAATCTAAAATGTTTGTGCTGAAATTCTACACTTTTAGCCATATATGTTGCTTCCTTTTCAAAGTTTCTTCTAAAGCTGCTATAGCTTACAAGGATTGCATATGCATCTATATGTTAAAGTTTGATTCAACATAGTACCATTTGACGCATGTTATGTGCCTTGTGCAGGGATATACATTTGCTTCTATGGATCATAGAGGTCTTGATCTCAATATATTTTACTTCTTAAGGAGAGTTGTGGAAGTAAACTTGCACTTTGATTTTTTATATTGTCAGCAGAAAGGGCTTCCAAACATATTTTTAATTTGCAATGTTTTAAGATATTGTGCTTAGTTATTTGTTTTTGTTTTTATTGAAAATGGTACATATTCCATATTTCATAGATAATACACAGTCCGCTATTTCTTACAAACTGATCCAACCTAAACTTTTTCAGCTTCCATACAATTACAACTTCTTATCTTAGACAGTAACATTTTGTGCTACACCTAGTTACATTGAATATATTGAACAGTGCGTAGTTTATTATGCTACACCTAGTTAAACATTATGTATTTTAATATGCTACATCTAGTAACATGCAGTGTTGTCTAAGGCTCACTTTAAGAGTGCTTAATATGTAAAGCGGCGCTCAAATTGTGATTGGCGCTTCACCTCACTTAATACGCATTTTAGTGTCGTCATCAAGGTTCTAATGCGTAGATATATATATATATATATTATATATATATATATATATATATTTCATCCCAATGATCCCATTTTGAAGAGGCATTATTAAACAATTGATATTTTGCTTTACATTACAGTAATCTTTTTTAACTTTTTTTTTCAAATATTTTTCATTCATTCGTGATAGCACTCAACCGATTCCGGAAATATGGAATAAATGTTTGGTTTAAACCTTTCTATGAGCTTTGTTTCGAAGTCTTTAAAACAGATTCCTCACTCTTCGTAGATTCATGGGTGCATAAATTCTATTTTGTTTTATTTATGTTGAAAACTTATAGTATTGGGCATGTCTACACATATGGTTTTCTGGCTTGAAAAATGGTTCATATTCCATGTTTTATAACATAGTAATAGTTTGTGATTTCTTACAAACTGATCCATTTTAAGCCAAATGAGCCCAATTGTAAGAAGCTTCCATAAAATTAGAACTTCTAGTCTTAGACACTAACAATTTGTGCTACATATCTTTGTCGCTTGCATTTGAATATATTAAACATTATCTAGTTTATTATGCTACACCTAGTTACATGTAGTGTAGTCAAAGGCTCGCTTTACGAGTCCTAAATCATTAAAGCGACCTCTCAAAATGAGATGAGCACTTCACTTTACTTAATGTGTACTCTAGTGTCGTAATCAAGGTTCCAAGGAATATATTCCCTTGCCAATGATCATATTCTGAATAGTCAATTATTACACAACTGATATTTCAATTTATTTTTTTCGATCTTTCTGTTCTAATATATTCATTCATTGTTGATGGCTCTCAACCAAATCCAAAAAATTTCTTGCTTAAAAGCTACTAAATCCATTTTAGCAGAATTGGGTTCTCCTTCTACAGTTCATCGCTTAGTCTCGAATAATTGTTTAGGTTTTGACAGCTTTAGTAGTTGTCATAGTTTATTGTATAGATCTTTTGTAAAGAGTTAATTTGATAATTTTCCTCTCTCACTTTTTGATATTATGCTTATGGTCCTTTAGATTTGATTGGTTAATATATTAGGTATCCGTCCTCAAAAATCTCAAGTATGGTTTTTGTTATTATTTTAAAAATTTTATACAACTTTAGCAAACACTCTTGGATATGTATTATTGAGAATAAATCTAATATTCTTGATATTTTTCATCAATTTCATTTATTAGCTATGAACATCTTCGACTGCTCCATTTAACAATTTCAAGCATACTGGAAAGGTGGTTTAAAGCCTTCACTTCCTACGTGCACACACAATGAGCGTAACAACGTGTTTCCTGTCCATGAACTCCTTAAAAATGGGTGTGCAAAAAGAAAACATAGGCACGTCACTCAAACTGGTCGTACACTGTTTCGTATTAACTCGCATGTCAGTTCTACTTTTTGGACAAATGAAATTGAAACAATTATTTTTCCAATTAATCTCTGCCCACTCCTCCATCAAATCAATTTTTCTTAGTGAAAAGCATGTTTATAATCAACTACGGAATTTTTGTTCCATTGCCTTCGTCCTTGTTCCACTCAGTGTGAGTTTCTTGGTTGTACTTGCACTCAGAAAGGCTACAAGTGTTATTATCGTTCCCCAAACAAATTTTTTGTTTCATATCATATGTTATTTTCTTTATAAGTGTTCCGTTTTCAAGAAGTCGATGGTCTGTTTGTTGCATCCACTAAACATGACAGAAACCTATTTCTTGCTATTAGTACTCCTTATATGGGTCTAACTACATCATTCATCAACCTATGTCGCACCCTCACTACCATGAAGGAAAGAAACAACCTAAAGTCGTTCGCCATCCTCTCTGCACTTTTTTGTTGCATCATCTCCATCACATTCTTCTCCTATTTCACTTGGTACTTTCTAACTGTTGGGAAAACGCGGACAAGCACAAAAGTATATATGGTAAAAGTAATGGAAATAAAATGGGAAAATAACGATACCAAGAATTTTACGTGGAAACCCTTCTAAATAAGGGAAAAAACACGGGCCAAGAGGAGCAATTGATATTACTATAGTAAGGAATTTTTTACACTGTGTAGTCACGAATACAACACTCAATGACTACTACACACTCAAAAGGAACAACACTCTTTTGGTTCCGTCTTACTAAAATATCGCTCACACTCTATTTTTCTTCACAGATTATTTTCTTGTATAAGTCTATGGAATACCTCACTTTGCTCTCAAAATGGTTTTTTCCACTCTAACTTGGTGTTTCTACAAATGAGCAAGAATGCTCTATTTATAGAAGGATAAAACCATGTCTATGTCACTAATGACATATGTAAACATAGCAAAGTCAAGAATGGTTCAAATCTTACCAATTTGCCAACTACAAATCTTTTCTTTTCAACTCCAATTACTATTCCTTTTTAACAACTGCTTGTACCAATTGAATAGCTAAATTTGACTAAACAATGGGATGGATTCAACAATTCCCCCTCCAGTCCCTTTATTGGAAGAAGGTATCTTCAACTTCTTTAGAGAGAGCTCATACCACAAGTTCTTCAAAGCTCTCATTCCCTTGGGCAATTTTACCAACTCATAAGTGTGGTTCTCATGCAAAGACTTCATCTCGTCTTGCATGACTTCAATCCATTGATTCTTGTGCTCATCTTCCATGGCCTCCTCATAACATTCAGGTTCTCCCCCGTCAGTGAGTAACACATACTCATTTGGTGAATAAGGGGAGGAAGGAAACCGCTGTCTTGTGGACCTCCGAAGCGGAATATTTGATTCGTCCACAACTTCATGATAAACGGGATCATCAATAACAATATCATTGTTATTATCAACATCAACATGTTGATTCGATACATGATTCTGGGCGTCACCATGATTATCAAACCCAACAACATCATGCACACTTGTGTGAGGAACTTCATCATGATGAACTATACCATCAAAACTTGAAGATTCTACCTTCTCCGCTTTGTCATATCTCAATTGTTTGATTCTCCATGAAAATAATATCACGGCTTCTCACAAGTTTCTTTTCAATTGGATCATATAGCCTGTAACCAAATTCATCTAGGCCATATCCAATGAAGATGCATTGCCTTGTCTTGGCATCTAATTTTGACCTCTCATCTTTCGGCAATATACAAAAGCTTTGCAACCAAATACTCTCAAATCGTTATAGGAAACATCCTTTCCATACCAAACACTATTTGGTACATCACTTTGCAAAGCAACAGCAAGAGACACATTAATAACATGTGCAGCGGTCAATAAAGCCTCACCACAAAATGAGTTCGGCAACTTTGCTTCAGAAAGTAAACATCTAACTCTTTCCATCAAGGTCCTGTTCATCCTCTCAGCCAAACCATTAAGCTGAGGGGTCTTGGAAGGAGTCTTCTGGTGTCTAATACCTTGATGCTTGCAGTATTTGTCAAATGGTCCACAATATTCACCACCATTATCAGTACGAATACATTTCAATTTCTTTCCAGTTTCTCTTTCAACTGAAGCCTGAAACTGCTTAAAGACACCTAACACTTGGTCTTTAGTCTTCAAGACATAGACCCAAAGTTTTCTCGAGCAATCATCAATGAAAGTGACAAAGTAAAGTGCACCACCCAATGTCTTTGTCTTCATTAGACCACATAAATCAGAGTGCACTAACTCAAGCAACTGTGTCTTTCTCGAAGGAGGGTAGGACTTAAAGGAAACTCTATTTTGTTTACCAGCCAAGCAGTGCTCACATTTTTCTAATTTAGCACTTTGGAAATTTGACAATAATTTCTTCTTGGCTAGAACATTAAGTCCTTTCTCGCTAATGTGGCTAAGCCTCTTGTGCCATAATGTTGAAGAGTTATCGCTCTCAACTGCATTTACCATATCAACACAAGCAGGGGCTGTAGTCCAGTATAGACCACGACGTTTGTTACCACGAGCCACAACCAAGGAACCCTTAATGAGCTTACATTTTCCATCACCGTTGGTACTAACATATCCTTCATCATCTAAAACACCAACAGAAATTAGTTGCAGACGAACATCAGGAGCATGTTTCACATTGTTCAAACTAGTTTAGTTCCAACACTAGTTCCAAACAAATTGTACCAATACCAACCACCCTAGAACAGTCTCATTACCCATACTCAAGGTTCCAAAATCACCAGGAGTGTAGGAAGAGAAAAAATCTTTCCTTGATGTCACATGAGATGCGGCACCAGTGTCCACAACCCAGCTTGACTCATCACAAGCAATATTTATCATGTTTGCATCAAGAACGTTAACAAGATCTTCGGTGGTAACGGTGGGCTAGGCAATTTTCATTGCCATCTTGTTTAGTTTCCTCTTTGTTATTGTTCTCCTCCTCTCCTTCAACTCTCCTGCAGAACTTCTTTGTGTGCCCTTTCATGCCACTATGATAGCACTCAATATCCTTAAGTCTGCCTTTGGATTTGCTCCTACTTTGTTCTGTATGCTGAGAAACCACGAGTTTTATTTCTCCCCCTGGGGCCAGTTATTAGAATATCCGACGAAGAGGAACCTTGAGTTTTTCTTCTCATCTCTTCATTCAAGCACTACTCTTGGCGGAATCCATAGAGATTACACCATCCAGAGCGGAATTTGACAATGACGTTCTAAATGTTTCCCAAGAATCTGGTAGGGAACCAAGTAGAAGCAAGCCTTGAATTTCTTCATTAAATTTGATGCCCATAGCAGATACTTGGTTCATAATCCCCTGAAAATTATTTAGATGGTCTGTCATTGGAGAACCATCATGATACTTCAAACACAACATCTGCTTTATTAAAAACATTTTGTTGTTGCCAGTCTTTCGAGCATACAAACATTCAAGATGCTCCATAGGGTTCGAGCATGTGTTTCCCCGAAATATGGTTCAACACATTATCGTTGACCCATTGCCTAATGAATCCACAAACCTGTCTATGCAACAGATTCCACTCTTCATCTGTTATATTATCAGGCTTTACAGTGGTAAATACTGGTTTAAAAATTCTTGACATAAAGCAGATCTTCCATTTTCCCCTTCCAAATGGCATAATTAACACCATTCAAAGTAACATTCTACTTGTGTTGGCTTCCATTTTTTCCCCAAAAAATATAGTTATCGCAAATCAAAGTAAATATTTTCTAATGTGGAAGTTCAAACTGTGCTGCAACCACAGAGCATACTCAGATAAGACCTTGGCTCTGATACTAGTTTGTTGGGAAAACGCGGACAAGCACAAAAGTATATATGGTAAAAGTAATGGAAATAAAATGAGAAAATAACGACACCAAGAATTTTACGTGGAAACCCTTCTGAATAAGGAAAAAACCACGGGCCAAGAGGAGCAATTGATATTACTATAGTAAGGAATTTTACACTGTAGTCACGAATACAACACTCAAAGTGACTACTACACACTCAAAAGGAACAACACTCTTTTGGTTTCCGTCTTACTAAAATATCGCTCACACTCTATTTTTTCTTCACAGACTATTTTCTTGTATAGTCTATGGAATACCTCACTTTGCTCTCAAAGGTTTTTCCCTCTAACTTGGTGTGTTCTACAAATGAGCAAGAATGCTCTATTTATAGAAGGATAAAACCATGCCTATGTCACTAATGACATACGTAAACATAGCAAAGTCAAGAATGGTTGCAAATCTTACCAATTTGCCAACTACCAAATCTTTTCTTTTCAACTCCAATTACTATTCCTTTTTAACAATTGCTTGTACCAATTGAATAGCTAAAGTTGACTAAAACAATGGGATGGATTCAACACTAACATGACACACAAGTTCAATATGTTTGCATTTTCTTTGTAGATGAATTTTAAAGACGAAGAAAAATCTGGATTTCTCCATCGAATGACATAAGTCTAGATATTTTCCAAGATTTTCCATTATAATGCCCTAGAATTTACTTTGATGATACTCAATCCTGTAGTAAAACCTAGAATTGTTCGAGGATTGATTTCTATTGTCATGTCACAAGGATAGATTGTAAATCAACTTAAATATTTGGCGTATTTTTTCATGGAAAGATGTAGGAGGATGTAATAGACTATTTGAATATGTAATAACTGTTTTGTTTCCAAGGCTCTAAAACAGATTCCTCACTCTTTCTTAGATTCACAGGTGCAAAAAATATATTTGTTTTTATCTATGTTGATGACATTATAGTCTTGTGCATGTCTACAAATCTAGTTTTAACATTGTTTCAACACTTTCAAAATCCCTTCTACTTGCCCATTTGGCAAGCTTATTTACTTTTTGGGTATTGAAGCTACATAGAAATATAATTGATTGTTGTTACATGGGTCTAAATATACACATGATCTCTTGGAATATAGTAAAAACATAAATTGCAATGATATTTCTACTCCCAGTGTCGTAGTACCAAGTAGCACCCTAGTTAAAATTCTCAATTTCTTTATGAAAACCTTTATCAAAATTTTGTTGGCGGCTTACAATATATCATTTTCTCTTGACTTGATCTCTCTTACTCTGTTAATAGTGTTTGTTGGTTCATGCATGTCTGATGGATAAATACGGGGCAGCAGCTAAGCGTATTTTGTAACATCTGAAATCAACTTGTTCTGCGTATTTTATTTTCAAACAATAAATTTCACCAATTAAAAGGAAATTGTGATGCCAATTTGGGAGGAAATATATATGATTTGAATTCTACTATTGGTTTTGAAATTTTCATATATTCAGTGCTTATTTCTTTATGTTCTCACAAACATTGTTCTCTCTCGCTCTCTAATGTTGAGGCCGAATATCTATCTCTTGTTTCTTCCCTAATAAACTTCGATGGATTAGTCTATTGTTGAAAGAAATGGTGTTTTTTCTTGTTCCATGTTCTTCTTGTGGTGTCATAATATCAGTGAGACATATCTTACCGCTTACCAAGTGTTTTACTCTCATACAAAACATATGTAGATTGATTTTAACTTTATTCGACATTTCTTCTTCTAAAAGGAACTTTGAATTTACTATATTTTCATTCATGATCAGCTTGCAGATATTTTTACAATATGACAAATGCATGTAATATAGGGATTTACTTACAGAAAATGCTGGCTTAAAGAAGCTACAACTGGTTACGTGATTGTTGGATCATATGAATCCACCCGGATCAAGGGACTAGATCATTAACTGAGAACAACTTAGAACAAAAACAGAACATTCTACATAGCAGAAAGTAAAGGAATGCAAGATGTTAACGTAAAATTATCTTACTCAAGCAAGGAAAACTCACGACCTACCAAGTTCTATTTTACCATATTTTCTCTTAACACGAACAACATTTCAAATTACGAAATCGTGCAATGAAGGAATTAAACTACTAGCTCCCCCCCCCCCCCCTAAACTATGGCTAACAATAGCCAACAACTCTAATGTAAAAGATAGGAGAAGACAATACCTACACTAGCTTTATTGAGAAGATTAGATTTACAATATAAAAACAAAATATATACTCAATAACAAGCAAAACAACATCAATAATAAGAGCAGGTCCCTTGTAGTCTAGGTCATCGTGATAAGAGAGCTAAGACCATGTATGGTCGAGACAAGAGCAATATTCTTCAATGTATCAAAATCTAGGTTTTGATCTTTGCCTATTCTTCTTATCTATGAGATATGAACAAAGGGAAAAATCTTAACCTCTTAGTCGAGGTGTACAAGGACATTATTTTCCTTTTGTCACCTTGTCTTACAGCTCTAGCACACTGCATAGACAACGTGCAGTTCATAATATGGTTGTTGACATCGGCAAAATATTTTTATCGGTACTGTGTTTCTTAATCATATTTGTCAATCATCAAAATAATCTTTTCAACATTATAACATTTTCCTTAGTTTTGATGATAATGACAAACTATGCAATCATTTCAGCCACGTTGTAACCACACAAACACTTTTAATGTGACTTCCCTAAGTCAGATATATCCAGTTGGCTTCATTTGCTCACCAACATTCTTTCTATCAGTAATTTCCCATGTCTCTAATATTTTTAGCCATTTGGAATAGTAAAAAGGAGTGAATAGTAA